>OY288258.1:11035871-11635871 GCA_958450325.1 Agrostemma githago
TGCCACATGTAAACGAAATCGCCTGACTTTTTCATTAAATTAAAGAAAACCCGAAAAACGGGCAAATTACATGGCATGCAAGCCAGGAATACAAAAAGAGCCCCTGTTTCTGGCTCACTATGCCTGCACCCCTCGGGCAGGCCTAATCATCATCAAAGCCTGGGGAGTAATCCCCAGGGCTGTTGTACCCCCCACCATCAGATCCCCAGTCTCAATCATCAGAGTCTTTGAAGGGATCCGCCGAGTCATCATCATCCCCACGACCAGAGGAGTAACCCTGGCCGTCACTGTCGCCGGAATCCCGGCTGCTGACATCCTAGTCCCTACCATAAGGGACTGTCTCGGTATCATCACAGGAGCCGCAGCCCACCTTCCTCCTCAGAGGAGAAGAAGGGCCCGACTCGGGAGAAGAGGACAGCTCTGAGCAGTCGGGGTCGAACTGCTCAGGGTGTAGCCATGGAAAACACTCATGGCACCCCCTGTCGAAACAACCCCCACCCTGGGTGCAACGCCTGAATTTTGGAGCGGCTGGAGAAGCCCTCTGAGGACGCTTGCCCGCTTTGACAAGAGCCCTCCTGAGCTTTCGGTGACGTTGAGCACGGGGTCGCCGGCTACGGCGCAGAATGAGAAAAGACGCCCGAGGATACCTTAGTTTCCAGCACCCCCTAAAGCGACGGCTCACTACACGAGCCCCATGGCAGAAAAGTACTTTGATAATCCATGACATTTTCTCTGAAGAAAGAAGAGGAGAAGGTTGAAGATGGGTTGTGAAAATGGCAAAGGAACCGCAATTTATACGAAAGGGGTGGCCAAAGCATTAAATGGCGCCCCAACTACTTCGACAGGGGGCACGACCAATCAGCACACAAGCACGCTGCCCCAAAATCCATTGGGTCTAGAAAGCAATCATGACCAAAAAGACACTTAAACTCTTGGCATGCCCAAATACAGAAGAGTCTTCCCCCTCGGGAATACGCGAGCGCATTAAATGCAAGGGTAAAACCACAAGTCAACTACTCACCATCAAGAGTCCACCTGCCAGGGAGAAACCTTACTCCCCCCCGGCCGGTGAGGGCCAATTGATGAGGGTTGAAGAGCCTGCGCCGGGTCGCCCGCCTGGCAAGCCCCGCGAATACCCAACCCGAGAATCGAAGGGTCTGTCCAGCAGGCCGTCGAGGTAGGACACCAGGACTTTCCTCTGTGAATGAGACTCCGGGAAGGTTGCCTGTCCAGCAGGGTAAAGCGACCAGCTGGGGAGGGCCAGTAGACTCCCCTTAACCACCTGTCCCCAGGCAATCTCCCTCCCGAGCAGGGCAGGGGTTACTAGGGGCCCCTTCGTCTTTCTGCCTAAGGTAAAAGGGAATGAGTGGATGAAGCAGGTCCACGTGTAACCCTGACATTCACTCATTCTCCCGCTCTTTTTTCCCTCCAATCCCCTCTCTTGTGGGAAGGTATATATACTTATCCATTTCCCACTTAGAGAGGGTTGGATTTTCTCTCTCTATACTCTTACTCCTAAAAACGCCACCTAGTTCCTCACGAGCTAGCTAGGTTCGTTAAGGCATTCACGGACTGACTTAGGCATCGGAGAGGGTTCCCTCGGACAACCTCCGGGGCCCTGTGCGTTACTTGTGCAGGGAGCAGACTCGATCCGCCGGGAAGGTCCGATCATAGGAGAGGAGAAATGAGAGATCAAAGGAAGTCAAGCGAGCAATATCCGAATACTAGGTACCCGAATTCATAGTCGGGTTCATTGATTCCGTGACCGGAACAATTTGGCGCCGTCTGTGGGGACGATCTAGGTTGTACTCACGAGATTACCCACAAAAATCAACCATTCTAAAACACAAAATTAACCACTCACAATCGAACATGCCTGAAATTTTCGACACTAGCTCAGTGGCAAACCCACCCAAAGCCCCCCAGTATGGCATGCCGCCAGAAGTGACACCCGCCGCCACAATTCCAGGTGTGGGGCGAGCCAGCCTCTAGGGGGCACCGGGCCAGGGGGCAGTTGCCATGACAGGGCAGGGAGGCAATCCGAGGCCAGTTCTGAACCTCACCCCCGCTCAAATGGTACAGACTGCAGCGTTCTTCTCAGCTATGCTGGATCAGGAATTCACCCCGGACGATCTGGTAGGCAGGGTCGCCACGACCCCCAGGTTGCTCCACTTTGAAAGTGGGGAAAGAACCGGGGGCACAAAGCGAACCGCCGTCAGAAACGTTCAGAAAAAGGCTAGAAAGACAGCTCAGGCTTATGTACAAGTGCAAAGGCGAATCTCAGAAGCCCGTCAGGAGCCCCCTGCACCGCAGGAGGTAGCTGGTCCTGAGGGCGCGTTCTCCATTCATACTACAGAGTCCACGGCCGCTCGTGAAAGAGGAGGCCTATCCCAGGGCCTGAGGGATCGCATGAGGCACAAGGAGCCAGTGTCCAAGCGCTTGGGAGAGAAACAAGATGTATTCTCCAGGCTGACACCGGTTGAGGGATTGCGGCCTGCCCCCGGGCTATCTCAGAGCCTGCAATCCAGGCTCAACAACGGCCAGCCCATGAGGCCCAGGCATCGCCAGGGTGATAACCTCGAGCCCGCCCAGAAAAAGCGCTCGCGGTATCACTCCCCTTCCCAGGGTGATGAGGCGATAAGCAGGCCGAGGCCCCCACCAAGGCACCGCTCCCCTGAGAGCAGGCGACCGACCCTTGACAGAAGGGACGACTACGGTCGCTACTCAGACGCGAGCAGGTCAAAAATGGTGGGCAGGCCAACTAAGACCCCGCTTCACCCTGAGGTCCAGCCGTACCCTATCCCGAAGATTAAGATGCCAACTGTAAAGTTCGACGGAACTACAGACCCGGAAGATCACCTGGCTGCGTACGAAAGCCACATGGGCATGTACGACGCCGACGACGCAGTCTGGTGTAAAATTTTCCCCACCACCCTGGTGGGCCTAGCCCAAGGTTGGTTCAGGGACCTCCCGCAGGGGTCAATCTCTTTCTTCATTGAGCTGGCAGAGATGTTCTTGGACCAGTATGCTGGAAACAAACGACGACGTCTCACCCGCTTTGACCTGATGACCCTCAGGCAAAAGAAGGGAGAAACTGTCAGGGAATATCTAAAGAGGTTCGACTTATCGTTCCACCAGGTGAAGGAAATTGACGACCCGACAGCAGCATATGCACTAACCAACTCCCTGCTACCCGGCGAAATGAAAAACCAAATGATCAGGGCCCAGCCTGAGACCCTGGCCAAAGCCAGAAAGATTGCAGAAGGGTTTATGCTGCAGGAAGAGTTCCACAGCCTGTCGGAGACCCCCGCAGGCCCTACGAGGCAGCAGGGGGGACCACAGGGTGGACGCGGGAGAAACGAATCCGGAAGGCATAGAACTGAGGAAGGGGATACCCCTAAAAAGGAGCGCACTATCTACCAGCCCAGGTTCGACAGTTACACAGCCCTTAACAAATCCAGGGCAGAAATCTTTGAGCTGGAAAAGGAACCCGCTAAGTGGAATCGCCCGAACAAACCACGCAGTCCAAAAGGGGATCCCAAGAAATTCTGCACTTTCCACGACTGTGTAGGCCACACCACCGAGGAATGTCGCCACCTGAAAGACGAGATTGTGAAGCTGATCAGGAATGGCTGGTTGGCCAACTACGCAGCCAGGAATAAATCTCAGAAAGAGACGCCTGAAAAGCTCGAAGGTTCGGTACAGAACCGCCTGGTAATCCATGTGGTATCAGGGGATGCAGAAGGTCAAATCAACCGAAGGGGGCAGAAAAGGCAAATTCGTGAGCTGAGGAACCAAATCTGCTACGCTGAAAGAGCAGGAAGCCCAAAAGGAGTAACGCTGAGTATCACCCCCAAAGATGCAGGGCGGGTGGTGTACCCTCACAGCGATCCCCTGGTGCTATCCTTGGTAATTAGCAACCATATTGTTCGGAGGTGCATGGTGGATACCGGTGCCTACACGAATTTGCTGTACAAAGACGCCTTCGACAAAATGGGTCTGGAGAAAAGGCACCTGCGACCCGCCCCTGGGTCGCTATATGGGTTCAGCGGAGCAGGCGTATTGCCCGTGGGGATCATAGACCTACCTGTAACATTTGGGGAGGGAGCTACTGCCAGAAACGTCAGAGCATCATTCGTTGTAGTGGATGCAAAGTCTGCTTACAACGCCCTGATCGGCAGAGTCACCCTGGACGAAATTGAAGCGGCCATATCAATCAGGGCTCTCACTATAGCCTATGTTACTGATTTCGGCCTAGAAGGGAAAGTACGCGGAGACCAGGAGTCGGCCAGACAGTGCTACTCCGTGGCCCTGCAGACTCACGAAAGCGAAAGAAAAGGGAAAAGAAAAGCCGACAGTTCCCCCAGCAGGGAAGGCGAGATTCCAGCCGGTAATCAGGCGCCAACCCACCTGGAACCTTGGGGAGAAAGCATGCTGGTGGACCTGGAGCCAGGGAGGCAAGTCCTTGTAGGGGCTGACCTGGAGGAGTCCTACCAGGCTGAACTGATCGAGCTACTGAAAGAGAACAAGGACGTATTCGCCTACTCGGCGGATGAAATGCCAGGGGTCGATCCAGAGTGCATCGTTCACAGGCTGAATGTAAGCGCGGACGCCCGCCCTGTGAAGCAGAAAAAGCGGAACATGTCCGCAGAAAAAGACCTAGCAATCAAGGAAGAAATCGAAAAACTTTTGAAGGCAGACTTTATAGAAGTTTGTGACTACCCTGAGTGGCTGGCAAACGTGGTCATGGTCAAAAAATCGTCAGGCGCGTGGAGGATGTGCGTGGATTTTACGAACCTCAACAAGGCCTGCCCAAAAGACTGTTACCCGCTCCCCAGAATCGACCAACTGGTGGACGCTACCAGTGGGTATACTATGCTAAGTTTCCTGGACGCCTTCTCAGGGTATCATCAGGTGTACTTATGGCAGCCAAACAGAGTTAAGTGCGCATTCATCACTAGTTCAGGCACCTACATGTACAAGATGATGCCATTCGGGCTGAAAAATGCAGGAGCCACGTACCAGCGCCTGGTCGACAAGGTGTTCGAAAGCCAAAAAGGCAGAAACATAGAAGCCTATGTCGATGACGCCATTGTGAAGAGTAAGGGAGACAAAGAGCACTTGGCAGACCTGCGGGAGACCTTCTCCTCCCTGCGCGCCTACAAAATGAAACTCAATCCGAAGAAGTGTACATTTGGGGTTCGCTCTGGAAAATTCTTGGGTTTCCTTGTCAGCTCTCGAGGGATAGACGCCAACCCCGAGAAAGTTCAGGCTGTTTTGGATCTTCCTGAGCCGAAGACCATCAGAGATATCCAACGTCTGACAGGCCGCATGGCCGCCCTGGCACGGTTCATCGCCAGGTCAGCAGACAAGTCAACCCCATTCTTCAAAGTACTGAAAGGCAACAAGCAATTCAAATGGGAAGACGAGCAGAAAGAAGCGTTCGACAGTTGAAGGAGCATTTAAAGAAACTCCCCACCCTGGCAAGACCAGTGGCGGGAGAAAAACTCTTCCTCTATATCGCTGTAACCAATGTGACAGTCAGCGCAGTCATCTTAAGGGAGGAAGCAGGCGCTCAACAGCCCATATATTTTGTAAGCCACGCCCTGGGGGCAGCAGAGAAGAATTATCCTATGGTCGAGAAAGCAGCCTACGCGATTGTCATAGCGGCCAGAAAATTGAGGCCATACTTCGACGCACACCCCGTCGTAGTGCTGACAGACCAGCCCTTAGAGAAGGTGCTAGAGAAATTTGAAAAATCAGGCAGACTGCTAAAGTGGGCTATCGAGTTGAGTGGACTAGTGATAACATACCAGTCGAGAACAGCCATCAAGGCCCAAGCCCTGGCCGACTTTCTGGCAGAATGTTCCCACTCTGAGGACGATAGCCCAACCCCCGGCGAGTGGATCGTATACACCGATGGGTCCTCCACGGCTAACGGAGCAGGGGCAGGAGTAGTGTTGACCAGTCCAGAGGGGACCGATTTTGAGCATGCTCTCAGATTTGTCTTCCCCGCCTCGAATAATGAAGCCGAGTATGAAGCAGTACTCGCAGGCATCAACCTAGCCAAGGCTGCAGGCGCAGAGCGGGTCGTTCTGGCCACAGACTCCCAGCTCATCGCCAACCAAATCAATAGAGAATATGAGGCTAGGGACCAAACAATGGCCGCGTACCTGGAAATGGTAAAAAGGGAATTATCAGGCTTAAAATCATATGAAATCAGACAGATCCCTCGATCCCAGAATAACCAGGCGGACGCCCTGTCAAAACTGCTAGCTCCAGCCTGCAGGATATAAGAAGGTCAGTATGGGTGGACGTCGTCCAGGAGAAATCTACCGTCCCCTATCAAACTGTCGGTGCGGTGGAGGAAGCAGGGCCTGAGGATTGGAGGACCCCCATCATCCTGTTCAAGAAACACAGAATCTTACCGACTGACCCCGTACAAAAAAGAAAAATGTCGGCAAGGGCTGCATGGTTCATCATAATGGGAGAAGACTTGTACAAAAAATCTTTCTCGTCCCCTCTGCTCAGGTGCCTGAGGCAGAGCAGGCGACAGAGGTGTTGGATGACATCCACTCTGGGATATGTGGTCATCACATAGGAGGAAAGTCACTAGCACACAAGGCCTTGAGAGCCGGATACTACTTGCCGACCCTGCTGGCCGACGCCAAAGATTTGACCCAAAAGTGCAGAAAATGCCAGCTCTTCGCCCCATCCATCCATGCCCCGGCCCAGGAGCTCAGGCCAATCCTGTCTCCCATCCCCTTCGCTCAGTGGGGGATGGACATATTAGGACCCTTTGCGGTAGCCACCGGGGGGAGAAAGTTCTTGATCGTAGCTATCGACTACTTCACCAAATGGATAGAGGCTGAGGCGGTGCCTAACATCACCGAGCCTGCGGTCAGGAAGGTGATTTGGCGGAACATTATCACCAGGTTCGGCCTGCCGAAAATGCTGGTGTTTGACCATGGAAGGCAATTCGATAACGACCCCCTGAGATTATGGCTGGAAGGTCACGGCGTCGCAGTTGCTTATTCTGCCGTCTGCCACCCTCAAACCAACGGGCAGGCAAAGGCAGCCAACAAGCAGATTCTGAATGGCCTAAAGAAAATGATGGATGACCTCAAGGGCAGGTGGGCCGACGAGCTCCCCAGCATACTCTGGTCAATCGGACCACCGGAAGGAATCTACGGGCCAAACCCCATTCGGCCTGGTATATGGTGCAGAGGCCCTACTACCAATCGAGGCCAGGATCCCCTCCCTGCGCTCCTTACAATACGACCAGGCTGAAAATGAAGTAGCGATGGCGGAAGCCTTAGATCTGGTTAGTGAGGTGAGGGAGGAAGCCAGCGCCAATATCGTCGCCTACCAGCAACGAATGAGGAAGGCGTACAATAAGAGAGTGCATCAGCGAAATTTTCAGATGGGTGATCTAGTCCTTAGAAAGACCTGAGCTTGCCTGTGTCTTTCTAAGGACTAGATCACCCATCTGAAAATTTCGCTGATGCACTCTCTTATTGTACGCCTTCCTCATTCGTTGCTGGTAGGCGACGATATTGGCGCTGGCTTCCTCCCTCACCTCACTAACCAGATCTAAGGCTTCCGCCATCGCTACTTCATTTTCAGCCTGGTCATATTGTAAGGAGCGCAGGGAGGGGATCCTGGCCTCGATTGGTAGTAGGGCCTCTGCACCATATACCAGGCCGAATGGGGTTTGGCCCGTAGATTCCTTCCGGGTGGTCCGGATTGACCAGAGTATGCTGGGGAGCTCGTCGGCCCACCTGCCCTTGAGGTCATCCATCATTTTCTTTAGGCCATTCAGAATCTGCTTGTTGGCTGCCTCTGCCTGCCCGTTGGTTTGAGGGTGGCAGACGGCAGAATAAGCAACTGCGACGCCGTGACCTTCCAGCCATAATCTCAGGGGGTCGTTATCGAATTGCCTTCCATGGTCAAACACCAGCATTTTCGGCAGGCCGAACCTGGTGATAATGTTCCGCCAAATCACCTTCCTGACCGCAGGCTCGGTGATGTTAGGCACCGCCTCAGCCTCTATCCATTTGGTGAAGTAGTCGATAGCTACGATCAAGAACTTTCTCCCCCCGGTGGCTACCGCAAAGGGTCCTAATATGTCCATCCCCCACTGAGCGAAGGGGATGGGAGACAGGATTGGCCTGAGCTCCTGGGCCGGGGCATGGATGGATGGGGCGAAGAGCTGGCATTTTCTGCACTTTTGGGTCAAATCTTTGGCGTCGGCCAGCAGGGTCGGCCAGTAGTATCCGGCTCTCAAGGCCTTGTGTGCTAGTGACTTTCCTCCTATGTGATGACCACATATCCCAGAGTGGATGTCATCCAACACCTCTGTCGCCTGCTCTGCCCTCAGGCACCTGAGCAGAGGGGACGAGAAAGATTTTTTGTACAAGTCTTCTCCCATTATGATGAACCATGCAGCCCTTGCCGGCATTTTTCTTTTTTGTACGGGGTCAGTCGGTAAGATTCTGTGTTTCTTGAACAGGATGATGGGGGTCCTCCAATCCTCAGGCCCTGCTTCCTCCACCGCACCGACAGTTTGATAGGGGACGGTAGATTTCTCCTGGACGACGTCCACCCATACTGACCTTCTTATATCCTGCAGGCTGGAGCTAGCCAGTTTTGACAGGGCGTCCGCCTGGTTATTCTGGGATCGAGGGATCTGTCTGATTTCATATGATTTTAAGCCTGATAATTCCCTTTTTACCATTTCCAGGTACGCGGCCATTGTTTGGTCCCTAGCCTCGTATTCTCCATTGATTTGGTTGGCGATGAGCTGGGAGTCTGTGGCCAGAACGACCCGCTCTGCGCCTGCAGCCTTGGCTAGGTTGATGCCTGCGAGTACTGCTTCATACTCGGCTTCATTATTCGAGGCGGGGAAGACAAATCTGAGAGCATGCTCAAAATCGGTCCCCTCTGGACTGGTCAACACTACTCCTGCCCCTGCTCCGTTAGCCGTGGAGGACCCATCGGTGTATACGATCCACTCGCCGGGGGTTGGGCTATCGTCCTCAGAGTGGGAACATTCTGCCAGAAAGTCGGCCAGGGCTTGGGCCTTGATGGCTGTTCTCGACTGGTATGTTATCACTAGTCCACTCAACTCGATAGCCCACTTTAGCAGTCTGCCTGATTTTTCAAATTTCTCTAGCACCTTCTCTAGGGGCTGGTCTGTCAGCACTACGACGGGGTGTGCGTCGAAGTATGGCCTCAATTTTCTGGCCGCTATGACAATCGCGTAGGCTGCTTTCTCGACCATAGGATAATTCTTCTCTGCTGCCCCCAGGGCGTGGCTTACAAAATATATGGGCTGTTGAGCGCCTGCTTCCTCCCTTAAGATGACTGCGCTGACTGTCACATTGGTTACAGCGATATAGAGGAAGAGTTTTTCTCCCGCCACTGGTCTTGCCAGGGTGGGGAGTTTCTTTAAATGCTCCTTCAACTGTCCGAACGCTTCTTTCTGCTCGTCTTCCCATTTGAATTGCTTGTTGCCTTTCAGTACTTTGAAGAATGGGGTTGACTTGTCTGCTGACCTGGCGATGAACCGTGCCAGGGCGGCCATGCGGCCTGTCAGACGTTGGATATCTCTGATGGTCTTCGGCTCCGGAAGATCCAAAACAGCCTGAACTTTCTCGGGGTTGGCGTCTATCCCTCGAGAGCTGACAAGGAAACCCAAGAATTTTCCAGAGCGAACCCCAAATGTACACTTCTTCGGATTGAGTTTCATTTTGTAGGCGCGCAGGGAGGAGAAGGTCTCCCGCAGGTCTGCCAAGTGCTCTTTGTCTCCCTTACTCTTCACAATGGCGTCATCGACATAGGCTTCTATGTTTCTGCCTTTTTGGCTTTCGAACACCTTGTCGACCAGGCGCTGGTACGTGGCTCCTGCATTTTTCAGCCCGAATGGCATCATCTTGTACATGTAGGTGCCTGAACTAGTGATGAATGCGCACTTAACTCTGTTTGGCTGCCATAAGTACACCTGATGATACCCTGAGAAGGCGTCCAGGAAACTTAGCATAGTATACCCACTGGTAGCGTCCACCAGTTGGTCGATTCTGGGGAGCGGGTAACAGTCTTTTGGGCAGGCCTTGTTGAGGTTCGTAAAATCCACGCACATCCTCCACGCGCCTGACGATTTTTTGACCATGACCACGTTTGCCAGCCACTCAGGGTAGTCACAAACTTCTATAAAGTCTGCCTTCAAAAGTTTTTCGATTTCTTCCTTGATTGCTAGGTCTTTTTCTGCGGACATGTTCCGCTTTTTCTGCTTCACAGGGCGGGCGTCCGCGCTTACGTTCAGCCTGTGAACGATGCACTCTGGATCGACCCCTGGCATTTCATCCGCCGAGTAGGCGAATACGTCCTTGTTCTCTTTCAGTAGCTCGATCAGTTCAGCCTGGTAGGACTCCTCCAGGTCAGCCCCTACAAGGACTTGCCTCCCTGGCTCCAGGTCCACCAGCATGCTTTCTCCCCCAGGTTCCAGGTGGGTTGGCGCCTGATTACCGGCTGGAATCTCGCCTTCCCTGCTGGGGGAACTGTCGGCTTTTCTTTTCCCTTTTCTTTCGCTTTCGTGAGTCTGCAGGGCCACGGAGTAGCACTGTCTGGCCGACTCCTGGTCTCCGCGTACTTTCCCTTCTAGGCCGAAATCAGTAACATAGGCTATAGTGAGAGCCCTGATTGATATGGCCGCTTCAATTTCGTCCAGGGTGACTCTGCCGATCAGGGCGTTGTAAGCAGACTTTGCATCCACTACAACGAATGATGCTCTGACGTTTCTGGCAGTAGCTCCCTCCCCAAATGTTACAGGTAGGTCTATGATCCCCACGGGCAATACGCCTGCTCCGCTGAACCCATATAGCGACCCAGGGGCGGGTCGCAGGTGCCTTTTCTCCAGACCCATTTTGTCGAAGGCGTCTTTGTACAGCAAATTCGTGTAGGCACCGGTATCCACCATGCACCTCCGAACAATATGGTTGCTAATTACCAAGGATAGCACCAGGGGATCGCTGTGAGGGTACACCACCCGCCCTGCATCTTTGGGGGTGATACTCAGCGTTACTCCTTTTGGGCTTCCTGCTCTTTCAGCGTAGCAGATTTGGTTCCTCAGCTCACGAATTTGCCTTTTCTGCCCCCTTCGGCTGATTTGACCTTCTGCATCCCCTGATACCACATGGATTACCAGGCGGTTCTGTACCGAACCTTCGAGCTTTTCAGGCGTCTCTTTCTGAGATTTATTCCTGGCTGCGTAGTTGGCCAACCAGCCATTCCTGATCAGCTTCACAATCTCGTCTTTCAGGTGGCGACATTCCTCGGTGGTGTGGCCTACACAGTCGTGGAAAGTGCAGAATTTCTTGGGATCCCCTTTTGGACTGCGTGGTTTGTTCGGGCGATTCCACTTAGCGGTTTCCTTTTCCAGCTCAAAGATTTCTGCCCTGGATTTGTTAAGGGCTGTGTAACTGTCGAACCTGGGCTGGTAGACAGTGCGCTCCTTTTTAGGGGTATCCCCTTCCTCAGTTCTATGCCTTCCGGATTCGTTTCTCCCGCGTCCACCCTGTGGTCCCCCCTGCTGCCTCGTAGGGCCTGCGGGGGTCTCCGGCAGGCTGTGGAACTCTTCCTGCAGCATAAACCCTTCTGCAATCTTTCTGGCTTTGGCCAGGGTCTCAGGCTGGGCCCTGATCATTTGGTTTTTCATTTCGCCGGGTAGCAGGGAGTTGGTTAGTGCATATGCTGCTGTCGGGTCGTCAATTTCCTTCACCTGGTGGAACGATAAGTCGAACCTCTTTAGATATTCCCTGACAGTTTCGCCCTTCTTTTGCCTGAGGGTCATCAGGTCAAAGCGGGTGAGACATCGTCGTTTGTTTCCAGCATACTGGTCCAAGAACATCTCTGCCAGCTCAATGAAGAAAGAGATTGACCCCTGCGGGAGGTCCCTGAACCAACCTTGGGCTAGGCCCACCAGGGTGGTGGGGAAAATTTTACACCAGACTGCGTCGTCGGCGTCGTACATGCCCATGTGGCTTTCGTACGCAGCCAGGTGATCTTCCGGGTCTGTAGTTCCGTCGAACTTTACAGTTGGCATCTTAATCTTCGGGATAGGGTACGCCTGGACCTCAGGGTGAAGCGGGGTCTTAGTTGGCCTGCCCACCATTTTTGACCTGCTCGCGTCTGAGTAGCGACCGTAGTCGTCCCTTCTGTCAAGGGTCGGTCGCCTGCTCTCAGGGGAGCGGTGCCTTGGTGGGGGCCTCGGCCTGCTTATCGCCTCATCACCCTGGGAAGGGGAGTGATACCGCGAGCGCTTTTTCTGGGCGGGCTCGAGGTTATCACCCTGGCGATGCCTGGGCCTCATGGGCTGGCCGTTGTTGAGCCTGGATTGCAGGCTCTGAGATAGCCCGGGGGCAGGCCGCAATCCCTCAACCGGTGTCAGCCTGGAGAATACATCTTGTTTCTCTCCCAAGCGCTTGGACACTGGCTCCTTGTGCCTCATGCGATCCCTCAGGCCCTGGGATAGGCCTCCTCTTTCACGAGCGGCCGTGGACTCTGTAGTATGAATGGAGAACGCGCCCTCAGGACCAGCTACCTCCTGCGGTGCAGGGGGCTCCTGACGGGCTTCTGAGATTCGCCTTTGCACTTGTACATAAGCCTGAGCTGTCTTCCTAGCCTTTTTCTGAACGTTTCTGACGGCGGTTCGCTTTGTGCCCCCGGTTCTTTCCCCACTTTCAAAGTGGAGCAACCTGGGGGTCGTGGCGACCCTGCCTACCAGATCGTCCGGGGTGAATTCCTGATCCAGCATAGCTGAGAAGAACGCTGCAGTCTGTACCATTTGAGCGGGGGTGAGGTTCAGAACTGGCCTCGGATTGCCTCCCTGCCCTGTCATGGCAACTGCCCCCTGGCCCGGTGCCCCCTGGAGGCTGGCTCGCCCCACACCTGGAATTGTGGCGGCGGGTGTCACTTCTGGCGGCATGCCATACTGGGGGGCTTTGGGTGGGTTTGCCACTGAGCTAGTGTCGAAAATTTCAGGCATGTTCGATTGTGAGTGGTTAATTTTGTGTTTTAGAATGGTTGATTTTTGTGGGTAATCTCGTGAGTACAACCTAGATCGTCCCCACAGACGGCGCCAAATTGTTCCGGTCACGGAATCAATGAACCCGACTATGAATTCGGGTACCTAGTATTCGGATATTGCTCGCTTGACTTCCTTTGATCTCTCATTTCTCCTCTCCTATGATCGGACCTTCCCGGCGGATCGAGTCTGCTCCCTGCACAAGTAACGCACAGGGCCCCGGAGGTTGTCCGAGGGAACCCTCTCCGATGCCTAAGTCAGTCCGTGAATGCCTTAACGAACCTAGCTAGCTCGTGAGGAACTAGGTGGCGTTTTTAGGAGTAAGAGTCTAGAGAGAGAAAATCCAACCCTCTCTAAGTGGGAAATGGATAAGTATATATACCTTCCCACAAGAGAGGGGATTGGAGGGAAAAAAGAGCGGGAGAATGAGTGAATGTCAGGGTTACACGTGGACCTGCTTCATCCACTCATTCCCTTTTACCTTAGGCAGAAAGACGAAGGGGCCCCTAGTAACCCCTGCCCTGCTCGGGAGGGAGATTGCCTGGGGACAGGTGGTTAAGGGGAGTCTACTGGCCCTCCCCAGCTGGTCGCTTTACCCTGCTGGACAGGCGACCTTCCCGGAGTCTCATTCACAGAGGAAAGTCCTGGTGTCCTACCTCGACGGCCTGCTGGACAGACCCTTCGATTCTCGGGTTGGGTATTTGCGGGGCTTGCCAGGCGGGCGACCCGGCGCAAGCTCTTTAACCCTCATCAATTGGCCCTCACCGGCCGGGGGGGAGTAAGGTTTCTCCCTGGCAGGTGGACTCTTGATGGTGAGTAGTTGACTTGTGGTTTTACCCTTGCATTTAATGCGCTCGCGTATTCCCGAGGGGGAAGACTCTTCTGTATTTGGGCATGCCAAGAGTTTAAGTGTCGTTTTGGTCATGATTGCTTTCTAGACCCAATGGATTTTGGGGCAGCGTGCTTGTGTGCTGATTGGTCGTGCCCCCTGTCGAAGTAGTTGGGGTGCCATTTAATGCTTTGGCCACCCCTTTCGTATAAATTGCGGTTCCTTTGCCATTTTCACAACCCATCTTCAACCTTCTCCTCTTCTTTCTTCAGAGAAAATGTCGTGGATTATCAAAGTACTTTTCTGCCATGGGGCTCGTGTAGTGAGCCGTCGCTTTAGGGGGTGCTGGAAACTAAGGTATCCTCGGGCGTCTTTTCTCATTCTGCGTCGTAGCCGGCGACCCCGTGCTCAACGTCACCGAAAGCTCAGGAGGGCTCTTGTCAAAGCGGGCAAGCGTCCTCAGAGGGCTTCTCCAGCCGCTCCAAAATTCAGGCGTTGCACCCAGGGTGGGGGTTGTTTCGACAGGGGGTGCCATGAGTGTTTTCCATGGCTACACCCTGAGCAGTTCGACCCCGACTGCTCAGAGCTGTCCTCTTCTCCCGAGTCGGGCCCTTCTTCTCCTCTGAGGAGGAAGGTGGGCTGCGGCTCCTGTGATGATACCGAGACAGTCCCTTATGGTAGGGACTAGGATGTCAGCAGCCGGGATTCCGGCGACAGTGACGGCCAGGGTTACTCCTCTGGTCGTGGGTATGATGATGACTCGGCGGATCCCTTCAAAGACTCTGATGATTGGGACTGGGGATCTGATGGTGGGGGGTACAACAGCCCTGGGGATTACTCCCCAGGCTTTGATGATGATTAGGCCTGCCCGAGGGGTGCAGGCATAGTGAGCCAGAAACAGGGGCTCTTTTTGTATTCCTGGCTTGCATGCCATGTAATTTGCCCGTTTTTCGGGTTTTCTTTAATTTAATGAAAAAGTCAGACGATTTCGTTTACATGTGGCATTTTTATTATTTGCTATTATTTGTTTTTGTTATTTATTATTTGGAGGCAAGGAGGACGTCACAGTGTAATCGACCTTCCAGCGTCTTTTGGTCTTCTCGAGGCCCTCCTTGGGAAGCTACAAGTGGTTGCCTTTCGAGAGTTCGACACGTGGGCAGTGGCCCTTGGACGGGTCTTCGAGGTTTGGCGACTTTTCGTCTGCCTTTCCTCCTATAAAAACAATTTGTCACTCATTCCTCTTCTCTTTCTCTTTTCAAACTTTCTTTCTTTCTTTCTGCAAATCTCTCGGTGTGATAACTCGAGCTCTTCTTCGTACCCCCGTTTCTCTGGGAGACTCCTTTTTCAAGCTTACACTTCCTCGGCGGCCGACCCTAGGTTAGACTTTTAACTTCCAACTCTTGCTCCCTTTCTTTCAATTTCTTGCTTTTTTCTTCCCTCTTAGGGTTGCCATGTCTAGAACCCGTCCACGCATTCTGTCATTCACCGACCCACTGAGAGAAGAAGAACGGGAAAAGGGGAGGGAGGACCTCGCCTCCTCTTCTAGGGAGGTTGGTCTTGGGATGGTTGAGGAAGAGGACCCGGCGGGCAGTGGGGGAGGCAACTCCCCTGAACCCGCCCCCTACGACGTTATTGATTCGGATGACGAGGCGATGGAGATCGACCCCTCCAGGACCTCGGGTCCCCTTATTCCCCGGGAAAAGGGGAGGACTTATTACTTAGACAAAACCAAGTATCGTGTTCCCCTGAGCACTTATCCTGACCCAAAAAAACGGGATCTGATCCTTGCGAAGGACGCCGCCAACGCGATTGAGCGTTTCTATAATTTCGGGGACGGGTATACAATTGTCGTCCCCGGTGAAAAGGACACCGTGTGCTGCCCTCCCGACGGGTGCATTGCGGTTTATCATAAGTGCTTGGAGTTTGGCCTTCGTTTCCCCCTTCATCCTGCTCTAGAGGAGATTTTCAGGCGGATGAATGTGGCCATCGCCCAGCTGACAGCCATGGCTGTCAGGTCATTAATTTCGTACGTGTGGACCTCCCTGTTCCATCGCGCCGAACCCTCTATTGACGCCCTAAGATTCATGGTCGGCCTACAAATGGTTTCTTCTGGGAGTGAGGGCTCTCCTGGGTATTGGTCCCTTCTGAGACAGAAAGGGCATACTCTGGTGTGGCCTGCTATGGACAGCCTGAGAGATTGGAAAAACAATTTTCTCTATGTACATAGCGCCCATGGATGGAGAATTCCCCGCCACTTCAGGAATCACGTCCACACCAGGCTTGAGACTCCTGAAGAATATCACCCTGGCGTGGGGGGTAAGGCTCTGGAGGTAAAGTTGAGCAGGAAAGACAAGGACTTGGTGGACCAATTTGCTGCTAAAAATGGTAAGTATGGGGTGTATGGTCCTTCAGTATGGCTCCCCCATGCGGAGGTCATTGCTACTGACAGGTACCTGACCCGGGTGGGCATGAATCCGGGCTTAGACGAAGGTAGTTCAGGAGTGTTGATGATTTTTCCTTACTCGCCTTTTTTCTTTTTAAAATGGCCTTTCTAACCCGTTGTTCGTTTGCTTTGCAGACCTCGCCACCTTCCTTTGGAGAAAAGGGGAGGTGAGACGTTTGGGTTTGTCTGGGACTCTCGACGTTATTCAAGTCCGTCCTTCCCTTCCTCTTGATTTCAAGAGGGGCGAGAAAAACCTGATGAAACATCTGAAGGGCCTTTCGTTCAGCAGGCCGAGGCTCCCTGCTCCCCCTAGGTCAGCTCCCGCCAAAACGGCGGTCTTTGAAGCCACCCCTTCTCCGGTTGCAAAAAGGGCAACTGCTTCTAAGGTTACTCCTTCCCCTGTTGGTAAACAGGGGGGCTCTCCTGCGGGGGTTCAGATTCCCCAGGGGCCGCAGGCTGCTGGCTCTGAAGAGACGGGGGAAAACACTCCCAGGGGGCTGATTAGGAAAAGGAGCAGGGGGACTCCAGGTGCAGATTACGTGGTGGATCTGGAGGCGGATACGCCTGACCCTAAACGTTTTGCCCAGGGAGTTCCTTGTACCCTTTTCTCTGAGGAGAATGCTGAATTCCATTATGCCGCCGGCGATAGCCAGGATGTCTCTGCCCTACTCTCTGATTCCGGGGCGGTTTTGGCGGACCATCTCCTCAAGACTGTCCACTCTGCTACCCACCAAGTGACCCAGTACATGCAGCGCACTGCCAGAGTTATTCAGGCCTCCGCTGAGCTGGCGACCCTTAGTCGCTTAAGTGACGAGGACTTGGCCAACTCCGACCGTCTGACTACAATTGAAAGGGATGTTGCCCTTATTGCTGGCCTGAAGGATCAGCTGGCCAAAAGGGAGGGCGAGCTGGAGGAAGCCAGGAGTCAGGTGACTCACTGGAGGTCTCAGAGTGAGAGGGCAGTCCGGGAGGTGTCCCGTTTGGAGGAGGAGTCGAAGAGAGCTAAGCAGGCCTTCGCAGAGTTGGAGCAGGCCAAGAAAGCTTTAGCCGAGTTGGACCAAGCTAAGAGGAAGGCTGCCGACCTAGGGGAGCGCCTTTCCAAGGCGGATTCGACTCTTCAGGCGGCCCTTGGTGACTTGGCGGCGAAGACCGAGGAGTGGCAGAAGGAGAAGGATGAGATAATCCAGGAGGTGGAAACTGCCGTGTCAGCAGGCTTCGTCAATGGTGCCAACTCTTGCCTGGGGGTGGTCATGGAGGCTGTCAGGGAGATGTTCCCAGGCTTTGATGAAGATGCTTTTCGGGCCCTTTATACTGCCAAGGACGAGGCCCAGATGCGCAGGATGGATGAAGAAGCTGCTACATCTGCCCCAGAAGCTCCCCCTACTTAGCATGGAAGGCAGTCATCCTCAGAGGGCTCATGCCCGTCCCCTGCCGCGCTTACGCTAATATTTGGACTTCTTATCTTTTCTGCGCACCGAGCCTTTTTGTGGCCGGCTGCCGTATTTGATGTAATTACTTTGGAAAACCTTTATTTGGTGTATCTCCTGCTACTTCGTTTCCTTTTCTAAGGATTTTTCCATTTGTTTTCACCCTGATTCTGTTTGAATTTTTTTGTTTGGAGCTCTTTAAGGTATGGCCTGCCCCCTGCCTGCCCAATGGGCGAGACAGGGAGGTTCTTTGCGTTTTTTATACAAGGTTGGGGGGCCCGCCCCCAGTCCTTGTCAGTTTGGCCTGTCCCTGGCCTTTGATTAAAGTCCAGGGGACCTGCCCCCTGCCTACCCAGAGGCTGGCAGGGTGACATTTATGCGTTTTTTATACAAGGTTGGGGGGCCTGCCCCCAGTCCTTGTTCATTTGGCATGTCCCTGGCTTTTAATCAAAGTCCAGGGGGCCTGCCCCCTGCCTGCCCAGAGGCTGGCAGGGTGACATTATGCGTTTTTTATACAAGGTTGGGGGGCCTGCCCCCAGTCCTTGTTCATTTGGCCTGTCCCTGACTTTTAATCAAAGTCCAGGGGGCCTGCCCCCTGCCTGCCCAGAGGCTGGCAGGGTGACATTATGCGTTTTTTATACAAGGTTTTTTATACTGAGCTAGTGTCGAAAATTTCAGGCATGTTCGATTGTGAGTGGTTAATTTTGTGTTTTAGAATGGTTGATTTTTGTGGGTAATCTCGTGAGTACAACCTAGATCGTCCCCACAGACGGCGCCAAATTGTTCCGGTCACGGAATCAATGAACCCGACTATGAATTCGGGTTCCTAGTATTCGGATATTGCTCGCTTGACTTCCTTTGATCTCTCCTTTCTCCTCTCCTATGATCGGACCTTCCCGGCGGATCGAGTCTGCTCCCTGCACAAGTAACGCACAGGGCCCCGGAGGTTGTCCGAGGGAACCCTCTCCGATGCCTAAGTCAGTCCGTGAATGCCTTAACGAACCTAGCTCGTGAGGAACTAGGTGGCGTTTTTAGGAGTAAGAGTATAGAGAGAGAAAATCCAACCCTCTCTAAGTGGGAAATGGATAAGTATTTATACCTTCCCACAAGAGAGGGGATTGGAGGGAAAAAAGAGCGGGAGAATGAGTTGATGTCAGGGTTACACGTGGACCTGCTTCATCCACTCATTCCCTTTTACCTTAGGCAGAAAGACGAAGGGGCCCCTGGTAACCCCTGCCCTGCTCGGGAGGGAGATTGCCTGGGGCAGGTGGTTAAGGGGAGTCTACTGGCCCTCCCCAGCTGGTCGCTTTACCCTGCTGGACAGGCGACCTTCCCGGAGTCTCATTCACAGAGGAAAGTCCTGATGTCCTACCTCGACGGCCTGCTGGACAGACCCTTCGATTCTCGTGTTGGGTATTCGCGGGGCTTGCCAGGCGGGCGACCCGGCGCAGGCTCTTCAACCCTCATCAAATAGAAAGAGACATATGCAACATGAGTCATGACCCCACAAATTAAGACTTTAGTACATTATTTGTAGACCCCACACGAGTCGTCTCAAGACTAGTAATAATCTTCTCAAGACTACCCAAAATCTTAAAACTTTTTCAAAACTATCAAAAATCCTAAGACTTTACTGAAGACTTTGCAACATTATTGAGACAAGACTCTCTCAAGACTCTCAAGATTCACCAATAATATTAACCTTATACATAGACCCATCTTATTTCCTCCAGATTTTCCACTCACTTTTAATTCTTCAGACTCAGTCTCAGACTCATTTCAGGCTTTCTCACCTCACATATCTTATTTCATACGGAGTATTATTTTTTTATTCACCCTACCTCAACTTTCTACCTACTTTATTATTCTTTATTTACCTCAACTTTTTATTTACCTTATTTTATTTTATTGTTTACCTTAATATCTACGTTTATTTTATACCCAAATAATTACAATTAAGTAAATAATCGTTAAATAAATCGTGTGACATACGAATAATTTTATTTCTGAGTGGCTATTATTAAAGGTGACAATCGGGCAGGTGGATCGAGTTCGGATTGGGTTGTCGGTAGACCTAACAAATAAGTCAACCGAATCGGATTTGGGTCTGGTAAATTTTGGGTTGATCGGGTGACGTTCTACCAGGTGTATAATACTATTTTCCTATTACAGTGTACTAGGGTGACATTAATCAAAGAAGGGGGACTTAAAACGGTTTAGGGGGTAATAAAGATTGGAGATCGACAAGTAGACAACATAAATAGGGTTTGTTGAAGACCCGTATAAACAAAGTGGTGGGCATCAACCATACGAAATAAATAGAATACAGGCAGCATCAGATCGAGGCTAGCACAGCACACTGCGACATATACAACGCACGTCCTATCTCAATTCACAGACAATAATGGCTCACTCAGATGAACATCAAGCTCTCTCAAATGCCTTCTCAGGTAGGTACCTCTCTGCTTTTGTTCTGTAAATTTGATTCCCTTGGATTCTACTGCTACATTTACCCATGTTGTGTCATATATATGTTGGTCTGTTGGATGATGATCATGATTCATCAAATCCAAATTTTGCAGGATTTCTCACCATTTTGACTTTCAATTAACGCAAATTATATTGTAAAACGTCTTAGTCTTATATATAGAATAAGTACAGATTAGTTGACGGCTTAATGAGCACTACTTTTTATTCTTACGTCGTATTACTACTCCGTATATTAGAATCAACCATTAAGATGTATGTGACGCCCGCCTTGTAAAAAGTAATGACGGAAGCAATAATAATGTTGAAAACTAATTTAACTCGATAAGCAATAGGAGTAGTATTTTTCAGAGGCTTGTCTAAATCATCTCTCGTTCCATTTCCACCCCTAATCGGAAAGAATATTTGGGGTTGATGAAGATGATGCATTTCTCTTGGGGGTGAGAAATGTGGAAGTTGACTTCATACTTGATTGGTTATGGTTAGCTACGTGATTTTTAAAGGAATTATTCACTCCGTATCTATATGTTCGTCCACTTTCAATATACTAATATTTCACCCATATATTAAAAATAGTGGACAAACATATAGAGATGGAGGGAGTATAACAGTAGAAATTGAAAAACATATAACGAATAATTGAGCAGCAGTAACAGCAGATCAGACAAGCATGGGATCATCGGTTTTTTTAATTAGTTAATTACTTAATTAATACTCCAGTACTGTATTAATTACTCCACAATAGGCTTTTAAGTCAACTTAGACCGTAACTTACCGTTACTTCCTCTAGCTCTTTTATATCTTCCCACCTTATTATTTTACTAGTGCGATGTACGAGCCTATTTTTGATAATGATATCGGGTCAGAGGATTGCATAAATTCATGAAATTACTGGTTGACAGACTTTTATTTATATAATAGAATTTCATCGTCCTATTATAATTTCTCGATGTGGTATAATTTACTTCAATTTATAGCCTTAAGAGTTGTTATAAGAATATCTAAAACGAATGATTTCTCTAATTCATGATATAGTATAAAATTTTGTCAGCTCATCATAATTTTTCGATGCGTTATAATTCTACTTAAATTTATGGTTTTAAGAACTCTTTTTAGGACTCAAAAGATTTTTGATTAATATATCTAATTAAAGACGATGATATTTTCGAGGTGGGATAATTTTAATTCAATCTATAACCTTAAGAGCTATTGTAAGACTCAAAAGATTTTTTTTATTAATATCTAAAAACGAATCATTTATCTTATTGATGATGAAGAATTTCACACGTTTATAGTCTTAAGAGCTTTTTTAAGACTCAAAAGAGAAATATTTACTTAAGTTTATTATAGTTCTAAGAACTTTTCTAAAACTCAAAAGATTTTGATTTATATCTATGAAATGCATGACTTTGTAATAATTTTTCGATGTGAGAAATTTTACTCAAATTTATAGTCTTAAGAGTTTTTTGTAAGATTCAAAAGTATGAGATATATTTACTTAATTAAGTTTATGGTCTTAAGATTTATTTAAAGATCCAAAAGATTTTGTTTTTCCATCTAAGTTATATATTAAGAACTAACAATTAATCTTATTTATATAATAGAATTCAATATCGCATCATAATTTTTCGATGTGTGATAATCCACTTAAATTTATAGTCTTAAGAACTCTTTTTAGACTCAAAGATTTCTGTTTGATATCGTCGTAGCTTTAAGAACTCTTTTTAGGACTCAAAAGATTTCTATTTTATATTTAAAAACGATGATTACTTTTATTTATATAATAAAATTTCATCAATTTTTTTGTAATATTTCGATGTGGCGTAATTTTTACTTCAATTTATAGGCTTAAGAGAAGTATTATAAGATTCAAAAGATTTTTTATTAATATCTGAAAACGAATATTTTCTCTTATTGATGATGTAGAATTTCATCATCTCATCATAATTTTTCGATAATGTGGGATAATTTTATTTAAGTTAATAGTTTAAAAATTTCTTTTAGGACTCAAAAGATTTCTCGTTGATATCTAAAGACGAATGATTGCTTCTACTCCGTATTTATATAGTAGAATTCTATCACATTATTATAATTTCTCGATGTAGGATAATTTTACTTAAATTCATAGCTGCTTTTATAAGACAATTTTTTTCGGTTAATATCTAAAAACGAATTATGTTTCTTATTTGTGATATAGAATTTCATCACATCATCATAATTTTTCGATATGCGATAATTTTACTTAGGTTTAGTATTAAAATCTCTTTTTAGAACTTAGATTTTTGGTTAATATCTAGACACAAATGATTTATCTTTTTCATCAGCTTACGTACGGTCCTAAGAGCATTTTTAAGACTCAATTTATTTTTAGTTGATATCCAAGGACAAATGATTACTCCCTTCGAGTTCCTATAATTGACACATATTTCTTTTTGAGTTGAGTTTGATCTTTTACTCACTTTCCATTTCAGGCCATAAACATGTGGTTCACATTTACCCAATGCGGATCTTCTGTCCCATTTTGTGTCTCACCCTGTGTGCCACACCATACACTGATTGACACATCAACAAGTGTATGATATTTGTTACTTATTTTATTTGTTGAGTAAGCGAGGTGTCATCCAGTGTATGGTGTGGCACACGGAGTGGAACACAAAAATGGGACAGATGATCCGCTCTGACATTTACCACCCATTACTCTCTCTTCTCCTTTTTTGAGTCACTCATTTTCTCTTTCTTATTTTTTCACCCAAATAGGAACTCGGATGGATTATTATTTATAATATATAGAATTTCATCAGCTCATCATAATTTTTCGATGTGAGACAACGCACATTAAGATAATTATAATAATAAAAGAGTTTGTTTTTATATCTAACGACTTAAAAATGAGCAATTACTCTTATTTATATAATAAAATTTGATCACCTTATTATAATTTTTCGATGTGAGATAATTTTACCTAACTTTATAAGTTTATAGTCTCAAGTACTTTTTTAAGTCTAATTTTTTTATATATATCTAAGAACGAATGAGTAATCTTATTTATAATAACAAATTCAATCAACTCATAATTTTTCGATATAGAACGAATAATTTTGATTTAAGTTTAGATATAGTCTTAAGAACTCTTGTACTTCGTCATTACTTGGGTTTATAGTCTTAATAGGTTGTAAGACTCAATTGAGTTTTGGATGATATCTAATAATGATTATAACATATTGAAAAACAAAATATTATACTTGTTCACAATATATAATTCTAGTCATATCACCTCATCATAATTTGGAGGAATGATTACTTTCATTTGTATAATAGAATTTCTATCGTCTTATTGTAGAAATGATTACTCTTATTTCTTATTTATAATAATATAGAGTTTCATAACCTTGTTATAATTTATCGATGTGAGATTATGTTACTTCAATTTGTAGTCTTATTAAGATATTTTCTAAGACTTAAAAGTTTTTTATTGATATTTAAGAACGAATGATTAGTCTTATTATCATAATTTTTTTGATGTGGGATAATTTATTGTCTTAAGAGCTTCTTTTAAGACTCAAAAAAACACATAATTACTCCTACTTCATAATATAGAGTAATCATGATCTTATTTTAATTGTTTCGATGTGAGACAATATTAAGTTTGTAGTCTTATTAAGAGTTTTTTTTTAAGACTCAAAAGTTATTTTTGTCGATATTAAAAAACAATGATTATTCTTATTTATAGTATAGAATTTCATAACTTCATCATAATTCTTCGATGTGGAATAATTACTTAAGGTTATACTCTTGAGAATTCTTTATGACTCAAAAGATTTTTCGTGGATATCTAAAAACGAATGATTACTACTTATAATATAGAATTTCATCACCTTATTATAATTTGTCGATGTATGATTACTATTATTTATTACATAGAATTTCATCACCTTATTATAATTTGTCGATGTGTGATTACTATTATTTATAATATAGAATTTCATCACCTTATTATAATTTGTCGATGTGGAATAGTTTTAATATCTTTATATGTAATAAATTCATCACTTTTTCGAGCAAATAATATAAAATTTATACTGTAATGAAAGCAATTTTTACCACAAATCTAATTAATTCATTTTTATAATTTTATTTATGATAACTTTTTGTTAAATGAAATTTAAAGACTTTTAAATGAAAATTTATAAAACATCACATTAATATACTAGATTAAATATATTGATTGTAATAATTAAAAGATTCTTTATTTGATTTTTTTTTATTATTAATGATATTTTCCTAAATTGAGTTTTGATGTGACGGACCAATCATATCACTTGAAAAACTTCTTCCCTTATATATATATATATATATATATATATATATATATATATATATATATATATATATATATATATATATATAAAATTATAAAAATGAATATATATATATATATATATATATATATATATCATAAATAAAATTATAAAAATGAATTAATTAGATTTGTGGTAAAAATTGCTTTCATTACAGTATAAACCGATATATATATATATATATATATATATATATATATATATATATATATATATATATATTGATTCCTTCCTAAATGAATATCTAGTGGGAAGATATAAAAGAGTTAGATGAAGTATTTACTTTCCAAAAACAACATTGTGATCAGATCAGTTATTGAATTAATAGCTCATTGTTTACTCATTTGATTTTGTCACCTTAATTTTGAAGTTACAATAATTTCAAGTAGGGGTGTCAACGATCAGAGCCGGCTCGTAGAACCCTTGGAATCGGCTCGGTCAAAGCTCGGCTCAAGCTCGGTCAAAACAAGCTTGAGCCCGAGCTCGAGCCGAGCTTGTTCAAATCCGAGCCAAGCCCGAGCTCAGTAAGGCTAGGTTCGGAAGCTCGCTTGGGCTCGTTTTTTTTTAGTTTTTTTATATTATAAGTTTAATAATTTTAAATTCTAATAATTCAAAATATATGTTTATTTGATATTTATAATTGTTATACTTTAAAATTTTGTAGCAATATTTTTTTGTCTTTTAAAAAAGTTATTTTTAGTTATATATATTTATTAAGAGACGAAAAAAATATAATGGTAAACGAGCTTAGTACGAGCTCGAGCTTTTTACGAGCCGAACTCGAGCTTCAAATTTTTGAGCTCGACGAGCTTCGAGCCGAGCCCGAATTCGAGTTCAAATTTACGAGCCGAACACGAGCCCACCCGAGCTCGAGCTCAGATCGGCTCGTTTACACCCCTAATTTCAAGTTACAAAATTCTCCATTTTTTTTTTCAAGTTACCGTTAATGTTGTGTCATCTACTTGTCGTTGCGCTTTATACGTGATTTTATCCTTTTACCAAGGCTTGAACATACAACCTCTAGAACATAAATGTGACTCTTTACCATTCTTTACCACTATATATTAATTTTTTATTCAGCCTACCTCAATTGAAAGAAGTTTTTTCCTGATATGGATCGAAACAATATCTAAAAATAAATTACCGCGCGCGGAAAAACGACTAGTTCACTAAGAAAAAATCTGTTACAAAATAATTACATCTTTAAATTCAAAAGATTTTTTTCTGCTTCCTTTAAAATTATCGATATCACTATAAGGGGGAATAGAGTTAGGTCTTGTTTGGTAAACAACAGAATGATATATTGGCAGAAGCGGATTTGACTAGCAGAATTAATTGATAAATTTGACTGACAAATTTAATTAGCAGAATTTTTTAAGTAGTGTTTGCCAATTAGCTGTTTTAGATTAGCTGACAAAAAAAGTAATCTGCTAACAGCATATTGCCAAACGGTATATTCGATCATAATATGCTATATTCGATCACAAAAGAAACCATCCGTCATTTTACCAAACATTAATATTGACATATTTTTTGGTCAACCCCGTTGTTTCCTCTCAATATGCTAATTTTTGGCAGATCCGCAACTAACCAAACAGGGTCTTAGCCACCCTAACCCCGGTCCGGACATGGAACATAACTAAACCTTTTTTTCTTTTAGTGATATTGATGTTTCTTTACTAATTTAACGATGGTAATTAATTTATAACTATCAATTAATGATTAATGAAATTTTAGTCAAATTAGAATGAAGTAGAATGCCTTGTCTTTTCCGCATTACTAATAGTCTAAATCTATGGTGTTAACGTAAGTGTTTTTAAGTTGAAGAGAGTAACGCAAAAATGATGACAGGAAGAATGGGGAGCCTGAAAGTCCCAGAAGTTGTACCCCCTCCCACCCAGGATTGTGAGAGACTCAAGAAAGCCTTCCACGGTTCTTTCTCTCATTTATTACTCGTATTTGCTTGTATTTTGATAAATAATATTGTACGGAGTATGTATTAAGAATGAATGTCGCATATAATGTTAATATTCTATATTTGAATAGTAATTCGATTCGATAGCTAAGGTTTGATCTGAGTTTGGAATAATGCAATGCAGGATTGGGAACGGATGAAGAAGCAGTGATAAGGGTGTTGGGTCACAGAAATGAAAGTCAACGGAAGCAGATCAGGGAGACTTATCAACACCTCTACAAAAAGTCCCTTCTTCATGATCTCCACTCTGAACTCTCTGGTCACTTTCTTGTAAGTTACCCCCTCCATCTTTTTTAATGAATAATTTAAATCCTCTGTTGTTGTCGTAAATCGTGATGAATTGGTCTGCCTGCTGGGTGGTGTGTGTTATGTATGGCATTGGGCAGCATGCAATGACCCTTTGGACATATGACCCCTCAGAGAGGGATGCAAGACTCATCAACGACGCTCTGAAGAAGAAGGGATCGTCTTTTTTCGGTGGTAACAAGAAAGGTGTCAAAGATTGGCAAGTCATTCTTGAGATTGCTTCTGCATTCCCTCCCAACCATCTCATTTCTGTCAGACAAGCCTACTCTTCTCTTTTTGATTGCTCTATTGAAGAGGATATCTCTTCCCACATTCCCCTGCCTTTCAGAAAGGTTAGTATTACCACTTTATCTAATCGAACCATTATAAAGCATTGGATCAGAAACACTACTAACGATGACAACCTCGCTCGTTTAATAGGAGGCAAACGATCTTATAAATTAAACGTTTGTGCATAACACCACCGGAGTCGTGTCTACTAAATAATATCGATGTTATTCTGATTACGATATATCTGTATATTATAATATACCGTAATATTCCTAATCTTTCCTAAACTATATCATCTCAAACTCATGGTAATTCGTAAAAATTTCCATGAGTTTGCACAAATAAAAAAAATCAGATATCTTCGATCTTCATTCTTCATCGCCTTCTTCTCCACGGTGGCATATAGATTCTTCCGACTATTTTCAAACGAGAACGCTAAATTTTTTGAACTCGTTGAGAATAATTATTGAGAACGCAAAGTTTTTTAGACTTGACAATTTTTAAAACGGCAAAATTGTCTGTTAATTTAAATTGATTGACAACCTTAATCGAACTCATAGCAAAATCAGAAAGCCATAGAATCATCAGATTCACTTCTGCGGGAGAATAAAGTGTTGTGGAATTCAAATTCAAAGGAGACGTAGAGTTTTTATTTTGTTTTTTTTCAATAAAACTAGGTGAAAAGTTTTTTTTTGTCATATCCCCATTCTCAATAATAATGTTCAGTTCTCTCTTAAAAAATCCAAAACTCATCCACCACTACCAATACCAACACAAATACACAATCATCACAAAAAAAACCAAAACCCTAATTTCTTGTAAAAATTATACTCCGTATTGTATTATTGGGTGAATCATAATCAAATTATATCATTCAAAACCATAAAATAAGTATATGGTTCAAGATCTATCGTCGTCCGTAATTAAAAATCAAGAACGTTTCGTGGTTTGGTCAATATATGGTTGAAATGCACTGATTGATCGAAATATGGTTCACGGTGATAACTTATTAGTATTACCATGTGAGTAAACGATGTTGCTAGAATCTGTGGCGGCTGCAATTGAAGAAGAAAAGAAAGAAGCATGGAAGCTACAAATTGAGGGAACATACGTTATGAGGAAGAAATTTTGTAAAATCACGTAAATGAGTAAATCGATATTAAGTACGGAGTAATCATTAATTGAATTACAATCCATGATCGTATTCGAAATGCTTGATTGAATTAGGTAAATTGAATTATGGAGGAATTGGTAAAAGAGGAGAAGTAAATTGGGAAAGATTTATAAACGTTAAAGTTGGGAAAATTATGAAAAATTCGTTAGGATTGAGGAAATCATGGTTAGGAAAAAGTAATTTCGTAAATTTTCGCTCACCGGCAAGAAAGCGGAAGCAATTTTTATGTTCTCAAGAAAGAGACTCTAATACCATGCTAAATAATTATATACCGTAATATTCCTAATCTTTTCTAAACTCTATCGTGATACCGTAATACTACGGTACCCTCTATCAATGTTTCACAAACCAGTGGGAAACAAATATGGTTCCCTTGGATATGCATATTCATTTGATGATGGACTATATCATCTGAATTTCTTACAACATAAGACATGATGATTAAATGAACACAATCATCATGCACATCTCAGACCCTTGTTGTCTTTATCTTTAGAATTTGCTTTAATCCTGAAAATAACGTGAATTTTTATGTTGATAAAATAATGGTTTTGGTTTCAATCTCAAAATCCGTCATTTATTTCTAGTCTTGTTACACAATGCCGACAATATGTCCAAAAATAAATGGTTACAATTTACAAATCACAATACAACTTCAGGCAACAGCAGCAGATTGTTCAGGCCGCTGTGGCTTCTAAATAACTTTATACGACTACAATTTGCTACGCAGAGTATAACTTTTCCCTAGATAGTTGAGTGGAGAATGTTTGAAACCAGAATTTACCGGTTCCAACCAACTCGATCCCATTTTTTTTGGTGTGATATCCACCGCTACCTCAGCTCGCTACTAAAATGAAATCTTGTGTATGCTGCTGAGCCTGACACTTGTTGTCTGCAATGTAGCTTCTAGTGAGTTTGGTAAGCTCTTACAGATATGATAAGGAAGTGGTAGACATGATTGTCGCGAAAATGGAAGCTTTCCAACTTCGAGAAGCCATCGAAGGGAAGCAGTTAGACCATGATTATGTCATGTGGATCTTGGGCACCAGAAACTTTTTTCAGCTTAGAGCAACCTTTGATTCCTATAAGCAACACTTTTCCAGTTCCTTTGATGAGGCAAGTTTTCTGTCAAACGTAGCTTTACTGTTGTGCAGCAATAATAAAACATGTACTAACATACTATGCGGTTGGACAGGATATTCTAAAATGTGGAAATGGAGATTTCAACACTTTACTGAATATTGCGGTTCTCTGCATGAACTGTCCCGAGAAGCACTTCGCTAAGGTGAATATAACAAACTACTTCCTCTACTTCTTTTATATCTTCCATATTAGTTTTGGGGAGAAAATTAAGACGAGTGGAATATGTGGATGAAAATGAAAATAAGAAAAGAAAGCAGGGTCACAAATAATAAGAACCACAAAAGATATATTAAAAAGGAAAGTGGAAGATAATAGAGAAGTTACCAAAATAGGAAATGTGGAAGATATAAAAGAAGTGGAGGGAGTATCTTCTAAGTTCTAACGTGGGTGTAACATTACATCACAGATTTCACGTTCTTGAATCATGGTACAAAAGCGAATATAGTGAATTCCTTAGAATGGACTCTAATAGACGTGTGAGAACACACAACAACCACGCGTATAAGAAATCAGCGATTCATATCTTTTACTATCATGTAACAGGTTATAAGAACATCTATCATTGGAATTGGCACTGACGAAGATTCACTTTCGAGAGCGATTGTGACACGAGCTGAAATAGACATGGCAAAGGTTAAGGTCGAGTATGCCAATATGTACAAAACTAGTGTTGAAGAAGATGTTAAGGGTGATACATCAGGGGACTACGAGTCTTTCCTTCTCACTTTGCTGGGCACTAAACAAGTGTGGGTTGGGTGAGGTAACTGTTTAGCATGCATTCTGTACTATTGATCTCTTGTTTTTATATAGTACTTTTGAGTTTCCTACTCATCCCAGCAGATAATGTGTATTTGTATTGTTTGGGGAAATTTATGGGTTGTACGATCTTGAACAAAGCAAACAAAATCTCGTGTTTTTACGATGGTTTGTGTTGTAATTTGATTTTTCCATTTGGGGCATATGAACACCGGCTTTCTATGTTGTAACTGACTTACTATAGGAGGAAACAACATAATATATCTTAAACTATGTTGTACCTCATCCTCATCTGGTTGTTTAGACCTAGCAGGCCGAATCGGCAAGGACTCATTCAGTTTGTTATAAGTTTGTTAGGCTGCTACTTGGTTTGTTCGGATGTATAGTACACCTCATACATCATATAACTTGATACACAATTCATAATAAAAATGGGATCACTGAGTATGAGCATGAAGAATCATGATAACACCATTAGAGCAGAACAAAGAGAGATCTTAGTTTCAAAGAATCTTCATCCATGCAACCATCTTCGAGTTTTAGGGCAATTTTCTGTAAAGTATCAATCATTTGGCAACAATTTTTCAGATAAAAGTAGCAACTCAAGAAGATTATAAAATCTCACGAAATAAAGAAGTACTATACACAGAAAATGACCACAAAACCAAACACATCAATTATACAATTTCATCAAATTCTTCTTTACATAAAGAAAGGTACTCATATAGACAAGAATTTTCTCGGTACTTGGAAGAAATAAGTACAGACAGAAGAGAGAAAGAGGAGGTGCATGGATCAAACATAGAAAATTGTTTGTTACCGATAACCATCTCTGCGATCTTGTTCTTCAGCTTCCTTGTTGGCTGCTTGAACAGACTTGTACCAAAGAAAAGCCTGCACCAGGAAATTATATATACCGAGTTATATACGAAACTAATAAATCTACTCGTTTTGAAAGGACCTCCTACATTTTCATAGTCTCCTTGACTAATTCATGTGCCAGAGAGTCAAGGAAGCAAGGGACATAACCTAAGGAGATACAAATAAAAAAAACATTTGAATATACAAACATCATTGAAGATCATCTTCAAAAGGTTGCTCCTTCGAGAAGCATAAAAAAAATACAAAGTTGCTTGAAGGCATGATATAGGACACGATTGAGTAACCTTAAAGACCCTTAGAAACTGGTCGTGATTTTATGTGATGGTAATGCAGATTTAATATAATGATCCGTAACTTGACAGAAATAATAAGGAAAAAAAATGAAATTACCCCTGAAACAAATCCACAACAGCCACCAGCCCAAAATGATCCCATTCAGCATCGAAGTGACTCTAAATAACACTTACACTCGATTTGTAACCCATTACAAATAACTCAAAATTGAGCTTAACCGAAGTGACTCAAAATAACCCACAACCTCTAAATAGCCCAAGCCTGTAATGACATGACCCGTTTGATCAGCCTTAGTTGATGAGAACTCATGGCAATAATGTCTGTATTAGATTTGGAAATGTTGAAAAAAGAGTGAAGATGAAAAAACATACTGAAGTTGGTATTCCAGTAAAATCAAAGAATCTGAGTATAGAAGCATAGAAGATGCTATCTGTGCTCAACACTCCAAAAACATGTTTTTGATTTGCATACTCAAAGATGGAGCCTATCTGCAAATACAAAGAAAGTTTAGACCACCTCAAAGCAAAGAACTGTTGTCTGTTAGTGTTACGAGACTGTTTGATATGTGTATTCATCATTTAATTGTAGGGTTATTGAATCGATCTCACATGTTAGACCATCTCATATAATCCGTATTGTGTTTTTTGCCATTACATTAAGTTGGCTTATCGCAGCAATAGCAGTGACTGCTGAGGCAAGCAAATAAACAAAGAATGGGAGCTCAAAACCCTCCTTGAAATCAATATTAATGGGGTTTTTTTCATCTCGAGCCCAAGGAGGTGGCTCATCTGATTCGGGTTGAGCCCAAGAAGGGACTTTTTCCTCAGATTCACTTGACTTTGCAGACCGTTTAGTTGCATCTTGCCTATGAAACATAAAGGAGCTGCTAGCTTGGTTCCTTGCTGCTCCTAGATAGTATGCAGTACTTTGAGACAATCTCGGATGATGTATGGGTTCACAGTTCAAATTTAATGCACATAGGCAAGAAGAAAGTGCAGCAACCGTATCTTATAAAATTCTTGTAGCTGTAGCAACAAGCAAAACAAAATGAAACAAGCAAATTAGACAAGGCGAAGCATGATACTAAATACTACTCCGTATTATGATAGACACAGTAGGTTATGTAGTAGTATGAATCTGTGACTTGTTTTCCTGTGTTGCGGCTACACCTGGCAAAGCCCGATCCGACTCATCCGAGTTCGGACCAGTTCTACATTCTACAATATTGAAATATCTTATTGGCCAAAACAGACCTGGTCAATCCGATACATGATTATATCCGATAAACATTATATTCCGAATTCGTTATCAGTCGAGGGGGTTAAACTTGATAAGAAAATACATTACCTAAATCCGAGTCGAATTGGAAAGATAATTAGACGTAATGCCCGACCCAAATTCGAAAGAAATATAACCGAAAATGAATGGAAGTTACTCTTTCTTTAGTGGGAATGAATGAATAGGTGGGGATTGTGAGAATGTGTGTGGGAAGTTATGACAAATATGGAATGTGAAGCAGATAAATGGAGTCGGTTGGAGAGTGGAGTAAGGGCGGGCGGAGGTGTTTGGCATAAAATAGATGATTAAAATCAAGAATGGAGGGTGGAAATAATACCTGGAGAATGCAAATAATAATCAAAAGAAAATGGCGATGGATGATGGTTTGAAGAACAACAATTAGGGTTCAGACTTGCTGTTGGCTTCACTTAGTTCTTCTTATTCGTTCTGTACTTGTGGTGAATGTTAGACTTAGACTTAGATAGATATTTCAAAGTGAGATTACAGATTAAAGATTAGACTAGTCTTCGTCGATCGACAGTGATCATCTCTTGATTGACTGAAAGGGAATGCTGATCGACGATAGTCCGAATTATATTTGGTTACTCAATCTGATAACAATTAATGAAAGAACAAAATTTGGATATGCAACTGTTCTTAATTGATTAAAGAAGATAGGTTGCTAAGTAGAACTGTAATGAATTGATATCATCTAGGTTCTAAGAAGCTGAACCTACATCAGAATTAATCATAAAATCGCATAGAAAACTAGAGATACTGAATGGTCCTTAAATAGGCTACTTGGGCTACAAAAAGATAAAATATCTAGCTGTCCACTCCTAATCATTGTGCTGCATAGGTCCCCGATCCAATGTAGATATAGTACTAGTGATAGTTGTCATAATCAGTCAAATTATTCCCTCTGAGATGTCCTCTATGATCAGGTGCCTCCCCCTTTGATAGTGATGTCATTAATTGTGATGTCATGTACTTTCTCCCTTCTGGAAGTAGCCGTTGCAGCAGAATTCTTTTTGCATTCAGGACCCCCCATGATTTAAGTAATGTTCCTTTGATCCCTTACAGCAACAGACTTAGCATTGACAGTTGCAGCATTAACAACAATAGCAGTAGCATTCAGTAGTGCTGTAGTTGCAGTAGCATTCCTCCTATCATTTCTCGCCTTTTCAGATGATCCTTGACCCCAAGGATCGAAAGTTGAATATAACTTAAGAAGATCAAAAAGAAATTCCCATGTCGCATCTTCTATTGGAGCATTGGACCACTTGACCAGTACCTTAGTAGCCTGGGTCTTTCCCCTTTTTACTGACCTTCTTGCCATAATTAGTTCTGGGTATTTAGGGCAGGGTTGTTCCTCAGGAAACTTTTTAGGCTGTAGAGGTAGCTCATGGCATTTCTTGAGTAGTGACACATGAAATGTGGGATGCATCTTGGCTGTAGATGGTAATGCTAACTTGTAAGCGAATGGACTAACCCTCTTCATCACTTGAAATATTTTCTTGATAGCTTCTGGTTGTGTCTTCTTGCAAGAGACTGCTGTCTATACGGTTGTAACTTGAGATAGACATAGTCTCCAACTTCAATGCTTCTTTCACTTCTTCCATTATCTGCTTGTTATTTCATTCTGTTCTTAGCCCTTGCAAGGTGTAGTTTGATCATATCCATCGCCTCCTCCTTAGCTTGTAGTGTCCTGTCAGCCGCCTCAACCTTACTATCACCTGGAAAGTAGGGTAGATGAAATGGTGGTGGCTGTCCATATACCACCTCATAAGGGGTTGCTTTGAGTGAACTGTGATAGGTGATATTGTACCAAAATTCAGCGGATGGAAGCCATTTGCACCAATCAGAGGGTGTTTTATGACAGAAGCACCTGAGATAGGTCTCCAAGCACCTATTCAGAACCTCAGTCTGCCCATCACTCTGGGGGGTGGTACGCAGATGACATGTTAAGTGCAACTCCATGAATGTCAAACAATTCTTGCCAGAATGTACTGAGGAATATGGAATCCCTGTCGGATACTATGCTTGCTGGCATGCCATGTAATTTATAGACGTTATCAAAATAAGCCTGAGCTACTTCTGTTGCAGAATAAGGATGTTTCAGAGCTACAAAGTGAGCAGCTTTGCTTAGGCAATCCACAATTACCATGATGGAGTCCCTATTCATGGACGTGGGTAATCCATTGATAAAGTCCTTACTTACTTCTTCCCAAGCAGCTGAAGGTATGGAAAGGGGCTGTAGTTTTCCTGGAGAGGCTGCTGTATCATACTTACATTGTTGGCAGATAAGACATTTCTTAATGAATTCTTTGATGTGTTCTCTCATGCTCTTCCAGTAGAATTTTTGCTTGATTCTTTGATAAGTAGGTTCTACCCCAGAGTGACCAGATTGCAAGGTGTTGTGCATCATTGAGATAATTTGCTGTTGTAGATCATTGACATTTCCCACTACTAATTTGCCCTTCGACTTTAATTGACTGCCTGACCAGCTGTAGTTCTTATGTGATAAGGGGTACGGTCTGAGGTGAGATCATGTATAATTTTGATTAAGGATACATCTCTTTCCCATCCCTCTTGAAGTTTAGCATACAAATCAGTACTTATGGTGCTAATATAAAGGTGGTACAACTCAGAGCTCTAAATTCTAGAGAGGGCATCAGCTGCTATATTCTTCTTACCCTTCTTGTATATTATTTCGAAGTCATATCCCAGCAGCCTATTCAATCATTTTTGTTGTAAAGGTTTATTCACTCTTTGTTCGAGTAGATACTTTAGGCTTTGATGATCAGTTCTCACAATAAAGTGCTTAGTGACCAAATATTGGCTCCATTTGCTTATAGCATGAAGAAGACCAAACAACTCTCTTTCGTATACCGATAAAGATTGATGTCTGGGAGATAAGGCCTTACTAATGAAGGCAATACGATGACCTTCCTGCATAAGTAATGCTCATATACCTTCACCAGAAGTGTCAGTCTCAATTATAAATGGTTTGTTGAGATCAGGCAAGGCAAGGACTGGAGCTGTTGTCATGACTTTTTAAAGTTGTTCAAAGGCGCCTTGAGCTTCAGTGCCTCATTCAAAGGCATTCTTTTTGAGTAGACTTGTGAGTGGCTTACTAAGGAGGCCATAGCCCTGTATGAACCGCCTATAGTAGCCTGTCAGACCCAGAAATCCCCTGAGTTGCTTGATGTTTTTAGGAATAGGCCAATTGGCTACTGCAATTACTTTAGAAGGTTCAGTGGCTACACCTTTTTTGGAGATGATATGCCCCAAATACTCTAGTTTAGTAGCCCCAAATGAGCATTTGGAGGGCTTGACATATAACCTGTTATCCCTCATTAACTGCACCACTTGTTGTATGTGAAATAGATGAGCATTCCACTGAGGGCTATAGATTAGTATGTCATCGAAGAACACCAAGACATACTTTCTGAGATAGGGTTGGAAAACATGATTCATAAGGCTCTGGAATGTGGATGGAGCATTAGTGAGCCCAAATGTCATTACCAAATATTCATAGTGTCCATTATGGGTTCTAAATGTTGTCTTGTACACATCATTAGGCTCCATTCTTATCTGGTGGAAACCAGTCCGTAGATCGATTTTAGTGAAGAATTTCGACCCTTGTAGTTCATCCAATAATTCCTCAATTAAAGGAATAGGGAACTTATCTTTAATGGTCTGCTTATTCAACTCCCTATCCACAACGTCCTCAGCATTACAGTCTCCCGTAATTGGTCTTTGCATTAGCTAGACGTGAAGAATGCATTTTTACATGGTCACTTATCCAAGACAGTCCACATGCACCAACCACCCGGTTTTCATCACCCTTAACACCCCAACCATGTTTGTCTCCTAAAGAAATCTCTTTATGGCCTAAAACAGGCGCCGCGAGCTTGGTTTCAGCGCTTTGCTAATTTTGTATGCTCCATCAGGTTCCTTCACAGCCGTGTTGACCATTCTCTCTTCGTCCTCCGCACTTCCTCTCACACTGCTTATATTCTTCTATATGTTGATGATATTATTTTGGTCTCCTCCTCCGACAAACTCTGCGACTCCATTATCAACCAATTCAAGTCTGAATTCTCCATGACCGACCTTGGTCCTCTCAGTTATTTCCTTGGTGTATCAGTAGAACGTTGAATAGAAGGACTTTTTATGCCCCAATCCAAATACCCCGAAGAAATCCTCACCCGTGCTAACATGTCTTCCTGCAAGCCATCTCAGACACCGGTAGATACTCAAGCCAAAATCAGCGCTGCCAACGGTCCCCCTATCTCAGACCCCACCTTATATTATAGTCTCATTGAGGTCCTTCGATATCTAATTTTCACCCGCCCTGACATTTCCTATGCTATTCAGCAGGTCGGCCTCTTCATGCATGACCCTCGAGAACCCCACCTTGCCGCCCTCAAACACATTCTCCGATACCTCCGCGGTACCATATCTCACGGCATCACCATCCGACCTTCCACCACCAGCTCTCTCATTGCTTATTCTGACGCCGATTGGTCAGGCTGGTCCGACACCCGCCGCTCCACGTCTGGTTACGGTGTTTATCTCGGCGACAATATTGTCTCATGGTCCTCTAAACATCAATCCACAATATCCCGTTCTAGTACCGAGGCCGAATACCGTGGCGCCGCAAACACTGTCGCCGAGACTTGTTGGCTCCTTGTAATCTTCTCTTTGAACTACACTGTCCTCAATCTAAAGCCACAATTGTCTACTGCTATAACGTAAGTGAGATCTACTTTGCCGGTAATCCTGTTAATCATCAACGCACCAAGCATATAAAAATTGATATTCACTTTGTTCGAGAAAAAGTTGCTCTTGGCCAACTATGCGTCCTGCATGTCCCGTCCCGTTATCAGTTCGCAGACATCTTCACCAAAGGCCTCCCTTAAGCCCTCTTCAATGACTTCCGCTCTAGTCTCAATGTTCAGTCCCCTACTGTTTCGACTGCGGGGGCGTAATAGATAGATTCATTGTATAGCCTAGTTCCTTGTACTTGCATAGTTCTTTGTAGATAGTCTTTATTATATCATTATTCCTAGGCGTCTAGGAAGTAGTATTGCCTATCTAGTCTTGTATAAATAGATGATAACGATAATGAAATCAATCAGGGAAAAACATTAATCCTTTAGAATTTTTATCTTGATTTTTTTGTTAGAACTAGATTATGCAGTTGCTTCATCATATATCATACTCCCTCCGTTCAATATGGTTGTTTGCGTTTCCTTTATTTACAGTTATTAAAAAAAGGCAAAAATAGTGAGGTATTGCTCCCCAATTACCAGACTACCCTCAGTTAGTTTATTGACAATTGGAGTACTCCACTTTGTATAACTTGTCAACCTTATTTTCATTGTGGCGCCAACACACATTTTTCCCTCCAAATGAATTTTTTTCCGTATTCTACATTTGCCCTCCAAACATTTCATACAATATTTAGATTACCTCTACAAATAAATTAATTATACACATTAAATCTCAAAATTACAGAACACTCTTAGAACTGAAAAAACCCCTCAAAATTAATTAATGGTTGGTGAATTTCAGCCATGTAATCCACCAAACCAAACTTTGAATTCATCGATGCCAATAGATTTCAGTTATCCGCAACCATTTGTAGCAACCATCAACAACACATTAACACAGTCATGGGACCCATCAGCAAGCAGCAGCACCGACCACCAGACGACGAGCAACATCCAACACCAACAACCGACACATGAAGGGCAGCACCAGCAGCAACAACATGAGCCAATAGAAACAACACCATCAGTCATCATACACATTATAAGCAACAATAGCATCAGGCAACAACAACCCCAAAATGATCATTCATTCTTAAGGGAATGGATTGAAAGGCGAAATAACAACCCTTTGGAAATGATACAGCCTGTAGTGATGTTCCACACTACCAGTTATTCCGTTTAAGCAAAAAAAGGCTAACCGACTTGGAAAGATGTCAAATCTGTCAAAGACTAACATCGAGCTTTCAAGGTGGTAAACTCAAACATGGGATAATCAAACAACTTGGTGCCAATTAAGGAGTTTCAAGAAACGCCATCGGCAAAATGCGGGAATTAGTTCACACACAACTCAAAGACGGAAAGTGCGTAGTCTAAAGAGAAAATACAAAGAGAGGATTTCAACAAGAGTCATCGACTTGGAAAAGGTAAGAAACATTGCCTTAGAAAAAAGAATGAATATAAGAGACCTTGCGGAGGGTTTGGGCTTACCATGTACCACAGTTTGGAAACTATTACAAAAAGGGAAGATTAAAGCTCATTCTAGTTCAATTAGACCATTATTAACACATGATAACAAGTTAGTTAGACTACATTGGGTGTTAGGTAAAATTTCCTCAAGTACTTTAAATGGAAACCTAGTTTTTGAAGCTACGTTTGATCTAGTTCATACAGATGAAAAGTGATTCAATATGACTAGATTATCTCAGAGATATTATTTGTTGCCATGTGAAAGACAGCCTCATAGAACAACCCAATCAAAACGATATATCACAAAAATTATGTTCATGGCAGCGGTAGTTAGACCTAGATTTGATGAGGACGACAATTGTCTATTTGATGGCAAAATCGGCATATTCTCTTTACAGTTATAGCTCCAGCAAGAAGGGCCTCTAAAAATCAGGTGAGGGGTACATTAGAAGTTAAACCTATAGAGAGCATAACCAAATCGATTATAAAACAGTGTTTACTCGAGAAGGTCATCCCCGCAATCAAAGCTAAATGACCACAAGGGGCAAATAGAAGAATATTCATTCAACAAGAGAATGCCAACCACATATTGTTGGGACCGATTTGGATTTTATACAAGCTGCTAAGTCTGATGGGTTTGACATGGAACTAGTTCAACAACCCCTTAATAGTCCAGACTTAAATATTTTAGACTTAGATTTTTTTCGATAAATACAAACCATTCAACATAAAAATTCTTCAAGGACTATTTGTCAACTAGTGGAATCAGTTATAAGTGCATATGAAACCATAGGTAATGACAAATTGAAACATGTTTGGGTTTCATTACAAGCATGCATGAATGAAATTATGAGAGTGAAGGGAGGAAACTCTTACGCATTGCCTTATATAGGCAAGAGTAGGTTGACTAGGTTAGGAAGATGGGAAAACCAATTAGCACCAAGTACAACCAACATGTAAATTGCGTTGAATGCAATTGACGATGGACCCGATGAAGTTTCAGCATAGAAGAAAGAGCAAGAAACAAACCAAAGCAGAAATTAACAGAAATGAGGCGGGCTTGGGAGATTCACGGCTTCACGCCAAGGTCAAGGCATGACCGCACAGGAGATCCACGCCAAGACCTGGTCCAAGCGTGAATCTCCCACGCCTGAAACATGATTTGGTCATGGATCTCCCAAGTCTAATTCATTTATTTTCATTTTAGTGAAATCACCTTTTTGGAGTTAAATCAATTTCTTTTTATTAATTTTGATGGGAGTTAACAAAGTACCGCGGGTCGCCCGCCCACGTCACCCCGGGATAATTCGCCCCCAGGGCAGGGGAGAGGTTGCCCGGCAGGCCCACCCTGTAAAAGACCGCTGGAAATACTCCAAGACTTGTGCCTGCTCGGCAGGGCCTTGCTGTCAGCCGAGCAGGGCAACCCAGCTCCCCTGCTTGCTGGTTCTCAGGGTATCCCGACCCCCAGTACGAGCAGGGGAAGCCGAGGGCCCATCCGTCATTCCGCCTCAGGTAAGGGAAAATGGGTGGATGAGGTGAAGCCACGTGTCATCCTCGTATCCACCCATTCTTCCTCTCTCCACTCCTCTTTCTCTCTCTTGTGGGAAGGTATAAATACTCATCCATTTCCCACTTAAAGGGGGTTGGATTTTCTCTCTCTAGACTCTCACTCTAAAAAACGCCACCTAGCTCCTCAAGAACTAGGTTCATCAAGGCATTCACAGACTGACTTAGGCATCGGAGAGGGTTCCCTCGGACAACCTCCGAGGCCTTGTGCGTTCATTGTGCAGGGAGCAGGCTCAATCCGCCGGGAAGGTCTGACCACCGGAGTGGGAGAAAGGAGAGGCTAAAGGAAATCGGACGAGCAATTACCAAACAACATATTGAACAAACAACCCGAATCCGAAGTCAGGTTAATTGTTTTCGTACCGGAACAATTTGGCGCCGTCTGTGGGGACGAATACGGTTGTACCCACAAAATCAACCATTCTCAAATACAAAATTAGCCAATTACAATCAAACATGCCTGAAATTTTTGATGCCAGCTCTGCGGCAAATCCACCTAACGCTCCCCTATATGGTATGCCGCCAGAGGTAACACCCGCCACTACGATTCCAGGCGTGGGGCGAGCCAGCCTCCAGGGAGCACCGGGTCAAGGGGTGGCTGCCATGGCAGGGCAGGGGGTAAACCCGAGGCAAACTCTAAATCTCACCCCTGCCTAGATGATGCAGACGGCAGCATTTTTCTCAGCAATGTTGAATCAGGAGTTTACTCCAGATGATCTGGTAGGCAGGGTCGCTACGACCCCCAGGTTGCTTCACTTTGAAAGTGGAGAGGGAACCGGGGGCTCAAAGCGGACCGCCGCTAGAAATATTCAAAGAAAGGCCAGAAAGACAGCTCAGGCATATGCACAGGTGCAAAGGCGGGTCACGGGAGTCCGTCAAGAGCCGCCTGCGGAGCAAGAGACTGCTGGTCCTGAGGAGGCATTCTCCATTCACACTACAGAGTCCACGGCTGCTCGCGAAAGAAGGGGCTTATCCCAAGACCTGAGGAATCGCATGAGGCATAAGGAGCCAGTGTCCAAACGCCTGGGGGAGAAACAGGGAGATGTGTTCTCCAGGCTGACACCAGTTGAAGAATTGCAGCCTGCACCAAGACTGTCCCAGAGCCTGCAGTCCAGACTTAACAATGTCAGCCTCTAAAGTCAAGGCCCCATTAGGATGATAACCTCGAGCCTGCTCAAAAGAGGCGCTCACGGTATCATTCCCCTCCCAGGGACGACGAAGCGATAAGTAGGCGCCCGCCTAGGTACCGCTCCCCTGAAAGTAGGAGACCGACCCCTGACAGAAGGGACGACCACGGTCACTACTCTAGCGTGAGCAGGTCGAGAATGGTGGGCAGGCCGACCAAGACCCCGCTCCATCCTGAGGTGCAGGAATATCCTATCCCAAAAATTAAGATGCCCTTTGTTAAGTTCGACGGCACGACTGACCTAGAGGATCACTTGGCGGCGTACGAGAGTCATATGGGCATGTATGACGCCGACTACGCGGTTTGGTGCAAAATTTTTCCAACTACCCTGGTAGGTCTAGCCCAGGGTTGGTTTAGAGATTTGCCGCAAGAATCAATCTGTTTCTTCATCGAGTTGGCTGAGGCCTTCCTTGACCAGTATGCGGGAAACAAGAGACGACGTCTTACTCGGTTCGACCTAATGACCCTCAGGCAGAAGAAGGGGGAGTCTGTCAGGGAGTACCTGAAGAGGTTTGACTTGTTCTTCCAACAAGTCAAAGAGATAGACGATGCGACGGGGACGTACGCACTGACTAACTCCCTGCTCTCTGGAGAGATGAAGAACCAGCTGATCAGGACCCAACCAGAAACTCTGGCCAAAGCTAGAAAAATAGCATAAGGGTTTATGTTGCAGGAAGAGTTCCACAGCCTGCCGGATACCCCCGCAGGCCCTACCAGGCAGCAGGGGGACCGCAGGGTGGACGCGGTAGGAATGATGCCGGGAAGCAGAGAGCCGAAGAAGGGGATACCCTTAAGAAAGAACGCACAGTCTACCAACCTAGGTTCGACAGCTATACGGCCTTCAACAAGTCCAGGGCAGAGATTTTCGAACTAGAGAAAGAGACTGCCAAGTGGAATCGCCCGAGCAAACCACGCAGCCCAAAGGGAGACCCCAAGAAGTTCTGCACCTTTCATGATTGCGTAGGCCACACTACCAAGGAGTGCCGCCACCTGAAGGACGAAATCGAAAAACTAATCAGGAATGGCTGGCTGGCCAACTACGCACCAAGGAATAAAACACAGAAGGAAACACCAGAAAAGCCTGAAGGCTCGGCGCAGAACCGCCTGATAATCCATGTGATATCAGGGGATGCAGAGGGCCAAACCAGCAGAAGAAGTCAGAAGAGACAGATTCGTGAACTGAAAAACCAAATCTGTTACTCTGAAAGAGCGGGAAGCCCAAGGGGTATGACGCTGAGCATCACCCCTGAGGATGCAGGGCGAGTGATGTATCCCCATAGTGATGCCCTGGTACTATCCCTGGAAATTAGTAACCACATTGTGCGGAGGTGCATGGTGGATACCGGCGCATACACGAACCTGCTATACAAAGACGCCTTCGATAAAATGGGCCTGGAGAATAGGCACCTGCGACCTGCCCCTGGATCACTGTATGGGTTCAACGGGGCAGGTATACTGCCCCTACCCGTAACATTCGGGGAGGGGGCCACTGCCAGAAATATCAGGGCGTCGTTTGTTGTAGTTGATGCAAGGTCTGCGTACAATGCCCTGATTGGCAGGGCCACCCTGGATGAGATTGAAGCAGCCGTATCAATCAGGGCGCTCACAGTAGCCTACGTTACGGATTTTGGCCTGGAAGGAAAGGTGCACGGAGACCAGGAGTCGGCCAGGCAGTACTACTTAGTGGCCCTGCAAACCCACGAAAGTGAAAGAAAAGGGAAGAGAAAAGCTGACAGTTCCCCCAGCAGGGAAGGCGAGATCCCAGTCGGTAATCAGGCATCCGACCACCTGGAACCTGGGAGGGAGAGCATGCTGGTGAACCTAGAGCCAGGAAGACAGGTCCTCATAGGGGCTGACCTGGAGGAATCCTACCAGGCTGAATTGATCAAGTTACTAAAGGATAACAAGGACGTATTCGCCTACTCGGCAGACGAGATGCCAGGGGTTGATCCAGCATGTATCGTTCACAGGCTGAACGTAAACGCGGACGCCCGCCCTGTAAAGCAGAAAAAGCGAAATATGTCCGCAGAGAAGGACGTGGCGATTAAAGAAGAAATTGAAAAACTTTTGAAGGCAGATTTTATTGAGGTTTGCGACTACCCAGAATGGTTAGCAAATGTGGTCATGGTTAAGAAATCCTCGGGCGCATGGAGAATGTGCGTGGACTTTACAAACCTTAACAAGGCCTGCCCGAAAGACTGCTACCCACTCCCCAGGATTGACCAACTGGTAGACGCTACCAGTGGATATTCTATGCTGAGCTTCCTGGACGCCTTCTCAGGATATCATCAAGTGTACTTATGGCAGCCGGACAGGGTGAAGTGTGCTTTCATCACCAGCTCAGGCACCTACATGTATAAAATGATGCCGTTTGGGCTTAAAAACGCAGGGGCCACATACCAGCGCCTGTTCGACAAGGTTTTCGAGAATCAAAAAGGCAGAAACCTAGAAGCTTATGTCAACGACGCTATTGTGAAAAGCAAAGGAGACAATGAACACTTGACAGACCTGCAGGAGACCTTCTCCTCCCTGCGCGCCTACAAGATGAAACTCAATATAAAGAAATGCACGTTCGGAGTTCGCTCTGGCAAGTTCTTGGGTTTTCTGGTCAGCTCTCGAGGGATAGACGCTAACCCTGAGAAAGTTCAGGCTGTTCTGGACCTTCCTGAACCCAGAACCATAAGGGACATCCAACGTCTGACAGGCCGCATGGCCGCCCTGGCACGCTTCATTGCCAGGTCAGCAGACAAGTCGACTCCATTCTTCAAAGTATTGAAGGGCAACAAGCAGTTTAAATGGGAGGATGAGCAAAGAGAAGCCTTTGAACAGTTGAAGGAACATCTGAAGAAACTCCCCAGACTAGCGAGACCAGTGGCAGGGGAGAAACTCTTCCTCTACATTGCTGTAACCAATGTGACAGTAAGCGCAGTCATCTTAAAAGAAGAAGCAGGCGCACAACAGCCTATATACTTTGTAAGTCATGCCCTGGGAGCAGCGGAAAAGAACTATCCTATGGTCGAAAAAGCAGCCTACGCAGTTGTCATAGCAGCCAGGAAATTAAGGCCATACTTTGACGCGCACCCTGTCGTGGTGCTGACAGACCAACCTCTAGAGAAAGTACTAGAAAAGTTCGAGAAGTCAGACATGCTACTAAAATGGGCCATCGAGCTGAGCGGACTAGGGATAACATACCAATCCAGAACGGCTATCAAAGCCCAGGCCCTGGCCGACTTCTTAGCAGAATGCTCCCACTCCGAGGAAGACAGCCCTCCTGCCGGTGAATGGGTGGTATACACCGATGGGTCCTCCACGGCTAATGGTGCAGGGGTCGGAGTCGTGTTAACCAGCCCGGAAGGGACTGACTTTGAGCACGTACTTAGATTCGTTTTCCCTGCATCGAACAACGAAGCTGAGTACGAGGCAGTGCTCGCAGGCGTTAACTTAGCCAAAGCTGCAGGCGCAGAGCGGATTGTCCTGGCAACAGACTCCCAACTCATCGCCAACCAAATCAATGGGGAATACGAGGCCAGGGATCAGGCAATGGCCGCGTACCTGGATAAAGTAAAAGGAGAGTTGTCAGGTCTAAAATCATATGAAGTCAGACAGATCCCCCGGTCCCAGAACAACCGGGCAGATGCCCTGTCAAAACTAGCCAGTTCCAGCCTGCAAGACATACGGAGATCAGTCTGGGTAGACGTCATCCAGGAAAAATCCACTACCCCCCGCCAGCCGATCAGCGCTGTCGACGAGGCAGGGCCTGAGGATTGGATGGCTCCAATTATCCAATTCAAAAAACACGGAATTTTACCGTCTGACCCTGTGCAAAAAAGAAAAATGCCGGCAAGGGCCGCATGGTTCATGCTAATAGGAGAGGACTTATACAAGAAGTCATTCTCATCACCCCTGCTAAGATGTCTGGGGGCAGGGCAGGCCGCAGAAGTACTGGATGAAATCCATTCAGGGATATGCGGTCATCACATAGGAGGGAAGTCGTTGGTGCACAAGGCCTTAAGGGCGGGATACTACTGGCCGACGCAAAAGACTTGACTCAAAAATGCAGGAAATGTCAACTCTTTGCCCCATCAATCCACTCCCCGGCCCAAGAACTCAGACCAATCCTATCCCCCATCCCCTTCGCTCAATGAGGGATGGACATACTAGGTCCTTTTGCAGTGGCAACCGGGGGCAGAAAATTCTTGATTGTGGCAATCGATTACTTCACCAAGTGGGTCGAGGCTGAGGCAGTGCCAAACATCACTGAACCTGCAGTCAGGAAGGTGATATGGAGGAATATCATCACCAGATTCGGCCTACCAAAGATGTTAGTATTTGATCATGGCAGGCAATTCGACAAAGACCCTCTGAGAATCTGGTTGGAAGGCCATGGCGTTGCGGTTGCCTACTCTGCTGTCTGCCACTCTCAAACCAACGGACAGGCAGAGGCAGCCAACAAACAAATCCTGAACGATCTCAAAAAGATGGTAGATGACCTTAAAGGCAGATAGGCCGACGAATTACCAAGTATACTCTGGTCAATCAGGACCACTCGGAAAGAGTCCACGGGTCAGACCCCATTTGGCCTGGTATACGAGGCAGAGGCCCTGCTACCCATCGAAGCCAGAATTCCCACTCTGCGATCCTTGCAATACGACCAGGCGGAAAATGAGGTGGCAATGACCGAGGCCCTAGACCTGGTCAGCGAAGTAAGGGAGGAGGCCAGTGCTAACATCGCCGCTTACCAGCAACGGATGAGGAAGGCGTACAACAAGAAGGTACATGAGAGAAGTTTCCAGATAGGCGACCTGGTTCTCAGAAAAACACAAGCGGTAGGAAGGTCAAGAGAGCACGACTAAGTGCCAACTGGGAAGGTCCATACCAGGTGACTCGAATTTTAGGGCCAGGCACATACAGAATCGCCAACCTTGAAGGCCAAGAGTTGAGTGCGCACTGGAATGCCGACACCTTGAAAAAGTACTATGTCTAGCAAAATCTTAAGTAAATTTCCTTTTCAGAGAGACTGGCGGAGAACGGTCAAGAATGTCGACGGCTCCGACCACACTTATGTTAAGCTTTTTTACAAAGAAATGAAAAGAACTTCGAATCCATACTCATTGTCCGTTCAAACTCGCATTTTCACACACAAACGAGCAGGGGGCAATAGGGGGAGGCCCCCCTGTTGCCAGAACCAAGGAAAATGAACCCCCCAACAAAAATTCTAAGTTCCCCTGCCTACCTCTGGGCAGGCAGGGGGCAGGCCCCCTGGACTTTGGTCAAAAGCAAGGGTCAGGCCAGGCCCCACGTGCCGAATGAACAAGGACTGGGATCAGGCTCCCCAACCTTGTATAAAAAACGCAAAAACCTCCCTCTCTGCCTCTGGGCAAGCCCCCTGGACTTTGATCAAAAGCCAGGGTCAGGCCAGGCCCCACGTGCCGAATGAACAAGGACTAGGGGCAGGCTCCCCAACCTTGTATAAAAAACGCAAAAACCTCCCTCCCTGCCTCTGGGCAGGCAGGGGGCAGGCCCCCTGGACTTTGATCAAAAGCCAGGGTCAGGCCAGGCCCCACGTGCCGAATGAACAAGGACTGGGGGCAGGCTCCCCAACCTTGTACAAAAAACGCAAAAACCTCCCTCCCTGCCTCTGGGCAGGCAGGGGGCAGGCCCCCTGAACTTTGATCAAAAGCCAGGGTCAGGTCCGACCCCACGTGCTGAATGAACAAGGACTGGGGGCAGGTGATAAGGCTAAAGTCGTATCACCTTAATCAAAATAAACCTAACTAACGACTAACAAATAGCTAGTGGCAAGCAAGGGTCGAACCACAGAGAGATGGATGAATATTGCAAATTATTTATAATCGACTCTAAACTATTCTAATTCCGGTGTTTTGTGTTTGATTTTCTAAACTATTGCAGTAATATAAAGTATGAGGTTCTATCAATATTAAAGGAATCTAGGGTCTTACGGTTCACTATGTAATTAAATTGGGTAAAGTTAATTAATCATTCAATTAATCAATCACAGTTATTCAGGGCAAAGACACGGCCTTTCGGATCTTATGTCAACCTTAGGATAGATTCTGACGGGCTCTCGCAACTTACCAGATTATCCTACCCACTTACTTGTAAGTCTACCCTTACCAGGCTTTCGATCTTAGGTTCGGATTCCTAGACATTCAACTAGTTCAACATCTCAAACTAATCGAACGACAATACAAAATAAGTAGTAAGGTAATAACATATGAATGATCAATCAAGTAATTAATTAAACTAACATCCCCAATTCAATTAACATAGATCCCCTTCAACCCTAGATGAATAAATTAGCTACTCATGACGAAAGATGGAACAACAAAAGAATTAAGCATAATCGAAATCAATATGAAAATAAGAGAAAAAGGAAAAATACCGATTATTAAGAACTGAAAGATTGAATAATAATTGAAAGCTAAAAAGTACAGCTACAAGCTTGCTAAGTTCCGATGCTAATAATAAAACTAAACTAGAGTTTTTGAATGAATCAAAAGTCCCCTTAACCTAGCCCTAAGAAGGGTATTTATACTTATTACAAAGGATCTAATTAGGAAATAGAATAAAATTTAATAAAATAATCCCGCAGGATTCTAATTAAGGTAGAGTACGGATTCTTCAGAAAATTTAGAAAAGTCACTTGGACGAGCCGCGAACCGCTCGGTTCACAAACAAACCGAGCGGTACAGAAACGAACCGATCGATTCGAAATCAAACCGCTCGGTACAGGTTCAAACCGACCGGTTCGGTATCATACCGACCGGTTCGGCCTTCGTTGTCCTCTTTGCTGCCTTGTTTTTCTTGTTTTCTTCATTTGTAGCTCTTAACTCCGTCTTTTGCTATGTTTCCTGCCAAAACATAAACCATATACCCGGCATAACAAACTACGGATAAAAGGATACTAAATTATTCTTAAGGCATGTGAAATCGGTAAGAAATGGAGGATAAAGTAAGAATAAATATGCATATGAACTGCGTTCATCAAATCCCCCAAACCGAACCTTTGCTTGTCCCCAAGCAAACTCACATAGGACAACATAAAAATGGCTCAGAGCAAACTTTGTCAACATGCACCATCCCAAATCTAAAACTCTTGCAAACAAATGACACTAAAGCTAAAGAAACAAATTCTAAAGCAAAGGATGGAGTATAAGAATTCCAAAAACCAAGACCCAATTAATATTCAAATGCCAAACTTTTAATCTTGCATAACCATCTATGTCGAGATTTCTCGCGGTTTATACGCAGCACTCATCAAGGGCAATATTGTGAGTTTATGTAAAATTGGAAAGACAAAACACTCACCTAACTGCGACTTACGAGAACATGCATACAATCTAACATGATATCAATCTCTAACAACCGTACATATACATTTAATCGGACCAAAACACATGCCGAGGACTTACATATGGATAAAGTGAGGGTAATCGGGTAAGAAGGGGCAAAATGATTTGGGTAAGTGGAGGTAAAAGCCAAGCTAGTCCAACCGTAACCAAACCAAACTCATTTCATTCCTATCCAATCTTCAATCAAAGGAATTATGAATAATACCAAGCACCATTTTATTTTCAACTTTTCATAATCGACTTTGTACCAACAACTATGAAAATATAGAAATTAATTTCTCTTCTTCTCATAGCAAAAACACGTTCCTTTTCTTGTTTCACTTCATTTTTTTTCTCTCTTTTTTTCCAACTATCTCCTTTCTTTCTCTTCTTTTCTTTCATTGATTTTTTCTCAATTCATTCATCATTTTTTCTCTTCTCCAATCAACAAGACATAGTACCAAATTTCACCCGAAAAAAAAAACAATTCCGTCTAATTAACCAAACTAGCTTGACTAGGGTAGGCAAATATGACATATAGTTAATAAACGGGTCAAAACAGGTCAAATTATGGCTATGTGAAGTTCATGGGAATAAGATAAAAGAAAGGGAATGCCTCTTCTACATGTGCTAAAATCACAAACCGAATGCATACAGGTATTTAAGAGACGAATGTCATGCTTATGCAATTTGATGTTACATGTCTCATAAGGAGTGCTACTCTCAACCTATAAGAAACTGATCATGGATGTCATCAGTTTAAGGCTCTAAGTCTCACAATATAAGTAGTTTACTCGACAACAGGTCAATTTACTCATTTGGCATTCAAAACATAACCGGCGACAAGATCTAAGAAATACTAAACTCAAATAACGGGAAATAGTGTCATTCACAAGGAAGAGGAAAAGAACTAGGGAAAAGCATGCAACAACCGCAATGTCCTCATCGCCGACACGACTCTATACTAAAACACACGAAAATCGAAAAAAAGTTAAAGAAAAACGTTTTTTTTTACCAAATAAATAAAATAAAATATACCAAACATCCCCCCAAACCAAATCACACAATGTCCTCATTGTGAACCCATATGCAAGAATTAGGACAAAAAGTATAACAAAGAATGGAGGTAAGACAAAAGGATAAGAGAAGGTACCGACACTATATGTACTGCAAGTAAGTCCCCCCAAACCAGCAATTAACCAACCGGGGGACTAAGAATCGGACTCATAACCATCAATGTCGTAATCATCATCATCAGCTGCCTCCGAACTAGACACAAGATCCACGAACTCTCGTCCACCATGTCGGGTCTCATCAGCGAAAGTAGTGCCTCCATGTAAAGAAGCATCATGGCAGGAATAGGTATCATCGTGTCCATAATAGCTAACACCGTGATCATAGTCAAACTGCACCCCGAAGTTGGACTGACCAAAAGGAGGTGGACCGGTAGGTCCTTGAAACGAACCGTCAGGACCAAACCAGGAGGGTAAGTGATCAGTCGGCTGTAGCTGACCCTGCTGCTGAAGCTGTCTGAGGTGTGGAAAATAGGCTCGCTGTTGGTCGACATACATCGACCGCATTAAGTGAAGCATCTCCGTATAACCCGGCTGAGGCGGATAGTAGGCACCTGTAGGTGGGACAATTGGCCTCTGATAGGGCGGAGAAGGAGCTTGCGGACGAGGTGGCTGAAACTGAGGAGCTTGACGAGAACCTGAACCTTCACCTTGTTCGAAAGTGGAACGCCCTCGGTTACCCTGTGGAGTAGCTCCGGGGGTAACGGTAAGTAAATAACTAGGTGCGGCAGGAGGTGGGGCATCGTCATCGACCGGTGGATGCTGCCAGAGCTCTGGTAGAGAAGGATCGGGAAGAGTACGAGACTGGTCCGGAGCAAAGTGCCAAGTATACTTATTGTCAGCATTCACGGAGAACCAACCTACAGGAAAATCACTTGCAGTGTATACAGTTACCGTTGAAATAGGCACCCGGTTCTCCTCATCAAAAGTACCTCGTAGTAAGGTCCGGGCAAGATGAGTCACCAATCCTCCACCATTAATCGACTTTAAGCGACCTATTTTAGTAACTATCAAACCAAAATGTTTCATGATTAGTGCAGAAATATCTAGATCAAATAAGGGTTGGGATTGAACATTAAGGGCCATCCCGATCATCTCAATTTCAGTTTTGGTCACAGCACCATGCTCGAAACGACCAAAAATCGACCCAGAAACAAATCTTTGCCAAATACGAATAACAGGGTGTTGAATGGCCTGACAAGGAACACGCTTAAAACGGGGTGGTAAAACTTGACCTGTAAGACAGTCCCAAAGCAGCTGATGATTAAAAGAATCAGGAGCACACAAAACATCACCAGAATCCAAGCCAAAAGCATCCTTAAACAATCGGAGAGGGATGGTATGATTTTGATTCATCAATCTAAATGTCATTGTAGCAGTAGAATCAGAGTATTGAAAACTGCTAAAGAATTCTAGGGTTAAGTCTTTATAAGTGGGTAAATTCATATTAAAAAGACCACCTATACCAGTGCCATCAAAAAATTGCTCCATAGACTCCTCGAGACCACAGCGACGTAATAAAGCATGGCTAAGAAAACGAGTATGTGTTACCGGTTTGGACGCCATAACAAGGAAGAGTTCGCACTGCCTTTCCGACCCAAAAATAATGTGCTCATACCTGGTTACTGATGGGAATTCCGGTGGTGATGGCGGAGCCTCCGATGATTCCGTTGCATGTGATGATTCCGGTGGAGAATCTGACCGGCGGTTGACGTTTCGCCTTTTCCTTCCGAACACCATGGTTGTAGATGAAGAAGTGTGGTGGAGGTGATGGGTGAAGGTAAGGTGGAAGATGGTAATTAGGATGGTGGGGGTGTTTTATGGGGGTTTTGTTGTAGAGAGGGATGGGAAGGGTTTAGTGAGAGAGAGTGAAATGAGGGAATGGGGGGTGAGTAGAGGGGTAGAGGTGTATAAATAAATCCGGAAGAAGAAGCCCGTCAAGCGAACCGATCGGTTCAATTCCGAACCGCTCGGTTTGATTCTGTACCGATCGGTTCGATTCTATACCGATCGGTTCATTGTCGTACCGAGCGGTTCACTTGCCGTACCTGCATAATATTTTCTCACAACGTACGTCAGTACCCTCCCTTACTTTCACTCAAAATTAAAAATCTAACACACGACAGAAAAAGGGAAATTACAGAAGTTATACACACGGGTTGCCTCCCGAGAAGCGCTGGTTTTTACGGTCCCGCTCGACCGAAATTAACTCAAGAAGAAGGAGATTGTAGGTAAATCACGTCGATGTTACCTACAACTGCATCTTCATGAAATAGCTTTAATCGGTGTCCATTGGCCATAAAGACTTCTCCCGATTCATTCTGCACTTCGATTGCTCTAGATTTTCTAACATTGGTGACGGTGTAGGGACCGGACCATCTAGATCTTTGCTTACCCGGGAATATGCGAAGACGAGAATTATGTAGCAAAACTTTGTCACCCTCCTTAAATTGCTTTGGGAGAATACGTTTATCATGCCACTTCTTCGTGCGCTCTTTATAAACTCGGGAACTCTCATAAGCACTTAGACGGAATTCGTCCAATTCATTTAACTGGAGCAACCGCTTCTCCCCACTCAGAGTTGGGTCAAAATTAAGCTCCTTGACTGCCCAAAAAGCTTTATATTCTAACTCGACGGGAAGATGACATGCCTTACCATAGACTAACCGATAGGGAGATGCACCGATGGGTGTCTTGTAAGCGGTGCGATAGGCCCATAATGCATCGTCTAGCTTGGCACTCCAATCCTTTCTTGATTTAGAAACCACCTTTTCGAGAATTGATTTAATTTCTCGATTAGATACTTCCACTTGACCGCTTGTTTGAGGATGATAAGCCAATCCGGTACGTTGCATAACACCATACTTGCGTAGCAAAGTGTCCAATCTCTTCTCGTGGAAGTGTGAACCTCCATCACTAATAATAGCTCGAGGAACCCCGAACCTAGGAAAAATTATTTTCTTAAAGAGATTTATAACCACTTTAGCATCGTTTGTAGGACAAGCTACCGCCTCGACCCATTTGGATACATAATCCACCGCGACTAGAATATACCGGTTTCCAAAGGAAGAAGGAAACGGACCTTGATGGTCAAAATCGGCATACCATGGCTCGTTGGTGGTCAACTCGGCAAGGGTGATTGCAAATAGTGAATCGTCGGGAAAAGAATCATCGATCGGTTGGATTAATCCGTCTTCATCGAATCTAAGCCGTGACAGATGATCAGCTACAACATTCTCGGCTCCCTTCTTATCCCGAATCTCTAGATCAAATTCTTGGAGTAGTAAGATCCAACGAATTAATCTGGGCTTTGCTTCCTTCTTTGCTAAGAGGTATTTTAGTGCGGCATGGTCGGTATAAACAATCACCTTAGAACCTATTAGATAAGTTCGAAATTTATCGAGGGCATATATGATGGCTAATAACTCCTTTTCCGTCATCGCATAATTGACCTGAGCTTCATCTAAAGTCTTACTAGCATAGTAAATAGCATGTAAAACTTTATCTTTTCTCTGACCCAAAACTGCTCCTACGGCATAGTCGCTTGCATCACACATAATCTCGAAAGGTAGATTCCAATCTGGCGATCGAATAATGGGTGCTGAGATTAATGCCTCCTTAATCCTGTCAAAAGATTCAAGACAAGCATCAGTAAAGCAAAAGGGGGCATCTTTAAGAAGGAGCTGGGTAAGTGGTTTAGCAATTTTAGAGAAGTCCTTGATAAAGCGGCGATAAAATCCCGCATGACCAAGGAAGCTTCTAACCCCCTTAACATTAGTAGGAGGAGGCAATTGCTCTATCACTTGAATTTTTGCTCGGTCTACTTGAATGCCCTTATCAGAAACTAAATGACCAAGCACTACTCCCTCGTTGACCATAAAGTGACACTTTTCCAAATTAAGCACCAAGTCAACTTCCTCACAGCGACCTAAAACTTTAGACAAATTCAGCAGACAAGAATCAAAGTCAGAACCATACACACTGAAGTCGTCCATAAATACTTCCATAATTGATTCAATGAAATTAGAAAAAATACTAATCATGCATCTCTGAAAAGTGGCTGGGGCATTACATAATCCGAAGGGCATCCTACGATAAGCGAAGGTACCATAAGGACAAGTAAAGGTGGTTTTTTCTTGGTCCTCGGGATGAATGGGGATCTGAAAAAAACCTGAGTAGCCATCTAGATAACAAAAATACTTATGACGAGCTAATCTCTCTAACATTTGATCAATGAATGGAAGTGGGTAATGGTCTTTTTTAGTGGCGACATTTAATTTCCTATAATCAATGCACATGCGCCATCCTGTAACAATTCTAGTAGGAATTAGTTCATTCCTATCATTCTTTACTACCGTGGTACCTCCTTTCTTGGGCACCACTTGAACCGGACTGACCCACCTTGAGTCGAATATAGCATATATAATACCTGCATCTAGAAGTTTCATAACTTCAGTTTTGACAACTTCCTGCATATTCGGGTTCAGTCGACGCTGACCCTGGATAGACGGTTTATAACCGTCTTCAAGATGAATGCGATGCATGCAAAAATCAGGAGAAATACCTTTTAAGTCACTTAAACTATACCCCAATGCCTTCTTATGTTTCCTCAAAATAGTGAATAAATCAGTCAACTGAGACTCAGTCAAAGAATTACTTACTATAACCGGGTTTAGCTCACCCTCATCGAGAAAAGCATACCTGAGATTCGTGGGTAATGGTTTAAGTTCAGGTTTCTGTACCTCGACCGAACAAGAATAAGACAAATCAAGGTTGATGGTTTTGACCGTCTCAGCTTCCTTTAGATCTTCTGCATATAACAGTGCTTCTATCTCATCCACCTCAGCTTTCCAAATTCCTCCATCACCTGTATAACTCGATTCACACATTAGCAACTCCAAGGGATCCTTTGTCAAGGATCCGAGTAAAGTAGACTCAATAATATCATCGACCGAATCCAAGGTATCCAAACAATAGCATGACTCATCAATTATAGGGGCTTTTAAAGCTTTATTTAGATTAAATGTGACTTTATCTTCCCCGACCTCAAGTGTCAGACTACCGTTTTTGACATCAATAATCACGCCCGCGGTGTGAAGGAATGGACGACCTAGAATAATAGGGATGTGTGTATCCTCAGCGATGTCTAAGACAACAAAGTTGACAGGAAAAAGAACTTCCCTACCTTGACCGGGACGTCTTCTAAGACACCTAGAGGTCTACGGACTGATCGATCAGCCATTTGAAGTGTGATACTAGTACACTTCAACCCTCCCATATCTAACTTCTCACAGATAGAGTAAGGCATAACACTAACACTAGCCCCAAGATCACACAATGCATTATCTACAACATGAGTACCTATAGTGCATGGGATAGAAAAACTACCAGGATCCTTAAGTTTTGGAGGTGATTTATTTTGAAGGAGTGCACTGCACTCTCCCGTAAAAGCAATCGTTTCAACCTCATTAAAAGAGCGCTTCCTAGTAAGTATGTCTTTCATAAATTTAGCATATGCAGGTACTTGTGTAATTAACTCAGTAAATGGAACGGTTACCTGAAGATTTTTCACAACGTCCATAAACTTACTGAATTGACCCTCGATCTTGCTGTTGCGCTGACGACCTGGGAATGGGAGCTTTACGTGTTGAGCTGTGGTGGGTGTAGGCTGCTCCGACGGACGAACCGATCGGTTTGATTGCGAACCGGTCGGTTCGTCTTTGTCCCGTGCGGTATGTTTTCGAACCGATCGGTTCGAATTTGTACCCGTCGGTTCGTCTTCATCCCGACCGGTTTGCTTGTCGTCTCCTGCTTCTTTCTCGACTTCATCTGGTATTTCCTTTCCGACCTTGTCTTCCGGTTCCGGCATCTTCGGACCATCGTAGGCTGTTCCACTCCTTAAGGTAATAGCATTGATATGTTCATTCCCAAGAGGTTGATTACCTTGAGGTGGATTTCCTTGAGGCGGTAAAGTTCCTGGCTGACGTGTAGCTTGAGAATTAGCTAATAACTTGTTTCTCGAGCATCTTATGACCTGTCTGAAATTGAGTCATCATGTTCATCATCATGTTCCTTAGCTCGGCTATTTCAACAGAGTGTTGGTGTGCTTGAGCCTCTAATGCAGAGGGAAGCGGTGGAAACTGCTGTTGATTGTTCTGATTTATGTTTTGGCCTTGAGGTCTTGGGTTCTGTTGATTTCCTTGCATTCGACCGTGAGGAGGCACATATGGTGGATTGCGGGGTGGAGGTGTTGTAGGATTCAACACATTCTGACTTGCATAAGATAATAGAGCACGGTTATAGCCAGGTTGATTCATGTAAGGCAAATTCTGATTCCGTTGGAACGATTGATAAGCATTGACTTGTTCTTGTGTTCCCATGCATTCTTGAGCATGATGTTCTGATACACCACAATCATCGCAAACTATTTCTTGGGTCATAGCATGTACTCGATGCATTCCTTTATCTTAGTTAGACGCTTCCCAGGAATCGAATCGCTTAGTCAAAACAGCTAATTGATTAGCGATTGCAGAGTCAGACTCGTTACCATTACCTCGGGTATTGCCGCGTGGATTTCCCCATCGTGCATGGTGGGATGCCATATCCTCAATAGTCTGCCACACCTTATCATCATCAACATTAGACTGGAACCTCCCGTTGCAAGCCGAATCAAGAGTATTACGACAATCGTCGTATAAGCCATTATAGAACTGATTGCAAAGGAACCATTCTTCAAACCCATGACGAGGACATTCTTTGACTAGTTTCTTGAACCTTTCCCATGCCTCATGAATATTCTCATGAGGTGTTTGACAAAAATTTGTAATCTGACTTCGTAGCATATTCGTCTTCTGAGGCGGATAATAATGTTTGTAGAAAGCCAATGCAAGAGAATTCCAGTCATTGATTCCAGCTGAGACTTTGTCGAGATCAGTGATCCATTCCCTTGCCGCATCACGTAGGGAGAACATAAAAAGCATCTCCATGACTTGCTCCTGTGTAACTCCTGCAGGAAGGGGAATAGTAGAGCAATAGTCAGTAAAAATTCTCATAACTTTAGCGGGATCTTCCCTAGCATCGCCTCCAAACTGATTCTTCTCGACTAAGGTAATGAAAGCAGGACGGATCTCAAAGACGCCATTAGTAGCAGTTGGACGTTTGACCAACTTTGGAAGGGCAGCCTGCTCTAGCTCGGAGTGACTGGCGAGTTTAGGCATCTTGACTGGCGGGGGTGGTAGTAGACGGAGAGGTGGTGAAGTATCGAGAGCGGGAATGTCCTCTTCTAAGGACTGATATTCCGCGATGAATTCCTGGTGTAGATCTTCCAAAATTGAAAGATCTGATGTCTCTGCGATTTCCTTAAAGAAATTTCGTCGCTTACGAAGGGTCTTCTCTGGTTCAGGATCAAACAGATATAATTCTGAACGGGAACACCTGGGCATAAGCAAGAAACTAAAATAAAGAAGTGAGAGACTGTCTCAAGGAATTTGTGGATTCCCTGAGACGAAGAGAAATAATCTAGAATCTAAAACAAATAAAAAGCAATAAAACAAAACCGTCTCCCCGGCAACGGCGCCAAAATTGATAAGGCTAAAGTCGTATCACCTTAATCAAAATAAACCTAACTAACGACTAACAAATAGCTAGTGGCAAGCAAGGGTCGAACCACAGAGAGATGGATGAATATTGCAAATTATTTATAATCGACTCTAAACTATTCTAATTCCGGTGTTTTGTGTTTGATTTTCTAAACTATTGCAGTAATATAAAGTATGAGGTTCTATCAATATTAAAGGAATCTAGGGTCTTACGGTTCACTATGTAATTAAATTGGGTAAAGTTAATTAATCATTCAATTAATCAATCACAGTTATTCAGGGCAAAGACACGGCCTTTCGGATCTTATGTCAACCTTAGGATAGATTCTGACGGGCTCTCGCAACTTACCAGATTATCCTACCCACTTACTTGTAAGTCTACCCTTACCAGGCTTTCGATCTTAGGTTCGGGTTCCTAGACATTCAACTAGTTCAACGTCTCAAACTAATCGAACGACAATACAAACAAGTAGTAAGGTAATAACATATGAATGATCAATCAAGTAATTAATTAAACTAACATCCCCAATTCAATTAACATAGATCCCCTTCAACCCTAGATGAATAAATTAGCTACTCATGACGAAAGATGGAACAACAAAAGAATTAAGCATAATCGAAATCAATATGAAAATAAGAGAAAAAGGAAAAATACCGATTATTAAGAACTGAAAGATTGAATAATAATTGAAAGCTAAAAAGTACCGCTACAAGCTTGCTAAGTTCCGATGCTAATAATAAAACTAAACTAGAGTTTTTGAATGAATCAAAAGTCCCCTTAACCTAGCCCTAAGAAGGGTAGTTATACTTATTACAAAGGATCTAATTAGGAAATAGAATAAAATTTAATAAAATAATCCCGCAGGATTCTAATTAAGGTAGAGTACGGATTCTTCAGAAAATTTAGGAAAGTCACTTGGACGAGCCGCGAACCGCTCGGTTCACAAACAAACCGAGCGGTACAGAAACGAACCGATCGATTCGAAATCAAACCGCTCGGTACAGCTTCAAACCGACCGGTTCGGTATCATACCGACCGGTTCGGCCTTCGTTGTCCTCTTTGCTGCCTTGTTTTTCTTGTTTTCTTTATTTGTAGCTCTTAACTCCGTCTTTTGCTATGTTTCCTGCCAAAACATAAACCATATACCCGGCATAACAAACTACGGATAAAAGGATACTAAATTATTCTTAAGGCATGTGAAATCGGTAAGAAATGGAGGATAAAGTAAGAATAAATATGCATATGAACTGCGTTCATCAGCAGGCTCCCCAACCTTGTATAAAAAACGCAGAAGCCTCCCTCCCTGCCTCTAAGCAGGCAGGGGGCAGGCCCCCTGGACTTCGAACGAAGAAACCAGGGACAGGCCAGGCTTCACAAGCCAGAAATGAACAAGGACTAGGGGCAATCCCCCCAACCTTGCAAGAAAAAGCAGACCCCCCCTCCTGCCTCTAAGCAGGCAGGGGGTAGGCCATATCCTAAAAGAGCCAAAGCAAACAGAGATAAGGAAAGGATATTCATAAGCAGATTCATGAAAAAGTGACATTGTTTAACAACACCAAAACGAAAATTCGAAGAAGCCGAAATATTACAGACAAGCTGGCCATATCAAGACTCAGCACAAAAGTTAGAATTATCATCAGAAAAACCTAAGCATTAGGAGCATCCTGGCTGGGACCAGCAGTCTCCTCAAGGGGTCTAGCTGCCCGAGCTTCATTCTTGGCAGAATAGTGGTTCCGGAAAGCATCCTCGTCAAAGACAGGGAACATCTCCCTGATTACCTCCATAACAAGCTCCAGGGAGGAGTTGGCTCCATTCTCAAAGCTCATGTCCACTGCAGCTTCAGTCTTCTTCAGGATGGCATCTTTCTCATTTTGCCATTCACCCTGAGCCTGCTTGAAATCTGAGTTGGCTTTGGACAGACTCTCCTCCAGATCAGCTGCCTTCTTCTTGAAGTGCTCCATCTCGACCAGGGATATTGTAGCACGTCCATCGCCAGGCGGCTCTCCTTCAGTTCCACCTCTAACTTGGACGCTTCCCTTACAGCCTTCTCCCTTTGGAGTTTCCACTGATCGGCCTGGCCCTTCACCTCCTCCAGCTCATTCTCCTGCTTCGCCAGCTTATCCCTCAAGTTGTTGATCAGAATGACATCCCTTTCGACCATAGCCAGACGATCCGGAAGGGGGGCCCCAGGGGTGGCAGTCAACTCTTCATCACTCAGGCGGCTGAGAGCCGCCAGCTCGGCAGAAGCTTGCAAAACCTTGGAGGTGCGTTGGATGTATTGGATCACCTGACTGGAGGTAGAGGTTATAGACTTAGTGAGACGATCTGCCAGAACGGCGCCGGAGTCTGAGAGCAGGCCCGACACATCAACACTATCACTTGCAGTATAGTGAAACTCCGTGTTCTCCTCCGAGAAAAGAGTGCCTGGAACGTCACGAGCAGGGCGTTTGGCCTCAGGAGTCTCCACATCGGCCTCCAAGTCAACCATAGGCACAGCCCCGGAAGGTTCCCTATTCCTTTTCCTCCTGCGCACAAAGGGAACACTCTCTCCAGTTCCTTCAGACTCCGCAGGGCGTGACCCCTGGGAAATATGAGTCCCGGCTGGGGAATCACCCTGCCTGCAAGCAGAAAGGGTGGCCTCTGAGGTAACCTCGGCCTCCCCACCCTGGGTACTAGAGGGAGGAATCGCCGGCTTTAGTCGCGGAGGAAGAGGGAGTCGTCGGCCAGAAGAGAGATCCTTCACAAACCTCATCATGTTCTTCTCCCCTTTCTTGAAATTGGGAGGAAGAGAGGGACGCTTCGAAATAATGACAAACTCCTCGGACAGGCCAAGCCTCTTTACCTGCTTCCTTGTCCAAAGGCGAGAAGCAGAACCTGCAGGGCGAGTAAACAGCCAGTTAAGAAAACATAGAGGGATGGAAACCTCGAGAAAAATCAGGCCGGTTAAAGCCCCTGAACTACCTTCAAGGCCATGGATCAGGCCCAATGGGAGCAGATATTCATCTGTGGCAATAAGCTCTGCATGAGGGAGCCAGAAGGCAGGGCCACAAACACCAGACTCGTCAACAACAACCTCGAACTTCTTGACTAAACTCTCGTCCATCTTGCTCAATTTTACCTTCAGATCTTTCCCCCCGACGCCCGGATGGTACTCTTCACGAGTTTCCATACGGGTATGCACATGGTTCCTGAAGTGCATAGGGATCCGCCACCCTGAAGCACTATGTAGATACAAAAAATTGTTCTTCCAGTCTTTCAGACTGCTTAAAGCCGGCCAAACTAGAGCGTACTTCTTCTGCCTTTGAAGAGACCAATACCCAGGGGAGCCATCTCCCCCCGATGAAGACACCATTTACAGCCAAGCCATGGCGCGCAAGGCGTCAATAGAAGGCCCCTCCCCATGAAAGATGCAAGTCCGGGTGTAGGCCACCAATGACCTAATCGCCGAGGCCGTCAACTGGGCTATGGCCACATTCATCCTCCTAAAGGTCTCCTCCAAGAAGGGGTGCAGAGGGAATCGCAGGCCGAATTCCAGGCTTTTATGATAAACGGCCACGCAGCCGTCAGGAGGGCAGCACACTGTGTCTTTCTCCCCGGGAACTATAACTGTGTATCCCTCCCCGAAGTGATAAAACTTCTCAATTTCCTCAGTAGCATTACTCTCCAAAATTAGGTCTCGGTTCTTGGTTTCGGGGTAGGTTTTCAAGGGGATCAAGTATTTTTTTTGTCCAAAAAATATGTTTTCCCTTTCTCCCTGGGAATAAGGGGACCAGCAATTGTAAAGGGGTCTACCTCCAGTGCATCGTCGTCAGAATCGACGACGTCGAAGGGAGCATGTTCGGGAGAGTTGGCGCCTCCATCTCCCTCAAGGCGGTTTCCCCCACCGGGCCTAACCCCGGAAGAAGAGGCTAGGTCAGATCTACCCCCTTCCCTACCCTCCGTCCTCCCAGACGACGGACTGAATGAAAGAGCACGAGCACGAGACATGCTATTTTGTGAAGAAGAAGTATGAGGAAAAGAAAGAAAAACGAAGAGTTAGAAGCAAGATTCTAACCTAGAACGGAGACCGTTGCTGAAAAAATCCGAAGTTAAGCGCTCCTCAAGCCTTGAAAAGATTCTCAGCAGCAAAGAGAGTGAAGAAATATGAAGAAGGGTTTAAGTTTCGAAAATGTGAAAGAGGGAATTGGGGGGGAGGAGAAAGGCTTATATAGGCCTAGGCAACTGAAGGGTCGCCCCTCTTGCAAAGCCCTCCCCATAAATTGCCTCCACGTGTCACGCTTTTAACAACCAACTGCCCCCCTCTTCCCAAGAAAAGCCTCGAAAAGACAAAAGGCGTCAGAGGATTAACTCCCCCAGTGACGTCATTCCCTTTAAAAAAAAAACACAACGACAATAATAATAAACCGCCTGACTTTTCATTAATTTAAAAAAGAGCCCAAAAATGGGCAAGTTACATTCTAGACATGCAAATAAAAGTACAAGGGCCTGATTTCTGCCCCAGTTAACCAGCCTGCAAATCCAGAGCATGCCTAATCATCATCAGGGTCTGGGGAGTAATTCCCGGGGCTGTAGTCATCCAGAGGAGACCCCCAATCCCAGTCATCAGAGCTCTTGAAGGGATCAGTAGGGAGGTCGTCCTCGACACCGCCTGAACAATAGCCCTGACCCTCGCTGTCCTCGGAGTCTCGGCTGCTTGAATCCCAGTCATGACCAAAGGGGACGGTTCTAGCATCATCAGAAAGGTCACGACCCATCTTCTTTGGAGAGGAAGGACCTGACTCTGGGGAAGAGGTAAGCTCAGGGCAGTTTGGGACGAACTGCTCTGGGTGTAGCCATGGAAAGCAATCATGGCAGCCCCTGTCATAACACCCTCCAGTTCGGGTGCATCGCCCAAGGCGTGGGCCAGCAGAAGAAGACCCAGGATGCCTGCCAGGCCTAGAAAGGGCCTTCCTCTTAGCCACCCGTTGAGAGCGGGAGCGCCTCCTTTCACTCCTACGAAGGACCTGATGAGCCCTCTTAGCGTATCTCAAACGACGGCGTCCTCTAAAACAACGAATTTCTACGTAAATTCCACATCGGAAAACTCTTTTCATGATCCAAGACATCGGTTCTCAAGTATTTTGGGAGAAGATAACAGGAAAGTTGTGGAGTAAAGGTGCGAAAATGGTTAGGGAAACCGGAGCTTATATAAAAGCAGGAAACCCGCCATTAATGGCGCTCCAACCACCCTTGTAAGAGGGGTAGCCAATCATAAGATCCGCACATTACCCAAGAATCCACTTTGCAAAAAGAAACAATCATTACCAGAGGAACATTCTACCCCTCCTTGTCATAACCAATGCGCTTGGACTTCCTGCCTCGGGAACAAGCAACGCATTAAATACAGGGAAGCTCGAAAGTCAACTCCATCCCATTCTGAAAGACGCCTGCCAAAGGGAAGCCCTGATCCCCCCTGACCGGCGTGGGCCAATTGATGGGAGTTAACAAAGTACCGCGGGTCGCCCGCCCACGTCACCCCGGGATTATTCGCCCCCAGGGCAGGGGAGGGGTTTCCCGGCAGGCCCACCCTGTAAAAGACCGCTTGAAATACTCCAAGACTTGTGCCTGCTCGGCAGGGCCTTGCTGTCAGCCGAGCAAGGCAACCCAGCTCCCCTGCTTGCTGGTTCTCAGGGTGTCCCGACCCCCAGTACGAGCAGGGGAAGCCGAGGGCCCATCCGTCATTCCGCCTCAGGTAAGGGAAAATGGGTGGATGAGGTGAAGCCACGTGTCATCCTCGTATCCACCCATTCTTCCTCTCTCCACTCCTCTTTCTCTCTCTTGTGGGAAGGTATAAATACTCACCCATTTCCCACTTAAAGGGGGTTGGATTTTCTCTCTCTAGACTCTCACTCTAAAAAACGCCACCTAGCTCCTCACGAACTAGGTTCATCAAGGCATTCACAGACTGACTTAGGCATCGGAGAGGGTTCCCTCGGACAACCTCCGAGGCCCTGTGCGTTCATTGTGCAGGGAGCAGGCTCAATCCGCCGGGAAGGTCTGACCACCGGAGTGGGAGAAAGGAGAGGCTAAAGGAAATCGGACGAGCAATTACCAAACAACATATTGAACAAACAAACCGAATCCGAAGTCGGGTTAATTGTTTCCGTACCGGAACAAATTTAAATATGTAATAAGTAATTAAATGAATTTTTTTAGAGACATCGGTGTTTTTCGGAGTGAATTTTTTTAAATCGGTATTTTAAATTATTTTGTAATGATTAGTTAGTGATTTTTTTTGTGAACTTAAACCGAATATTTTTATAGTGAAATAATCAATGTTTTTTTAGAGTAAAATCGACAATTTGTAATGATTAATTGACGTGACTTTTAGTGAAACCAATTATAATAAGTGAAATCATTGTTGTTTTGAATGAAATCGTCATTTTATTTTATTATTAATTTGACGATGTAATTAATTTTTAACTATTCATTAGGGATAACTTTTTCAATTTTGATTTTAGGATGAAAAGAAAGTATCGGGACATTTTAGGGTATTTCACACGAAATATCGAGGACGAGAAGTGAAAATGATTACCGACTATTACGAAATCCCGCGCCTTAAATTGTTGTATCTCGTACAAATTTTTTTGCTTCATGTTTTTTTTCCAATCTAACCTTTCACTTATTTCATTTATTCTTAATATATAATCAACTAATATTTTTTTTATTAATTGTAAATAGTGTTGCACAATAATAGGGAGAGATGCTTAACCTAGAGAGAGAAAGGAACTAGTAGCCACTCTGGGACATAATCAACGTTGAATCCTGTGCATATGGGTTAGAATTCAGCTTCAAAGAATAGACACACATTCTCTAATACAACATACTACACAGTTGAAGGATACATCATGCATGTGGGAAAACAATGGTGTAGGAAAGGCACAGAGGTCCTGATGTTGAAAAGGAACGACATACTAAACTCATGCAGACCATAATAGGAATCCTTGGGTTGGACTTCGATGAGGACTCTGTTAGCGAAGATGAATGTGACATAAAGCAAGGTAAGAAAATAATAGTGGTCGACACTATTTATGACGAAGATGAGTATTTGACTCAGTTTACAAAAGAAGACATAAACGATGAAATAGACTACTGGAATAATGTAGTATATATACTACTATGTTCTAGTAGCCAATCCTCCATGAGAATATGAGATCGGAGGTATTGCAATGATTTGTTAACAAAATTGGGGCAAATGTGGCATTGACAAGACCATATTCCTACCTATTAGGCTATTTTTGGTTAGATTTAAAAAACATGATAATGTATAAGTTGTATTGAAGGCCTCATCCAAGACTTCATCGACTCCGGAAGGCACATATTCTGGAAGCATTGTCATTCAAAAACGGTAATGAACGCCCCACAGACTATATAGGGCCCAACGACCAAATTATTTAACCTATAAATCAAGCATGCGAGAGTCAAGACTTAATTTGAATCCAACTATGAGTTCGAGTCCAGGATTTGCTATATTTTCATTCAATGTTAGAGTCAGAGTCAGTTGTATCTGTCCTCTTTTTCAAATTCAATAAAACCAGGTTTTCGATATTCTATATCTTCTATATGTATGCCCTTGTATTCGATTTCTAGGAACATAATGAGCACCAAAATACACTGTGAGCACACGCAAATGAAAATTATAGGCACATCTATAATGACTACAAGGAACTTAGACCTGTGTTATTGTTTTACCTATTCCATGTATGGTATAAAAAACCACATAACTACCCATTATCACGAGTGTTATCGAATCCTAACGAATCTAGCTAGGTAGTCTCGTAGTTTTAGTTCAAAGATGGAAGGAAAGCTCATTCCCTACAATAAGCTCCCCTCCAACAAAGACAGACCACATCAATCATGAATAAATAAACGACACACATCAATCAAAGCATGTTTTTTTTTGATGAAATGTAAGTATATATTAATCAGCGAACCAATTTACAAAGAATATGACTACGTCAAATTACGTAGCCATATAGCGTCTTTAGAACTTAAGGGATATCTAATCTTACACATTATTCTATTGCGCACATCCATCTTAATCAATTTAACTACATACTCCGGTTGATGGACCATTCCCTCAATTTTGCACGAATTTCTCTGTCTCCACACATGATAGATTATGGCATTAATCAACGCCCGCATGACGTTGCACTGCAATTTCGTTCCTCTTACGCTGATCGCCCACGCCAATCCTCCACTCCCCGGTATGCTTTTCTTCACCCAACCACTCAACATGTCAACCACCCGAGAACTCCAACAACACCCAAAGAACAGATGTTTTACAGTCTCAACATGTGAGTCATATAAAAAACACAGGTTTGAATTCGCCACATCAAACCTCAATAATTTATTCCTCGTGTTTTAAGCTCCCCGATAGACCAGCCAAGCGATAAAACTATGTCTGGGGACACTCCACCCACTCCACACCAGCCTAGCCCACGCGACCCACGGTTTATGAATCTGGAGTTCATCATAGGCTCTAGATATCGAATATACAGGTTGCGAACCATGCCACAACCCATTCTCAAACATATGTTTTATCTTCTCTTTAGACTGACAAACCTTCCTCCAAGCCCAGTTGGCATCAGTATTAGGCTGATACTCACCCCAAGCAGTCCCTTTCAGGTAAATACAGCTGACCCACCTGACCCACAACCTATCAGGTTGATCAAACACCCACGACGCCAACTTCGCCACTGCTGCCTCATTCCAAGTTACTAAATCCTTAAGGCCGAGCCCTCCTTCATCCTTGGGATAGCAAATTTTCTCCCAACTTACAAGAGCTCGATTAGTACCTTCAATACCACCATCCCATAGGAAATTGCGACACAAAGATCCAATACGAGCTATCACATATTTTGGGATAACAAATACCATAGCCCAATAACTATGCAGCCGGGACAGCACAGACTGAACCAAAGTCAGCCTACCTGCATAAGACAGACGTCTAGCACCAATAATCGATATACGCGACACAATTCGAGCTAACAATTTCTCACAGTCTCCTCGACCAAGTCTCGTACATTGGATAGGCAATCCAAGGTATCGAAAACGTATAGTGCCCTCAATGCAGCCGGAATACTGCCAAATCTCGGCCTTCATGTCTTCATCCACACCTGCAAAATAAGCGTGAGACTTACCAAGACTGATCATCAATCCCGACGCACGGCTGAACTTGGCGAACGCCCCCCAAAGATATTTCATTGAATCAATCTCCCCTTTGCAGAACAATATATAACAAGTCATCGGCAAACAATAAGTGAGTAAGCTTCATCGGAGCACACCGAGGATGATACCTAAAATTCTTACCCACCGTGCCATTATCCAAAATGCGTGAAAAATATTCCATGCGGATTGTGAATAACAGCGGCGACATTGGGTCCTCTTGCCTCAACCCCCTTTTCCCACGAAAGAAACCAAAATTGTCTCCATTCGCGCAAAGAGAATACGAGACCGATTGCACACATTCCATGATCAGCCTGCGGAAATGGTCAGGAAAGTCTAAAGCTTGCAACATTTGATCCACAAAACTCCACTCCACACTATCATAAGCCTTGTGAATATCCACCTTAAATAAGCATCGAGGTGAAATATGACTTCTTCTATACATTTTAACCAAATCTTGGCAGATTAACACATTCTCAACAATGCTCCTTCCCTCAATAAACCCTCCTTGAGTAGGAGATATTATGTCAGGCAACACCCGTGCAAGTCTCATACAAATAACTTTGGCAATACATTTATACAAGACATTGCAACAAGAAATCGACCGAAATTCTTTCACATTTTTCGCCCTATCCACCTTCGGGATCAAAGTAATATTAGCGCAGTTTATCTGTTTTAGCAATTTACCTGACACAAAGAAGTCTTTGACAGCAGCCACAACATCATTCCTGACAATCTCCCATGCATCAACAAAAAATTGACTCGAGAAACCATCCGGTCCAGGAGCCTTATCACGCGGAATACTAAATAACGCCCGCTTTACCTCCTCCTCGGTGACAATGGCGTTCAGCCACGACTTATGCTGGATCAGAGCAAGTCTTGCCTCGACGCACAACCCCCACGTTAATCGGCTCGACTTCACAAGATTCACCAAGGAGATCCATATAGTACCTGAGAAACGCGTCCTCAATCGATGCTTTATCCGAGCAATCACGTCCCTCAGCATCACTAATTCTCGAGATGGCATTATGAGCTCTGCGAGCTCTCAGTAACCTATGAAAATAAGCAGAGTTCACATCCCCATCTTTAATCCATCTCTGCTTCGCTTTCTGTCTCCAAAACTCCGCCCCGACAGCCTGTAACACGCGGACTGTATCATTCAATTCCGCCTTTTTCCTGAAGATTAGCATGCGATCTATCCAATCGAATCCGAGTTTGTGCATCACCAAGCTTCATCTCGGCCTGCAAGAATTTGTTTTCAATATCTGCAAAACAGCTCGAATTTAACTCTTTTAGCGGTTTCTTGAGACTCTTAAGTCTCCTCAAAACGCGATACATGGGCGTCCCAATTACTGTTTCGCCCCACACCGAATCCACACACGATCCGAAATCCGGTGCCTTGCTCCACATATTCATGTATTTGAAAGATCGATTCTTTCTCGATGGTGGGTTTTCCAACTGTACAACACAAGGGCAATGGTCGAAAGAACCCTCCGGCAAGAAATTAGCGAAACTTTCCAGGAAAAGCCTCACGAAGTCATCATTAACCAAACACCGATCAATGCGACTGAAAACTCTAGTTTCCACATTCTTGTGCTTATTATTCCAAGTGAACCACGAGCCACAAGCCCTGATGTCACTCACCTCACAGTTCGCTATACAGTCTCGAAATTGGCTCATCTCCTCATCCGAGGATATTCCCCCCAGCCTCTCTCGGGGTTCAATAACACAGTTGAAATCACCCATAATAATCCAAGGTCCTTTCGCAGCATAAGATTCTAACCTTCGCCACAGCTCGACCCTCTCAGCCACACCATTAAAAGCATACACAAAAGTAAGAAAGTATTCCTTACCCAAGTTCGACGTCACTCTCACGTGAATGCTTTGATTGCTGTATTCCAAGATCGTTAAGTTGACTCTTGAATGTTTCCACAAAAGCCAGACTTGACCTCCATCATGACAATGATTATTCGTAGTTATGCTCCATTCATAGAACATGTTCTGATGAACTTTTGCATAAGATTTATTCTTTATTTTAGTCTCAAGGAGACCACACACATCAACATCTTGCTTCCTAATGAACTCGCTAATTGTACGTTGCTTATTTATGTTACACATGCCACGCACATTCCACGCCCCAATATTATGCACTTCCATGAATAACTAATTCCATCCCAACCCCTTCCTTTTCCCCAACCTCCTCGTTTCTCAGAGTGCCCCCCATTACTTCCGCGAAAGTCACCCCTTTGTTCCACTTCGTATTGCTTCTTGTATCCTTACCCGATGGGCCCGCCCTAATCAACTGCGGACCTGCATCTGTCCCTTTAGCAGCATTCCCCGGGAGTTGCAGCTGACCTGCAGCCTGCTGTTTTCTCGGCTGCTGTGGGATCTGTTTGTTCACAGGCCGAGCCAGCACTCGATTTTCAGGCTGTTTCTGTTTAGCCGCAATTCTCGACTTCCTGAGTTCATCTTTCCTACATTCTGCAACCTCATGACCATATCCCCATACATTTGGCACGACACACCGGTTTCCATTCATATTTCACATTAAGTTCAATCAAATTCTCCTTTTCATCCAGGAACTTAATCGAACTCTTGAACTTTTGCCCTACTTTGGCCATAACCATGACTCTAGCATATCCCAGTCTAGTACGTTCTTCCGTAGCTACATCAGACTTGACATACTACCCAACCAAACTAGCTATCCTCGGTAAGCACCGACCCCAGAACTTAAGAGGTAAGTCATGCAATTGTATCCAAATCGGTACTTCACGCACATCATCTTTATCTAACTTCGCATCAGGGGTCCATTCCTTCACTATTAAGGGTTTATTATCAAACATGAAACAGCCATGGTCAAGAACTTTTACCTTAGCGGCGTTATCCTTGAACCGAACTATGAAAATCCCATTAGGTAGGAACGAAATTTTATCAATTCCATGTTCCTTCCAAATTCTTCGCACAAACCCTTCAACGACTTCCCATGGGGGATTTGCGCCCATAATGAAACAATAAACGGCGTTGCTCCAATACTCGATTTCTTCATCTACGTCCTCATCCGAGAAATGTAAGAGTTCCTCTTCCTCCTCCATCTCTACGGTTTTTTTCCCTTCTTTCTGCTGCCAACCGCTCGTGTTGCCCAATTCAATATTACCGGATTCCGGTACAAAGTCAGGCACGCAGTCATCATCACTGTCCGACGCATACACCATCCCGGGGATTTCCCTCGACACATCAGTAATTGGGGTCGATGAACTATTTCCCGATTGTGTCGAACTATCATCCAATTTCGCATTCTTAAAAGCCTTATGTAGCAATTCTTCTTTTGCCTTACGAGTAACGGGTTTCATCAGTCTAGGGCCCTTCTGCACTGCTCTCGCCTTCTGTCTCATCGTATCAGGCGAACCAGATCGCCGGCCAGCGACGCTGACCACGCACGCTGTACACGAATCAAACTCGCCGGAAATCACCAGAGCAAACGAAAGGGATTTTGAAGGTTATTCGATTTTGAAGGATTTTATCAAAGCATGTTAAAAGTCATTAAAATCGCACAACACATTCAAAAAACATAAACACGATAAAAAGGCACATCTAGTTACCGTTTTGCGATTTAATCAATGATCTTGGCTTCAATGGTATAAACTTCTCTTGGGCCAACATATACTTCTATAAGCAGGCTACACGTGTCAAAAGAAGGAAATAAAACTCAATTAAAAACTACGAAAAAATATCGAAAAAAGCGAACTTATGAAATTAAAAGATGTGAAGAATTGTGGTAGGATTGATTAGGTTTGATAAAAGATAAAGATTCATTCTTGAACAAGGTGGAGGAGGAACGAAAATCAAGATAAGGTAAGGGGTAGAGGTGTTGTGGCAACGAGGAGAGGAACATAGGAAATAATGAAAACTTAATTCTAGGGTTTGCGAATTTGAAAAGAGATGAACTTTCACCTCTAAGATTTATAGGCTAGTTTATGAGTTAAGCGTCGTAAGGCCCAAATCTCCATGATGTAACACAAATCCACATGTGAAAAGAAATTAGGGAATTGACCTTAACCCAAATTCAAAGCTAAACCAACAATAAAATATAACAATGTGATTTTCAGACAATTAAATAAAAAGGGAATATCCGAAAATTAGAAAACTTATAACATTCGAATACTAAGTACTCCATCCAAACCACTATGATTTACCCACTTTTATTCAAATGTGAGAGATTAAAATAATGAGTGCGTAAATCATAGTGGTTTGGAGGGAGTATTAATTTCGGATATTAAAATATATGAAATGAAATATAATAATCACGTCCGAAAAGTTGGGGTGTTAAAAGTTTAAAGGGGAGGAATGGCGGATGCCTAACGCTTAATGCGAATATGGTCCAATGTAGAGGAAGAAATAAAAAATTAACAGATGAATAGTTTTGGGTGTTGCTCTTCACAGTATGCAATTTACTCGACGCAATACCACTTTTCCAATTTTGTCCCTCTCATTTTTCCCTCCTTCAAATTCATCCTTTTGTTTTCCTCTCTTTTCTTTTCCTCTCCTCTCTTATCTATTTTACTCCAACGCAGTACATTTTTTTAAACTTTTACACAGTACATTTTCTTTTAACTTTGATGCAATACATATATTTTAACTTTGATGTAGTAAATTTATTTTAATATTTGATGTACTTTTTTAACTTTATTAACTCAATACGTTTCTTTTATCATGGAATACATATGTTACAATTTTTTTTCCAACTTTGACGTAATACATCTAAAGTCTAAACTAGAAATAAAAATAAAAATAAATGCAGCACGTACGAGATAACCAAACACAAAAAAAAAAAAAAAAATACGTAAGGTTAATCAAACCATATAATGTCATATATTTAATTTGATCTTTGAAACAAAAAAAATCTAATTTCATTCAATCTCATATTCAATTTATTTTAACTTTGAAACAAAAACCTTAATTAATGATAATTAATGGTTGATATTTGTTTTTTAATCAAAATTGTATCCATAATCTATTAAATTTGATAAATTGACACTACAATAGATTGACACTTGCGCCACAAATTATGCCACGGATATTTGTTATTTGTGGCTAATTTTTACCTAGCCACGAGAAAATTTTGATTCACTACCTGGGAAAAAAATGCTACGGCCCTACGGGAATTTTTTTTTCGTGGCTAAAATTCACTTGCGCCACAAATTTTATTAAAGTCGTGGCCAATAATCACTCTTGTCACGACAGATGCCACACCTTTTTAGTCACGACGCGGAATTTTTTTTAGCCACTTATTTAATAAACGCATGAGGCTAATGTGTTTCTTCAGACTTTAATCAAATTGCTTTCAAATTAAGCCGAATGTCAAATATTGGTCTTAAAAAATTCATTAAAATTTAAAGATATAGATAATATGAAAATAAATAAATAAATTTTATTACTCAAAAAAAAATATTTTTTATTCTTTTATTTAGTTTTAAGAAAAAAATTGAATTTTTTCGTAAAATCAAATACAAGTAAAGTAACTTTGTTTGTCTAATTTGTTGATTTTCAACTAATCATAATTTTTGAAGTCGTAGTTTCTCTTAATTTGACAATATGTTTAATTAAAATTATATGATCTTAAGTATGACTATTGAAAGACCGGTCGACATTTAAATAGTAGTATATGCTCACTAAAATGCTGCGTACATAGCATATCAAGTAAAATAAGTATGTGATTTATCATCCATCATTAAGACGTCTAATATTATTTGAGACTCTTTCAGTTTTACCGCTTTATTAATCAATTAATTTTTTTTACATGTAATACACTTCTTTTGAAGACAAAAATACTTAAAAAGAAAGTGACCGAACATGACCCATAACCGCAACTTTCGAGCGTTGTATTTTTTTGTTTTCAAATCATTGATTTATTTTCTTACAATATTTTCAGTGTGAAAAAAATCGCTTTTTTTTACTCATATTAAGAAATCTAATCGATCAATATTTTTTTATGGAATTAATTTTGACTCCGAAAACAATGATTGTTTTTGTAAATTAATTGCCTTTCAAGTTGTTTGGTTTGGAAGAAAGATTAATGTTTTAGAAAGTCGTACCTAAGTTTAATAATCAGTAAAAATTATTTTTCAGAAAAAAAGGAGGTATAAGTGAGAAAAATAAATAATTAACAAATACAATTCAAGTAAGAAAATCTAATAATTAAGAACTACAAGTGAGAAAATCCAAAGTTAATTTATCGCCAACTGTCTAATTCAATAACTGTTCTGTAATATTATTGGGAATATATTTTAAAAGGTGAATATAAAATAAAATTTACTTAATGAAAAATAAAATTCGGGTGAAATTAAAGTGGACAAGAGAAAGCTCAATGAGGATAAAAAACTGATGATATAAAATAACGACCGCCAGGTCAAAATAAATAAATTAAAAGATCAAATTAAACCAATGACGAAAAGAGAAAACATATTTTTTTTTTTGGAAAATTCATTGATTCTCATTCAATTAAAATTCAAAAGGATGCAAATACAAATATGTCTAATTTTCGTTAGTACATCTTAAGCTGGCAATTCTATAACAAGTTGTTGCTCATCTCGTTTACTACCATGTAAGACTCTAGCACACACAACATATTTAATAGCTTGAACGATCCCCATAGCATTCCTACATTTACTTTGAAATATCCCTCCATTTCTCTCAATCCAAAGCTCATAAATCGTAGCAACGAAGGCGCAACGTCGAATATGTTTATGAAGACCTCGTCCTCTGTTACAGTGGGTAAACCACCGTAGTAGGGGTAGCAGTGAGTTGGGAGCTCGCATGTGTTGCCATCGTTGGATAGACTCCCAAACGCAGGATGACAAAGGGCATTCAAAAAACAAATGCCTTTGTGTTTCTGCAGCAGATGCACATAGAACGCACCTGTTCGCACATTGCAGTCCGCACCGTTATAGATAGTCAACAGTGGCGAGGGAATTCTCGAGCACTAAAGTAGAGAAAAGCATGCTTTGGCACATTCATCTTGTCCCAAATTAGCTTTTCCCATAGAACCTTGTTACCTCTTTGCGAAACAAGTCATAGAAGGGACCAAGTTTCAGCTTTCCACTTGAAGTATGCTGATCAATCAGAGTTTTTGCCAGGTGCGTGCTTCTTGTCACTGCGACCAATGCATCTCGAGTTCTAAGAATGTGCTTCCAACTAGGGCTATCCTTAGTTTTCTCCGTCACATCCCATATAGAACTCTTGTTAAGGCGGTATTTAGTGACCCATTGGCACCAAACATCAGCCTTGTTGTATTCAATCTTCCATATCCATTTCAATAGCAAGCATTTATTCCAGCTTAGTATCTCCCTTATATCAACCCCCCCCCCCCCCCCCCCTTCAGTTCTTGGTAGGCAACAAGAGCTCCAACTTTTCCAGATCATTCCACGCCCGACTTTCCCCCATAGAAATTCCCGACACAACCTCTTTATGGCTGTAATAATAGCCTTTGGTAATAGTAAGCATGTTGCCCAGTACTGATGCATTCCAAATATAATAGAATTAATAATTTGTACCTTTCCCGCATACGAAAGTATTTTTTCAAGGAGAAAATGGTACATGTGTATATTGATCCTAGACGTATTAAGGGGCAGCCCCAAATACTTGAAAGGGAATTGCCCTTCCGAGTAGCCATAAGCATTAAGGATTTGTTGTTGAATGTCTCTCTTTGTCCCCCCAAAATAGACGGTTGTTTTGAGCGGATTAGCCTGCAGACCAGAAATAGAAGCAAACCGATTCAAACAGTTTGCCACAGTCATAACTGAAGGTACATCTCCCCTAGTAAGAATTAGCAAATCGTCGGCGAAAACCAGATGGTTTAGGTGTAGCCTGGTGCATTTTGGGTGAAAAGCAAAGGATTTCTCCCTTGTACTGTGGCGAAGCATTCGCGAGAGAGTCAACATGCATAGAATGAACAAGAGTGGGGATAAAGGATTCTCTTGCCTCAGCCCACGTTTCCCAGAAAAATAGCCACACGGCACCCCGTTAATTTTCAAGGAAAATTTTGTGGAGCGAAGGCATTGCATAATCAAATGAATAAACCTTGCTGGAAAACCAAAGAGTCGTAGAGCGTGCTCAAGGAAATTCCAATTTACTGAATCAAACGCTTTTCTAATGTCAACCTTTATAGTGCATCGGGGTGAGATACAAGCTCTATTATAGTTTTTTATCAACTCTTGAGATGTGAGGATGTTGTCGAAGATATTCCTCCCTGGGACGAATGCAGATTGCTCCAAACTGACAATGCAATGCAGAATAGGGCTAATCCTATTAGCAATTATTTTACTAATAGTTTTATATATCATTGTACAGCATGATATAGGCCGAAAATCCATAACTGAGCAAGGAACGACAATCTTCGGGACCAAGGTAATGAGGGTCGAGTTTACTTCACCTAACATTTTCCCAGTTTGGAAAACATCCTGAAGCGCAGCAATAAAATCCTCGGAAATGATACTCCATGCCGTCCTGTAAAAACCAGAAGAGTAGCCATCAGGCCCAGGACTCTTTCTTGGGTCAATGGAGAAAAGAGCTTCCTTAATTTCTGAAGATGTAATAGGGCCCATGATACTGTTAGCCACCTCAATTGGGAGCGTATTTGCAGCAGTAAATAGAGTAGGATCAATATTAGTAACATCATTGCTGGAACCTAAAAGTTCTTTATAGTATTCCAGGAAAGAACCCCTTATTTCATCTTGAGTAGAATGACTGACACCATGAGTATCTTTGACAGAGCCAATATAACTATGAGATTTTCGAGAATTTAAATGAGCATAGAAGTATGAAGTGTTGTCATCGTTAAGTGCAATATGTTGTAGCTTAACCCGTTGTGCTAGAGCGGAAAGTTTGGCTGCTCTATAGTGAATATATGTTGTGTGCTAAATTTAGACCGTTTTTCCTCCCATTTAGACACGTTTTCCCCTCGTTCTGCGAGTCTTGAGTGCGATTATCGCCATATTTTGCGTACTTCTCGCATTAGCGTCCCTCTTGTGCGTTTTACGTGTTTTTGGTAGTTTTTCTATCAATTTTGATAGGTTTTGCTACAAAAATCACGATTGAGCTTCCACGAGCACAAGAGAAGGGAAAACCGTCCAAAGAGCAAAGCACACAACTTAAAGTTTAAAGCCATCCGATCGAACAAACGAAGAATGAGACAAGACTCGAGGCCACGAAAAATGACCGGGCGAAATTTCACCCGGTGAGACACCACCGGGCGAAATTTCACCCGACGGTAAAAGTGCCCCCCGAAGATTTTCCGAGCTTGCCCACCGGGTGAAATTTCACCCGATGGGAAGAAGTGCCAAAAATGCCAAAAATGGAAGAAAGTCTCACCGGGCGAAAATTTCACCCGATGGGAATTAACGTCAAGTCCGCAGGGCGAAGTTTCACCCCATGGAGATGCAAAGGGAAATTGTCTCACTAATGGAGCATAAAGTTGGATTTGGGCTTTAGGTTAAAAACTCATTAAGAGATTACTATATATATGTTACTCTAATTCATTGCCTAAACCACCTCTCCATTGTGCTAAGGAGGGAAGCCATTACACCACTCCACCATCCTATTACACCATCCATTAGTAGTAGTGATCTAGAAAAATCCTCAAAAATTCTAGTAGTTTACATAGTAATTAATAGTAGATCTACAAGTTTCCATCAACAATTATCTAGATTTCAAGGTTGTAAGAAGATTATTGAAATTTTATTTGAAGATTTGTTGGGTTTATTGGAGGATTAGTGACAAGTTCTCCATTTTATTCATCAAAGATTCAATCGTTATCGATGATATCTTCTTATTTCTTATAGATCTACATAGTTGGTATAATTCTCTTCCACTCTCTAATCCTCTAGTTTAGTTTTTGTGTTGTTTTCTCATCATCATCTTGTTTAGATCTAATTAATATGCATGTTGTGATGATTTCCATAATGATGTGTGAGTAGATTTCTTGTTGGGGAGTTTAGGGATGAGGGCTTGGATTATTTGAATATAGAGATGTTGGTGGGTTGCTTGCATGTTGGTTTATCTTATTTATGGTGTTGTGTCATTGTTGTTTTAGTCCGGCCAACTAGACCGACCTTGACTAATTTCTATCAATATGGGGAAACTCGGGGTAGAAATTACCATGACTAGGGACTTACCCTCATTTGCCGCGAAAGCGGGATTTTAGGTGAGTTTATCAATATTGCGATAAAAACTCGATTCCGACCTTCTTAGACTCCAAGTACCGAATCCCGACTTCTCCCCAACGCCTTTTCCCTAGATTGACCACCCTTAGCTATTTCTCTGGATATTCCCTTAGTTTAAGACTCGACCCCTAGAAAAACCCCCTTCTAAGACATCGAACACGACACTTTAAGCTTCACAAACACACACCGTTCCCTGTGGACCTACCTCAACTTACCACGATTACTCTAGTAGTTTTTGTTTTATTCCGAGTCTTACAAATATCGTTTGATCCCCCGTCCTTCGTTAACGACCGATCCGATTGGGAGGCGATCAATATAGTCTGCTCTAAGATCCTTTTCGAGGCTAAGGAGGGAGCCATTAGTTGGATCTTGAATAAGGGTCGTTTGGCAGGTAGTAAGCTGGGTTTTGAGGCTTTGAACCCGCAAGCTTAATTGAGAGGAGTTGTACATGAAGCTGTTTAAGAGCCTTCTTGAGTCGCTTAGTCTTACTAATTAGACGAAACATAGGGACTCCTGTATCCTATATACGCCATTCAACATCTACCAACATACTAAAATTGGGATGTTCAGCCCAGCAATTTAGGAAGCGGAAAGGCCGTGCAATATTTTCCCCGTATATGGGATAGTAATGATCAAAGGTGAGTGGTCAGAAACCCCTGGTTCTGTCACTACACAATAGCTATTAGGAAACAAATGGAACCATATCGAGTTCCCCATGGCTCGGTCCAGCCTTGCCCAAACAATATCTCTTCCTTTTTGGTGGTTACACCATGTATAACTAGCTCCGGAGCAAGGGATATCATGTAAGAACGCATCATTTGCGCATTCAACAAAATCATTGATGTCATTATGGTTGATTGCACCAGTAGTAATCCGCTCAAGAGACGATGGGGTCACATTAAAATCCCCACTACAAATCCAAGAAAGGGAAGTCTTGCAATTGCGAAGAAAATTCCAAAGGGAATTCCTATTTTGTGCATAATTGTACCGTAGATAGCAGTAAATAAACCCTCTATATTAAGTGGGAGAAACCTGAATCTACAGTGAACATATTGTGCATTTTCCTCTAAAATATCCAAACCAATGGTTTGGGGTTTCCAACATACCCAAATTCCGCCATTCTTGTGACATTTGTAATTTGCAAACCCACTGTAATTAGAAAATTTCTTTCTCCAATTTTTTTTGTAGTTTTTCTCTTTAACTCTTGTCTCAATAATGGCCATTAGATCAGCCTTATTAGCCAACATAAGGCTCAAAACCTCATGCTGCTTTAGGGGCTCATTCATGCCCCTAATATTCCAAGTGATAATCTTCATGGATGCACTCCCGCCCAGGAGGTTCCTCTCCCAGGGGTATATCCAAGTTTATAGCATCATCATTCTTCATTCCCTCTAGGGGCGTAAACTGGTTTGACTCTAGCACAATAGGGTCAGGTATCTTCTTTGGAATGGGGTTACTACCCTTGATAACTGTAATGATGCCCTCACTGTCAACAAAGTTAGAAGAAATCACAACCTCCTGCTCAACTGTTGTTATAGGGACTATAATTGCTGGCTGCGGTTCAGTTGCTTTTGGTATGAGTCTTTTCTGCACCGGCCTACATTTCTCTTCAATATGTCCCAGTTTTTTGCATTTTTTACAGAAATATGGAACCCATTCGTACTCGATTTGTTGTAGAGTTGTCCCAAAAGGCGTGTTAAGAACCACTTCAGATGGGAGGTCCTCTGCCGCATTAGCTTCAATTAAAATCCGAGCAAATGATATTCTCTCCTGGTTTGTAGTAACCATGTCGGCACATATGGGTTTTCCCACACGGCTAGCACAGTGCCTTCCCAGACCAAAAGAATGGATCAAGGTTTGGGAAGGTCACCCAAATAGGTAAGCAAGACAAATGATCCATTTCCCGAGTAAATGTTGGCGTCCATTGCTTAAGAAGCATGATAGACTTCCCAATTTCCCACGGACCTTCCTTTAAAACCATGTTCATATCCTCAACTTTCCTGAATCGAAAACAAAACCAGCCCTTCTTATAGTAGAGGACTTTCGGATTACCTTATCGACCCATTTGGTAGCAACATAGCTTTCTAATTGCTTAATTGTGACTCTTGCACCTAGCCTGGCAAAGAGAAAACATATTGAAAGAACTAGCCATAAAAGAACGTGGAGAATAGAAATTAAAATACAAATATCGATAAATTAATGAAATAATGAGTCCGAAAGTCAATTTCAAAACTTTTTTTTTGCCAGACTAATTATTTTTAATCATAAATATGTAAATCATTGGGAAAAAAATAATTAATTACTTAAAAGTAAATGTGGTTTGTGGAAAAAGATCACTTTGAAATATTTAAAACTAATGATTATGTCAATAACGCTCAAATTCATTTCTGGTAGCTGGGCATAAGAACTCGACCGTTAAGCGTGCATGATAAGTGAGAGTAGTGTTAAGATGGAGGGTAATGTTTAGATGGAGAATAGTGTTAAGATGAGTGCCCTCCTGGGGAGGATTGCGTATGACTAGTGAAATTAAATGATATTGAAATGAATCAACTATAAAGCTAGTAACCGTTCCAGATGTGACTAACCAGAATTACATTTATTTGATAAAAATTGCGGTCTAACCGGTCCAAATCGTCCAATATTTCAAAAAAATGAAAAATTCTGGTCCAACCGGCTCGGTCCGATCTTGGACTGAAATTTTTTCGGTCCGATCCCGGTCCAAAATTTTTAGATTTCGGTCCTGGTCCGGGTCCGGTTCGAATTTTTTGAAGATTTCATGTCCGATCCAGTCCTGGACCGGTGCACAACCCTAACTTTAGGAGTAGAGAATTCTTACGGTTATTAATTTATTTAATTTATCATATATTTAGTTACCAGAATAAATGTTTCGTCACAAGCGTAATTAGCCACGGGATAATCCGTGGCAAAAAATTATTCTAGCCACGGAAGACTCTGTGGGCCACCGTGGCAATAAAATCAATACTTGCCACTTTTTTTTTCGTGGCTATTTGTTTGTCACAACCACTTGCGCCACGGATGGTCTTTCCGTGGCAATGTCAAAGTAATTTAGCCACACAAATTTAGCATTTTGCCACGAATTCAGTCGTGGCCCAAATGCTCATTTGTAGTAGTGTGAATGAATGTATAGTTAGATTTAGCAGTAATCGATGATAATTGAAAAAAAAAAGGATGGTTTGTAGGGTTAGGATAGAGAGGGTGAGAGAGAAATAAAATTAAGTTTGTAGTCCGATAAAGAGCATGTAATGGGAAAACATGTGTAAGAAGTATTGTACTTATTGCGAAGAGTGACTCCGATAGTTTTTAAGCACATATCATATACAGAGTATAATGAAATAGGAGAGGTTCAGTGGCAAAACCTATAACACTTTGTATAAACCATGTCGATCGGTTCAATCTAGACCTGACAAAACTTGATCCGTCCCACAAAAACGATTGGTTCAACCCATTTTTTAAGGTCATATTTATATTTATATATTATATTTGGATTTATAATTAAATAGGTTTTTAAATTACAAATATAAACAAATATATTGAATTAAATACGGAGTACAATTTTTTTTATCATATAACAATAAAATGGTTATTAAAATAATTTTAAAAACTGATTTTAATATTTTTTTTTAAATATAAATATAATTAAAGAGTATAACAATTTAAATATTGCATTTTTTTTTACTTAAAAAGCAGTAAAAATTTAGCCGCTCGAAACTATTTCTGACCCGTATTTTTACCGCTTTAATCCGACCCGTATTTGACCCCACTTGTGTTCTTATCCAATCCATATGACCCAACTCGTTCGACCTGTTTGACAGGTTAGTTCAACCCCACAAATACATTTTTGTAGAAATTTCTTTCCAACATGGCCTCTTATCTAATGTACTACGGGTACTTGTCTCACCCATTTTCTAAGATCCATTTGTAAAACCTTTTTTCTTCAATGAAATCAGTTTGTTGGGATTTTTTTTTATTAATTCTCAGACGATTTTGTGTGTTGTCTATGTTAATTACGAAATGTTTCGTTGTTCAAATAATATTCCTAATTATCAGAAAATTCTTAGTAAACTTTATATATTTAGATAATTTTGAAATTCAAATATTTAGGATCCTAATTTTTGTTTTTACTAAATTATTCATAAAAGATAAAAATTAAGAAATTTAGAAACGTAATTTTGATTTTTGATGTAGTAATCGGAAAAAATATGTAATTGTGCGCACCAAATTCTAATATTCATTATAAGGAGATTCTATTTTACGAATTTGTCTAGGTTATACAAATGTTGAGGAAGGATTCTAATTCGGGCAACACGATTCACGTAAATGTGCTTTGATTAAGGGTATAAAACAGAAAGCCATAAACCAGGAGCAAGTGCATGCACAAGTTGTGAGGGCATGAGGCCAACATGCACTTTAGTAGGTTGGAACATTAATTGGCAATGTAGCTACTATCTAGCTAATTTGATGAGGACTGTCTCGAAGGAGAGTGTACATCAGTACAGTTCCATTTCACGACCAAGTCTCTCTATCAATGTAGGCTTTGAGATGAGCACTGGAAGTTGGAGATGTACTATCCCCAAGCATTATATGGAGTACTTTTTGTCTTTATCTCTTTTATTTGATCTGCCACAAATTTATGACGGATATGACTACCACGGACAAAGAAAAATGTGTGATGTTTGTATCAGGGCCGGTCCTGAACATCTGGAGGCCCTAGGCAAAATCGTAAAATGGGGCCCCTCACAGCGAACTTTGGAATTATTTTGCGATCACACTTTTTTTACCAAATACCAAAGCAAAAATCAAAATTACGTTTCTAAATTCGCTATATTTTCCTTTTGCAAAAAAATCAAAATTAGGGACGTAAATTTTGTTATATTACATCTAAATTCGCTATATTGTATTTTTTTTTTTATTAAAATACTACTCACAATGAATGTAAAAGCGAACAAATAAACGGAACGGAGGAAGTAACAATTAAAAGAGTCCTAAACTTTTTAAGTTTTTTTCGAAAAGAAAAATTTAAAAAAAATAAAATAAAATAAATAAGTTTTTAGATCAGCTAAGATTTTTATAATAATTGATATATATTTTGAATTATCAAATATTCCGTAATTAACATAGGCAATACAAAAGAAATGACTAAAAATTAATTAAAAAAATTATGCAAACTTATAGGGTAGATTATATCTTTTTAAAAAATTACAAATGAATCTAAAAAGAAGAGCATGAAATGAAACGTTAAGAAGAAGGTTAAGAGAGTAGGGAAAAAAACACTACTAAAAAAGTAGGCTTATGGGGACTTGAACCCACATACTATTGATTAGAAACCAAGATTTTAACCACTGATTCTGGACTATTATTCTGAGTATAAAAGCGCTAAAACTATTTATTGTATTGTAATTTTCCTTCTTGATATTGGGCCCCTTCCAGCCATGGGCCCTAGGCCTCCGCCCCTTGGGCCTACCCTCAGGGCCGGCCCTGGTTTGTATAGACTTGGTCAATGTTAGTATAAATTAATTAATGCGACATACGTACAGTGCATCATGTATGTCAACAATTGTTAAAAAAGAATGAGCTGGCCTGATCGAGATGATGTCCGTCTCATACTTAAATGTTCCATACTTGCCATCTAATGTGGGTTAATCTTGCACTTATAGCATGGAGAAGTAGTCTTAGCTTAGCTTGTTAATAAATCATACTATACGTACTCTACAAAATATCTATATAAAACCCATCAACTACTATCTATCTACATACTCCCTCATACTCCATTACAATTTTGTTTTCAGGTACTTTACTTATCCATATTTCTCTTTTCATTTCAGTCTTCTAGCTTTAATATAACTCATCTCATCCATTACTCCTTACTGTATTGAAATGCTATATACACTATACACTACAGTACATGACAAGTTTTGTAAGTAGACTCCAATCCGTTTTGTGATCCAAGTATTTGTCGTTGCTGTCCTCAAGATAAATAATATGCTAAATTAATATTGGTAGAAGCGGATTTTCAAAGAAAATTTCACCAACAGAATGAATTATAGGTTTGACTAGCAGATTTGTTTAGTGAAATTGTAAGTTCGAAAGGTGTTTGAAAATTGAAAGTTTTAGATTAGTAGATTGGTTTAACTCCTTTGTAAAATGACAAATAAGGGTTTTAGATTAGTAAATTGTTCTAAAGGTGTTTGTAAAATGACCCTTAATTAATTACATAAAAGTAGTACGAAGTACGGAATAGTATTTTTTTAAAAGGTAGAGTTGACAAATTTTATAAACTAGATTAAAGCCCGTGCGCTGCACGGGTTAGTTGGATTAATTACATTGGAAAAAAAATTATATAGAAATAAAAGATCTCATATGAAGATTATAAAAATAAAGGTAAATTGATAGACTCATAGTAAATTTTACACAGTGACATTATTCTTTCAGTGTGGGACAAACTATGCAGAAAAATATGATTATTCTTTCAATGTGGGACAAAAAAACTCTATATTTTTTTTGTTGAAATCTAAGGACGAATGATTACTTTTAATTATATAATAAAATTTCATCGCTCTATTATAAAAAATTTCTATGTGGATAATTTTACTTTATGGACGAATAATTACTCTTATTTATAATATAGAACTTAATCAAGTCATAATAATTTTTCGATGTGGATAATTTTAATCAACTTTTATTTGTAATATAGAATTTTTTTTTTTTAACAATTTTTCAATGTGGAATAATTTAATGTCTTAAGAGCTCTTTTAAATACTCAAAAGAACGCAGGATCAGTTTTATGTTTGTAGTCTTATTAAGAAAAATTTTAAGACTTAAATTTTTTTGTTTGATGTGGGATAATTTTAAGTTTGCTGTCTTATTAAGAGAAATTTTAAGACTCAAAAGTTTTTTGGTCGATATTTAAAAACATCCAAAACCTTATCATAAGGTTTCGATGGGATAATTTTACTCAAGTGATGTGGGATAATTTACTATCTTAGGAGCTCACTCAAGTTTATAGTCTTAAGAACTTTTTTTTAAGACTAAAAAAAGTTTTAGTGGATATGTAATGAAGAATGATTACTCTTATTTATAATATAGAATTACTTTTTTTTTATAATTTTTCGATGTGGTATAATTTACTGTACTAAGAGCTCTTTTAAAGACTCAAAAGAATACATGATTACTTTTATTCTTATTTTAATTTTTTCGATGTGGGATAATTTTATGTTTGTAGTCTTATTAAAAGAATTTTTAAGACTGAAAAGTTTTTTGACAAATAATTAGTCTTATTTACAATATAGAATTGCATCATCTTATTACTCGTATAATTTACCAATGTGAGATAATTTAACTAAAATTTGTAGTCTTATTTATAATATAAAACATCACCGTAACTTATTTTAATTGTTTCGATGTGGAATAATTTTAAGTTTGTAGTCTTATTAAGATCTTTTTTAAACTCAAAAGTTTTTTAAAAACAAATAAAAAAATAAGACTACAAATTCATACCTCATCATAATTTAAGAAAACAATGGTATAGAATTCCATCATAGTTTTTAAAAAAAATAATGATTACTCTTATTTAGTAGAAATTTATAGCCTCATCATAATTTTTGATGTGGGAGAATTACTTAAGTTGGTTGATGTCTAAGAATTTCTTTTATTAATTTTATTTATAATATAGAATTTCATCACCTTATTATAATTTTTTAAGACTCAAGAGATTTATGTTTGATGACCTTTATAATTTTTCGAATATGAGATAGTTTTACTTAAGACTCAAAACATTTTTTGGTTAATATCTAAGAGCATATGATTACTACGGAGTATTATTTATAATATAAAGTTTCATAACCTTATTACTGAGATTATTTTTACTTGATTGATATTTAAGAACGAATGAATATTCTTATTTATAATATAGAATTCATCAACTTATCCTAATTTTTCGATGTGGGATAATTTATTTAAGTTTATAGTCTTCCATCAATTCTTTTTAAGATTAAAAAAATACATCGTTACTCTTGTTTATAATATAGAATTTCATCATCCCATTATAATTTTCAATGTGGGATGATTTTAAATTTTTAGTCTTATATTTAAAAATTGTTTTAAGAATAAAAAGTTTTTTGGTCGATATTTAAAACCGAATGATTACTAATATTTATAATATAGAATTTCATCATCCCATCATAATTTTTCGATGTGGGATACTTTAAAAGTTTTTCTTGGTCGATATTTGAAACCGAATGATTACTCTTATACTAAAAAATTTTAATCTCCATCATAATTTTTCGATGTGGGATACTTTAAAGGTCTTTCTTGGTCAATATTTGAAACCGAATAACGATTACTCTTATTTATTAAAAAAAAAATCTATCACCTCATCATAATTTTTTGATATAATATAAAATTTCATCATGCGTTTTTCTGGGTCTTAAACTTTATAGTATAATTAAAAAAATTTGATATAAGAGTAATCATGTGTTTTTCTGGGTCTTAAAAGCAGATCTTAAGACTATAAAACTTGAGTAAAAATTCCTATATCGAAAAATTAAGATGAATCGATAGAATCTTATATTATAAATAAGACTAATATTTCGTTCTTAGGTATGAATTAAAAAAATCATTCGTTCTTAGATATCAATCAAAAAAAACTTTTGAGTCTTAAAAAGTCTCTTAATAAGACTACAAACTTAAGTAAAAATAAGCTCACATCGAAAAATTATAATAAGGTAATGAAACTTTATATTATAAATAAGAGCAATAATGTATTCTTTTGAGTTCTAAAATGAGCTCGATCTTAAGACTATAAACTCAGCTGAAATTAAGTTTGATTACTAATATCATGTGAACATTTTATTTATTATAATGACATAGTTTTATTAAGTTTCTTATTTAACGAATGTACATCATCAATGTAATTAAGCCAACTAACCCGTGCAGCGCACAGGCTTTAATAATGTACATCGTTAAGTAAGAAACTTAATCAAACTATATCGTTATAATAAATAATATGATCAGATGATATTAGTAATCAAACTTAATTTCAGCTAAGTTTTTAGTCCTAAGAGCTCATTTTAAAACTCAAAAGAATGTATATATGATTACTCTTATTTATAATATAAAATTTCATCCAGGTTTATTCAAGGTTTATAGTCTTAAGATCTGGTTTTAAGAGTTTAGAAAAACACACAATTACTTTTATTACTCCGTATAATATAGAATCATCACCTTGTTTTAATTTTTTCGATGTGGGATAATTTTAGGTTTGTAGTCTTTTTAAAAGCTTTTTAAGACTCAAAAGATTGTTGGTTGATATTTAAAACCAAAAGATTACTCATTTATAATATAGAATTTCATCACCTCATCATACTTTTCGATGTGGTATAATTTGTCGATGTAGGATAATTTAACTAAAATATAGAAATCTGTCGATGTGGGATAATTTAACTAAAATTGTACTCTTATTCATAATATAGAATTATCACCATACCTTATTTTAATTGTTTTGATGTGGGATAATTTTAAGTTTGTAGTCTTATTAAGACCTTTTTTAAACTCAAAATATTATTGATTGATATTTAAAAACGATGATTACTCTTATTTAGTAGAAATTCATAACTTCATCATAATTTTTCGATGTGAACGAATTAGTTAAATTGGTGATGTCTAAGGAAGAATTATTATGTCTTATTTATAATATAGAATTTCATCACCTTATTATATTTTTTTTACTTAAGTTTAATGTCTAAGAAAGAATTTTTAATAGTTTTATTTATAATATAAAATTTCATCACCTTATTATAATTTTTTACTTTAAGTTTATAGGCTTAAGAACTTTTTTTAAGACTCAAAAGATTTTTGTTTGAAGAAATTTTAAAAATTTTCGAATGTGGGATAATTTTACTTTAGTTTATATTCTTTATATATTTTTAAGAATCAAAAGATTTTTGGTTAATATCTAAGAGCACATGATTACTCTTATTTATAATATAAAGTTTCATCACTTTATTATAATTTTTCGATTTGAGATTATTTTTACTTAAGTTTGAAGTTTTATTAAGAGACTTTTAAAAGTTTAAAAGTTTTTTTGATTGATTTTTAAGAACGAATGACTTATCATAATTTTTCGATGTTGTATAATTGATTTAAGTTTATAATTACATCACCCGATGTGAGATAATTTAAATGTTTTTCTTGGTCGATATTTATTTAAAACCGAATGATAACTCTTCTTTATAATATAAAAATTCATCACCTCATCATAATTTTTCGATATAGAATAATTACTTAAGGTTTATAGTCTTAGGAACTCTTTTTGAGATTCAAAAGACTTTTGGTAAATATCGAAAAACTTATTATTACTCTTTATTTATAATATAGAATTTCATCATCATATTATAATTTGTCGATGTGGTATAATTTTAAAACTGTTATATGTAATAAATTCATCACATAATGTAAAACAAATAATATGATATTTATACTCTAATGAAAGTTTTTTTTACCACGAATCTAATTATTTCATTTTTATAATTTATTTTATGATAATATTCTTAAAAAATGAACTCTAAAGGTTTTTTAACTAAGATATAATAGATTAAATATATATTGTAATAATCAAAAGATTATCTAATTGATTTTTTTAATTATTTATGATACTTTCCTAATTTGAGGTTTGATGGAACGGACAATGAGATCGCTCGAAAAAAAACTGTTATATGTAATAAATTCATCACATAATGTAAAACAAATAATATGATATTTATACTCTAATGAAAGCATTTTTTACCACGAATCTAATTATTTTATTTTTATAATTTATTTTATGATAATGTTCTTAAAAAATGAACTCTAAAGGTTTTTAACTAAGATATAATAGATTAAATATATATTGTAATAATCAAAAGATTATCTAATTGATTTTTTTTAATTATTTATGATACTTTCCTAATTTGAGGCTTGATGGAACGGACCAATGAGATCGCTCGAAAAAAGCCTAAAAAATAAATATATATATATATTGATTGATTCTAAAATGCTAACCAAATAACCAATATGCATGGTCGTAGTAGCAACATTAGTAAAATAGTATATTGGACCCCAATATACGATTTCAATATGTCAGTAATCAAGCACTCCAAACCGCATATTTATTGGTTAAATATGTTAAATCTCTCTAATATGCTAAAATTTGGCCAATATGTTATTTATCAAACGGACCTAAGTATTAGGAGTAGGTTTTTGTTTTAGGTACTTTTCTAGTTAGATGACAAAAATCACTCTAGTAACCCACTCATTTACCTAATTTGTTTCTAGTGGAACCTTTAATTTGTGTTTACCATGTAATTATATACTCCAATAAGGAATATATAGACATATATACCTACTACTTAATTACTGTGATTTTGTCTGGCTGTATATCAATGTGACACCTAAATATATCATGGTATTGGTAGATTGCTAGACATGTATATGTATGACTAAAATTCATGGTTTACGAATAACGAGTGAGTGTATATATATCATCAACAACTAACTAACTAACTCCTATTTGGCTGAATCACAGTACACTACTGTTTTCTTTACCTCTTTACTACGTAGATAATATAAGCTTCAAAAAATATTGTATGATACTAGTATCAGTATCACTAGGTTGGTTGGTTGGTTGGTTGTAGATAAATGTGTGCAAATTTTGATCATGATCAATGGTTGCTATTCCTGATGTCTTTGCAGAGTTTTGTGTGGAATTATTTGCATTACATATCGCAATGACGGCCGTCATAAATAATTGCATCCCTGATTCTTTAGGAAGATCTTTCAGATGTGGTAAGTATCTTTCACTTCAATTATTTTCATTTTGAAGCCATAAATCACAATGATATTATTACGAAAAACAAAAATATTAACTCATATTTAGCGTACTTCAACGGTATGATTGTCAATGTTGTTTTAATTAGCTAATTAATAATGTGGGTTAGAAAACTGTATTTCTTTATTGCATTCGTACAATACATACAAAAGAGAGGGAGATATTAACATGCTGTACGTATGGCACTTAAGAGTCGAGTCGAGTCGGCTACAAGATGTCTGTCTGTCTGTGTGTGTGTGTCAATGGAAATCCTTGCATCAGAAGATGAGCCATGGGGCGGGGGAAGTAAGGGTAGTTTCGATATACATCATATAAACTAGACAGCGTCACACGGCTTGCAAAGTGAAGCGAGGAAATAAGTAACTTAACTATCTAGGTGGGATGTTCATGTACTGTACTGTGTGTTAACGTTGGTTGGGATTCATATCATGTTCATCAGGGGGTGAAAAGGCAGAGATAGGAGGGACAAGGTTAGGGTCGTTCAAGAAGGCGGCCTGGAATGCTTCTGCCCGATTCAGGAACTCTTTCGCCCGCAGAAGCAAGAGGCACAGCAGAGTCATCTCTATCGCTTTAGAAGACACCCATGATGCTGACGAATCCCACGCTGTTGATTCCTTCCGTCACTCCCTTTTCTTGGATGAATTGCTGCCTTCTAAGTACGACGACTATCACCTCTTGCTCAGGTACCTGTCCTGGCCACCACCCGGCTACCACCCCCTTCACCTAGCTGCTACAACAACTAATCTAATTGCATTGTTTAATGCATGGAATTAATTAAGTAGTCATATATAGATTAGATCAGGATTACAGTATGTATTCTAATCCGATTTGACGTAATACAGATTCTTGAAAGCCAGGAAGTTTGACATAGAGAAAGCGAAGCAAATGTGGTCTGACATGCTCCAATGGAGGAGCGACTTTGGAGCCGACACAATAATGGAGGTACACATACTAGACTAGAATAAAGCGTACCAGCAGCCATATGTCAAGAAATCGTACTGACCAGTTTTTCTGATGCACGCAGGATTTTAAGTTCACGGAAATAGAGGAAGTGAAGCAGTACTATCCACAAGGGCATCATGGAGTCGACAAGGAAGGGCGGCCAGTTTATATAGAGAAACTCGGTCAGGTGGATTCAAACAAGCTGATGGAGGTCACCACTATGGATAGATTTATAAAGTACCATGTACAGGAGTTTGAGAGGAGCCTAGCATCTAAGTTCCCTGCTTGCTCTATTGCTGCTAAAAAGCACATTGATCAGAGCACCACCATTTTGGATGTTCAAGGAGTGGTATACATCTCATCTCATCTCATCTTCCTTCCACACTTAGCTTCAACTTAATTATTATCAAGCACTCGATCAAAGTAAATGATGTAAGGAGCTAGGTAAATGACGATTTAATTTGCAGGGGCTTAAGAACTTCAATAAAGCAGCAAGGGAGCTCGTTCAGCGGCTTCAGAAGATTGATGGTGACAATTATCCTGAGGTTAATCATCTAATATCCATATAACCATTTAATTATGTTCCCTAACAGAATCATTATATTATAGGATCGAGTAGTATTAATTATTTTGTCCTGCATGCAGTCCTTGTGTAGGATGTACATCATCAACGCTGGATCAGGGTTCAGGCTGTTATGGGGCACCGTTAAATCATTCCTCGATCCAAGGACCACTCAGAAAATTCATGTAAACATCCATCAAATCAAAACACTTTATTTTATCCAAAACTTGAAGTGTTTTTACATGGTTCTGATATCTTTCTTGTTTGCTGTCTCAAGGTCCTTGGCAACAAATACCAAAGTAAGCTGCTTGAAATAATTGATGCTAGGTAATTAACTGCGCGCTAACATGTAAAACTGTACAAGTATAATACTCTGTAATTAACTAAAATTTGACAGTCTATACCTGATCTATATGATGCAGTGAACTACCAGAATTTTTAGGTGGAACCTGTACTTGTCATGACAAAGGTGGATGCATAAATTCTGACAAAGGACCCTGGAACGACCCCGATATTATGAAGGTTGTTAACTCTCGAAATCATTTTTGTTTGAACTTTTAAAGCTTTTCCAACATCCCATTTAGTCTCGAATTGGGTTTTAACATTGTTACATTGTCAAGCAATTAAACTAAAGACTTGTGATTACACTAGATCAATAAGTCCTACCTTGAGAAGATCTTAATATTGAGATTTTACTTCTACACTTGTACAGTATTATTTTCAGTGTGTTTATATATTCTCCTTATTTTTCTGAAATCTCAGATGGTCCTCCATGGTGAGGCAAAATGTGCAGTCAGATGTTTGCTTCCTATTATAAATGTCAAGACGATCTCTGAAGAAGAAAGTGTGCATAAAAAGGTATATATGGAGGATATTATTTTTAGTGACCTGCATTGATGAGCTACCAAAGGATAGATTCCAACTATATTTTGCTTAATAATTTCATGTCATTGATTCTTATAACTAGAATAATAGCAAGCTAGAAGACTTCCGTTCATATTCGATCACAGTAAGTCTTCTGATCTCAGCTGTCATCCTCCGATATTTGATCATATGAGAATTAAATTTAAAGCAGAGATGCTATGAAAATTCAGAAGTATTCTATCGTATAATACAATAATGGAACTAATACACAGACTTTGCAGGAGAAATGCTTCAAAGTAGCTTCAACTAGCTTACAGTGCGACAACTTCATCCCAGCGGTCGACAACAGCATTGATAATCTGTGGATCACCAAATTACCCCCACTTAGAATTTCCAAAGGTATTTTCCTCCTAGTCTTCAAGTTATCATCACTTCATCAGTAGAGTCATCAGTTCATAAGTAGCTCTAAGAAATTAAATGTCGAATTAACTTTTTTGTCTTTGGAAACTGCAGGTTCATTCTCAAGGAAAAAAAGTTTCAAATGCAACCAGCAGGGGAAAAGTGACCACCTTCTTTCGGGATTTATGACATTGATGATGGGGATTATAACCATGATGCGCTTAACACGCGACATGCCTAAGAAGATCACAGATGCCACCCTCTATTCTAAGGACAATATCTCTGAAGACACCCCTAAAAAGCAACCGGGACATGTGATCTCTGAGGATGAGTACATGATGATGATGAAGCGATTGAGTGAGTTAGAAGGGAAGGTTACAAGTCTTAGTGCTAAGCCAGATACCATCCCACCTGAGAAAGAAGCGCAGTTGAACGCCGCTTTGATGCGTGTAGACGCTCTAGAGAAGGCTCTTGCTTCTACCCAAAAGGTAGTATATATTATCAAAGCCAACATTATTATGCCTGCCATGCATGTTGATGAATTTCGGTCAATCTTGGAACATTTGACACTTACAATATAAAGTTATATTTCATTTGCCAGGCTCTTGAGGAGGCATTGCAAACGCAGAACGAGCTCATGGCATTCGTTGAGAAGAAGAAGAAAAAGAAGAAGATGGTGAGGCTTCATTTTTCGTCCATCTTAATTTCTTCCCAATTGCGGACAAATAATCTTAGTATTTACGTTTTATTTTGTTTTGTCATCACAATTGCAGTTCTTTTTCTGAGAGCAAGTAGCTGTGTGATGTCCGCAGAGTCGTGGCTGCTTAAAATAAGTAAAGAGCTCGAGTGGCTCAACCATGGTGGCTTTGTGAGATCCAGCCTGACTAGTCACTACCCCGTCCGTATCTACGTCCCCTACATAGTGTTGTTCCTTTGATGCCTGTAAATATACATTGTTTCCAACGTCCTATAGTTTGTATCTCTGTACTTTGCTTTCCCTTCTGAAAACTTGTACATCTTGACGACAAGTTGAATACATTTTTTTTGCAATAGAAGTAATTTATGCTCGAAAAAAACCAGTAACTACAATATGGGTTTGAGTCATTTGGGATATGTTTCTAATTTAAGTTCCTAATATGAATTTATCATGTTAGCGGAAGTAAAATAATGAGATCCAGAAATAACCTCCGGCCATCATTTATCGGATTCCTGAATAACTTTATCAATAACCCGAAAATAACATCCCCGAAAACCGTTGACCGTCTTGACTATATTGTCGGTTCTAAACTCTTTCTCCTCAGATTTAGATGATTAGAGATGAATAGAAAAGATGAATTTGGTGACCCTCAATAGTGTTGTATTTATACTAATATTTCCATAAAAGATAAAGTTACAACTAGATAAAGTTTCTATATAGTGGTTAATGAAATATAGGATTATAGGAGATAAAAGATAGAGTTTAAGTTGATCACCAACGCAAATGGACCACAATTCAGTAACTCTAAACTGAACAAACCACTTAATCAGTCATTAAGTCTATCATAAATTCTACTCCCTCCGGACACAATTTATCGCCCCGCTTTCCTTATTTGGCAGGTTTTTATTTTTTGCCCCACTTCTCCACTTTCCTTTTCTATCTTACACTTTTACCGTATTATCCCTCTTTCTATCCTTTATTTACAAGAAATGCCATTGAATTTTATACTTTAAGGCCCACCATTGATTTCTTTACCATTTTATATTCATTTTTCACTACTCCACCATCATTTTTTACCATTTTATATTCCTTCCTTATTTTACGTGCAAAAGTGAGCGGGACAATAAATAATGACCGGAGGGAGTAACATTCTCCCACTTGGTCCATTTAAACGAGAAACCGCATATACGAATCATAGCAACTAATTCTCTTATTTAAAACGAGAATTAACCTGTATCACAATATACTCGGTCTTTCACCACTCTCAACTTAATGAATAAACCATATGTTTACTCTAGGTCAAAACAAAATGATATTTCTCAATAAATAAAGGTAACAAAATACGAACGTGTATAACTTAAAATGAGCTAATATCTAACTGAATGAAAGGTTCAAAACAACACAATAAATGTATCATATTTCGGGACCAAGTCCCATACTTGCTGCATGACCCTTGAAATTCTTAATTTGCATGCCTTTAGTCAAGGGATCAACAATAATAAGATCAGTGCTAATGTGGTCAACAATCACTTTCGTCTCTTGAACACGTTCTTTAACGGCTCGATATTTAATGTCGATGTGCTTACTTGCACCTCCATTCTTATTATTCTTAGCCAAAAAGACAGCAGATGCATTATCGCAACACATTTGTATTGGCCGACTATTAGAGTCAACAACTCTAAGACCAGATATGAAGCCTTTCAGCCATACACCATGTGAGGTAGCCTCAAAAGAAGAAATGAACTCGGCCTCCGTAGAAGAAGTGGCTACCATTGTCTGTTTGGCACTCCTCCAAGAAATAGCCCCGTCAGCTAGCATAAACACATATCCTGAGGTGGATTTTCGTGAATCAATGCAGCCAGCGTGGTCTGAATCGGAATACCCTACCACTTCAAGACTCTCAATTCGTCTATACATAAGTATGTAATCCTTAGTACCCCGAAGGTATCTCAATACTTTCTTTGTAGCTTTCCAGTGATCGATTCCTGGGTTATTCTGATATCTACCTAATACTCCAACAACATATGCAATGTCGGGTCTGGTAAAGACCTGAGCATACATAATGCTACCAACAGCTGAAGCATTGGGAATATTTTTCATTTGTTCCCTCTCAATGTCATTCCTAGGACACTGGTCCAAACTGAACCGGTCACCTTTCACAATGGGTGCTACATTTGGTGAACAATCTTTCATTCTGAACCTTTCGAGTACTTTGTTGATATAGGCCTCCTGAGACAAGCCTAAAATGCCCCGGGATCTTTCTCTATGGATCTTAATGCCAATGACATAAGAGGCCTCTCCCATATATTTCACATCAAAGTTACTTGAAAGAAATTGTTTCACCTCATATAGAAACCCCTTATTATTTGTTGCTAGCAAAATATCCTCCACATACAACACAAGGAAACAAATCTTACTCCCACTGACCTTAAGGTATATACACTGATCCATAATGTTTTCTTCGAAACCGAATGAAGAAATAACTTCGTGGAACTTCTTATACCATTGTCGGGAAGCTTGTTTTAAACCGTATATAGACTTATTTAGCTTGCAAACCAAATGCTCACCATCACTAGAGAAGAATCCTTCAGGTTGTTTCATATAAACCTCTTCTTCTAGATCTTCATTGAGAAATGTCATTTTCACATCCATCTGATGTAGCTCGAAATCAAAATGAGCTACTAATGCCATGACAACTCGGAGAGAATCTTTCTTTGATATAGAAGAGAAAGTCTCTGTGTAATCGATTCCTTCCCTTTGATTAAATCCTTTAGTAACGAGTCTTGCCTTATGCCTCTCGATGTTTCCGAGCGAGTCTTTCTTTGTCTTAAAGATCCACTTACATTCAATGGTTATTGAACCATCAGACAACTCAATGAGATCCCAGACTCCATTAGATGCCATAGAATTCATCTTATCTTTCATAGCATTCATCCATAAGTTCGAATCTGTAGAACTTACGGCTTGTGAAAATGACAAAGGATCATATCGTCGGCTTCAACACAATAATTCAATTCTTGTAAATACACCATAAAGTCACTAGAAATAGCTGTTTTTCTTTCTCGTGTTGATCTTCTTAATGGAGCTTGTTCACCCTCAGGTGGAACTTGTTCACCATCGGCCCGAACCTCCTCAGTCTCCAAATCTACCAGATTTCGATCAACAGTATGTGGAGTTTCATTATTTGGTGATCGTCTCCCAATCAGATCGGTCGTTAACGAAGGACGGGGGATCAAACGATATTTATAGACTCGGAATAACACAAAAACTACTAGAATAATCGTGGTAAGTCGAGGTCGGTCCACAGGGAACGATGTGCGATGTAAAGCTTAAAGTGTCATGTTTGATGTCTTGATGGGGGTTTTCTAAGGGTCGAGTCTATACTAGAGGAATGTCTATGATGATAGCTAGAGGTAATCAATCTAGGGAAAGGTGTTAGGGGGAAGTCGGGATTCGGTACTTGGAGTCTAAGAAGGTCGGAATCGAGTTTTTGTTGCAACATTGATAAAAGAGAATGCCACCTTTCGGTTTCTTCACCTAACTCACCTAAAAACCCGCTTTCGCAGCGAATAAGGGTAAGTCTCTAGCTATGGTAATTTCTGCCCCGAGTTTCCCCATATTGATAGAAACTAGTCAAGGTCGGTCTAGTTGGTCGGACTAAAATAACAATGACATAACAACCATAAACAAGATAAACCAACAAGCAAGCAACCCACCAACATCCCTATATTCAAATAATCCAAATCCTCATCCCTAAACCCCCCAACAAGAAATCTACTTACTAATCATAATGAAAGACAATAAAACATTAACTAAGGGGAAAATCACTATAACATGCGTATTAACTAGATCTAAGGAAACTAACAACACTAATATGATCTAAACAAGACAATGATGAGAAAATAACATTAAAACTAAACTAGAGATTAGGGAGTGGAAGAGAAATATACCAACTATGAAGATCTATAAGAAATGATAATGTTGCATGAATAAAGATTGAATCTTTGATGAATAAAATGGAGAACTTGTCACTAATCCTCCAATAAACCCAACAAATCTTCAAATAAAACTAGAAGAATAATCTAAAGATTGAATCTTTGATGAAGAAAATGAAGAACTTGTCACTTAATTCTTCAATAAACCCAACAAATCTTCAAAATAAAACTTGAAATAATCTTCTACAAACTTGTAAACTAGAGAATTGTTGATGGAAACTATATAGATCTACTGCTAATTACTATGTAAACTACTAGAATTATGGAGGATTTTTTACTAGAATACTACTACTACTAAGAAGATGGTGTAATGAGATGGTGGAATGATGTAACTACACTAATGATGGGATGCCTTGGGCAACAAACTAGGGTAGACATATATAGTAATCTCTTAATGAGTATTTAACCTAAAGCCCAAATCCACTTTATGCTCCATTAGTGAGACAATCTCCCTTAGCATCTTCATGTGGTGAAACTTTGCCCCGCGGACTTGACGATAATTCCCACCGGGTGAAATTTTCGCCCGGTGAGATTTTCTTCCTTTTTTGGCGTTTTTGGCACTTCTTTCCATCGAGCGAAATATCACCCGGTGGACGAAATTTCGCCCATTCAGTTTCGCCCGGTGGGGAGGTCTCGGAAAATCTTCGGGAGGCATTTTTACAGTCGGGTGAAATTTCCCCCGGTGGTGTTTCACCGGGTGAACTTTCGCCCGGTCATATTTCGGCCTCTTTCTTGTCTCATTATTCGTCGATTGATTGAATGACTTTAAACTTTAAGTTGTGTGCTTTGCTCTTTGGACGGTTTTCCCTTCTCTTGTGCTTGTGGAAGCTCAATCGTGATTTCGGTGCCAAATCCTATCAAAATGATAGAAAAACTACCAAAAACACGTAAAACGCACAAGAGGGACGCTAATGCGAGAAATACGCAAAATATGGCGATAATCGCACTCAAGACTCACAAAACGAGGGAAAAACGGGTCTAAATGGGAGGAAAAACGGTCTAAATTTAGCACACAACAATTCCCCCACACTAAACCGTTGCTCGTCCTCGAGCAAAGACCCAAAACAAAATTACAAACTACTACTAGCTAGACTATGCTAAGCCGATACGGGGCAATTAACGGGCCCGCTCCGTCCCTTCAACTCACAGCGAAATACTTAATGAGGTAAAGTACTCCCATGCAAGGCAAGTTGGGGCTTGCTCAAAATGGTGGACGCGACTAAACACACAAAAACACATAACACGCACGAAAGAATAGATGCATCCAAAGAAAAAATAAAACACCGAATCCCATATCGAGACGACAAGGAAGACACCGATTACTTACCTAAAACAACAATAAACTTCCAAGATAAATGACCCACGTAGACAAGGACCAAAGTCTAATACTATGACAATTAAGCAATATAGATGTTGATAACTTAGCCTAGGTCCGCCTAATCTTCTAAAGGGATACTACGGGGCGTATAACGGAGTGGAAAAAGTGAACCATGGATTCGTTCGACACTGTAGGTAGGTGCAGTCCCGCTCTCTTTGGCTAAGCCAAGAGGGTCGTTCCAAACTCGAATTTCCTAAATTAGCCCAAATAAGAAGGGTGGAGTGTTTACAATTATTGGGATGGATCGACTCATCATCGCTATCTTCCGACCTCGGGAATCGGTCCTCTAGTTGGCACTTCACGGCGACGAATCGATAAAAGGGCTTTTTTTTTTTTGTTTTTTGAAGGAGACGTTTTTGATGATTTGATTTTTCATTTGAAGCTCCTTTTCTTCTCCTTTGTTTTTCTTTGTTTTTCATATTTTTGTGTCCTTTTTCTCTTGCTTTGGTTTGCCCTTTTTTGGCTTTTGATGTGGTTTGTAACCAAGCTTGGAGGTTATTTTGGTGTAAACTTATTGTGATGATGTATAGGTGGAGGAAAAATAATAGGTAACCGAGAACGCGCGCCATTCTCGGATAACCCACAAAAGATGGAAGAAATTTAGACTAAAGGTGCAATGGTCATTCGAGCAAGGTCACCTAGAAAACGGGATGCGGGAACCAAGGCATAACTCCTCCATGGGTGGTCAAGGTGGTCAAATGCAAACCCCGAAGTAAACCTCTTGTAGAAAAGGTGGACTCAAAGCTAAAGGATCAATAAATTCATTGCCTAAGAGTTATTCTACTAGAATAAGGTCCAAAATCTACAATGGGTTATCTACAATGGAATGTAAACTCTTGTAATAAGTTTGTAATCGGGTTTTGTAGACACCCGCATTTTGACTGCCAGGTGTCTATGGCAGTTTCCAAAAATCACCCGATGATGATTGGACGCTAACATGTTTCTACGCGCTCGGATACAGGAACAAATCCATTAATCGCTGGCTAACACACTTACAGAGCACAAATATCACAAAATCAACCTCGAATTCAGGCCCAGTGGATCATTCCAAGTCAAACAAGACTAATTTGGGCCAAAACCGACACTGGAAATAAAACCGAGTTTTCACGATTGGGTCAACCCCGGTCAAAGTCATTTCCGAGACACACAAAACAACCATGCAACCATCAAAAGTCCAAGTCAAACACAAAACCCATCAAGCAATCGAGGTCAAGGTCCAAAACAAGACCCGTGCGACCCATCTAGGCCACTCGATCGAGTGACCTATCCACTCGATCGAGTGGGCCGACTTTGAGCCCGGCGGCTGACATAACGGGCCACTCGACCGAGTTGGCCTCCTACTCGGTCGAGTAGCCCTAAATCGATGCCCTACCCTAGCCTATATATACACCCCATGCAACACCCTACAACACATCTTTGACATCTACAAAAAAACCTAGAGCAACCCTACACTACGTCATCTACAAACCCTAGACAAATCCTAAGCAAAACCCTAGCAAATCGACATTAAGCAAACCCTAAACCTAGTTTTAGGAATCCAACCCGAGCCACCACAACTTAGCCTCCATATACCTCGAAGACTCTCGTGTCATAGCCGCGTTTACGAGCCTTAGTCCGAGACAAAAACATGTAGGTTGAGGGTGACAAACCTCCTTCTTTTCCTCTTTTTTTTTGCATTGTCATCTTCCTCTCTCTCCCGTTTTATTATTATTATTATTATTATTATTATTATTATTATTATTATTATTATTATTATTATTATTATTATTATTATTATTATTATTATTATTATTACGTTTATTATTATTATTATTATTATTATTATTATTAGTATTATTATTATTACGTTTATTATTATTATTATTATTATTATTATTATCATTATTATCATTATTATTATTATTACGTTTATTATTATTATTATTATTATTATTATTATTATTATTATTATTATTATTACGTTTATTATTATTATTATTATTATTATTATTATTATTATTACGTTTATTATTATTATTATTATTATTATTATTATTATTATTATTATTATTATTACGTTTATTATTATTATTATTATTATTATTATTATTATTATTACGATTATTATTATTATTATTTACCTCGTTATCATTATTGCGTCATAGTATCGGTAATATCGTTAGTATCAAAATATTAAAATACTCATTGATTTGTGTCAATTAAGAAGGATATCGGGATAAGAAAACACGAACATACAAGTGTACTACACACAGCGTTGACGGTCGCTTATCCCGGTACCCCGATTATCTGATTATTGAGATGAGCCAACTTAAACAAGAATTTGTCATTATTTCTCGTCATTATCATCTTTAATATTGCATTCATCGAATTTTCTAAAACCAATTTTAATAAGGGTCGAAACCCGTTGATGCGGATCCAACATCACGATCTCTACGGATTTATCGATGTCGGAGAAGTCGAGGGAATCAAGTTCTTTTATTATTTAATCAAAGAGTCAATCTTTCTAAATCGCATTAAATCAACTTAGGGCAATTTTCGTTGATGCTAAATAATTGTCAAAACAATTCTTTGGAATTATGACATTATTAACGCGGAGAAAATTTAATCACATCTCAATAATCAATTTAAAACGATTTTCGACATAAAACACGATTTTACAAACGAATCTTAATTCGTACAGAGGGCACTCGACCGAGTGCCTAGCCCACTCGGTCGAGTGGCACCTCAAAATCAAGTCAGAATGCTAATCACGATCACCACTCGATCGAGTCTTACAGTGACTCGGTCGAGTGGCCATGTACTCGACCGAGTTGGTCAATAACCCGGCCGAGTACGGTCCATAATGCAAAACAGAATCACTTTTTACAGGCCTACTCGATCGAGTCCATCGACCACTCGATCGAGTAGCCTCATAACGACTAAAACGCAAGTCGTACATTTTCTATTTTTCAAAACTCGATAGTATTTTACGACTTAGGTCAACATGTGCATAATTAATCACGTGTATACTATCTTTTCAAATCATGCATCTTTTCAATTCAATTCAATATTTGCAAACCGTTATTATTCGTTATATCGTTATATCGTTACTAACGCGTTTTTTGGTTTCTTTTGTCAATTTAATCATTATTCGTTTATTATACTAAATGAACCCGCATGATAAAATACAACTTTGACGTTAATTTTAGTTGCATTAAATTGACTTAGAAACCCTTTCAATTCCATTCACATGTTTAGGGAAAATAAATCTTTGCATATCATTTTCTCGTTTTACTAACGCGCGTATTGTAAGTCATTCGAATTCTTAGTAGAGGCCGCTAATGTGCGGGTGGGGTTGGGTGTCCTCTGTGGGCTTCCCAACACGTACCCTCACCCCTTACTCAGAACCTCGGTTTCCGGATGCCCGAGACCGTTGGCGCACGAGAGTCATTCAATATACGATTAACCGCTCAAGTCGGCATCTATATCGATATGCAAAGGGACGAGCCCAATAAACTCTGACATCGGAAATGGGCCGTATTTTGTATACGGCCCACTACGACATAGAGTGGGCTCGAACGGTTCCGAATAACCATAAAATTCGGTGGCGACTCCACATAGACCTAAATTTCAATTCGACCCTTCTCATATGGAGATTCATTCGCCTACCCAAACCCGCGCGTGGCCGCGTCGGGGTGGACCTATGTCATGTCCACAATTTGGCGACTCCGCTGGGGATTAACTGATGCGTGACTTACCATCGGCATCCTCAGGGTGAGACTCGAATAGAAATCGTTTGACAAATACAATACGCGTGTTATTTCTACGGTTCATGCATAACCCATATTTTCCCGGGCCGGTACTCGCGACCGACGTCCCACTATACCATCGATGTACTCCAATATGGATATGTCGAAAGGTGTCCATAGTCGATTCGAGTGGGTTTCGCGGCATGTTCTAAGATCAACTCGACTTAGGAAGTCCGTCCCGATCAACGTCTAGACTATGTACACTGGTATAGACCCCTTATAGACCGACCGAGACTTAGTATAGAGCATACATGGCGTCGTTATAATGCTTGTGTGACTACGTGCTACTTGGTTTCCGAGTCATTTTCAAAAAACCGTCAATTTTTCAAAATTGCATCTTTTTCAAACCATTCAATTTCAAAACCCAGGACACATACCGAATTTAGGACTTATGATTTTACTCAAAATAGCCCATTTTCTAGACTACGTGCTGCCCAATTCAAAACTCGAAAATACTTTCGAACTTTCAAAACCCGCGGCCCAATAACTTTTCGTTTTTTTTTCGGAAATTGGGCCCTCAAACCGAGTTTTCTCGGACTTTTTCAAAAAACAAAACATCAATTTTCAAAACCTTCCACTTCTAGGACTTCCCGTATTTAGCAGTGTCGGGTCGTGTCTTAAGTTGTCAAAGTCTATAGCGTCGAAACTCCGTCGATCTTACATCACGAGTTTCTTCCCCTTCCCAGTCCGCCTTATTAGACTAAGGCAAGGCCCACCTACGTAGGACAAACCCCTACAAAGGAGGGCCCGTCAACACGATCGAGTCTAAAGTCTGGGGATGTCTCACGTGAACCTTCCTTCGAACAGGACTAGGCCTACTCGCCAAATCCTAAGGAAGGCCCACCTTTCGCAAGTCACCTGTCTAGGTGTCTTTTCCGAGTCATTTCCCTTTTTAGTCTTGTTCGGTATGTACTTTCTATTTCGGGATTTTGGGCTAGTTTCTGATTACGTGGTGTTCTTACAGACAGGCCACCCGAAACCAGACATCAACGCAAAATGGACGAGTTGAAAAATGCTCTAACCAAGATCGAGACCCAACTGGCCGCCATCCAGGCCAATCAAGCTACCTTGACCACCCGCCTGAGCACCGTAGAGAAGACGGTCCCCATCAAAGGAGGTGAGCCCGCCGGGCCAATGGCTGAGCTGGTTAGTATTGTTCGTAGGCTTGAAGAGCAAGTCCATTTATCGACGAACAACTCGATCCACACCGAAAATGCTCGTACTTATTCACCTTTGGATAACGAGCTACCTGCTAACCTCAACTTAACGGGACTTCCTATGTTTGAGGGTACCGAAGACCCGGTCCACCATATCTGGGCTTTCAAAGACTTCATGGCGGTAAAGGGGGTGAAGTCAACTATGTTCAAGCACTTATTCCCTTCTTCCTTGGAGAAACACCCTAAGGCCTGGTTCTACAGGCTCGACCCCAAGAAATACAAGACTTGGGATGATGTGGCGACCGAATTTGCTCGGAACTACGCCGATAACACTGAAATCCAGACTACAATGCGTACTCTGGAGGTAATGGCCCAAGAGCCCAAAGAAGGGTTCACAAAATATCTGCAAAGGTGGAGGGCCGAGAGTGTGAAGCTGGTCGACAAGCCCGGCGAGAAGGCTCTAGTGGAAGCCTTCGTCAAAAATCTACTCCCATCCTACCGGGTCCATCTCCGGTATGCTATTATCCCAAACTTTGCTGTCCTTACTGAAATGGGCACAAGGATCGAAGATGATCTAAGGTTAGAGAGCCTGACTAAGGCCTCTACCAAGGGCTATCAAGGGGCTAGTTCGTCCACAAACAAGCCCACACCTGCAGCTGCAACCCGCAGCATCTTTGATGAGGTAAATCTGCTCGACACCTCATCCAAAAAGATTACACCAAATCGGGTATTCACAGATATAGGGACTACCTATACTTATGCCTTACAAAGGCTATCTTCAAAGGGTCTGATTCAACCAATAGGCCCAACTCCAGAGCCTCCAGAAGAGAAGAGGCCCAAGTACTACAATGCTCAAGCCTACTGTCAGTATCACCGGGGCAACGGACATGATACTGAAAAATGTTGGAAGTTAAAGCATTTAATCCAAGATCTTATTAAGAGCGGGAAAATCCCGTTGCCCGGAGACAAGCCGAGCAACAAAGACAACTCGTTCAGTGCTCACACAATATTCATGGGGGAGATAATCGATTGTTCTCACCTCATTTCTCCTTTTATCCCACAAATTAATGGGATATGGTTCGATGACGAGGACGACGTATACCTAGCCAAAGGGGAGGTTGTCCCCATTACCCTCGAAGAAGTGCGAAAAGCCAAATCCAAGGCTCTAGCCACCAACCACCTCGCCGCTACTGGGCGCGCCACCTCTACATCCGTCACTGAACCTGCTAGGACGGAGTCAACCCCCGAGGAACCAAGCAGTGACACGGCCTTGGTCCAACAAATGAAGAGGGTTCGAGCTGATCTAACTATAAGGCAACTACTGGTTAGCTCGCAGGCTCATCAGGAAGCACTGACTAAGGCTCTCGATGAAATCAAGGTTGATTCAGAAGCTACCCCTGCTGAAATGGTAGCTACTATCATGCCCTACCTCAAGGGCAAGTCCAAGAACGAAGGCCCACTCATAACCTTCGCCGAATTTGATCTGCCGCCATTTGGGCCCAATCACAATCTGGCCCTATACATCACGGTCATCTGCAAGGGTAAGTACCTTCCAATGACCCTTATCGACGATGGATCAGCCGTGAACGTCCTACCCCTAAGGACCGCCCGGACCCTCGGCATCACTGATGCCGACTATCTCCCGACAGCGCAAACTATTCAGGCTTTCGATGGAAGCCCAAAACCAGTAGCTGGGGTCGTTAAACTTAAGATCATAACAGGCCCAATCGAAAAGGAGTTGGAGTTCTAGGTGATAGACGTCACCTCATCGTTCAATCTCTTACTAGGAAGGCCTTGGATCCATGCTGTCAAGGCCGTGTCCTCTACCCTCCATCGCAAAGTCAAGATGCCACTTCAAGATGGTATCATAACACTGGAGGCAACATCGATGACCGTGGCTAGCTGCAATGCCACGAGCCGGGCCGAACCACGAGGTTTTGATTTCGTGGGTATGATCGAAGAAGAATATCTTTTCAAGCCCTACTTCGCCCTTAGCATCGACACGATGCTACAAAATCTGGGTTACCTACCCGGAGCTACTTCAAGGCCATATCTTCCGGCAGGGAAGATCATTGAGGTCCTAGACAATGCAGAATCCCGAGTCGGATTGGGATATACTATAAGCTCGGAGAATGTGGGCCGGGCCTCTGCAATCAAATTTGTCACTCCAGTCTTCGGAGCCATTCAAGTGGGCCTCTACCGACCCACCATCACATATCCCGAGACCAAAACGGCTCGGGAATGCAACTACATCCCCGATGACATATTCACCGTTATCCAGGATGAGTCCGAGAAAAGGGAAAATGACTCTGAGCCCGTGCTGGGGCTCTTATTTGGAGAAGACAAGACCGTCCCTGCTCCGAAAGATGACTTGGTCAACTTGATCCTCCGCAGCGATCGGTTCGACCCAACCAAGCTCATTACCGAGGTCGGCGCCAACACCGAGACGAGGGCTTGGAGGAAGACTATAAAATGGACCGACAGTCAAGGACGGGTCTACAAGCTAACCGCCGGCGAAGGAGACATGTCGGATACCGAGTCTGAGTCCGAGTCGGAGTCTGAGTCAGAGTCGGAGTCTGAGTCCAGGTTTAGAGGGTCTGGTGCTGGAGTCGAGTCTGTAACCCCTCTTCCCTTAGCCACCGAGGTCTCGGGGTCTGTCCCAAGACCTCTCCCTATCCCGCCACTGACCAACGATCAGATGGCAGCTCTATTCGAGCTATTTTCAAAATTTACTATCAATAATAATAACGAACACCGTTCTGCTTACGACTTGTCTTATTTCCAAAATTTTCTCAATTTCAAAAATCTTATATGCAATGACATTGAGAAACCCGACGAACAGGTACCTCTACCACAACATCTAGTCGAGCAGCTCGAGCAAAGGGAATCCCAAGATCCGGTAATCGAAGAAACCGAGTCCATCAACGTGGGAACCAGTTTAGAGCCCCAGATGCTTAAGTTGGGCCAATCTTTAAATCCAGAGGAGAGACAACAGTTCACATACCTCCTCCTAGAATTTAAAGACGTCTTTGCATGGTCCTACAAGGACATGCCGGGAATAGATCGAGAAATAGCAGAACACCGAATACCCATCAAAGATGGGTGCAAACCGGTTAAACAAAAACTCAGAAGAATGAAGCCCGAATGGTCTCTTAAAGTCAAGGAAGAGGTCGATAAACAATTCAAAGCAGGTTTCATACAAGTGTCTGAATATCCAGACTGGGTTGCAAACATCGTGCCGGTACCCAAGAAGGACGGCAAGGTGCGGGTATGCGTAGACTTCCGGGACCTAAACAAGGCCAGCCCAAAAGATGATTTTCCGTTACCACACATCGACATTTTGGTGGATAATACGGCTGACCATGCCCTTCTATCATTCATGGACGGGTATGCCGGATACAATCAAATTAAAATGGCAGAAGAGGATATGAGTAAGACTACCTTCATCACACCTTGGGGTACTTACTGTTACACTGTCATGCCGTTTGGGCTTATCAATGCTGGAGCCACTTATCAACGGACCGCCACCACCTTATTACACGACATGATGCATAAGGAGGTGGAGGTCTATGTGGACGATATGATCATTAAGTCTAAAGATCAAAGCAGGCACATCACGGCCCTAAGAAAGTTCTTTACCAGACTGCGAAAATACAACATGAGACTAAACCCACAAAAATGCAGTTTTGGGGTAACGTCAGGCAAATTACTGGGCCATATCGTTAGCCAACGCCGCATCGAGGTCGACCCAGCTAAAATCAAAGCCATCACCGAGATGCAGCCACCCAAGACCGAAAAGGAAATAAGGGGGTTTCTCGAGAAAGTCCAATATATCAGCCGGTTCATTTCAAAGCTAACCATGGTATGTGAACCCATTTTCAAGAAACTGAAGATCGGGGAACGGGTGCTATGGGACGATAAATGTCAAGCAGCTTTTGACAAAATCAAGGAGATTCTGTCTGCTCCGCCGGTATTAATGCCACCTCAACACGGTTTGCCTTTGTCGTTATATCTAACAACAACCGAGACAGCCATGGGGGCTATGCTGGCCCAGACAGTCGATTCAGAAGAACGGTCTATTTACTACATTAGTAAAAAGTTCCTTGAGTACGAATGCAAGTACACCATGCTCGAGAAAACGTGTCTAGCCTTGGTTTGGGCCACTAAAAAGCTCAGACATTACATGCTCAGTCACGAGGTACATGTATTATCCAAAATGGATCCTATCAAGTACTTATTCGAGAAGCCCATCCTCAATGGCAGGATGTCAAGATGGACTTTAATGTTATCCGAGTTCGACCTCAAATTTGTACCATTAAAAGCCATCAAAGGCCGGGTAATTGCCGAGTTCCTCGCGGACAGCCCAATATCCGAAGAAGGCCACACTGACACATGGGCCTTTCCTGATGAAGACATATTCCATACCGATACCGAGACATGGGATCTGTATTTCGATGGAGCATCCAACTTCCGAGGATTTGGGGTCGAAATTTTATTAATCTCACCCCGAGGGGAACACACTCCCTTATCCATCAAATTGGACTTCGACGTGACCAACAACGCAGCCGAATACGAAGCGTGCATTCACGGGTTGCAAGCCGCCGCTGATTTAGGGGTAACAAACCTCCGGGTCCACGGTGATTCATCATTGGTCATCAATCAGGCACTCCAAAAATGGAAAACTCGGAACGCCAATCTCGTGGCTTACCAAGCGCGAGTACGGGTTCTAGAGAAACAATTCCAGAAAGTAGAATATATCTACCTGCCTCGGGAAGAAAATCAGTTTGCAGATGCGCTTTCCAAATTAGCATCTTTACTGAACATCCCGGATCACCTAACCAGCATGCCAATCTGTGTTGAAAGGCGGTCAGAGCCGGCCTACATCCATGCCATTCAGGATATCGAGATAACTGACCCAGAACCTTGGTATCAAACCGTCTTAACATACTTGACAACGGGGGAATATCCCGCGGGAGCTGAAAATCGGGCCAAAAAGGCCCTACGAAGATTAGCAACCCAATTTGTTCGTACTGATGACGGGCAATTGTATAAAAAGACGGCACAGGGGGCTCTCCTCCTATGCATCGATAAAATTCAAGCCGAAAAAGTCATGGCCGAGGTCCACGACGGTGAAAACGGTCCGCATATGAACGCCCATATGCTACCCCGTAAAATCATGAGGCTCGGGTACTACTGGAACACCATGGAAACAGACTGTCAGTTATACGTCAAGCACTGCCATAACTGTCAGATCTTCGGTAATTTACAGCATAGGCCATCTTCCTTATTATATACCATGACATCACCATGGCCATTTTCGACATGGGTATAGACATAATTGGGAAAGTACATCCTTCCGGGACGGGAGGACATTGCTTCATTTTGGTGGCCATCGACTACTTCACCAAATGGGTAGAAGCCGAGTCATACCGTGTCTTGAACGCCAAGCACGTGGCCAAATTTATCCAAAATAAGATTATATGCCGGTATGGGATCCCGCACGAATTTATCAGTGATCACGGGACCCACTTTCAAGCTGAAACTACTGCATTACTGGCGAAATATAAAATTCAAAGGCATACATCTTCACCTTACCGACCCCAAACAAACGGAGCGGTAGAACATAAAGAGTGACTATACAGCATAATGAGTGTGACTATACAACTGAATATGTGACTACAATGAGTGTACAGCTGCGTGATTCTACAACATAATAAGTGTGACTATACAACTGAAAGTGTGTGGTCTTGCAATTCTTTAAGAACATTACGCACTAAATAACTTGTTCATCTTCATCTTCAACATTCATTCATCCCACAAAAAAAGAACAACTTCATCTTCAAACTTCATTTTAAAGATGAAGTTGTTCTTTTTTTTTTGTGGATAATAAAGATGTATAATTTTATAAATACAAAAAAAAAAGATATGAAAAATAAAAAAGAAGCATAAAGATGAAGATGAAGATGATGAAGAAAAAGAAGCATGAAGATGAAGATGAAGATGATGAAGAAAAAGAAGCATGAAGATGAAGATGAAGATGAACATATCTTCGTATGATGATCGATGTTACTGACGGAGTATGTTGGGTTAAAAAGGCAGTATAGTCGGAGTAGTTGACGGAGTATGATCGGAGTTATTAATGGTGATTATTTGTTGGGGTTTTGTTAGAGAGAGATGAATTGAAAATGAGGGGATTGGGAAGTGTATGAGGGAAGTAATGTAGGGATTGATTTGGGTGAGAGGATGTTTGGCAGACTTATGACAGTCTTCCCTTTTTTTTTAATTGAACCTCATCCATCCACCATCCATCTTAGGATGAATGGATGGAGGGGATCAACACTAAGCAACTCTCCAAGAGTTGCTAACTCCCCTGAACCCCCCCCCCCCCCCCCCCCTCTCTCTCTCTCTCTCTCTCTCTCTCTCTCTCTCTATATATATATATATATATATATATATATATATATATATATATATATATATATATATATGTAGAGAGAGAGAGAGAGAGAGAGATCGGGTGAGAACCCATGCTATAATGAGAACCGTGAGAACTCCTCACAAGTCACAACCCTTAGATCTTACGTAAATACCACAACTGATATTACTCTAAAAAACTAAATTCACACTCAACTCTTTAAAATGAACCATCCTCTCATTCACGCACACTCTGTCCGCTCCGACAATCCACTATGTCGCTCTGACAACTGCTCCAACCACTGCCCCCATCAGCTTCAACGTCTACTGGTAATCGATTTCTTCAATCCTTGAAAATAGGTTAGCTTTTTATTCAGATTTTCGATTTATTCAATTGTAGAAAGATTTAGGAATTTTTATTCAATTGAAGAAATTATTATTGGCAATATTATTCGATTATTTGTTCAATTTTCGATTATTTCTTAAAAGATGGCAAACATATTACCCTTATTGTTTATCTAAAGACATGAATTCTTCAAAGATGAAATTAGCCACTATCAATTTTAGGCTCATCTTGATTGAGAGGTTGATTTTGTTTGTCCAGATCATTAGAGAAGAGATAAATCTTTTGCAATAAATTGTTTGATGCATTCATTATGGAGAATAAGATTTTTAGCTTTTAATTAATTACGGAGTATATCTTCAAGTGTGTAATAATTGAACGCATTCTTCAATATAGAGTTTGATTCTCTTTATTATTGTTTTCTATCTTATGATTTAAGACCTCATTTTGGATTTACAGGGGAAAACAAACTATCGGGTGAGCAATGCGACTTAGAGTATCTTCTGATCCAAATGCGTACCGGGATCTCTTTTATGAGGTGGGGGCGTTTATCAACTGATTTTAAGAGTTGTAGCGCATTAATGTTGAAAATGTTCTAAAATCAACATGTTTAAGTAGACGGTGGAGAAAGTGTAAGTGAACGGTGAAAAAGTGTAATTAGACAAGACTTACTAGCCTTCCAACACGGCTAGCATGCGACTTACTAACCTTCCGATTGGATTAAGATGATTTTGATTCATAATAACGCTTACTTTTTGTCGGTTACTATCCCACAAGAGACTTAACTTACTATAGCCTTCTGATTGAATTAAAATTCAAAAAGGGTACGCTAGAATTGCGAAAGGTACACCAAAATTCAAAGAGGGTACACCAAAATTAAAAAAGGGTACACCAAAGTTTAAAAAGAGTACGCTAAAATTGAAAAATGGTACGCTAAAAATAAAAAAGGAAACGCTAAAATTGAGAAGGGGTACACCAAAATTCAAAAGTTAGGGTACTCTAAAATTGAATTGAAAAAGGGTACGTTAAAATAGAAAAAGGGTACGCTAAAATTGAAATTGAAAAAAAGTACGCTAAAAGTGAAAAAAGCGTACGCTAAAATTTGAAAAGGGTACGCTAAAATTGAAATTGAAATTGAAAAAATGTACGCTGAAATTTAAAAAGGGTACGCTAAAATTGAAAAGGGGTACGATAAGTTTAAGAAAGGGTACGCTAAAATTAAAAAGGGATACACCATAATTAAAAGAGGGTACGACAATGGTATGCTAAAATTGAAAAATGGTACGCTAAAATTGAAAAAGAAAATTAAATCGAGTAGGACTTGAAGAAGAAGTGTTGTATTCCATATAAAATCCGTACAAAAGAAAATTAAAGAAAAATATTTTAGATGAACTCCTAAGTCAATGAGGAAATTTGGAAAAAAAAAAACGATAGCTGAGATTATTGCAATTATATTTACCGACGATAATACTATTACTATTGTAATGAAATAATGAATTTAATCGAATAAGTTAACTCATAAAATAATTAATTTTTAAAAAATTTAAAAGTTACTTAGGTTACTGGGGTCCCAATTGTGATGAATTAATGGATTGAAGAAAAGTCGATTGAAAAATTGATGGACTGAAAATTGGATTCAATGGTCGATTGAAGAATTATGGATTAAAGGATTACGGGTCGAAGAATTTTGTAGAAGGAGAAGGAGTTATGACGGTAGTATTTGTCGTCTATCCTACCGGTCAAATAATAACCAACGAACCTAAGCTTGGTAGCTAGGATAAGTCGAGTCGATCCACAGGGACGGGGTGTCGGACCTAAGTGTGCTACGGTCTAGGACTAGGTTCGAGACAAGCTAATCTAGGGGAAGGCTAATATAGACTAAGCTAAGGTCTATAACATGAACTAACAAGGCTAAACAAGTAACTAATGACAAAAGGAAACTAATAAATCAATAAGAAGAAACTAGGGTTAGGTCGGGTTCATGGATGTCAAGGAGATAAAAAGAAGGAAACGGGGTTACTAGCATGCTTTCGTAGCCTAGGTTCCGATCAGGCTCTCGCTACTTAAACGGCCTAGGGGTCATCCTCACCACGCTCTCGCTACTAGTGAGGGAACCAAACCAACCAACCAAACACACACATACAAGAGAAGAGGCAAGAAAACAAGGATTGATCGTCTCAAGTCTCACAAGCATTTCATTGAACATGTGGAGTGCAAGGTAAATGGGAAACAACAAAAACAACATCTAATACCACCCATCTCACCCTAATCATCCCTAATCACATCCAATTCCCCTAATAACCCTAGCAAGAATCTACTCAAACATATCTAACGGAAAACTAACAATAACTAGAGAAACAAGCACAAGAACAACAACATCCATTATGAAGAACAAAAGGGATGAACAACAATCATAAACAAAGATGAAAACTTGATTAACTATGAAAGATTAAGAGTAAAAGGAGAAGAAAGATTATACCAGCAAGAAAGGAATGGAAAAGATGAACACTTGCATAAAAGAATACCCAAACATCCATCAATGTTGTCAAGATTGGTAGATTCTTCAAGAATCCCCTTAATACAAGATTAACTAACTAGATTAAGGACTAATCTACACTAATCTAAGCTAATCTAACCTAAAATAGTCTAGGGTTTAGTGGGTAATGAAGAACATAACATAAGATTACAAGAGGGGGTATATATAGGGTTGAAATAAATAAGGAGAAGAAAAGAAGTGAGGCGGAGCTGCAGGTGGCCCATCTCGGCCGAGATGAGATGGTCTCGCCCGAGATGGGACCCATCTCGGCAGAGAAGACCTCATTCTCGCCCGAGACGGCCCATCAGTGGCTCGTCTTTGCTTGCACTCCTTCCCGACCGAGAAGGCTACTCTTCCCGCCCGGGATGGGTCTTGTAGGCCTCCATATGATCATAAAGGTCCCTCCTTGCTTCTCATGGGCTTCTCATCAATTCTCGGTGCTCGGGAATGGGTCTTGAGGGCTCGGGAATGGGTCCCAAGGCCTCGGGATCGAGTCTAAGCCACCGAGTGATCGTCGCTTCTCCTAGTTGGCTCCAAATGCGTAGGAAACGAGTCGGAATCGTTCCAAATCTCCATGATTGATCTTAGGAACCTAAAACAAACAAGAAGAAGCGTAAGTAGCCTCGAAACCGCTCCAAAGAGCGATTTCATAAGAGAAACCGGGACCAAACACAAGGGAAATAGCACTACAAACTACACTTATCAAGTTACGACCTTACGGGTTGAAGGCTCAAGCAATTGTGATTAATTGATGGGATTGAAAATTTTTGAAGGATCCAACGAATGAGATTGAACACTATGATCTAATGGCTCATATTATAGTTCTCACGGTTCTCCTTGAAGGAGTGGTTCTCACATGAACCTAAATATATATATATATATATATATATATATATATATATATATATATATATATATATATATATATATATATATGAGTTCTAGTAAGGTCATGACTAATTTTAAGGGCATAAGTCCTATTGTTGGCCATTGGATAAGGGATGGTGTATGGTTTAGATTTGATCAAAAAAACACAAATTTCCACCCTAATTCACACTCCCTATGTAGCAATTACTACCATTACTAATTCTTTCTCTCTCCTTTCCCCACACTAATTAACTCCTAATTACTCTTCTGCCAATAACCAATAACTCCTACACACTAATTACCCTTTTTTTTTTACCAATAATCATCTTTTCTCTTTTTCCATAAAATCGTAATTTAAAAAAAAAAAATCAAAATTCTTTAATTTCTCTATTTTCCTCTCTTCTTGTTCTGTTTTCGTTTTATCATCTTAATCACCGTCCATTTTGTTTCTTAGTAGGAGTATTTTTTTTGCATGATTTCAAGTGCATACAGTATAACTTCGAATAAACGTAATAAATAATTTTATTTATCTCTTTCTTATTTGTTATTTTTAATATGTAATTTATTGTATTTTTCGTTATTGCTACAGTATAATTTTATTGATCTGAAGTTACAAAACATATGAACTGAAGTTACAAAACGTATGAACTGAAGTTACAAAATATGTGAAGTTACAAAATATCTGAAGTTACAAATGTTCATTAAACTTATGTTGTTATGGAGATGAAGTTACAAATTTATCAGTTAAAGTGACGTTATAAAGTAATTGAAGTTGCATATTGACCAATTAAAGTGAAGTTACAAACTGAAACAATTGAAGTGACAGATCAGTACAGTTGAAGTTCCTCTACAAACACCTAGAGTTACGGATACCAAAGTTTTAAAACAATTGAGTTGAAGTTATAAAACAAATGTATTGAAGTTTCAATACATATACTTAAATGTTTACAACAGTACAAATACAAATATTTAGTAAAGTTATGTTGTTATAGAGATGAAGTTACAAATTTAGCAGTTAAAGTTAAACTATTGTTTCTCCACCATTACTATCTCTAAGTCAACTATAATCTATCTTCGTTCCAATTAAATATTGTTGAAGTTACTGTTGTTGTCAGCTGAAATTTCATATATGTTGACCAATCAAAGTGACGTTAAACTTCATTGAGCTTCGAAATCAGCTTCACAAGTCTTCCTCTACGTCTGACAAGGACATTACCGACATCTTCCTTTGCTACCGCCTCATTTTCCGCAACTCCCAACAATTTGACCTTTGGACGACATCTCGGCTAACACATATGCAATGAAGAACAAAAAACACTATATCACATAAACATCATGAAATGACACATAAAACGCACAACAATCAGCTTATAAGACAAACCAATTGAGAATATTATACAAGAAAATGACAAATAAAACACTAAATAATCAGCTTATAAGACAAATCAATTGAGATTATTGACGTATAGTGTAGTATGAGTGAACCTCTCTACCCCTACACAAATCCGGCACACCTCCACAAGTCCTTAAAACCATCGATCCCACTTACTGCATATAAGAAACTCCTCAAATTTACACAACGATCGTATTTAATTTAATTTTTAAAAAAAGACTTAATTCTATTATGATGATTAGTTGTACCACTTCAATGTATAGAACATCTATTTATATTTCTAACCCAGTTTACTACTGTAATTGAAAGCGAATCACGAACTACGAAATCGACTACGAAATCACCAAAGATAAAGTTTACTTCTTTAACTAAAGTTAGAAGGGTAATAGCATCACTTAGCTTACCATAGGAGCATAATCGATAAATTTTTTTGATGAAAATAAAAAGTAAACCCTATGAGAAGAAAATATAACATGACGATAGCCGCCGCCGAGTTTTATACTTTGGTGAGTGATTGTAGGGAGATCTAAAACGACATCCCCGGGAACCTAAGAATGATTGAAAGATACATATAAGCCGAAAAACAATTGAAGGAAGATAAAATGAATCAAGTGAGAAGAAGGAAAACTTACAACAAGTTGATCTATGAAGTTTTTGCATTCAGTAGAAGGATCTTTTGAGGTACTGTAAAACAATAGGATCAAACTTATTCTTGTTTTATTTTAGGGAAAAATGTATATCTAAAAATGTAAATATCATCTGGTATGAATGTATGTATGTATGATTTTTTTTTATTGTTCTTCAATGGAGGAGAGAAAAACACAGTGAATGAAGGATGGAGAATGATGATAGGAAAGGTGAGAGTAATGAGGAGTGAGAGGTGGAAGTACACTGAAATGAATATGGTGGGAATATTGAGGGTGGAAAAAAGAGGTCACTTGGAATACGTAAACCTCATTAATTTCTATTTGAAAATAATTAAACTTCATCAAATCTTAACCATCCATTCCATTTTGATCTAAAGGATGAAAATGAAACTTATGGACTTATATATTGAAATAGGACTTATATGATCCTATCTATATGTATATATATACATATGTATATATATACATAGAAGTTGGATCAGGTGAGTCCACTTATATATTTTGAGTCCGTGAGTCCCCATATCAGCCCTTGATTCATTGTAAGATTAATGGTCAAGATTTAATCTCATAATTAAGGAAATAACCATAATATCTATCAAAATATATTTTATTTTCCTTCTCCTTTCTTAATTTCTCCCGCCTATCTGTCAAACCTTTCAACTCCCCACTTTTCACCGCCTATCTCTGTCAAACCCTTTCATTTCACCGCTTACCTCACTTGCTTACTCACTTTTCACCGCTTCCTCACACCAAGCAAATCTATTTCAATTTCTGAAACACTCCCGCCTTCATTACTGTCTTCATCGTCTCCTCATCTTCGCTCATCTTCGTCTTCTCCTCGCTCATACTGATTACATCCATCAACGACGCAACTACACCATATTTGAACTCTAAACTTGAGGTAAATTAAGGTTTATTCTGTGGTTTTAATTACTTTTAGGGTAAATTAGGTTTTGTTTGGGATGCTAACTACATTTAATTGTTTTCGTTTTATTTCTCTCAATTTGTATCTAGAATGCACGATTAATTAGTTCTGTATATCCGAAATTGATTATATACATTCTCTATTTTTTCATGTCTGTTTAATGAACATATGCATGTTAATTTTGATTATATGCATGTTAATTTTGTTACTTTAATGTACATTATTTGTTATTTTAACTGGTATCATTTGGTATTTTAATGAATAACCTATAGAGCTAAGCTTATCCTGCTACTGATACCATATTACCTACATCATTTTGTAATGTATGTGTTTCTTGTTACTTTAATGCATATATTATGTTACTTTAATACATAATTTCTGTTACTGTAATGTGTAGATCCATGAACAAGGATCCTTTTTCTCCAACTTTTTAATGGGTTACTTTAATTCACATGATATGTTACTGTGGTGCTAGTACAATAAGGATGAGGGGTATGTAATCCTCTATTCAGTTTGTAGCATTGGCATTATTCTCATAATAATACATCTTCATATGGCAAAAAGAGGTAAGATTGTCGGTGATGGTGAGGAGAAGGGGCAGGGTCAGAAGATTGTTCAACGGGCAAAGAAAACGGCTGTCAAGCCTTCTAAGTTGAAGAAACTAGTTACCGAAGATGCTGCTGTAGCCAACGTCGACCGTTTGTCGTCGGTCAGGTGCAGTCCGAAGCTCCTTGTTGATCTAATATCTAATTTAAACCAGAGGCAGCGGGAGGCGCTTTCAACGATCGGATTTGGCGGTGTACTTGAAATGCACCTCAGGAGCTTCCCTGTAAAGTTTGCTACCGACTTCATGTCTTTATTCAGCAACGACACGCTGATATTTAGGTGCGGGAGCAATCAGTTCCTCGTAACCAAGCATGATGTACATGACTGCTTCCTCCTTCCACTTGGACCGGACCCTGTTGAGCTGATGTCGATGGGTCGATCGAAGGCGGCCGAAGAGGAGTCTGTCGTGGAGCTGAAGAAAAAGTGGAGGGGTCACTTTCAAGTTGGCAATGAAAGTGATGCAATCCCTCTGGCAAAGGTCCTTAAGAAACTGCAGGATGATGTACAGGGTGGGGAGATGTTCTGCAGGATGTTCGTTCTCTACAGCATGTCGATATTCTTCAACCGGACGTCCAATCATGGGGTTGATCTGAGACTATTGAAGGCTGTGCAAGATGTACAGCAGATTAAAAACTTTGACTGGTGCACGTTCATACTCGACGGACTGGCGTAGGCGTGCGAGGATTTTTTGTTCCGTAATCGATCATATTTACTTGGCTGTATGCCGTTTTTAATGATTACCTACTTCCAGCGGTTTCTCTACCGCAATCTCCCGTGCCCGTGCGATCTTCCTTTGATCAAGCACTGGGATGGTAAACGCATGATTGAACGGTTGGCCGGTGAGTTTGTTGGTGGTGGGCTGGGCCGGCTTACCCGAGCTGACGTGGAGTACCCCCGTTGTGTACATGTGGTGAAGGGGGGAGACGCGTCATCGCCGTTAAAGATTACACAGAACCGTCACACTGATGATGGTACATTGACTGGGCAAGAGGGCGATAAGTTCATCACCATCAAACTTGCTAGAGGGGTTGAAGACGACAGAGAATTGAGGTCCAGGGCGGTCGACGTAAGTAATCAAGTCATTAATTAATCTATATATATGTATGACTTTGGGAATCATGGTTATGTGTGCCGTAAATCTCGTGACCAATGCAAATCCTGAATGTCTGTAAATCTGCATTTGAACTATTACTTTAACACATAACTGATGGTACTTTAATTAACAGTATGTGTTACTTTAATGAACATTATGTGTTACTCTTAACCTGAATCATCTACATTTTGCTCCAATACATATTATGTTACTTTAATCTATATCATATGTTACTCTAGTTAATATCACATGTTACTTTGAATGTCTACCCCCTCTGACTACACATCCTGTCACCTGGGTGCACACACATGCACTGTTACTTTAATACTTTTGATCTGCTACTTTAGTATGTATTATATGTTACTTCAATGAATAAGTCCTTTCACAGAACATTCAATTTTTTAATCCTATGCATATTTGTAACACAGTTATTATTTCACGCAGGAGGTCCATGTGATTCATCTTATGATGGGGAGGAATGCAGTTGCATTCCACGATTGGTGGGTGTTACATTCTGCCAAGCTCAAGAGGATAACTTCGGGTAGTCCATTACCAGACAACCCGATCCCGTCACAAGCATCCTAGGCGTTCTGGAGAGGAGATGAGCTGCACCGGATGGTGGACCAAGTATGTGATGCGCTTCGACGCGCAAGGGAGCTGTCGTCGCAGGGGCCGGTTTTTGAGGCCAGACATACACATGAAGATAATCTGGGTGATCTTAACTTTCGCCATACTCGACGGCTGAGGTAAACGAAATTATTGAGGACGAATATCGGTTACACAATGACCGCAGCTGGTTCTGTCCCTGTGGGTTAGCGATAGATACGAGGAGGTAGGCGGGTGCCTGTGGGTAGAAGTAGATGGTAGGAAGGTCTTCCACCCTTATTTTTTTCATTCTGACAAGCGTTTGGGATGCATGCAAGTCGTCGATGAGAGGCTTGGGTGCTCTTTTGACTGTGATGTTCCGGATCCTGACCAGCTTACGCTGTCGGACTTCCTGGGTAGTGATAGCAGGCTTTTCAGGTCTGTTCTGTCTGTTAAGAAAGACGTAATTGACTACGTCTTCTACAAAAATGAAAAATACATTACTTCGTAAGTGGTTTACATTACCTATTTTTTTTCGTGGGCTTTAATGTCGGTTTTGTCGAGTGTTAAATAATCCGTTCGAATTTTTCAGGGAGATGATGGTAAGGTTCAGTGACTTCTTCAATGTGCCCCGTGGCGAGCTGGCCACGCTGGCGCCTGGAGAGCAGCTTTCAAATGCTGTGATCGACAGCTGGTGCATACTTCTCAACCACATGGCTGCTGCTCGGACCGCACCGCTATTTACATCACGCTGCTTCTTTGGAGTAAGCCACAGCGTAAGCTAATTAATTTGTTCGACCAAAATGATAAGTATAAATATCATCATCAAACCCTAATAATATCAGTATAACGTCGCCATATCAGTCGCTAGTATATACTATGCTAAGAAGGGTATTACTTTATTTTAACAAGTGTGTTACTCTAATGCACTTTGTGCGTTACTCTAATGCATGCCACCTGTTACTCCAACAAATATCATACGTATTAAAGTAGAATATCATATAAAGTAACAGATGATAGCCATTAAAATAACAGATGCTCAACACTAAAGTTATTATTTATGATCTACAATAATTCAGTCCACTGTGTGTGCGCAAATTTCATATAATGAACCAGACTTTGTCTAATGATACCAAATATCATGCAGGATACAGCTTTGAAAATTTGGAGAAGCAGAAAGGCTGGTGTTCCGGTGGATTTGAGCGAAGAATTGTTCAACTTATGGAACATATGGCTCGAAGAAAATGAAGGGAATCTCGAGCTAGACTCTGACATGGTATTTTCAAATTAGCTCCCATATTTGTAAGCTTCATCATTAGTTTTAATGATCAAGACCATACTCATGCTCTATTTTGCAGGTATTCGTTCCTGTGTGCTGTCGGAGAACAATGACCATTACAGCTGCGCGTGTATCAATTTCTTATCACAGCAGATCGAGTACCTTGATAATAGGTCTTACGATGAGAGGGAGTTCGATAGTCTTCCTTACGTCGGGATGGCACGGCTCTCAGTAAGTCTAGTCACTTTTGTATATATTCTAGCATTATTATATACAAAACATCGAGTATAAGGTGTTGGGAGATGGCAAGAGGAGTAGTTGTGTCTACTTCTCTTATTTCATCTCACATAGGAAGATTACTAATCTAAGGAGATCCTTATTAGGATACTCCTTTCTTGGGCTTTCAAGTGTGAAGTGGAGTGGGCCTTTTATGGTGAGGGTGATATTGGGCTGTTTGGATACCACGCACGCGCGCGTGTGGCCCGGCCCGGCTCGATCTCGGGCTCGGGTTTGGGTTTGGGTGGAGCACCTGCGGTGCGGGCTGTGCCCGACTTTTACTCTTTTGGATCTCCTTGCATTTTGTGTGTCTAGATTCGTTTGGACTGGGTTGTGTGTCCAGGTACAGATGGGCCAAGCATAGTGGATAAAAGATTCAGTCAAATGTGACTGTTTTGTCTTTAAAGGCCTTGATTGTGCATTTATGGCCCTTTAAAGCTAATTGATTTTGAATCTTTGTTTGAGGCTCCTCCAGCCCATATAAATACTTGCACCCACACAACCAGAAGACACACAATACACCTCAAGTCTTCTTCCTCTCTTTTTCTCACATTCTTTCTTCATTTCTCAATAACTCCTGGGTTCGGTTTAGTCGTTCCAAAGCTCACATATTCGAGTGGTCGACTCTGTGAGCTGCAGTGTTAACCTTGGGGAACTACCGGCGTAGAAGACGATTACCACCTCTGTCGTGCCGATATAGTTTTCAAGTCAGTGGTCTCCATACCACGACACTGCCATCGAGTTTCTGTCCCTATTCTGTCTCGGTTTCCGTTGCCTTGCTGCCTGTCCGTTTTTGTCGCCTGCCGCCTCCGTTTCCAGCTGCTGTTGTTGCCTTCGTATTGTTACGCCTGCTGTTGTCGGTTTGTTTTTGGTTACTGTCTCCACTCGGTTGTTTTTATTGCCTCGGTTCTCTCCTCCTTCTTGTTCCTTTACTCCAACAATTTGAAAACTATATTACTTGTGTCACAAAACCGGAATAAACGGAACAAATATGGCTGCAGTGTCGACCAAATTCGCTGCCGACTTATCGAAATTGGAACCTCTAGATGGTCTTAATTATAAAAGGTGGTCTCAAAAACTTTTAATGTTTTTCGAACAATTGGAAATGGATTATGTTTTGTTTGAAGACGAACCCGTTTTAATTGTTGCGTCCACCGCGGCCGAGGCCACACCTCCTCCCGCTGCCACCGTTAAGTCCAATGAGGAAAAAGTTAAGAAATATGATAAAGATAATAAGGCGGTTAGATATCATCTTCTTAATCATATGACCAACACCCTTTTTGATTTATTCAAGGTCCATAAATCCGCTAAAACTATTTGGGAAGCTTTAGAGAAAAAATATGGGGCCGACGATGCGGGCAAAAAGAAGTATGTGGTGGGACAGTGGCTTGGGTTCCATATGGTAGATGATAAACCCATTATGGAACAAGTTCATGTTTACCAAAATTTGTGTGCTGATGTCGTAAATGAAGGGATGAAACTTGATGAGGTTTTTTTGGCTAATGTGTTGTTAGAAAAATTTCCTGCGTCATGGAGTGATTATAGAAATCATTTAAAACACAAGAAAAAAATCTATCACTTCAAGAACTTATTAGTCACATGAGGACCGAGGAAGCTAATAGCCTCAAGGATAGGTCTGTCCTGTTGTCATCTGTCTCTACCAAAGCTAACCTTGTTGAAGCCGGGGGTCCATCTCATGGGAATAATAAGGGTAAGAATAAGATGGGTCAGGGTCAGGGTCAGGGTCAGGGTCAGGGCAAAGGTCAAAAAGGGAAAGGTCAAGGTGCCAAGGGAAAGAATCAAGGAAACTCCACCAAACAAGTTCCCAAGATCTTCAAGCCGAATCCAAACGTGGTGTGCTATGTGTGTGGGCAGACGGATCACAAAGCATTCCAGTGTCCTCAAAAGAAAGGTAGTCAAGCCGCTCAAGCCAACATTGCTGAATCAGATGATGATATTATTGTTGCGGTGGTGGTTGAGGCCAATCTTGTGGCGAACGCGAGTGACTGGATTCTGGTCACAGGAGCATCAAGACATCTCTGTGCCAACAAAGAGTTGTTCGCTGAATTTGAAGATGTGGCTGAGGGTGAAAAGGTTTACTTGGGTAACTCTTCCTCTGCGCTGACGACAGGAAAAGGCAAGGTTTTTCTTAAACTTACCTCTGGGAAAACTCTTGCTCTACACAATGTTTTGTATGTCTCTACTTTGCGTAGAAACCTAGTGTCTGGTGCCTTGTTAAACAAAGTTGGTGTGAAACTTGTTTTTGAGGCTGACAAGGTCGTAATGTCTCGCAACGGGGATTTTTTGGGCAAGGGTTATCTCAGTGGGGGCTTATTTCTTTTGAACATTGACTCTTCTGCTATTAATAATAATTCTTCTGCTTCTGCTTATATCGCTGAGTCTATTGATGTTTAGCATGCTAGATTAGGTCACGTGAATTAAGATTCGGTTAAAAAATTGAAAGCAATGTCGCTTATTCCATCTTTAACCACTGAAGTCTTCACTAAATGTCCTAGTTGTGTAGAAGCTAAGTTTACTAAGAAGCCTAGTAAACCTGTTAAAACTAGACATACGAGTCTTCTCGAGTTAATTCACACCGACCTAGCTGACTTCAAGAGTACTATGAGTAGAGGAGGTAAATTTTATTATGAGGGTGATATTGGGCTGTTTGGATACCATGCACGCGCGCGTGTGGCCCGGCCCGGCTCGGTCTCGGGCTCAGGTTTGGGTTTGGGTGGAGCACCTGCGGTGCGGGCTGTGCCCGACCTTTACTCTTTTGGATCTCCTTGCATTTTGTGTGTCTAGATTCGTTTGGACTGGGTTGTGTGTCCAGGTACAGATGGGCCAAGCATAGTGGATAAAAGATTCAGTCAAATGTGACTGTTTTGTCTTTAAAGGCCTTGATTGTGCATTTATGGCCCTTTAAAGCTAATTGATTTTGAATCTTTGTTTGAGGCTCCTCCAGCCCATATAAATACTTGCACCCACACAACCAAAAGACACACAATACACCTCAAGTCTTCTTCCTCTCTTTTTCTCACGTTCTTTCTTCATTTCTCAATAACTCCTGGGTTCGGTTTAGTCGTTCCAAAGCTCACATATTCGAGTGGTCGACTCTGTGAGCTGCAGTGTTAACCTTGGGGAACTACCGGCGTAGAAGACGATTACCACCTCTGTCGTGCCGATATAGTTTTCAAGTCAGTGGTCTCCATACCACGACACTGCCATCGAGTTTCTGTCCCTATTCTGTCTCGGTTTCCGTTGCCTTACTGCCTGTCCGTTTTTTTCGCCTGCCGCCTCCGTTTCAAGCTGTTGTTGTTGCCTTCGTATTGTTACGCCTGCTGTTGTTGGTTTGTTTTTGGTTACTGTCTCCACTCGGTTGTTTTTATTGCCTCGGTTCTCTCCTCCTTCTTGTTCCTTTACTCCAACATAAGGATGACAAACAAACAAATGATATATGTATATAGGGATAGGTTCTAATGAGTCCCTTATATGTATTTAGTCCCTAAGTCCCCATCCTGTTCGTTGGATGGGAGATGGATGAAGGGACGAGATTAATCGCTATATTAATAAAAAAAAAAGATACTGCTTCCCACAAAATAGGAAGGAGAATATATCAGTGTAACGTATCATCCTCATTCATTCATTCATTCATTCATTCTCTCATTCATTCGTTCTCTCATTCATCACTCTGTCGCCTCACTCTCGCTTTCATCGTTCTCTCATTCATTCTTTGGTTCATTATTCTTATTCTCGCCGCTGCCATTTACTTCAAAACGATACAAACAAGACCGTATTCAGTCATTCATCGTCTTCTTCGCGCTGCTGCATTCCGGCTACAAATTTTCATTCAAATGGATGATATGCAAATCATACAACACGCTAACGGTGAGTATATGCATTGTAGTTTATACTGAAAAGGCCATGGGAGTCATTAAGATGATACTCAATTGTTAGTTTCTTCTTTTCTACTTTGAATTGCATATTCATTATACTGAAAAGGCCAGGAGAGTCATTTGTTACTTTTATGATCTGTTACTTTAACTCATTGACGTCGTTACTTTAGTGTTTAACATCTGTTATTTTATCGCATCAGAGTGTCGTAGGGATATATGAAACCGCCATATTAAAAAAATAATATAAAAAAATATATTGTTTCTTATAATAGTGGAACGTGATTGCATACAAAATAGGAAACAAGAAAATATATTGTTTCCTATAATAGTGGAACTTGAGTTTCTGTTATTTTGATGACAAACATATGTTACTTTTATGATCCGTTACTTTAATTCATCAATGGTGTTACTGTAGTGCATAACGTCTGTTATTGTAACACAATAGAGTGTCGTGGTGATATATGAAACTGCCATGTTGAAAACATAATAAAAAAAATATTGTTTCCTATAATAGTGGGACGTGATTGCCAAGAAAATAGGAAACAAATAAAAAAAATAGGAAACAAATAAAAAGAGTAACTCCCCATTCAGAAAAATATACAGCTTTGCTATCATCCGCGACTTCAAATCAGAATAACGTCCAATCAAAGTACACGAGTTCAGTCAACGAATATTAATACACGATTCGTCATTCATCTTCTTCCTTGTGCAGATGCAGGTTCTCCTTCTATGGCTGATATTCAAATCGTCAAACAATCAAACTGTAAGTTCTTGGTCTGTTGTTTATACTGTAGACACCATGGACGCAACTAAAATTCTCCATAATATTAGATTCTACGTTCATTGTACGGACATTGCATATTATCGCATTCTTTTTGAGTACGTGAATGAAATATACCTGGAGTTATTTTAGTTCACACTATACGTTACATTAATGCACACTGTTTGTTACTTTAGAGACAGTGGTCTGTTACTTTATGTCTATTTTATACGCATCTTCTGTTAATTTATTTACTTCAATGCACTGGTTTGCTTTTCAGTTGACGCACAGGCACAGGAATGGTGCAGGGATGTGGGTGATACTTTCACGCCACACGTGGGGCAGTTATTCAAAGACGTGGAAGAGGCGGTAAATTTTTATAAAATCTACGCATTGGCCTGCGGGTTCGATGTGAGGAGGTACACAGCGAAGAGATGGCGAGGTGGTGACATAAAATCAAAGCTGCTTGTATGTAACAGGCAGGGTTTTAACAAAAAAAAAAAGGACAGCGGAGACGCGGCGTCCAAGGAGTCGACGTCGAAGGAGGGAGCAGTGGAGGAGACGGCAGAGGGAGTCGTTGTGAATGAACCGAAAAGGAAAACAAAGGTCCGTCGTGTTGGCTGTATGGCAAGAATTAAGTTCTACAGCAAAGGCGGCCCTCTAAAAGTTGTTGTTTTTCACAGTGGACACAACCACGAGCTAATTTCAACCAAAGACAGAGAATTCCATAAGATATCGAGAAACCTCACGAAGTACCACAAGCAAATGATCCTGAACAATTCACGGGTATGTGTCGAGTAAGTTCACAGGTTAAATTATTTAAATTCTGATCGCTATCTCAGTTCACTGCGCCACAGGTAATATTTGGTTACTCTAATGCACATGCTATGTTACTGTGGTTCGTAAACTCCGTTACTTTAATGAATGTCGTCTGTGAATTAGCAATTTCTGGTAACTTAATCAACGCGTTAATTTAATGACGTCTTACTGTTACTTCAACCTTTGGCATACGTAACTTTAATCAACGAATTGTTTCAGCTGAAGATCGGTGCCACGCAAACGTACAAGATGTGTAAGGAGCAGGTCGAAGGGTTCGCAAACGTGGGTGCTAGCTTGGTCGACTTCAAGAACTTTGACAGAGATATAAAGTGCTTCGTCCATGAGAGGGACGGTCAGTTATTCATCGATCGTTTCAGGGGTATGGCGGACAATCGGCAGGGATTTTTTTTTTATTACGAACTGGATGAGGATGGTAGTTTGAGCAAGGTCTTTTGGGCTGACGGTGTTGCTAGGAGAAACTACATGTTGTTTGGTGACGCACTTTCATTCGACCCAACATACGGGACGAACAAATATAAGATGATATTCACACCGTTCACCGGTATCGATCATCACAAACGATTGGTGACTTTCGGTGGCGCTCTAATCGCGCACGAGGACTATGAATCGTTCAACTGGGTGTTCGAGCGGTTCCTGAAAGCCATGGGGGGCGTTGAGCCTGCGTACATCATCACTGATCAGGACCCCGGGATCATATCATCGTTCGAGAAGATGTTTAAATCTGCGCGGCAGCGATTCTGTATGTGGCATATAATGAATAAGGTCCCCACTAAATACGGTGCCTCGAGGGCTGACTACCAGGAATTTCTGAAGAAATTGAATGCAATAGTGTGGGACGACGAGATCACTGCAGCAGAATTCGACGAGCGGTGCACTGAAATAATGGAGGACCACGACGTGGGGGATGTTCAGTGGTTCACAACTACCTTTTCGATTAGGAAGCAGTGGGTCATGGCACACTGCAGGGATCTCAGGATGGGTGGCTTAATGCGAACAACCCAAAGATCGAAGAGCGAAAACAGTTTCTTCAAATGGTTTGAGAACCAGCACGGGATGTTGGTTGAGTTCTGGATGCGTTTCGAGAGCGCCATGGATCAGCAGAGGTATACCCAGAAAAAGCTTGACAGCGAGAACATACAATCTCCGCCCAAGACAATAACACACCTGCCGATAGAACAGTACACATCAAGGATCTACACCCACGTCGTGTTTGACGAATTTCAGGAGGAGGTAAAGTTTTCCGTGGGAACGTGCAGTGTTAGAGGTTTTGCTGAAAGAGATGGTGTTGAAGTAACTACAGTGAGGGACGCTACTAGGGATAAAGAATTTCTAGTCCACTACAGCAAAGGTACACCTGCCTGTTGTTTTGCCTTTTACTGATTTTATTAGTTAAAGTAACGTAATGAATGCATCATAGTAACAAATAATATGAACTAAAGTAACGCGTTTTGTCTTAATGTGTTAATATCTTCCTGCAGAAACATCAGACGTCAGATGCACGTCAGACGAAGGGAATACTGTGTCGACACATAATTTGGATATATTCCTTGAAAGGCCTGAACAGTATACCCGATAACTACGTTGCCAGAAGGTGGTCGAGGGACGCATTGCGCACTGCACGTTTTGTTGATGACGGGATGAATGGTGATGACATTGACATCATTAACGGAAAGCAAATTGAGATGTCTAAACTGTGGTCGGAGATTCATGAGACGATGGGTATTCTACGGTCTGCTGATAAAGCAGATGTCGAGAGCATGTGCGCTTTGATCCGCGAATTCAGGGTAAAGCTTAAGCCGATTGAGTGTCCCAGGACTTTGAGTAAGACCCAGGAATTGGAAGAAATGCTAGGATGTACTTCAACTGCAGAGATAACGATACTCCCGCCGAAGGTTTCCAAGACAAAAGGAAGCGGCAAGAGGTTGTTATCGAGCAAAGCAAAATCCGTTGCACTTGTAAAGAAGCCTAAGCGCATGTGCAACAATTGTAAGAAGATGGCGCATCACGACAAAAGGAATTGCCCCAATCCCTTTGCAAAACGGCCGCCGCCGACTGTCGAACCATATGACGATGAATCAGAATCAGAATCAGAAGAAGAGGATGAGGATGAAGAAGATGAACCAGTATTCTGGTTAGGGCAATATTTTATTAGAGTAACGTAGCTTATTCCTTACAGTAACGTATTGAACGAATTACAGTAACACATTCATTTAAAGTTGATTGAACTACATACATTCATTTCTTAGAAAATAAAATATATTACTCAGTTAAAGTAACACACGTTATGTATTAGAGTAACGTGCTAGATGAGTTAGAGTAACACGGAATATAATTTTGTTAATGTTGATTGAATTGCAGGTATTCATTCCTTGGAAGATATACTTTTGTTTAATTGGACATCGTGTGTTAAAGACAATATTATGCAGCGTGCAAGATATTAGAGTTAAAGTAACACATCATATTAATTGAAGTAATCAATTATACTAGTTAAAGTAACAAAGATTAAGGGATATAATGACATTGAAATATGTTAGAATGGCAGTAACTGTTTTTCGGACAACATAATTTGTAAACCTTGTACAAAACGATGATCAGTTTTTTGGTTAAAACTAAAGTTAAAATTAATCCAACCATTTACGGATTACTGTTTTCGGCCCTTCCCTCGCGTAGCCTTTAGTTCTTCAATTATTTTTGGCCTAGCTGTCACAAACTTTTTTACATCACCAATCAGCCGCCTTCGAACCCTGTTCAAGTCTGCTAGGAGAAGAGTGGCTGCAAGCTGGACCACCAGGTATCTTTTGTTAACTTTCCTCTCGAGGTCTTCGTGTTGGAAATCACGTCCCTCATACATTAGCATGTGCATCAGAAGAAACGTCCCCGACTCATTGATGACTTTGGACTGCCAATTCAGTTTAATCGGGCGGAACTTGTACAGCGCAATATCTTCCGCACCAACAACTTTATAATAGTCAAGGAAATCACTCATTGTGGCCACCTGAAAAACATTGATGACAATATAAGATGACCTCAAAAAAAAATGGCGACCAAGATTGTGTTAAAAAACTGTTGAAATGAAGAATAGAGAAGCTCACAATTATCTTGATGGCTGAAAAGAGTTCTGTGTCTCTGATGCTTGTGTAGCGACAGTGGTCGACGAGATCGACTGTACGCTTCTTTTTTTTGAGGACTATGAGGGAGAAGTACCCGTGTACGTCGATGGGCACAAAAATAAGTTCAGCATCAAGCTGCAATGTACCACCACAATTACTCCTGAAAATATGCCATTGCTCCATCAAAGCGTCTGAATTCTGAGTGGACGCACAATCCGGATTATCGGCAATAATCCTCATTATCGCATCCTGTAAAAAGGTTGGACTTGTGTGAATATTTACAATCAATACCAAGTAATTTTGTGGGTGTCCTAGTGCTGTAGTGATACACGTGGTGAGTGTCCTTGTATGTTGTAAAAAACTTGTTACTTCAGCACGTGGTGATTATTACTCCAGTGCAGTTGAAGTGTTACTTTAACCAATCACTTTCCAAAAAGAATCAGAATACGCATTTCAACCATAATGCATATGCACTATATATCATAATACACACTGCCCCATCACATAATTCTGTACAGAAATTCTGGAACAGTATAGAGTCTGCATACCGTCTGTCGTAGACCAAAGAACGCCATCTTCGGAGAATCACCGGACCCGCTCCCATTTGCGACGAGGCTGTTCATCAGCATTGCCAAGCACTCGACAACAGATGGCGACATGTCATTACCGGGGAGCATGGACACTACATCACCACGGGTGATTTCAGCCAACTGTGAATACTCTGCAACCACTTTGCTGTATTCAGGACAGATCGAATGCATTGCGAATAACAGTTAGGTGAGAAAAATTTAAAACAACAATATATTACAAATATATGTCTAGTGTTCGTCTTATTACCTGCTACTGTAGCTGTTGTGTTGAATTAAGCAGTAGTCCACAAAACATTTTTGCGCAGGACGGCAATATTGCTCAGCAGTGTCTTGTTGTTTGCAAGGAACGGGCATGCCATCGGTACGCTGGAATCTACATCGCCACAGTCGATGGAGCAGCCTAAGCCATCCCCGTCCCCCCTAGGTCGACTTCTAAGGACAGATAATGACCCGGTGGTGCCCGGTGATTGGTGCGCGGTTTCCACAGCAGGAGTTTCTAGAGTGGATGGTGGCACGTGGCTCTTCTTAGAGGGTCTAACATCTGGAATCGGCTCCCCTGACCTCTTGTCAGACTCATTGATTGACACGGTAAGAGCTGACATAGTCTTACTAATGGCAAGGTTGGCTTTATCGGCTACAAAGGAGGACACCCTCGATATCAACACATCCCTCTCCTTGTTAATATCGAAAAGACACAGCGTCGCGGCAATTTCTTCCCTGTACAGATTGTTCGCTTCGCTCGTCCCAAGAGGACAGTCGAATTCCTTCCCAGCATACAACGCCATGTGTATCATGAGGTATACGCCACAGTCATTAGTCGAGAACCCGCTGCCCTGCCATCTGAACGAGATGTTGACAAGAGAGAACGAAGAGACATTGGCCCCCTTGTTGATGCCTCTTCGCACCATATACTTACCCATTTTTTCGGCCTTGGTGATATCAAATAAAAAACAAAGTATAAGAATGGCAGATGACGAAACATCATTTGTTTGTTTGTCATCCTTATACACGACATTTTGTATATAAGGATGCTAGAATATATACAAAAGTGAGTAGACTTACTGAGAGCCGTGCCATCCCAACGTAAGGAAGACTATCGAACTCCCCCTCATCGTAAGACCTATTATCAAGGTACTCGATCTGCTGTGATAAGAAATTGATACACGCGCAGCTGTAATGGTCATTGTTCTCCGACAGTACAGGAACGAATACCTGCAAAATAGAGCATGAGTATGGTCTTGATCATTAAAACTGATGACGAAGCATACAAATATGGGAGCTAATTTGAAAATACCATGTCAGAGTCTAGCTCGAGATTCCCTTCATTTTCTTCGAGCCATATGTTCCAGAAGTTGAACAATTCTTCGCTCAAATCCACTGGAACACCAGCCTTTCTGCTTCTCCAAATTTTCAAAGTTGTATCTTGCATGATATTTGGTATCATTAGACAAAGTCTGGTTCATCATATGAAATTTGCGCACACACAATGAACTGAATTATTGTAGATCATAAATAATAACTTTAGTGTTGAGCATCTGTTATTTTAATGGCTATTATCTGTTACTTTATATGATATTCTACTTTAATACGTATGATATTTGTTGGAGTAACAGGTGGCATGCATTAGAGTAACGCACAAAGTGCATTAGAGTAACACACTTGTTAAAATAAAGTAATACCCTTCTTAGCATAGTATATACTAGCGACTGATATGGCGACGTTATACTGATATTATCAGGGTTTGATGATGATATTTATACTTATCATTTTGGTCGAACAAATGAATTAGCTTACGTTGTGGCTGACTCCAAAGAAGCAGCGTGATGTAAATAGCGGTGCGGTCCGAGCAGCAGCCATGTGGTTGAGAAGTATGCACCAGCTGTCGATCACAGCATTTGAAAGCTGCTCTCCAGGCGCCAGCGTGGCCAGCTCGCCACGGGGCACATTGAAGAAGTCACTGAACCTTACCATCATCTCTCTGAAAAATTCGAACGGATTATTTAACACTCGACAAAACCGACAATAAAGCCCACGAAAAAAAATAGGTAATGTAAACCACTTACGAAGTAATGTATTTTTCATTTTTGTAGAAGACGTAGTCAATTACGTCTTTCTTAACAGACAGAACAGACCTGAAAAGCCTGCTATCACTACCCAGGAAGTCCGACAGCGTAAGCTGGTCAGGATCCGGGACATCACAGTCAAAAGAGCACCCAAGCCTCTCATCAACGACTTGCATGCATCCCAAACGCTTGTCAGAATGAAAAAAATAAGGGTGGAAGACCTTCCTACCGTCTACTTCTACCCACAGGCACCCGCCTACCTCCTCGTATCTATCGCTAACCCACAGGGACAGAACCAGCTGCGGTCATTGTGTAACCGATATTCGTCCTCAATAATTTCGTTTACCTCAGCCGTCGAGTACGGCGAAAGTTAAGATCACCCAGATTATCTTCATGTGTATGTCTGGCCTCAAAAACCGGCCCCTGTGACGACAGCTCCCTTGCGCGTCAAAGCGCATCACATACTTGGTCCACCATCCGGTGCAGCTCATCTCCTCTCCAGAACGCCTAGGATGCTTGTGACGGGATCGGGTCGTCTGGTAATGGACTACCCGAAGTTATCCTCTTGAGCTTGGCAGAATGTAACACCCACCAATCGTGGAATGCAACTGCATTCCTTCCCATCACAAGATGAATCGCATGGACCTCCTACGTGAAATAATAACTGTGTTACAAATATGCATAGGAGTAAAAAATTGAATGTTCTGTGAAAGGACTTATTCATTGAAGTAACATATAATACATACTAAAGTAACAGATCAAAAGTATTAAAGTAATAGTGCATGTGTGTGCACTCAGGTGACAAGATGTGTAGTCAGAGGGGGTAGACATTCAAAGTAACATGTGATATTAACTAGAGTAACATATGATATAGATTAAAGTAACATAATATGTATTGGAGCAAAATGTAGATGATTCATGTTAAGAGTAACACATAATGTTCATTAAAGTAACACATATTGTTAATTAAAGTAACATCAGTTATGTGTTAAAGTAATAGTTCAAATGCAGATTTACAGACATTCAGGATTTGAATTGGTCATGAGATTTACGGCACACAAAACCATGATTCCCAAAGTCATACATATATATAGATTAATTAATGACTTGATTACTTACGTCGACCGCCCTGGACCTCAATTCTCTGTCGTCTTCAACCCCTCTAGCAAGTTTGATGGTGATGAACTTATCGCCCTCTTGCCCAGTCAATGTACCATCATCAGTGTGACGGTTCTGTGTAATCTTTAACGGCGATGACGCGTCTCCCCCCTTCACCACATGTACACAACGGGGGTACTCCACGTCAGCTCGGGTAAGCCGGCCCAGCCCACCACCAACAAACTCACCGGCCAACCGTTCAATCATGCGTTTACCATCCCAGTGCTTGATCAAAGGGAGATCGCACGGGCATGGGAGATTACGGTAGACAAACCGCTGGAAGTAGGTAATCATTAAAAACGGCACACAACCAAGTAAATATGATCGACTACGGAACACAAAATCCTCGCACGCCTGCGCCAGTCCGTCGAGTATGAACGTACACCAGTCCAAGTTTTTAATCTGCTGTACATCTTGCACAGCCTTCAATAGTCTCAGATCAACCCCATGATTGGACGTCGGGTTGAAGAATAACGACATGTTATAGAGAACGAACATCCTGCAGAACATCTCCCCACCCTGTACATCATCCTGCAGTTTCTTAAGGACCTTTGCCAGAGGGATTGCATCACTTTCATTGCCGACTTGAAAGTGACCCCTCCACTTTTTCTTCAGCTCCACGATAGACTCCTCTTCGGCCGCCTTCGATCGACTCATCGGCAGCAGCTCAACAGGGTCCGGTCCAAGTGGAAGGAGGAAGCAGTCATGTACATCATGCTTGGTTACAAAGAACTGATTGCTCCCGCACCTAAATATCAGCGTGTCGTCGCTGAATAAAGACATGAAGTCAGTAGCAAATAAACTTTACAGGGAAGCTCCTTAGGTGCATTTCAAGTACACCGCCAAATCCGATTGTTGAAAGCGCCTCCCGCTGCCTCTGGTTCAAATTAGATATTAGATCAACAAGGAGCTTCGGACTGCACCTGACCGACGACAAACGGTCAACGTTGGCTACAGCAGCATCTTCGGTAACTAGTTTCTTCAACTTAGAAGGCTTGACAGCCGTTTTCTTTGCCCGTTGAACTTGCTTCTGACCCTGCCCCTTTTCCTCACCAGCACCGACAATCTTACCTCCTTTTTGCCATCTGAAGATGTATTATTATGAGAATAATGCCAATGATACAAACTGAATAGAGGATTACATACCCCTCATCCTTATTGTACTAGCACCACAGTAACATATCATGTGAATTAAAGTAACCCATTAAAAAGTTGGAGAAAAAGGATCCTTGTTCATGGATCTACACATTACAGTAACAGAAATTACGTATTAAAGTAACATAATATATGCATTAAAGTAACAAGAAACACATACATTACAAAACGATGCAGGTAATATGGTATCAGTAGCAGGATAAGCTTAGCTCTATAGGTTATTCATTAAAATACCAAATGATACCAGTTAAAGTAACAAATAATGTACATTAAAGTAACAAAATTAACATGCATATAATCAAAATTAACATGCATATGTTCATTAAACAGACATGAAAAAATAGAGAATGTATATAATCAATTTCGGACATACAGAACTAATCAATCGTGCATTCTAGATACAAATTGAGAGAAATAAAACGAAAACAATTAAAGGTAGTTAGCATCACGAACAAAACCTAATTTACCCTAAAAGTAATTAAAACCACAGAAAAAACCCTAATTTACCTTAAGTTTAGAGTTCAAATATGGTGTAGCTGCGTCGTTGATGGATGTAGTCGGTATGGCGAGGAGAAGACGAAGATGAGCGAAGATGAGGAGACGATGAAGACAGTAATGAAGGCGGGAGTGTTTCAGAAATTGAAATAGATTTGCTTGGTGTGAGGAAGCGGTGAAAAGTGAGTAAGCAAGTGAGGTAAGCGGTGAAATGAAAGGGTTTGACAGAGATAGGCGGTGAAAAGTGGGGAGTTGAAAGGTTTGACAGATAGGCGGGAGAAATTAAGGGAGGAGAGAGAAAATAAAATATATTTTGATTGATATTATGGTTATTTCCTTAATTATGAGATTAAATCTTGCCCATTAATCTTACAATGAATCAAGGGCTAATATGGGGACTCACGGACTCAAAATATATAAGTGGACTCACCTACATATATATATATATATATATATATATATATATATATATATATATATATATATATATATATATATATATATATATATATATATATATATATATATATATATATATATATATATATATATATATATATATATATATATATACACACACATATATATATATATATACATACATACATACATATACATACATACATACATACAGAGATAGGTTCACATAAGGTCAACAACTTTTACAAGTTCATAAGTTCCAGTGTTAAAGTTACACAAAAAGTGCCTAAAGTTACACGAGATGAGTGATAAAGTTGCACTTTATCACTTGAAGTGATAACAGTGCTGAATGTTATAGTTATATATCAATTTTAAACAAATGCAACTTTATCGTATGTCATCTGTAACTTTAATATAGACTTAATTACATATGGTGAACTTATTTGATCTCTTCTCCATACATAAATACATACATACATATAAACAAATTAAATAAGTAATTATATGTAAATTGAATCACTAGTTACCCCCTTTTATTTTACGTTTTTAGAAATTATCCCCAAATTATTGTTTATTAGAAATTACCCCCTTGGGGTAATTTCTAAAAAACGCAACATAACAGGGGATAATTAGTGATTTACTCTTATATGTATTTTAGTTTCAATACAATTTTTACGTCACCCGTGTGGCCGTGTCACACATGGGTAAAAATGCTAGTTTATATGTGAGTGTTTTTTCCTTGAGATGTACTTTCATACTAACATAATAGACCAAGTATCACTTGTTGTGTCATGTGGTTAAGTTTGCATCATCCATTTCTTATTGTTATGTTGTTGGTATTAAAATTAATTAAATTGTCATCTTAACCGATCCTTCATAAACATATCATATGTATCTCGTACTTCTTCTTTAATCACCTCGTTTTAAGTCGATCATGTCTTATATATATGACCCGAACAAACCAAAACTTACTCTACCGACAAATCTATATGAACGGCTCAACACGAAAATGACCCTAACTAACCTAACCCAAACAAATCTATCTGAAAGACCTAGAATCAAACCAAATCTACAATATAAATTGATCTAACTAACATGAGTGAAATCTAACACAATCCAAAGCGGACCCGATTGTAGCCTCCAGCGGAACCAGCCGTAAAGTGTGAGAGACTCTAAACAACCGGGTAGCATGTTTCACCTAGCGTAAAAGTATGTAAACCTGGCAAAGGGGTCAACCCGATCGGGTACAGGTCGGACCACTTTGAGGTCTACAAAATGGAGTTGACTTCGGATCATGTCGCGTCATTTCGGATTCGGATCATTTTCAGGTTTGACATTTTACCGTTTTTAGGGTTATCGAATCATTTGGCATAATAACATTCAGGTCAATTCTGGATTAGGTCTGATCAACTTGGACTACAGGTCCAATTCATGTTTTTTATTCGGGTATCGGATCAGGTTTGAGTTGAGTTGTTCCAATAGGATCAGTTTTGTCAGGTCACCAAATCGACAAGTGTCCGCGAGAAAAGTTGACATTTTCCAGTGACAGTGATGCCCTCATTTGATTTCAATTTCAACTAGTTTCGTGACCCACGAAAATCGCGGGGCGTTATAAGAATGACAACAGAAAAGAAGCTCGTAGTATTATGGTGGACATTTTCACGTGAATAGACAAATACTCCGTATTAAAAATTGATTGATTGCATTTGACAAATAAGTACTCTATTATATATGGAGTACTTTATATTAAAACGTGGACTAAGTAGACTTAATTGAGCACAAAACACTACTCTGCTCAAAACTCGTTTCATATATAGATGACAGTATAAGTGTATGACACAACTTTCCACAAGAGTTACATCTCGTATTTGATGAGTGAGTGTACCAACAACATAATTTATTTTAAATCGACTTATACTTGATCAAGCAGTCAATCGATAATCTAGTGGTTATATACTTTATAGAGAAAAATTTGCTAGAACATTGCAAATGTACAACTTAATTATGCAATACGTCTTTTTTTTGCGAATTTATCTAGAGCACTCTTGTCAAAAACACCACTAAAACCAACACTCGTGCATTTCCTTGCTAAGGAATTTATTTTTGCTTCTATACGTAATCTGCTAATCTTAAATATAAAAATGATCTATATTAAATAATTTTGTATAACATGTGGTATAAACTATAAAGAAATCTTAAATCTAAAAACGATCATATTAAATAATTTTGTATAGCATGTTCAAAAATTATTATCTATTGAAATTGACAAAGTTTAAAGATACTCAGGTCACATTTTTTAATAATGTCATATGGCATGAATGTTTGGCCATCACATTCATGCTTACCAACCAATTCCTTATTTTAAAACTTATTTCTTAAAATTTAGAACAAACTTTAAACTTTAGTAGATAACATTATGTTAAGAACAGTTATTGCTAATGCTCTTAAACCATTAACTCAATTCAAAAAAAAAAAAGTATTCTAAAAGTATATTGCTTTCTGACCAAGAGGCAACGAAGAAAGACAGATGGTTAAATAAGATACTTATGATTTTTCATGTTCTTTGCAATCACTATGCATTAAGCAAGATGAACATTGTTGCACTATGAAGTCCATCTTTAAAAACAGTAATTGGCTATTTTCTATGGACGTGTGGATTTGCCCAATTGACCGTAACATCATTCCCAAATAAAATCTCACTCTTTAATGGTTTGCTTCTATTGGTAGTAGTTTATATATCTTGGCTTCTTGAGTTGGTAATCCATCCAAATTCACCTAGAAAAATGAGAAGAAGAAAAAAAATAGGTATAGAATTATTATCAATTTAAATGACGATCGAAAAACAACACAAGGAATTTGTAAAATAATACTCGTACAATTTAAATGAATATTTAAAACATTTTACGACATGCATACTTTATAACGAACATTAGAACCATCAATATTTACCCAATACCTACAATGTTTCATCAAAAGGAATAAAATAATTATATTAATCGTTATGAAAAATTGTCAATGTTGTAAGATTAATGGATATGTAAAGACATATATTACATTATTACCTTGTTTCATAGAAAAAAAATAAGCCAGCACATACAAGTTCAGTGTATATGGTTCATGGCTCATGGGCAACACATATAAACTCTGTATTACTGAATTAATTATGGGCATTTAGGAACCGGAAAGGCGGAATAAAATGAATAGCTACTGTTTAGGCCATTAATTAAATGTAGTTCAATAAATACATTTATGAAACTGCTGCAAGCTGCAAAGGCAGCCAAAGAGTGTAGTTAACGTGGACTTCTAAATGGAATGGATTAATTAATAATTGATTAATCATAGCCCCTTTCCACAACACAATGTGCTAATGATATGAAATTAACTGAGAAAGCAAGAAAAGCATACCTACCTAGTATTTTCATGCTGCCACGTGGAATCTTCAGTTTTGCCTTTTAATATGATTTTCATTTTTATATAAATAGATTTCAATTTTGTCATCTCCATCTCAATCTCCATCTCCCCTCATTGTTTTACGACAAAATGACAAATACGGACATGATGAATTCTCCAGAGCTCCAACGCGTTTAAGCAATTTCTCACCATAATTTCATTCCCTACGATTCTAATTCATCTCATTCTTTCAATCGCATTTCCTTTTCGTCAAATTCTTGTGAGTTCTTCTGCCTTTTTTTGTTTGTTTGTTTGTTTGTTTTATGTTGAATTTTTTTTATTTGAAGCATGGATAATCGTCATGGTTGATTCGGTATCTTGTTTACTCTATTACATTTACATTAATAGTTGATCACCATTGATGAATTTCAACCTCTAACATCTGACTTTTGAAATCTGAACCTTGGTTCCACCACTGCCAGTAATGTTTTTGATTAATGATTTGTGTATAGGTTAAAGTGTTGTAGAAAATGGTGAAGGAGGCAGTATACTATGATTTATTAGGAGTTAGTGTTGATGCTTCAGCCACAGATATTAAGAAGGCCTACTATATAAAGGTTAGCATATATATTGCGATTGATTTAACTTCTATGTTTTTCGTGTAATCATGTCTAACTTATTTTTCAGTTTGACTTATTTTGATCCCATTGCATTTTATCTATTTAAGTATATCATTCAGAAGCTGCGTCGGTTTTAATGTAAAGTGCTCAAGCGATGCCAAGAATTTCGTGACAATTAATGTGGATGATGGTTGTTAGTTTGCAAGGAGTCACTAATAACTAGTTGTGCTTGTTTGTCGCTAGTTTGCGAGGGGTCACTTGCCTGGATCAATTTGCTCCGGCTTCTAAATTAATTAACATGAGCTGTTTTTTTTTATCCATTCTGCTTATTGTAGGCGACTGTACTATGTTTCTACAACGTTTTGAAACAATGTCCTTCCTATCGCTCAAGGGAGCACCACACTATCTTTGTCAGGTTTTGATAGGATAACTAGTTTTTTCACCCGTGCAAACGTACGAGACGTGTTTGTTTTATGTTGAGAATAATTTATATCCCCTTTATTCTAGCCTCGAAGTGTTCTATAGTCTCGAAGAAGTCTAGGACAATTTTTGAGGTTTTATTAATATTTATAATAGACGTAAATTAGATCTTTAAATCGTTAATTACTTGTTTAATTATCATTTGTCTAAATATTTTTTAAAATTATGCAAATGATTAAATTTAGTGTTAAATAATTGTATAATTATCGTTTACGTCACGATCGTTTAATTGTAAAATGTTAATTATGTGTCTTATTATTGTTAATCTCATTAATTACCGTCGTTGGTTATCAATTGATATTTTTTCGCTTAAATTGTTAACATCGTTAGTTATGTGTTTAACTATCGTTATCGTCTTTATTATTAAGTTAAAAAAAAATATTAGAAACTAATTAGGAGGGAAGAGTATAAATGTCATTTGTTAGTAGCTTAAAGATTGAATTGTATTGATGCCACGTGTCGGCTTGTAGTGATGCCACGTGTCGGCTTATTAGAAAGAAAACTTCTTAGTTTGCCTTTTTATATTATTATATAGATGTGCTTTGCCAAATATTTTCTCAGTTTCTAATTAATTATCAGTATAAACATCGCTTGGATGGAGTTTTAGGAGCGAGATGGAGGGGTGAGATGTGGACGAGAATGAAACTATGATCGTTTTCCTTGCAGATCTTTTCAGCATTGAAACATTATCAATATAGTCCCTCCCTTTGTTCACTCAATGTCCTTCCACTCAGCTTACTAACCTAAAACAAAAACTTCCTTTTCATTGTACCTCACACCCATTATCTTCCAATCCCTCCATCCAAATATGGCCTATGCACGAGTTTCTCAACCTTACTGGCTTCTATGATCTACTCCCTCCGTTCACAAATTATTGTCCCATTTCAATAAAACATTTATCACATATATTTATGAAATGAGGCAATAATTTGTGAACGGAGGAAGTATTATACCTTAGTTGCACTTAAAGTTCCAGCACGAGTTTGATACTATTTTCTGTTTTAGTAGCTGAACTATGACACAGTTTTTTGTGAATCTGTAATTGGCTTACCTGCCTCATTTTTAGTTGACCTTTGTGAGTTTTTAAGAATTTGCTTGACCGTATAGTACAGTGAAATACAATCTTATGTTTCCTTAGCTTAAAGCATGAAACAACTTCTTGAAACCAAATCGACATAGTTGTAAACTACTCTAGATACCCAGGATGCCTTCACGACGTTCACCTTATGAAGCTCAGACTGTATTGTAACTCATCATTTTATATTTGTCCCCAGGCAAGGATTGTACATCCTGACAAGAATCCTGGAGATCCAGAAGCTGCGCGGAAGTTTCAGGTACAGTACAGTGTTTAGCGATCTTATTTAATCTTATGGTCTAGGGACCCAATGGTCGTGATAATACAGTACTTTTTCAGTTATTAAAATGCAGCTGCTCTAGCCATTTAAGCTTATTGCATATATGCATGTCAACAACGACAACATCACTTCATTGTCTCAAACTCTCCGACCTTTGACTCATGGCAAGCAACAGAATTGATTGTTTGCAACATTACATCCTTACTTCTTAGATTATCCCCTAACGAAAAGCAGTTGGGATTTTCCGACCCACGACTACTTACAGAATAATAAGTGTGAAAACCTGTGAGCTGTTTCGCTTCTTTTTTTCACAATCCAAAACTAAGGAATAGTGCATTTTTAGATCTATTGCCCTATTGAGGATGGAAATAACCAAATAAGGTTATTGCATGTGTACAGATGCTTATGTTGTTTATTTAATTGTGGTATGGTATCTGAATAGCTAGATGAATGTTTTCTCTTTCTTTTTTTCTTTTTTTTTTGTTTTATCTTCTAAACTGAAGTTGTGTACATGGGATTCATATACTTGCCTTACTTCAGGAACTTGGCGAAGCGTACCAAGTTCTAAGTGACCCTGGGAAACGTGAAGCATATGACAAATTTGGGAAGACAGGTGTACCTCAGTAAGTGTTTAGACTTTCGCTATCTAAATATTTAGTACTATAATGGCAACGAGTTATTGTTTCTCGGCTACATCTGGCACTCATAGTAGCTTGTTTTGTGAGAGATAGAATGCACGGAGTATCTACTAGCCTGGTCACCACTATAAAGTATATCAAATAAGTACTAATTATTAGCTATCTGAGTTTTTTCTGGGTGAAAAATCCCCAGATCTCTATACTCTTGTTTAGTCTTATGTTGGATTTGTAATATCTTTGTCATCATCTTTTCCTTGTCACTTCTTGTTATATTCTTGTTAGAGATGCCATGGTAGATCCGGCAGCAGTATTTGGGATGCTATTTGGAAGTGACTATTTTGAGGATTATATCGGCCAACTTGCATTGGCTTCCATTGCCGGTATTGAGTTTGAAGAGGATATGCATGTTCCTAAAGAACTTCGAAAACAGAAAATTCAGGAAAAGATTAAGGTATTCTAATTAGTTGTTATATCTAGTACTAGATTGTTAACGCATTGAGACCTGACTCAATGGTTATTACTTTGCAGACAATGCAACGGGAGAGACAGGAGAAACTCGCAAAGATCTTAAAAGACCGCCTTCAACCTTATGTTGAAGGTCGCACTGATGAGTTTGTTAATTGGGCGAAGACGGAAGCATTAAACCTGTCCGAAGCTGGTAATTGCAAAGTACTTCAACTTTTCATCTTTAGTGAAACACAGGCTTGCTAATTCGTTACCGATGCTTAGAATTGTTTCCTATAGTGTCCAAAGTCTGAACACAATGATTTCCCCCCTCACCTCACTTTCTCTAAGTGACAAGTAGCTTCTTCTATTCCATTTTTTGATGTGCTGTGATAAGGGACTATCTGAACCAGAACTCTGACTCGTGCTTATCGTTTCTCCACTTACATGAATTGTAAAAGTCGGTAGATTAGCTATTTACACTTGGAGACTATGTCTTTTAAATCCTTGGAAAGTTACCTCTATGTTGTTGGACATACTTGCGTTCTGGTATAATTGCTTTCCTAAATATTCGCCCAGACTCAGAATTTGATATCGCTTACGGGACATCGAAGCTCTTATTAGATACCCCTTCTTGCTTAATTGCTATTCAACATAACCCGAATTTATAATTCTTGATCATTGTCAGTTTTTGGTGAGGCTATGCTGCACACAATTGGTTATATTTATACTAGAAAAGCTTCTAGAGAACTGGGGAAGGAAAAAAGGTATTTGAGAGTACCATTCTTAGCAGAATGGGTCCGTGGCAAAGGACACCTGATTAAATCACAGGTGATGGCAGCATCAGGTAACTAATCATTATCCATATCTCAGGCTTTTTTAGGAAGCTCATTATCTTTATACCATCTTTTATTGTTGACATGGCTATTTTTGGTCATGTAGGAGCTGTGCACCTCATTCAAATACAGGAGGACCTAAAACGGCTGAGTCAAGCAGAAAATAAAGAAGAGAGCCTGATGAAAGCCATGGAAGAAAAGAAAGATGTCATGCTTCATTCGCTTTGGCAGCTTAACGTTATCGACATTGAGACAACTTTGTCACGCGTCTGCCAGGAAGTATGTAAATATATAGGTTTCTATTTATCATATTTGGAAAAGTTGTGAAGAAATGAAGTGAGATGAAAGTGACACTAGGTTGCTTATTCTTATCTTTGGAATATCTTGCGGAGTAAATTATTTGGTTCATATAGAGTGAACTTGTGTTGGGTTCCATATTTTCAATGGAGTCAAAGACTCACTCTTTGGTTTTGGATTATGATGGAATAAATCAAAATGGCTCAGTAAAGTGACTTCGCTTCTTTCTATTATGAAGTAGCGGTCATTAAATATTGTTGATGCAATTTTAAGCTTGGGTCATTCGGACACAGCCTCTTTGTGTTGCTAACACAAGGGTAAGGTTGCGTACATCCGACCCCCCTTACCCCATAATTTGCGGGAGCCATTGAGGCACTGGGGTAATGTTGTTGTATGGAGTTAACTTGTGTTCAGACTAGTGTCTATTTTATTTCACTTTTTGTTGCAAGGGAAGTCGATTTTGATTTTAAGTCATGAGTACCACTCATCGGGACTTTAAGTTACCCTAACATGTGCTAACCGGCCTATTGTCTATTCTTTGGTCTCATGTTATAGCTCTAATGGTTGAACTTCTAGGAAAGCATGACTTCTATAGTTCTAGACTAACTCATTCCTTGACATGTGTTGCCAAATGACGTATTGAGCAACATCTCATTATAGTTTACATGAAATCTATGTTCCTTGGGTTTTCTGTTTGTAGTCTGTCATAGTTCTATACTTCTACAAATTATCAAACTAAAATGAAAATCAGTATACTTACTGCTTTGTTGAAGTCTTAATTAATGAACTACATTTATCACTTCTGGCATTCATTCTTGTATCAGGTTCTCAGGGATTCTACTGTTTCAAGGAATGTTCTAAAGTCACGTGCGAAGGCATTGAGGAAATTCGGAACAATATTGCAAGTAAGTCAATATCAGTATCCGCAAAATATTATTTTGGATGTACTTTAGAGCTGTCCTTATCATCCAATTAAGGTTGTAGCTTGTGTGCTTAGGCATATAGTCAGATATCTGGATGCATGAACACGATTTAATTGTGAATGGAGTGCTTTCTTTTTTGTGGCAATGCATGATTTTGTTTTACTTCAGATAATGCCCCTGAATCAAAATTTAATTATGAAAATGCTACATGATGGATGGTTTCTGCTCGCAGGAGCATATTGACATGTTTTCCATGCATGGTAACTATATGATCTAATTAATTGACATTGCACTGATGACTTTTGTTTTCATTGACACCGACAATCATATTACGGAATAACTATACAGTTGTTAGATTCGGTCTGTGTGGTAGAGGCAGGTCTTAAAAAACATGTTTTGGGGTTGTGTCTATCTACTTAATTTGTCTGAACCTTGATGATTCTGATTGAATGTTGACTAATGAAGAAGTACATTGACAGTTATATCACGCTCTTATAAACCATTTGCCTTCGTTTATTATACAACATTATGCATCTTGATTTAAGTGGCCTTGCTACGTATTGGTTGGACACTGAAGGTGGAGATCACATGTATAACTAAAGTTTGATCTAAGCTTGTTATGGATATCATTTCCTCATTCCAGCTGAAAAATTATGCAACATCTGGATTAGGATTGATACTCATATTTCTGCCTTTTAAAATCTTTAGGTTAAGACTTAAGAGACCTATGAGAAAAATGGTTTGTGTAAGTTACATTTTCAGCAAACAATAGATGTGAATGGTCCTATTTTCAGATTAGAAACACATCTCCACAAGTAGTATTCCATTTTTTCAGGGTGCAAAGGCTCCTTACATGAGAGTAAACAGCCTCAGAAAAGAAGACCCCAAACCAAAGGTTACTTCATCAAAGTCCAAGAAAACTTGAATGTCAGTATCGGCTTTGTTATATCTGCATTAGTGCATTGACGGTGTGTTTTTGGGTTTTGTATTTAGTTCTCGTAGAGCAATTTATTCCTTTACTGAAACACTAACCAACTTAGTGATTGTTTTTACTGATGTAAATTCTCAGCCTTCTTTCTAAACGTGAATTGGCTTGAGGAACAGGTGCATTGTTGACTATATCCTGAAGTTGGTTTACCCTTCTGGCTGAATCTGAATTGTCTTGAGAACGAAACTAGTGTCCTATACTAATAGTAGATTGATCGAAGAGGAAAAGGTAAAAGAAAAACTAGTAAATGGAAGGAACTTATACGAGTACAGTTTTCTGATAGTCAATATTGGCTGTGAACTGCGGATAATGCATATTGTAGTTTGTGATGGTGTTAGTGATTTAGTTCAGTTTTTGTCACTTCTTCTGTCACCTTGTAGAAAAGGATTAATTCTGTATGGAGCCCTCTATATATGATTCAAGGCAACAACATTGTTGCATTTGTTGAATTTAGAAACCTGATAGATGTGTAGTTCAATGCATCAATAAACAATAAAAGGGAGAATTTTGGAGGAATGGTATGTCAGTCCCTTTGCGGCTGAATACCAGGCTAGTTTCTTATGTATATATTACGGAAATACTTTTTCTTAACGAGGGTTTACTCAATCCTAAAAGATTTTTCTAAATTTTTTCAATTCTATCCTTTTAAACTCTTAGGGGCCGTTTGGTTCGCAAAAAGGTATTGGGTTGGAATCAGGAATCAAACCAATGTGGTATGAGTTGAAATTTGATTTCTGATACTTGATGTTTGGTTCATTTTTAGATGATTTGGAATCAAATTTGAAATTCTATTTTTTTTTAAATTATATTTAATAATAGTATTTTAAATATTATGAAAAGTTAATAAACTTCTTTTAGATGATTGAGTACTAACATTGACTATATAAAATCTAAAAAATTTAGCACGAAAGAAAAATAAAATAAATTTCATTACAAAAGTCTCTTGCTGGCAATATAAAACAGTGAGTTACATTAATGAATTTTAAAGAAAAAAAAATAAATTAGTATTCTGAATAAAATATTTCAGTCATTATATTTCAACAAAAAAAATTGACTAAAATTTTTCGGAAAATTAAACATAATTGATTCCAAGAATATGAGTCTCATCACAAGGGCACAATGATGAAGCTTAATTGTGCCCTTGTGAGTAATTGTGGGGGACATAATACAAATTGTTGATTTTTTTTTTTACGAATGAACACATTAACACACTACGGAGTATCAATTTATACCCGTGGCAATAAGGGAAGAGGGGCGTCGAAGTTCAGCGACATGTGGGAGGATTCCGACGATTAATTGCTTGAGTTTTTGGTGCTGACGGTTGGTGGTAGTAAATTGGGGGGTTTTTTAGAGAGAAAATAGAACAATCAACTTTGAGAAGGTGGAAATGACAAGGGCAAATAATTACTTCCTCTATATTTTTTTTTTTTTTTTCATTTCTTTTCCTATAAATTACCCACTTTCATCCATCTTCATTTCACAAATCATTCTATTCTTCTTCTAATCTTATAATCATTCTTATTAATCTTTTAAAATTTCAATACTCTATAAGTCTACATTTCTAAATTCTAATCGTCTAATCTTATAAAATTATTACTAATATATATAAAAATTATTACTAATCTTATAAATAATATATAAATAATATTATAATCTTAATATAACAAGTATTATATATTAATCTTGAAATTTGAAGAATTGAAGGTTTTGGTTGCGTTTTTTGGTGCTAATCTACTATATTGAAGAATTGATCGTATCGGGTTTACGGGTTTTTTTTATTATAGTCTGTCGATTCTCGATATTCGACCGCATCTCCGGATCTCTACAAGCTTTGTTTGCATTTTCTAACTTAATCTCTTTTACTTTAATTTTGTTAATTATTTTTTTTATTACTTAATTAGTTAATTATAATCTTCACTTATTAATTTATTATAATTAAGTTACCTTCTAAATAATTTTTTACATATTAACTTGTCAATTGAACTAAAATACTAAATTGGTAATTGTTACGAGTATTAAATTTGTTAGTTGAATTGTTAATTAATTTGGTAATTAATTTGATAATTAAATTGTTAATCCGTTAAAATATTTAAATCATGTCTTAATCACACAACACCGAGTCAGCGTCAAAAAGGAGTCGATCACAACAACGTCAAGGTAGCGTAGAACGACCCTCCGGTTCACAAACACCACAATCGGAGGCACATGGTCAATTTACGACCCCACAATTTAATCAATGGTCCGGTGTCACGCCTTCGTTCATGAACTTTGGCAATCCGAGCGGGTCGACCCCTTACGGTTACGATTTAACCGGGGCACAAACGGGACAAGGGTCCCAACAACCTTTTCACATGACACCCAACTTATTTAATTTTGATATGTCGACATATCAGGCAATGTCGGGGAGACCACCTTTACCACCGTATTCATTTACACAAACGGGTCAACAATTTACACAACAAGGTCCAGAAGGACCACAATCGTATACAGAGTCTGCACAACACGACACATCGGCACAAAGCGTGTCACAATTCACAAATGTAAATGTACAAACAAGAACGAGCGAATCGTCCGATGACGGTATAGTTTGGGAGACTAAAGAAGAAATGGCTAAATTGTGTGCACTTGGTAGAACAAGTAGAGTATGGCTATCTTTCACTAAGAGTGTAGATAAAAAACATGCTAAGTGTAATAACTGTGGAGGTGTGTTTAGTGGTAAAAGTGCAAATGGTACCGGTCACCTAGGACGACATGCTAAAAAATGTGTTCCCAAAGAGGTCGGTCAAACATCCCTTGACCAATTTGTGATCCGACCCGAATCAAAAGAAGAGTATAAGTACGATTATAACACATGCACTGAGGAATTATCTAGAATGATAATTCAAACGGAAAAACCTTTCGCTTTATCTGAACACCCAGCGTTTAACAGATACGTAAAAGCAAACCAACCGGCTCATCTACAAACGAGCCGTAAAACTGTAAAAAGTAAAGCAATGAAACAATATATGGAGGCTAAAATGGAGCTTATAGAATGCTTCAAAAATATGAGATCTAAAATATCGTTAACATCCGATGGCTGGGACTCTCGCATCGATTACTCTTACCTATGTTTAACAGCTCACTGGATAGATGAGAATTGGGTTTTACAAAAAAGAATAATTGAATTTGCAAGATTAGAAAGTCCGCATACCGCTGCTAATATCCACGACATTATTGTGAGAGCGATATGCGAGTATGAAATTAGAGATAAAATTTTGACAGTTACTTTTGATAATGCAACGTCTATGACTTCTTGTGCTAACATGTTGAAGACCAGTTTACAAAATATTTTTTTAGATGGTGAATTGTTACATGTTCGATGTGGTTGTCACATTTTAAACCTGTGTGTTAAGGACGGTTTAGTGGGTCTACGACACTATCACACCAAGTTTAAAAAAATAGTTGTGCACTTGAACACGTGTCAGTTGAGGCGCCAAGATTGGCGTCACTTTTGTAAATTAAATAAAATTAAATACAGAAAATTTCCCGCAGAAAACAACACGAGGTGGAATTCAATGTACACAATGCTGCAGTCATGTTTAGAATACAAGGATCCGCTAACTACTTTTTGGAACACTCGTTTTCCCGATCAACAATTACTTGAAGATGATTGGGAAAAAATAGAAATGTATATCGACTTGTTGTCAGCCTTTGAGGAGGCGACCACTGCATTTTCTCATGCATATAAGCCTACGGCCTCTTTTTTTGTTGCTAACATTTACAATATTGCCACTATTTTCCAAAAATATCGAGGTCTACCTGATTACTCTACGTTTCTACCCGACATGGAGGCAAAATGGTTAAAATATTGGGACGATATTCCTCTTGTCTATGTATTTGCAGTGATTTTAGACCCTAGGTGGAAATTTGAGGGTGCCATTAACGTTGTTGAAAGTTATAAAAAAACAATGAACCTAGAATTCGACAGGGAGGCCTATGCGGCCTCGGTTAGACACGACTTTGGTGTAGTATTTGGTGAATACAAGCGGATTTATGGTCAAACTAACCCCACCACTACTTCTCGATCAGGTGCAGGTGCTAGCAGTAGCCGATTGACGATCGCTACAGGATTGGGCAAGGCCATGTCACGAATGTCTCGACTGATGCCATCTTCTCAAGAAACACGGGCGTCCGATCTTGATGAATTTCATATGTACCTGCGATATGATTATTTCAACAATATTTCCGAATTCGATAAACTAAGCACTGATCTTCTATCATGGTGGCAAGAACATGAACTAGGTCTTCCGGTGATGTCAGCAATGGCACGAGACTTCTACGCCATTCAAGTTTCATCTGTAGCGTCCGAACGTTGCTTCAGTGCCTCTAAAAGGGTGTTGGACGAAAAACGTACGTCTTTGTCTTGCGACACCCTCCGCATGTGTATCTGCTACAAAGATTGGATGGATGCAAGAGACCGAAAACAAGGTCAGGAACCAAGAGACAGTGATGTCGACACCGACGATACCCCTTCGAGTGGCAGTGCCGAATCGTAGAGTCGTAGACATAATTATTTTTTCAATTACAATTTCACAAGTCGACTTTAATTATTTTTTAGTTTCTTTTACATCCTACGAAGATTTTATTTATAATTTTTAGTTTGTATAATTACTATTATTTTTAGTAATTGTTTTAGTAATTGTAATTTTTAGTAATTGTGTTTTTGTACAATTACAATGTTTTTTAATAAAGAGTATTAACTATTAAGTGTTTGTACTGTGTGGCGTTGTGTTGTCTGCTGTGTAGTGTGTACTGTCTGCTGCGTTGTGCTGTGCTGTACAGCCTGTACCTGTACTGCTGCATGCTGCTGTTGACTTGTGGAGTGCTAGCTGGCCTGCCTCCAACGTCTCTTTCCCTTTTTTTTAAATTTTTTTTTCTTTTCTTTCTTATAAATACCCACAATCCCACATTCATCCATCTTCAATTCACACCATCCATTCTTACTAATCTTCTACTAATCTCAATAAATATTATAATATATAATTACCTACAAATATTCGGGTCGCACACAAACGCGTCTTGTTTTTGCTGGAAAAAATATGAAATAGATTGAGGCACGACCCGAAACCCGAAAACCGGCACGAAAACCGAAACACGGGCACGAGCACGAAACTAGCACAACGGGCCGGGCACGACCGAGCACGAGACCCGGCCCGAGCACGGCACGACCGGGCCCGGGCCTCGGGCCGTGCCTCGGCGGCAAGGTCGGCTAGAGCTCCGTGCCGGGCACGGCACGAGCCCGGGTCTAGGCACGACCGGGCCGGCCCACCCAGGCACGAAGCCCGCCGGGCACGGCACGAAGCCCGGCCCGGCACGACTAACTGCCTGGTCTATATATACTACCACTACACGCACAACCTCGAATGATCTGCTGAAATGACAAAATACAAATGATTATACAACTCATTACAACCTTTATTCTTGCTATCACGTGAAGTATTCTTGCATTGTTGTCCTTGCTCTTCTTGGTAGACTTTGCTCCTCATTAGATCACCTACACTTTTGGGCCTTCTACACTCCCCTCAAGATGTGAGTGTGGAATCATTACTCCAATCTTGGTTAGAAGCTTGTGATGTTGACCAACAGAAAGACTTGGTAAGAATATTTGCAACTTGATTATAAGATGGTACATATGTGGGGTTGATAACCCCTTCTGCTACCTTTTCTCTGATGAAATGGTAGTCCATTTCAATATATATTTTTTTCTTTCATGATAAACAGAATTAATTGTGATGGAAATATCAGCCTAGTTATCACACTTTAGCACAACAGAATTAATGTGTATGACTCCCATATTCTTTAATTTAACGGTGTAAGTAGTCATGTCACTTCACATGTGGTGTGAATCATAGTTTTTGTTTTGGTAAAATTTTACCGGGTTACGAATTAATCTGCGGGTTAAAGTGACCGGGTTAACGTTTCACGAAACAACGAAATGAATCGAATCGACGAATGAACAAACGATAAAAGAAACGAGAAGACACAAAAATTGGTGACGCGGAAACCCGATGTGGGAAAAACCGCGGGGGGAGTCGGAATCCCGCCAAATGTCTACTATGAACGGATAAAAATGAATGAGGAATACAAGTATCGATTTCGGGTAATCGGAGACTATATTTTGCTTAATTTGCCTTTTTGTGTAGTTGAGTTAATGTGGACTGTAGAGTTGATGATCCCTCGTTTTTGGTACTCCTCTGTTTTATATCCTCCTTCTCCTCTTAGCTGTTGCTCTTCCCCTTTTCTCCCTGATTTCTCTCCTGCTCTGGTGGGTGTTCCTGGATTCTAGGGGGTAGTTACTTGACCGGGTCTTATGCTTAGGGTCAGATAGTTTTCGAGCAGTTGGGCTGGCTTGCTTAATACTTTGGTGATTTTCTCGGCCCAATTCTGATGTTAGGTTTTATTTCGTTGACTCGTTGACTTTCCCCGTATCGATCTCATGACTTATACGACTTCGGACTGAATGACTTCTTTTGACCCTTTGACTTTTTGACTTTGACCTTTTGACTCGGAGAATTCCACGTCATTCCGAAGGGTGCGAATTTTATCCCAAACAATTGCCCCCAAATTTCCGACTAAGTTCATCTTAGGCGGGAATTTCCGTTTGCTTATAGTTCTGGTTACAATGTTCTTCCATAGAGTTTGTTTTTGGGTCTGTCACTTCTCGTTTTTCTAACTGACTCTTCTCCTTCCTCATGATGACTTCTCCCCCTACCCTCATAATTACTCACTTTTCCCGGTACTTCCCCTCTCTCTTTACCCCAACTACTCTAATCCTCACTCATTTACTTCTTCTTTCTCCATTTCCTTCACAATCCCAAACCCTTTTTTTTTTCAAAATTTGAACCACTCTTCCTCTTCGTTCTTCGCTGCTCTCCGTCGTTGCACGCCATATTTCTTTTTTGCTCAGGTGATCTTCCTTGCTCTCATTCGTTGTTTTTATCTCACTTATGACCCCCAAATCAAATCGAGGTAAATCGTCTGCTTCTTCTTCTTCTTTGCCGTCGTCGACGGCCTTTTCCCCTTCCTCCATATTAGGCAAAAAACATTCCTGCGATTCTAGCTTTTCCGATGAGGATCTTCCCCTCGTCAGAAAGATTTTCGGTTTTGGGGAAGAGGTCGAGGTTCACTTCCCCTCTCCTGGGCAACAAGCAGACTTCATCCGCCCTGGGTGGGTTTGCATGTATGCTTATCCGTTCCTTCTGGGCCTTTGCTTCCCCTTTCCTCCTCTTGTTCAGAAACTTTTGACTTTTTATAAGCTAGCTCCTTGTCAATTAGCTCCCCACACCTGGAGGGTGCTCTTATCTTTCTGTGCTCTGAACTACCGCTACCAAAAGAGCTTCTCATTGATAGAAGTTTGTGCCGTATTCCAGGTAAGACCCCTGGGATGCGGCCAGGTGACCATGCGGGTGAAGGATAAGAACTACCCTGGCATAATCTTCCCCCCCAATCCTCCAGATGCAGAATGGTTTAGGGATTTTATCTTTGTGAAGGCTGATTCTGTTTCTTCCCCCTCTTGCGATTACCTATTTTCTGAGTGGGGAGCTGTCACAGGTACTTATCGTGTTCTCGACTCTTTAATTTTCTCGCCTACTTATGGTCCTTATTGGCTTCGTGCTGTAGGTCTCCAGCAACCAGAAGAAGCGACGTTGATTCTTGACTTTGCTGCTAAGCTTTCCGATTTAAACTCTGAGCAACTCTCTTTCAACAACCTGTTCGTCCCCTCCGCCGACGGTACCTGCCCTCCCTTTGCTGCTACGATGTCTTCCGGTGAGGGTCGTTTTTGCTAAGTGAACTCATACTTTGCTTTTCTCTTTGTCAATTTCTGCGGAGTTTTCTAGACTGTGCGTTTGTTTCCTTTAGGTAGTGCAAGAGCTCCCCTGACCTTAGATCGGATTAGGAAGAGAAGCATGTCCACCCGCTCTTCCTCCAGAAAGGGCTCTGCTTCCTCCCCTGCTCCGTCAACTAGTTCAAAGAGGAAGCGCAGCTCCTCTCCTCCTGCACAGGTTGACTCTGAGGGGAATCCTCATGTGATTCATGTTCCCGATTCTCCTCAGCCTTCAGCGCCTCACTCTGCTGGATATGGTTCTGATGAAGTCACCATGACCTTCCCTAGGAATTTTGGGACTATCAGGCACTTGGAGGACCTGTCTGTCCTGGACCAGTTCCTCTTTCCTGGTTCTGAGGCTATAATGGCCAGGGAACCCTTGATTGAATCGGCGGCCCACATTGCTGCCCATGGGTTCGAGGTAATTTCTGCTTTTCTGGCTTCGAGTTATTTTCCATTTAAACCGCGCTGCTGACTGTTGCGATGTTGTTCAGGTTCTCCAAATGGCTGTTTATGTGAAGGCCGGCATATCTCGTCTTAGGGATCTGGGGAGTCAGCTTCAGTTGGATAATGCTCGACTGATGGAGGAGGCTGGCCAATCCAAGGAAAGAGTTATGAGACTGGAGGAGGAGGCCATCCAGGCTAAGGTGGAGGCCGATAAGCTGAGGGAGGAACTGGAGCAGGTTAAGGGGCAACTCGCTGAGGAGGGAAAGCTGAAGGAGGCTGCTGAGGAGATGAAGGCTGAGCTTGCTAAGGCTCAGGACGCTAACTCCGGCCTCCAGGAGAAGGTGGCAGCGCTTCAGGAGAACATGGTGGGGGCTCTCAGCTGGTCCGCTTTGAGCACCGAGATCCAAATGGTCACCGCCTACACCAAGGGGAAGCATACGAACTGGGACCTAGCTGCTCTGGAGAAGAGGATGCAGGCGGAATTCCCTAATGGCTTCGACCTGGAGATGCTGGCTGTGGAGGGAGAGGAAGTGGTGGAGGAATCAGTTTCCTCTCCTCCCATTGCTCAAGAGATGCCTGGACCGGTGGTGGCCACTGATGATGCTGCTGTGGTGGAGCCTCTTGCCTCATGTCCTCCTGAGGATAATGTCTAGGCTGTTCAGCCCATTACCTTTTGTTGTCTGTGGCCCTGTGCGGTCAAAAATATTCTGTTAAAAAATTTGTTGTGTTCCGAATTTTTTCTTCTGCTCAAGGGAGCAGAGTACCAGAATTTTTTCTGCTCAAGGGAGCAGAATCATTTTGAACTTATTTTGTGGTACTTGCTTATTTCACTCTGTGGTGTTTGTTTTGTTTGTTTTGTTTGTTCTGTTTGTATGCATGCCTTTGTCCGTATGGTCGACCTATGATGATTGGTGGCCTGGGGTCTTGTTTTGCCCACTCAGTCAGAGGTGCCACGCTTTGCGTGGGTGCTGAGTGACGCAGGGGACTTGTAATGCCCTGGTTGTAGGCAATCAGCACAAGACGCACGCCTTCTGGGTTCTGGTGGAGGCGTATCTGGCAGATTTGGATCCCCCTGCTCTGGCGACAATGGCCTCTGTTTCTGGTGATTTTTACTTAGAAAAAATATTTTTTTAAGTGTACTATGTTCCAAGGTTTTTGGATGATCTCTCCCTCCATGGTCATAAGTCGATATGCTCCATTTCTAACTACTTTCTCCACTTGGTAGGGCCCTTCCCAGTTATAAGCGAACTTCCCCGCCTGTTGGTTTCTGGTGTTCTGGAATACCTTCCTGAGGACCAAATCTCCTTCCTGCAGGACTCTGATTTTAACATTCTTGTTGTAGCTTCTGGCGACTGTTTGCCTGTAGGAGGCCATTCTGATCTGAGCATCAGTTCTGAGTTCATCTATGGTGTCTAAACTGCTTGCCATCTCAACTTGGTTTCTTTCTTCTGTTGTGCAACCATATCTGTGAGTGGGTACCCTTACCTCTGCAGGAATGACCGCCTCAGCACCAAAAACCAAGCTAAAAGGTGTCTGCCCGGTAGCCACCTTAGGTGTGGTTCTGTCGGACCACAGTACCAAGGGGAGTTCTGCCCATCTGCCCCATGCTTCCTCCAGCCTTCTCTTCAGGTTGTCCATCACAACTTTGTTGTTGGACTCTGCTTGACCATTGGATTGCGGATTTCTGGGGGTGGATTTGTTGAGGGCGATGTTCCACCTGGCGCAATAGGCTTCCATCTTATTGCCAATAAATTGGGACCCATTGTCGCAGATGATCTCTGAGGGAACTCCGAACCTGCAGATAATGTTACGTTTAATAAAGGATATAACCTGCTTCTCAGTCACCTGAGGGAACGCTTCTACTTCTATCCACTTGGAGAAGTAGTCGGTCATTGCGAGCATGAAGACTTTGTTTCCTGGTGCTCTTGGCAATTTGCCTACAATATCCATTCCTCATTTCATGAAGGGCCAGGGAGAGATAATTGGATGTAGTGGTTCTGCTGGCTGGTGATTGACCGGTGCGTGTCTTTGGCAGGCGTCGCATTTTTTAACATACTCTTTGGCGTCCCTACGCATTGTTGGCCAATAGTAACCTTGGCGAAGTGCTTTGTTGGATAGACTCTTGCCCCCTGCATGATTTCCACATTCCCCGCTGTGGAGATCATGCATTACCATCTCTGCCTCTTCCTGGCTTAGACACCTCAGGTATGGCCCCGCTGTTGATCTTTTAAATAATATACCGTCGATAAGGGTATATCTGGATGCTTTCATTCTGAAACTCCGAGCTTCTCTTTTGTCTGCTGGCAGGATATCATCTTGTAGCCAGTCTTTGTAGGGTTTTCTCCAGTCGGAGATTTCCTCCTGCTCTGCTGTGGTGCTGTAGACCCTTGCTTCCTGAAACCACTGCAGACCTTGATCTGGTGGACTTCCTTCTGATGTTTCCTGCTCCTGCGCACCCCTCCGGATTGCTGGCTCCAACACATGGACTATGGGTATAGTGGATACTTCTCCTGTTTTGAAGGTTGCCCCCAGAGTTGCTAAGGCGTCTGCTTCCACATTTTGCTCTCTCGGAACTTGGTTTATTGAGAACTTTGTGAATCTCAAGGAAAGGTCTTTCGCCACTTCAAGGTAAGCCATCATCTTTGCGTCTTTGGCTGCGTACGAACCGTTCATGTGGTTGACTACCAGTTGGGAGTCACCATACACCTCCAGTTGCTTGATTTTAAGGTCCAGGGACAACTGGAGATCCAGGATCAATGCTTCATATTCTGCTTCGTTGTTCGGAATTCGCATCGGACTGCTTGAACTATGAGATCTCCCTGAGGTGATCTAAGCACCAGGCCTGCTCCGGATCCTCTCATGTTTGAGGCGCCATCCACATTGAGTTTCCACACTTGCTCGTCCCTGTTTTCTTCCAGGAGGATGACATCTTTCTCAGCTTGTGTCTGCAGTGCGGGGCTGAAGTCGGAAATGAAATCTGCTAATGCTTGGGATTTGATTGCTGTTCTGGGGACAAACCTCAAATCAAAGCCAGTCAAGTGCATAGACCACTTCGCCATCCTACCTGACAACTAAGGTTTTCTCATAATAGTTTTTAGCGGGTAATTTGTTATTACAGATATAACATGTGACTCAAAATAGGGATGCAGTTTATATGATGCAATAACGAGTGCAAGTACAAGTTTTTCAAGGGATGTGTGCCTGGTCTCTGCAGGGAGCAGAGACTTACTGACATAGTAGACGGGATGTTGCGCTCCCTCATGCTCCCTTATCAGTACCGCACTGACCGCCACCTCAGTCACTGACAAATACAGAAAGAGCGGCTCCCCAGGTTCCGGTTTCGACAGGAGTGGTGGGGTGCTCAGGTAGTGTTTCAATTCTTTGAATGCCTTTTCGTGCTCTTCCGTCCAGTCGAATCTCTGGGCCTTCCTCAGGACATCATAGAATAGACGGCATCTGTCTGAGGACCTGGAGATGAACCGGTTCAGGGAGGCAATTCTTCCGATCAGCCGCTGCACATCTTCTGGTTTCTGTGGAGACTCCAGTTGTAGAATGGCTTTGATTTGCTCTGTGCTGGCTTCGATTCCCCTCTGGGTGACCATGTACCCTAGAAATTTTCCACAAGATACTCCGAATGTGCACTTTGAAGGATTCAACTTCATCTTGTACTCCCTCAGGGTATTGAAAGCATCCTCCAGATGTGCCGTGTGCTGTGAGGCTTGCTTGGATTTGACAACCATATCATCGATATACACCTCCATGGTTTTGCCAATTTGCTTTTTGAACATGGCAATTTACGGTCAGAAGGTCGAAGGTCAAAAAGTAAAAAAGTCAAAGGACAAAGATCGAAAGGTCCAAAGACGAGAATCGATAGTTGAAAGTCGGGAGTCAAAAGTCAAAGGTTGAAAGTCGTAAGTCAACATGATTAAAAGTCATTAGGATAATCGAGACTCAAGGCAATATAAAACAATGGGCTGAACAGGATATAGCAGCATCAAATAGCCCGTTAAAGAATGCAACCCATCAAGAAACTTGGCCTACACACAAGAGGAAAAAGTCAAAAGATATTCCCTAAGTCCATGGGTTTCTTCCTAATGAGTAGGAGATGGTTCAGGAAGAAGTTAGGAGGAAAAACCCTAGGAGGCATCAGCAATATATAAAGGAAAGAAACGTGGAAGGAAATCATGGACCCTATCCTCAACTACAACAATCCCGAGCAGTACTATAGCACAATATTCATAGTCAATTATCATCAGAATATCTATACTTGTACCCTTTTTTGCTTTCCTCGTTCTTTTGGTCATAGTAAAATATTGGCGGGATTCCGATTCCCCCCGCGGTTTTTCCCACATCGGGTTTCCGCGTCACCAAATTTCTTGTGTCGTTTTCCTTTCGTTTTCTTCGTTCTTCGTTCACTAATATTGTCGCAATACCGGTAATCCGTAGTTATAGGTTGATCACTTTAACCCGCTACCTAAAATTATAACCCGGTAAATTTTTACCAAAACAAATTGGCGCCCACGGTGGGCGCCAAATTGTTTTGGTAAAATTTTACCGGGTTACGAATTAATCTGCGGGTTAAAGTGACCGGGCTAACGTTTCACGAAACAACGAAATGAATCGAATCGACGAATGAACAAACGATAAAAGAAACGAGAAGACACAAAAATTGGTGACGCAGAAACCCGATGTGGGAAAAACCGCGGGGGGAGTCGGAATCCCGCCAAATGTCTACTATGAACGGATAAAAATGAATGAGGAATACAAGTATCGATTTCGGGTAATCGGAGACTATATTTTGCTTAATTTGCCTTTTTGAACATCATGTTAACCAACCTTTGGTAGGTGGATCCTGCATTTTTCAGACCAAAAGACATAACATTGTAGCAATAGATACCTCTCTCAGACCTGAACGCAGTTTTCTCCTGATCTGACGGATGCATCTTGATTTGGTTGTATCCACTCCATGCGTCGAGGAAGGTCAGCATCTCATGGCCTGCTGTGGCATCTACCATGGCATCTATGTGTGGTAGGGGGAATGGGTCCTTCGGACATGCCTTGTTCAGGTCGGTGAAGTCGACGCACACTCTCCATTTGCCGTTTTTCTTCGGGACTACTACCACGTTGGATAGCCATTCTGGGTACTTGACTTCTCTGATTTTTCCGGCAACCAGCAGGTTATCTACCTCCTGGTTTATGACTTGGTTCCTCTCTGGAGCAAACTTCCTCCTCTTCTGCTGGATTGGTTTGTAGCTCGGGTCCACGCTTAACCTGTGAGTTATGATACTCGGATCTATTCCTACCATATCATCATGAGACCACGCAAAACAATCCATGTTAGTTTTCAATAATTCAACAAGATTTTGTCGGATATTACCTATGCATTCTGAACCGATTAGTACTTTTCGCTCTGGGTGCTGTTTGTCTAAGTTGACTTCATCTATCTACGCCTGAGGGGGTTCTAGATACTCCTGCAGAGGTAGGCGAAGGCTCTGTAGTTGCTATGCTGGAGGACTGGCCGTCTTCTTCAGCGCCACTCTGTAGCAGTGTTTGGCTTCTCTTTGGTCACCACTGATCTTCTGCACTCCCCAGGGCGTGGGGAATTTCAAGCATTGGTGGTAAGTGGACGTGATTGCCTTCATCTCATGTATCCACGGTCTCCCCAAGATTAAATTGTAAGTAGACGGACCATCAATAACTAGATACCGCACTTGCTTGTTTACTCCTCCAGCATAGGTGGGGATCGTGATTTCTCCTAGGGAATATTTGGTTTCCCCGCTGAATCCTACAAGGGGGACCGCTCTCTTGCTCAGGTCCTCCTCACTGAATCCCATGTTCTGCAAGGTTTCCAACATGATAAGGTTGACAGAACTCCCGGTGTCTACCAGTATCTTCCTTACGGTGCAGTTTCCTATGGAGAGCGTGATGATTAGGGCATCGTGGTGGGATTCTGGAGATGATTCCGCATCAGATTCATCAAAGGTGACGGCTGGGAGGTCTGGGCAGCTGATTCTGCAGGAATATTCTGGCTTGACTCCTCTGGAGTGGGAAGCGTGTCTTTTGGCTGCTGAATAGGTTAGACCGCTTAACTCTGATCCTCCTGTAATTACATTGACAATTCTGGTGCACAGGGGTGGAGGCAAAGGTAGCACTTGCTCTGCCGCGTTTACTCTGCTGGAGCTTCTAGATACCAGATGGTCTAAGTTTCCCTGATCATACTGGTATTTCACTTCTTTCCTGAGGAGGACACATTCTTCAGTGTTATGCCCTATATCATCGTGGAACTCACACCTCTTGCTAGCGTCTCTACGGTCGTTGGTGTACTCTTGTCTCCTGGGCCATCTGACTTTACGTCCCAACTCCTTTAGGGCTCTGAGCAGACCAGCCAGGTTGGTGGAGAACCCGTACTCGCTTATCTTAGGTGGGAGTCCTGGGCTCTCCTTCCAGTCTCTCTCTTCAGAGATCTTGTGAACACTTCTGTCGTAGGGCTTGGATCTTTCGCCCCTCCTCTCTCCTGGTGCCTTCCTGGAAACATGCTCAGAACCATAGGTAGCCCTTCTGGGGCCCGAATCCTCCTCTAGTCTGATGGCTGCCAATGCTTTGGTTTGCACATCCTCGAATGTAGCACAAGGATATTTGGTGAGATCTTTGTAAAGATCTGAATCCTGGAGGAGCCCTTGACGGAAGGCTTCGATGGCGGTGGCCACGTCACACCTGGGGATAGTCACTTTCTCCTTGTTGAATCTGTTGAGGAAATCTCGCGTAGATTCCTCGAATCTCTGCACCACCCGGTACAAATCGCTAGTTTGTTTTTCCGGCTTTCTGCTAATGGCGAATTGTTGGTTGAAAGCATTAACCAGATCAGCAAAGGAGGTGACGCTTCTGTTCGGCAGACCAACGAACCAGTGAAGGGCTGCTCCTGAGAGGGTGGAGCCGAACCCTTTACACATGCAAGCTTCCTTCAGAGGCCCTGTGGCGGTTATCACCATCATTTTCTGCTTGTACTGGTTGATATGGTCCATGGGATCTGCAGTGCCATCATAGAGCGTCATGGCTGGTGGCACAAAGCCCTTGGGCACAGCAACACAGGCCAGGTCGTCTATGAAGGGTGAGTCTGCATAGCTGTCCCTGGCTGCTCTCTCCAGGGGGCGCGGCATTCCAGGAATTTTGTTGATCAGTTCCCTCAGCTCCTTCAATTCTTGAGACTGCTGGTCTGCAGCGCTGTTGGTCCCTGTAAGAGGGTTAGAAGCAGGGGGAAGAAAACTGAAAGGTGTACTTCCTATTTGGGGTCCCCCAAGGTGCAGACTGTTTGGAGGAGGCGGCGAAGGGAATGCAACTGTTTCAGGCATGGGTTGCCACTCTGGTGCCTGCTGGTTGGGAGTAGGCGCTGCCCACGCTCCTCCAGAGGGTTGGCTGCTGGACAGGGGATACACTCCGGGTGATTGCGTTGGTTGCCATCTTAACGTTTGATGGACCGGGGTACCTGCAAGAGATAATGTGTTAGTCTCTCGGTTTTCAATGCCGGAGAAGAGATTACCTGAGACGCGCGATCTGTCGGGTGTGGGCCCATGGGTCAGGTAGCCTAGCCTCTGTGGCGCAACGGTTTGGACGGGTGGTGATAGCTCCAGATCCAGCCTAGTGACCACCTCCTGAGGAATCGCTTTTGATGCTTGCCCACTGACGGCGGGTTCTCTGTGGAGGCTTGGCTCTCCCCCAGATATCATAGGCAGGATCTCTGGTGGTGGTTGAATTGGGGCAAATGGTGGCCTTGACACCGCTTTTATCTGAGCCCTGATATCCCGATTATCCTTCTGCAAGGTCCTCACCGCTTGCTGCAGAGTATTGATCCCCTGAAGTATTTCCATCACCGGATCTGGGGCTGACGGGATCCTGAGCGCATCTCCAAACAACCCTCCATGAGCCGGCGTCTTAGATAGCGCTCCCTCCATACTGGTTCTGAAGGGATTGAGTGTTTTTGATGTCGGGGGTCCTTGAGGTGGTCTGGAGGTTGTCGGTGTAGGCCCCGCTGTCAGACTGACAGGGGTCGCCTGAGTGGATGGTGTGATGGGCTGACTTGCTGCCCCTGAGGATGGTGTCCCTCCAGCAGATTGGATGGAGGCATCTTGGCTACTGACAAGGTCTTGATCGGATCCAGACATGACGGTAGGTTGAATCACTGCAGAATTTTGGCTAGCAAACGATCACTTTGCCCCACGTTGAGCGCCAAATTGTTTTGGTAAAATTTTACCGGGTTACGAATTAATCTGCGGGTTAAAGTGACCGGGCTAACGTTTCACGAAACAACGAAATGAATCGAATCGACGAATGAACAAACGATAAAAGAAACGAGAAGACACAAAAATTGGTGACGCGGAAACCCGATGTGGGAAAAACCGCGGGGGAAGTCGGAATCCCGCCAAATGTCTACTATGAACGGATAAAAATGAATGAGGAATACAAGTATCGATTTCAGGTAATCGGAGACTATATTTTGCTTAATTTGCCTTTTTGTGTAGTTGAGTTAATGTGGACTGTAGAGTTGATGATCCCTCGTTTTTGGTACTCCTCTGTTTTATATCCTCCTTCTCCTCTTAGCTGTTGCTCTTCCCCTTTTCTCCCTGATTTCTCTCCTGCTCTGGTGGGTGTTCCTGGATTCTAGGGGGTAGTTACTTGACCGGGTCTTATGCTTAGGGTCAGATAGTTTTCGAGCAGTTGGGCTGGCTTGCTTAATACTTTGGTGATTTTCTCGGCCCAATTCTGATGTTGGGTTTTATTTCGTTGACTCGTTGACTTTCCCCGTATCGATCTCATGACTTATACGACTTCGGACTGAATGACTTCTTTTGACCCTTTGACTTTTTGACTTTGACCTTTTGACTCGGAGAATTCCACGTCATTCCGAAGGGTGCGAATTTTATCCCAAACAGTTTTATACTCTACTTCAGTAAATGATTTGGTTGTCACAGTTTAATTTACTTCTTTGACTTCCAAGAAATTGGTGATGACCCTAAGATTGGTGTCACCATATAAATCAAGGTAATAGTGATATTGTTACCTTATAATTTCGTAAAGAGTGGGAAGCCCCAAGAGTTTTCTCGACCAAACTAGGCTCTTTTTTGGAGGCTTTGTTACAGTCCAAAAGTAAAGAAAGGGAAGGCAGTAATTTAAACCACCTGAAAATGGTTAACAATGGATTTTGGAATATCCGAGGGCTGAATAATCCGACAAAGCAACAGGATATTAAATGGTTCCTGAATAATAATAATGTTGGGTTGTTTAGTCTTCTTGAAACTAGGGTGAAGAGTGTTAATTGGAGTAAGGTATTTAATAATATCTGTAGTGATTGGGCTATAGTCACTAATAATACTAAGCATAAAGGTGGAAGGATTTGGACTTTATGGAAACCTAATTTGTATGAGGTGAGGGTGTTGGATACTACGGCACAAACTATTTTTTTGGAGGTATTAGACAAGACTTGGGACAAACAGTATCTTCTTACTGTTGTTTATGGTTTTAATAAGCCTTCAGATCGTAATACTTTGTGGCCAATTCTGGAGAGGTATTATAGTATGTGTAGAGGGTCTTGGTTGGTTTGGGGGGACTTTAATAACATTTATGATGTCAATGATTGGATTGGAGCTCCTGTTACATTAGCAGAATTGAGAAGTTTTAGAAATACAATGCAGAAATGTGATTTGGAGGAGATGTAAACTAGCGGTGCTTTCTTTACGTGGAACAATAAGCATGAAGAAGGCACTAGAGTTTTCAGTAGAATTGATCGAGTTTTCATGAATGAGGAGTGGTTTGATATGTATCCTGATGCACGGGGTCATTTCTTACCGGAAGGCCTTTATGATCATTCTCCTTGTGTAATTCATTTAGACAGCTCGGTTCTTGAGAAGAGGGTCTCTTTCAAATACTTTAATATGTGGGCCATGGATCCTAGCTTCCCGTCTATTGTTGCACGGGTTTGGAGCAGGAAAGTTACAGGAAATCATATGTACAGGCTCGTGCAAAAGTTGAAATTGATGAAACCTGAATTGAAGAAGCTTAATAAGAGTAAATTTGCGGATGTTGAGAATGCAAGCATAATTGGGAAGCTAAAGTTGGAGGAAATTCAGCAGCGTATACAGAGTGAGCCTCCTAATGAAGAATTGTATCAGAAAGAAAAGAGTTTGGCTGCAGATTATCTGAAATCTTTAAAAGCTAAAAATTCATTTCTCAAGCAACGGGCTAAATGTCAATGGGTGCAAGAAGGGATGATAATGCTGCATTTTTTCATTCGTGTATCAAGAAAAGGTGTGCTAGAAACAAGGTGTTGAGAATTAAAGATAGCAAGGGAAGACTTTGTACTACTGCACAGGAGATCAATCATGCTTTTGAGGAGTTTTACATTGAGTTGTTAGGCTCTAATCAGCCGGTTACTCCTGTTCATAAACCTACTGTCAGGGTGGGAAAAGTGGTGTCCAGAAATCAGGTCATGGAGATTCTTCGTCCCTATGCTGATGATGAAATTAAAAGTTGCTTGTTTGATATTCCAGGAGATAAAGCACCTGGGCTTGACGGATTCACTAGTCAATTTTACAAGGATGCTTGGCATATAGTTGGCAGGGAGGTGCTGATGGCAGTACATAATTTTTTCAGGTCAGGTAAAATGCTGAAACAGGTCAATCATACACTCATTACTCTCATTCCGAAAGTGAATATGCCGGAGGATGTGACTCAGTTTAGATCTATCGCTTGTTGTAATACAATTTATAAATGTATTACGAAAGTGTTGTGTAAAAGATTGGGTGAGATTCTACCTACTATTATAAGTCCAAATCAAAGTGGATTCGTTCAGGGTAGGGAAATTGTTGAAAACATTCTTATTGCTCAGGATTTAGTGAGATTATATGGTCGAAAGACTTGCTCTCCTCGTTGTATTATGAAATTGGATCTTAAGAAGGCTTATGATTCCATCGAGTGGTCGTTCTTAGAAGAGATGATGGTGGCTTTAGGCATTCCTAATGAGTTTGTCCGGTTGGTTATGGAATGTGTAAGTACCCCGTCCTATTCGCTTGTGATTAATGGAACCACGTTTGGTTTTTTCAAGGGTAAGAGGGGGTTACGACAGGGAGATCCGCTTTCTCCTTTGTTGTTTGCTATTTGCATGGAGTATCTGTCGAGGATTTTGAATAGAGCACAAGATATTAAGGGATACAAGTATCACTCTTTATGTAAGAAAATGAAGCTATCCCATTTATGCTTTGCGGACGACTTGTTATTATTTTCTTATGGAAATGTGGATTCTGTTACGGTTATCATGAGAGCATTTTTATCCTTTTCCGTGGCCTCCGGTTTACAGATGAATAAACAGAAATCCAACATATTTATGAATGGGATCAAAGCAGAGAAGGAGATCCTCCAACTCACTGGAATTAAGAAGGGAACACTCCCTTTCAAATATCTTGGTATACCTATTTCTTTTAAGAAATTAGGTGTATTGGATTGTGCTATATTGGTGGATAAAATTGTGGAGAGAATTAAAAAGATTGGGAGTAAGCATTTGTCGTATGGTGGGAGAGTGACGTTGGTGCAGTCAGTACTTCACCATTTGCATGATTATTGGTCCCGAGTTTTCATCCTACCCAAGACCGTTTTGAGAAAGGTGAATGATGTGTGTAGAAACTTTCTTTGGAGAGGTGATAGTAACTATATTTCAGCTCCTTTGATTTCTTGGGATAAAGTATGTATGGAAAAGAAGCATGGTGGTTTGGGATTGAAAAATTCTTATGATTGGAATGTCGCTACTGTTGCTAAGTACATTTGGTGGATAGCTAATAAACAAGACCATTTATGGGTGAAATGGGTGCATATTAATTTTTTAAAGGGGTAGAATTGGAAGAGTATTCAGGTCAAACCACATTCCTCTTGGTCTTGGAAGAGGTTATGTACTATTAGGGATACAATTGTGGATGGATATGTGGAGGATGATTGGGTCGCTGCAGATAACGAGTACTCTGTTCAACAGGGATACGACTGGTTACAGCCAGCTAGAACTGAAATAGGCTGGTGCAAGCTCATTTGGCATAAATGGGTGGTGTCTAAACACTCTTTTATTGCTTGGTTGATCATGAACGGGAGATTACAGACTCACTGTCGTCTGCAGAAGTTGGGCATGCTGCTGCCAGATATGAAATGTTGCATCTGCTGTAGGGAGAATGAAGATCAGGAGCACTTATACTTTGAGTGTGATTACAGCTCGAAGTGTGTGAGTTTGATAGAAGATTGGCTGAGTATTAGCATTCCTAGAAGGGATACTTGGTCTTGGTGGCTAAATATCAAGAATATGACAAAGACTCGGAAGAGGATTGTAGGGTGTGCATTGGTCGGACTAATCTATCATATATGGATCGTGCGTAATGCTAGCAAGTTTGAAGGAAGAGTGAAGCATCCTCAAGCTGTTGTGAAACAATTGAAGGAGGAACTTTGTATTAGATTAAATTTCCTATTAAGTAGGAGTAAAGTACAAGAGATTAGTGAGCTATTAAATTAGCTAGGTACGAAAGATACTACAATGGTTGTTTGGTGCAATATGCTTTAAAGACTATTGAACATTAATATTAATCCTTACCTTTCACCAAAAAAAAATTTCATAAAGAGTGTAGTCTTGGATTGTTTGAATCCAGACTTTTGAAGAGTAGAGCTCAATTTGGCAAACCATTGTCTAGGTGTTTGCTTAAGCTCATGCAAAGATTTCATTAAACGACACACCATAGGTAATGTGTACTTAGGAGGGTGGTTTTGACTTATAACCATTTTGCCTCTTAAACTATAGTACCCTTGTGTCATGCTCATGTACACTTCTTGCTTCAATTCTTCATGTAAAAATGCATTGTTGACATCCATTTGATGAATATGCCACCTTTGCATAGCTGCCACTGCAAGTAAGGATCTGACAGTGGTAATTTCGCCACTGGAGCAAACGTTTCAATCTAGTTCACTCCCTCTCTTTGTCTACATCCTTGTATGACCAGTCTTGCCTTATATCTCTCTAGTGTACCATCAGGTTTGATTTTCACCTTGTACAACCTTCTGCTTCCAATTGACCTTCTTTCTGGTTACAATTGGGTAATATCCCATATATCATTCAATTCTAGGGCTTCTAGCTCATCATTCATAGCATCCACCCACCCCTCTTTTGTCACAACTCACTGACGGATTTGGCTCCTCATGAAGAGATATAGATTGCACCATATTGGCAAGGGAAGGTTGACCGTAGTTTCCAGCACTTGATTCATTTCTGTAGTAGATTGTCTATTATTGGCTCCTCTATGATTGATAGATATAAATCATTCATCCATTCTGGGGTTCTTCTCCCCCTTTATAATCTTCTAGGTGGAGGTTCATCTTCTTGGGTTAGGTTGTTTGTCGGAGGTTTTTCATTATCATCATTAGTATCCAACACAGTACATTTTCTATGCCTGCTACATCAATTAATATCTTGTCATTTGTTTCTCTTCTAACTAGAGCAGTTGGCAATAGTTGCTGCAAATTATTGTATCGACCGAACTTTCATCCTTAGGTAGTTTTATTGATGTTTTGATTGATTGTTCCCTACCCCCAATTGATATTCATAGTGAACCATTGACCTTAGTCCCTTTAATTATACTTTGTCATTATAATTAATATGGAGTATAATTTATTTTTCTTTGTTGAGCTTATTAGTTAGACTTCGCAACCAACCAAACCGAATTTCTCGGGCTAAAACATTAACTACACCAAAACTTTTCATTTAGCTCATTGTCCCTATGGATTCAATACCCGACTTACCCTAACTACTTAGTTAGGAGATTTAGGTTGTTTGATTAGTGGAGTTGAGATTCGCGAAAAATCTCTACATCAATAGTATATACTCGTTCTGCGGCTTCTGCCAAATTTTTTTAATTCTGTCTTGTTTTGACTTTTTTTTTTTTAATTTATCACATTCAAATCCTCAATTATTTTTTTTCCCACTATGTTATCATCGTCATTCTCCTATCCTCCGAGCATCCCCAACAACATTCTTCTTCTTTATCTGCACTTCTTAAAATTATATTATCACATTAATCTAATTTTTAAATTTTAATAAGGTAAATTAATATTTTCAAATAACTCATTTTCAAACTTAATGAATTAATTTCTTTTAAAATTCATACTCCGTACTTTATTCTAACTATCCCGTGATCTATACCATACACTTATTTCCGTAAAAAAAACTATCAGAATGAGGTGAATTGACCTATTTATCCTTGCTGAAGTAACACTATGAGATTTAAATTAGAAAAATAATTCATGTAAATTTTAAAAAGTGAAACCGAGAAATTTCCCAAAATTCAAACCCTAAATCACTTTCATCCATTTCCAATCATGTTAATCATAAATCAATTTCACTCAAAATCTTCTTAACCCTTATTCGATTTTCACATTACATTAGCATTGTTCATTATTGCTCTTCAATTACATGCCAAGTAAGATTCAAACTCGCGATTAATTTCTTGTTGATTCGCCAATATCGAGCAGTAATAGTGTAATGTGTATTGATTTCTGGATTGTTTATCGGAATTTTTTGTTTTCCTCAAGATGTTTTACTCAATCCTTACAAAATCGCTCTAACTTTTCCAACTTCGACCTTTATAAACACTTTACATAATTTCCCCAACTTGTAATCAGCTCTTCTGCTCTTTTACCCAAGGATACATTGTCCGAAGTTCGATGCGGTTCGACTTCGAAGTTTGGGTTCGAAATTCACTACCCCAAGTATTATAACGGAAGAGAAAGACAAACAAATAAGAACGTAAAATCGAGAGACAGACAGATTTACGTGGTTCACTAACAACCAGTTAGTTACGTCCACGGGCAGAAGGAGAGGATAGTTTTATTAATTTGAGGAGAGGTTACGGATTTCAGACGGATACCATAATTCTTAGGGTAAGGGTATGAGGGTTTATATAATACTCGCAACCTAAACAGAAACCCTAAACAGATTAGGAAACCCTATGCAATAGAAAATCCTAGGTCAGATACTCAGATATTGATTAGGAAACTCTAATCAATCAAATATTAATTAGGAAACTTTCCTAATTAAACAGATTCCGGTCGGAAACCAATTCGAGATCCAAAAAGACAATTGCAAGGCACTTATTTCCTAACAATCTCCACCTTGACTTGAATTGTCTAACAAATAGATCAAACAGATGCACTCCAACGAATGCCAGATCAGATTACCAGATGCACTCCAAAGAATGCCAGATCAAATGTATCAGAAATCTCCTCAATCAGACAGATGTACTAGATGCACTCCAACGAATGCCAAATGTACCAGAAAACTCCTCAACATATGTACCAGATGCATTTCAACGAATGCCAGATGTACCAGAAATAAAACTCCTCTCCCCCTCTGCCTCAAATATTGCCAAACAAAGGGCAATCAGATATTTCTAGAATTTAGCAAGTCCAAACCATGTTGGAACTTGCTATTCGGAACCAGATCAGACAGACACACCTCACCTTCATTACCACACCTGTTCGGAAGCTTGATTGACCGCTCACGGACCAAACTCTGCTGCTTCTGAACTAGTAATGAAAACATGATGGTTCAGATTCAGATTCAGATTCGGACTGTAGGGGTTGATCTTCAGACTTTGTTTCACTCTCATCAAGAGTTACTTGTTGCTCTACCTGTTTATCAGTGCTCCCACTGCTACTTCTATCTTCCTCCGATTTCAGTGATGATATCATCAGACAAACTGTACTCTCCTCCAGAACGGCCATCTCAGCGGTGACTATGTCGTCTTTCTTCAGAATGGCGCCCACCGTCTCTGTTGTTTTAACAACGCCCGCATCTTAAACTGCCACAGACTAAGACTATTCCTCCCATCAAAACTCTCAATTTTAACGCTCATCCCAGACATCTTTCTCACATATCAAATTAACCTGAAGCTCTGATACCAGTTTGTTATAACGGAAGAGAAAGACAAACAAATAAGAACGTAAAATCGAGAGACAGACAGATTTACGTGGTTCACTAACAACCAGTTAGCTACGTCCACGAGCAGAAGATGAGGATAGTTTTATTAATTTGAGGAGATGTTACAGATTTCAGACTGATATCATAATTCTTAGGGTAAGGGTATGAGGGTTTATATAATACTCTCAACCTAAACAGAAATACTAAACAGTTTAGGAAACCCTATGCAATAGGAAATCCTAGGTCAGATACTCAGATATTGATTAGGAAACTCTAATCAATCAAGAAATTTTCCTAATTAAATAGATTCAGGTCGGAAACCAATTCGAGATCCAAAAAGACAATTGTAAGGCACTTATTTCCTAGCACCAAGTGAACTCGGTTCGGTCGGATATTTAAACAAATTAATTTAGACTATTATAATTTAAAACGAATTAATAAAAGTTACGTAATATTAATAAACAATTTTATTTAAAAAGTATCAAAAACATTGTCACAATTTAGCTGTGACAAATAGTTGTGACAAATATGTCACTATTAATTTTAAAAACAAAATTGTGATAATTATTTTGAAATATATCCGTGATTTTCACGTTTAAAATTAAAACTTAGAACACACAAAATGAAACTTATAACCAGAAAACACAAAACATGTCGACACGAAGAAACACACTAAACACGAAGAACCCTAAATTTGACGACGTGAAGAAGACGACTCACGAAGAAGAAGACGCGCCGGTGACACACATGTCATTAGTTTGTCGTTCCACCTCCTCTCACAGACGCAACCCAGGCAATTGCTTACAAGTGATTTTTTTTTCAATTTGTTGAATTTCATTATTTATTTTTGCTTCAGATGCTATTTTCAGTCCTATATAGGCTTCAATTGAAGCTTTTTGTTACTAATTCTGATCTATTTCGAGTATAGCATTTTTTTTACTAATTTATACTCCGTAGTTTTTTGTTTAGGGTTTTTCTGCTGATTACGAGTTTTTGTTTTCTTTGATGTCTCTAGCTACTAGGTTGTTTCCAAATTTTTAGGTAAGTTTCATCCTCATTCTGACTCAGTCACTGATGTTTCGTAGTTTAGATCGGTTGAGTTGAGATTGTTTGAATTTTGTGTCTTTTGGAGTTGAATTTCGTGTAGTTAAGTCTCTAATTATGTTGTATTATAGGAATTTGTGCTATGACTGAAGGAATTGCTTGGTATTCAAAGTGCATGTATCGTGTTTTCAGGTGTAAATCAATGAAGAGCCTGTCTGTTCAAGGGAGTATCAATTTTTGTGTCGAAATCGTGTTCTAGGTGTTTTGATTAAGTTTGAAAGTGTCATCATTTTGTTGAATTATTACAGGTGTGTAGTTTGTCTAAATGTATATAAAAAAATGGGAATCTTATTTCAGTTTTTCGGCAATATAGTGGTTTTGACTGTTATTCTAATTGTATCCCTGCATTGAGAAATGGCTAGTTGACACCAAAAGTTTTCACCCCTGATCTTACTGTCATTGCAGAGGTTATTAGTGTTGCCTTTGTCCACTTATCTTTCTTTTAACGATCAATTATGCTAGCGAGTTACAAGTACACATGTAATATTGAGCCAACATAGATCAAAACTGCCCTAGTGATTGCATTTACACCAAATACAAATTTCATATAGTTGCGATAAAGTCATTGACTAGTGTTATTGATAGCTTAGGTTAAACTTCCTCTGTGAGTCCCTTTACAGCAGGGAAAAAATATATGCACAGAGCTCAAGTCTTGCTCAACTTTTCCGTTTATGATAAGACACATAGGTCATAGACTATTCTTAATTGTTTGTGTTGTACAATGTGAATGTTGACATTCTGGCTTATTTGTGTGTAATTATGATTTACGAGTGTTGTACATTTATGCAGATGCATAGAGTATGGATCCCGTTCTTTCTGGCTTTATGTGTGACTCCGTCTATTCACAACTGTGAGGGCACATTGCTGGTAGCCTGGTACCACATGTTCTAAACTCTCTTATGGTTATTGAATTCATCTAGAAATATGTCATTCCTTACGTTTCCTAGACAAACAAAGACGTATATACATCCAGATTTTACTATATGATAACCTAATATTAATACATAGGACTAGTTGAATTAACTGGTACAGTTGATTTTTCGCCATCAATTGTGCTAGTCTTATTTGGTCTTTGGGATATTTGTATCAACTTTTGATAATTCTACTGATGGATCTGCCAGAATAGTACTCCTTATGAGATATCCGCTTCAGTTTCATATCCACATATGGTATTTTATTTGGAATGTAGTTTCACTTTATACTCATACGTTATACGGAGTAACACACTTGTCACTGTTTTAAAATACACATTCTTCATTAGAGCATGTCCATCCATGGAGAATGGGTGTCTCCATGGGTAGGAGGGAGAAAGGGATGGGTCTCCATCTATGGAGAGGGGGTTCTCCATGATGGAGAAGGAAAAATGATCTGTTGGGACGGAGAAGGCTGATTGTGAGGGGAAGAGAGAGAGAGAAGGTGGGGGCAGGGGCAGAGAAAACTCATAAAAGTGAGGGAGAAGAGAGGTGGTGGGTAGGGGACACATGGAGACTGATATTTGATGGAATCTCTAATTTATGTAATTTCTAATTTATGACACAGGCTGATTATGTAATCTCTAATTTACAAAACTTTTATTTTGTTTAGGTGTGCTCTTTTGTTTAAATTTCTTGTAACGCATCTATTATTGTATGCTTTTTAATTAATGTACTCGGTTTTTATTTCGTAATGAAAATCATAATATTTATAACATGTAAGTTATTATTAACTACTCATTTATAGCGTATTAATGTACTCGTTTTTTATTTCGTAAATTAAAATTGCTTATTATTAACTACTTATAATTACCAACTTTAAGAAAAAAATTATGAGATGGTTTATGTAAATTAAATAGAAAGATGAGTAAAATTAATGAGTGGGGTAGTATAAATGAGGTGGGTCCTTTATGGAGAGAAAATGGAATTCATGGATGGAAGAATTTTTTTTACGAAAGGTAAAGTGGGGTAGAGAAAGTGAGGTGGAAGGAGTGGGGTCCTCTACAGAGAAAAAAATTATCCATTGATGGTCATGGCCTTAGACCATGCACATTGGTTTTCATCTTCTTCTTTTTCATCTTACCTTCTCTTCTCATTTCAATATCCACCTCATTTTTTCCACTTACTATCTTATTTTTTCATCTTACAAAAAAACACCCCACATTCATTTCATCTTCTACTTTCATTCTCTCTTCTATTTTATTATACCCCACACATTTACACATCAAATTTACCTTAACCCAATCATTTATTTTCATACTATTATTAATTTTTACTCTTAATTTGCTTACATTTTTTTGAATATTATCGTTTCTAAAAAAATGAAAGTAAGAAATGAAAATGAAACACACGGATGTAATCCCTTAAAGTTAAATAAATTATAATGAAAACAGGCGAAGACTTAATACTTAATACATTGTAAAACCTAATTTAATTAATGTAAGTTCTTTATATGAATTTATCATGTTCTTAATTAATAAATGAACATAACGATAAACTCAAAAGCGGAAGCTAAATAATAAGATCTAGAAATAACCTCCAGCCATTGCTTATCGGATTCCTGAACAGCTTTATCTACAACCCGAAAATACCGTCCCCGAATACCGTCGATTGTCTTAACTATATTGTCGGTTCTAAACTCTTTCCTCTCAGATTTAGATGGTGTATAAATGAATAGAGAAGATGAATCTAGTGACCCTGAATAGCGTTGTATTTATACTAATCTTTCCATCAAAGATAAAGTTACAACTAGATAAACTTTCTGTATAGTGGTTAATGGAATATAGGATGGCAGGAGATAAGAGATAGATATTTTTTAGAGTTTAGGTTGATCACCAAATGGACCACAATTCAGTAACTCTAAACTGATCAAACAACTTAATCAGTTATTAAGTCTATCATAAATTCTAACAATTAAGACTTACTAAATTTAAACAAGCATAAAATAAATAAAAAGGGAGGACGACAACGACAGTACTTAAAGACTTTTACAAACAGAAAGACTCGACGGTTAATATTGGACAAAATCCATTATTTTCTAATAGGCTCATGGTCCCCATCGTAATCGTAATCTGAATTGTCCATCCAAACGTCTGGGTTTTCGTCTCCCCGAAGTTCAATTTCATGGAGTTGGTCCTCCTCCATTGTAATTTGGTCATAAATAGTCCAATAGTAAACCTCTTCACGTTGAACAAATGTCCGTCCACGACCGGACAAAAGATCACTTAAAACATCTTTATCAACTATTTTCAACAGTCTACGAATCATCGAAACACCTTCACTTTCTAAGGAGGTAAGTTCTTCGTTTTTACCCATCCATGTCTCTAAAATATTAGAGATAATATAATCAAAATCTGCATATATCATAACATTTCATATATAGTAATAGTAAGAATCATACCATAAGTATTATTAACTGTCATTGGAGGACTAAGTAGAGCTTCTGCATTTCCAGTTATTATACCATGGAGTTTGGTTAGGGCCGGTGGACTATTTAATAATAACATATACATGCTTTCTATTACGACTAAGTTAACACGAGTAAAAAAGTTGGGAGCTTCATCCCTAATCTTATTGATTTTCCACTGAGTTTTTTCAACTTCCTCATCATAGTGGGCAGACATATTATATATATTTTAGTTAATTTTATGTAGGAGTGAAAGAGTTGTGAGGAGATGTAAAACGAAGTCATAACTTATATAGAGCTATTTTTTTCCATATATTTTCTTTTTCTTTTTTGGTATTTTATTAATTACAGCATTCGTCAAAAAATACAATTGAAATATATTTTTTGGTGCAGTGTGTAGTCACTTCGTTTTTGAAAATCGTATCAATCAAAGTATTTGACACAATAAATAATGGAGTTGTCAATTTTTACCACATTGATTTTGTATTGTCTTATCAGAATAGTGTATGTCGGAATGGTGCAGTGTGTTGTCACTTCTTTTTTGAAAATCGTATCAATTAAAGCATCTGCCTTAATAAATACTAGAGTTGTCAATTTTTGCCACATTGATTTTGTATTGTCTTATCATAATAGTGTATGTCGGAATGGTGCAGTGTGTAGTCAGATCACTTCGTTTTTGAAAATCGTATCAATTAAAGTATCTGACACAATAAATAATGGAGTTGTCAGTTTTTACCACATTGATTTTGTATTGTCTTATCAGAATAGTGTATGTCGGAATGGCGTAGTGTGTAGTCACTTCGTTTTTGAAAATCGTATCAATTAAAGCATCTGCCTTAATAAATACTATAGTTGTCAATTTTTACCACATTGATTTTGTATTGTCTTATCAGAATAGTGTATGTCGGAATGGTGCAGTGTGTAGTCACTTCGTTTTCAGAATAATTAAACAAAAGTTTTCGGAATAATTAACATAAGCTTACAAGTACGTAGAAGGAAAATTAAGATTTAATTAAATAAAACAGGTTACAAATACATTGAATAAAACTTAACCTAAGTGGCAAAACCTTTGCCAAAGATTCTCAATAAGATCATTTCTAAGAGATAAATGTTGAGTTGAATCTTCCATATGATCTCGATTAGACACAAATTGATGTATATCAAGAATGTATCCTACATCGTATTCAGGTTGTTCAACACTAGTAGATGCTTCCTCATTGTCTTCTTCCATATACTCATTTGCAATGTCGTATCCAGCATATGTATCAAGTTCATCTTCCACAATCATGTTATGTAATATTATACATGTTGTTATAACTTTTCGCAAAGTTATTGTATCCCACGATAGTGCTGATCTACGAATTACCGCGAACCTAGCTTGCCGGACACCGAACGCACGCTCCACCTCCTTTCTTACACTCTCTTGTCTTTTTGAAAAGCACCTATCTTTAGGTGTTTGTGGATGTCTTATAGACGAGATAAAAGTAGACCACCTTGGGTATATCCCATCTGTTCAGTAATAAGCAGTATTGTGGTGATTGCCGTTTAGCCAATAACTAATACGTGGAGCTCGCCCGTTCAAGAGACCATCAAAGACAGGGGAATGATGAAGCACGTTTAGATCGTTAGCTGATCCGGGCGTGCCAAAATAAGAATGTCATATCCACAAATCTTGAGAAGCTATAGCCTCAAGAATTATCGATGGTTTTGTTGGCCGTCCTTGATATTGGCCTTGCCAGGCCACTGGACAATTTTTTCAAGTCCAATGCATACAATCAATACTCCCCAACATACCTGGAAATCCCCGTGTTTCATTGATTTGAAGTAGCCTTTGAACATCTGCAGCTGTTGGAGTTCTGAGATACTGTTCACCAAATTGAGCAATGATAACTTCGACGAACATTAAAAGACATTTCCGTCATGTTGATGCACCAAGTCTTAAGTATTCGTCGACCCTATCAGCGGCCTCTCCGTATGCTAACATATGAATAGCGGCAGTACATTTTTGCAAGGCTGATAAACCTGGTCTTCCGGTAGCATCACGTCTTTGTCGAAAATATTCGTGAGTGGACTCAGCAGCATGTACCAAACGTAGAAACAAATGTCTTCGCATCCGAAATCTACGTCGAAACATCCTATCATCGTACACAGGTTCATCAGCGAAGTAGTCGCTGTAAAGCCTACGATGACCATCTTCTCGGTTTCTTTCAATGAATTTCCTTCGTTTCCGAAGTGGTGGTTGGTTTTGATATATGGTGAGTATTTTGTGCTTGTATTTGTAATAGTCGAGTACTCAGTAAATTTCTTAATTGAATCCTTTGATCTCGACGTCTATTGTAGCCTTCTGAGGATGAAGAAGAATGTGTTGAAGATGGTGGGGAAGATGGTGGAGAAGATGGTGGGGATGAAGAATTAAACATGATGTGTGAATGATTGAAATTGGTGTGGATTATTTTGAAGTGGATTCATCCATATATATAGAGTCATTTTTTATAAGGATATGGATAAGAAATTGAAATCTATATGGATATTCTTTAGATAAGGCTAGGTTTATTGGGAGTCTGAGGATGAGTCTGAGTATGAGTCTGAGACTCAAATTTATTGAGTCTGAGAGTCATACCTGGATAATGTGGTTGGTACGAGTCTGAGTCTCAGACGGATTTAAGTTTAAAGGGAGTCTGAAGTTGTGTCTGAACAAAAGTCTGAGGCTCAGATTCTTTGAGTCTGAGACTCATACCTGGTTAAAGTGGTTGAGACGGTCTGAGACTTAGATAAGTCTGAAGTTGAGTCTTGGATTTCAAAGACTCATCCTCAGACTCGTTCATTCAGTTCAGTTTAAATCCGTTCATTTTAGTTCAGTTCAATTCAAATAAGTTATTATTATTATTACTAATTATTATTATTATTATTATTATTATTATTATTATTACTATTATTATTATTATTAATGACATTTTTATAAAAATTAATATTAATATAATATTATTTTTATTCTTATTGTTATTAATATTATTATTATTAAATATATATATTAATGTTGATTATTAATATTAATATTATAATATTATTAATAATTAAACTTATTATTATTAATTATTATTACTACTATTGTTATTGTTATTGTTATGATTATTATTATTATTATTAATATTTTTATTATTATTATTATTATTATTATTAATCCTCAGACTCGTTCATTCAGTTCAGTTTAGTTCCGTTCATTTTAGTTCAGTTCAATTCAAATAATTTATTATTATTATTATTTTTATATTTTTTGCAAGAATGTTAGAACTCTTTATTCCTCCATCAAGGGTAAAAACAAAGAGAACAAGCTTACATAGATATAGCCAAGACTTGCCAAGGCAAAGTAAAACGGAAATCCAATCAACTAGCCACTAAGAACAAAATTGATGCAAAAGGGGGTATCTGTGCTGCATTCTAGTGCTAACAACTAATTTGAGTCTAGTACAGGGGCGGACCCAGGCCCAGGCTACTTGGGCTATAGCCCGAGTAGTTTTCTGGGAAAAAAAACTTTATATACAATTAAGTGATAATATGGCATCAGATTAATGTAAGTGCTGCAGCGGTGAAGTGCTTGTCTCCTACTCTGTAGACCGGAGATCGAATCCTACTTGCATCAATTTTTTGTAATTGTGATGGCACTAGCAACTAGGCCCCCACTCCCCTACTAGTCTATCATTAGTTCTACTCGTGGAGTATTACTCATATTTTTCCTATGACTATTTTTATTTTTTTTCTCCGCAAGTCTTTACTATTTACTTAATTTTTTTATAAAAAAAATTTCTAAAGAATAAAATGGGTTAAATAGTACTCTTTTCGTCTCGATCATTTTTTATCCTTTGATTAAAATAATTTTTATAAATAATATAAAAGGACAAAAAATGATCGAGACAGATAAAGTACTCGATACTTCACTTAGATCGATGTGACAAACCTTTTTACTGGTCAAAATAACTACGGTGTATTTTATTTGTCTCCTCTATACTATTTGACCACTTGACCGTTTATGGTGAAATTATAAAAGATGTTTCCGTTACTAAGAATAATTCTGCCAAAATTGTGTCGATTGAAGTGATATTTCGCTAAAAATTAGAATAATTTTGATAAGATTATAACACATTATTTATCACATTTAGTTAAAAATGTCATGAAAGTCATACATAAAAATGTAAAACATAATTTGAATAATATGACATAAGAATATGTGTTGTTATCGACTTATCAAACATTGCAATGTTGTACTAGTAGTATAATGTGCACTCCTTCAACAAAACCGTTCAAAAATAGCCCCAGGAACCTACAATTCCTGGGTCCGCCCCTGGTCTAGTAAAACACTGCTCAACAGAGTGTTCTTTGCCAGCAAAAACACGAGTGTTTCTCTCCTTCCAAATATAGTAGATAAGAGCAGTTAGTAAGGTCTTCCTCCAAGCAATCATCCATTTAATCTTACTGGGAGCAAAACAAATGCTTCTAGTTGTAGCCTGTAAGTCAGTACAGTTCCACGGTTTGCCCAACCATCCTCTCGCCATAGCAACCATGTTAATAGAAAACGGGCAATCAAAAAATAGGTGTTTATGACTTTCACACTCTTGTTTGCAAAGATTGCATCTGTTGGGGATAAAGAAACCCCGTTTCTGCATCACGTCGACTGTTGGGAGCCTTCCTTGTAATGCTAAAGAACTGATAATTTTATGCTTAGGTAGGATAACAGAGCTAGTAATCACCTTGTGCCATGGCATTACAGGATACTTCCCTCTAAACCCAAGTGATCCATAGGCTAGGGTGCTGATGTATGATTTGCCAAATCCATTTAGCTACAAGCGTTTTATTCCATGCCAATATCTCTTTAATATTGAAACCTCCCTCCAACCAAGGGGAACATATACTCAGTCAACTTTTACAAACCATTCTCCTGCTAGCAGATGATGAAGACCAAAAGAAATCCTTGCATATTTTCCGAATGATTTTGATGATTGCCTGAGGCAAAAGTGCAGTAGCACACCAATAATTGGCCATACCAAAGACAATAGAGTTTATAATCTGAGCTCTGCCAGCATAAGACAGCAGACTATTAGACCAATGCATCACCGAATTTTGCAGCTTAGTGATCAAGCAGCTAAACTGCTCAATACTATTTCTGGTAGCATTCAAAGGCATCCCTAAGTACCTGCAAGGGAAAACGCCCTCCATGAAACCAGATTGAGAAATAATTTGAGCTTTAACCGCTGGTTTCACCCCGCCAAAATAAATGTCCGACTTGTCATCATTCACCCTCAAACCAGAGTATGCAGCAAACTGATTTAAACAGTCCTTACCAGCAAGGACAGAAGGCAAGTCACCTCTCATGAAAATCATGAGGTCGTCGGCAAAGACCAAATGGTTTAAAGATAATTTCGCACATTGGGATGAGTTGAGACAGTTGGAAGAGTCTTAAGCATCCTCAAGTATCTCGATAAAATTTCCATGCTAAGAACAAAGAGGTAGGGGGATATGGGGTCCCCTTGCCTAATGCCACTTTGTCCTTTAATAAATCCAACAACTCCACCATTAAATTTCAAGGAATACCATGCTCCGGAGACACAACTCATTATCCAGTTCACAAAAACGGGGGGAAAATTTAGTGACAGTAGCATGTCTTTAATGAAGCTCCATTGGAGGGAATCAAAAGCCTTCCTAATGTCTATCTTTATTATTATTATTATTATTATTATTATTATTATTATTATTATTATTTTTTCATGCTAATTTATATCAGTTCCACTCAGTTCAGTTCAGTTCAATTCAACTCATTCCACTTTAGCTCAATTTACTTCTGTCCTAAAGGACATGGCCAAAATAATTTGTATTAAGTGATATAGTTGTATATAGATGAAAAAACCAAATTCGTATGATAAATGATATATAATATTGTACGTAACCTGAATGACTCAACCCGAATAAGCCAGCCCGAACTTGATTTGATACTCAAACTAAAGATCCGAGCTTAACCCATAACGTGAATTGACTCGAGCTAATCCGAAATTGACCCGACTATTATTAACGAGTCGATATCCCTAATTAAAAAAGATGAAAATAATAAACCCAAAACCCAAAATGATCTGGTCTGGTCCAAAGTCAACGCGAAACTCACCTGACCCGATTGACTTGTTTGCCAGGTCTACCGACAATCCAACCCGAACTCGACCCACCCGTCCGATTGACACCTTTAATAATGACCACTTGGAAATAAAATTATTCTTATGTCACAAGATTTATTTAACAATTAATTAGTTAATTGTAATTATTCAAGTTATAAAATAAACGTAGATATTGAGGTAAATAAAAAAAATGTATGTAAAAAGTTGAGATGAGATGAAATAAATAAAAAAAATAAAATAAGGTAGGTAAAAAGTTGAGGTGAGATGAGATAAATAAAAAAATAAAATAAGGTAGGTAAAAAGTTTAGGCGAGATGAGGTAAATAAAAAATTAATAAAATAAAATAAGGTAGGTAAAAAGTTGAGGTGAGATAAATAAAAGTAATAATATAAAATAATGTATGTGAGGTGAGAGAGTCTGAGATGAGTCTGTGGATAAAATATGCTTTTGTAATGAGTCTGAAACATAAAAAGTGAGTGGAAAACTGAGGTGGCAGAGTCTGAGAGAAAAAGATGGGTCTATGGATAAACTTAGTCTAAGGATAAGGATATCCACACACTCAAGATACTCTAACGACTTTATTACAGATAAGGAAAATCCAGTAACAACTCTATCTACTTTTCAAATACAAATTAACTAACGGCTCAAATTCAAATACTCCAACGACTACATTCAATTGAAAGCACAACTTAAAAACTAATATAAATTAAACACACAACTTGAATACAAATAAGTAAAAACTTGAGTACATAAGGACTGCTACAAATTTGAAAAAATAATAAAGTAACATTAAAAAACTGCCAAACTTATTAAGCAAATTAATCTTCAAAGTTTCTAGCTGTGGTCGTAGCGATGGAGCTTGCATCAATTGTTGAAGCATTTGCCAGTCTTGGTCCTTTCTCTTTCTTTCGTCTCTTGTCTTCTTAAATTGCAGTTTCTCCCTCTCCAAAACTAGATCAACTGCAGTTGTTTCATTCATCACTGCAAACTGCAAGTTTATTTCATCTAACTCAACATTACTGACTTTTTTCTTACCTTTATTTCTCTTTGCCTGTTGTCGACCCTCAGGACGTTGAGTGCTTGCACTGTCAATATCATTAGATTTAGGATTTGACTCCTCATCATCAAGTCGTACTCTTTTACCACTACTGGTGCTGTCTTCATTTACACCGCCGGTAGATGTCCCTCCAACGACACCCGTTTTGGAAGCGTTGGCAGCGAAGGGAGCTAAAAAAATAAACTTTCCATTTCGGATGCCCTTTTAACATATATATCCCAAGCATGATCCAAGCCGAATCTGGATTTATATAAAGCTCTGGTCTCTGCTAAGACGCTTTCTTCATTCCACCCACTGGTCCTTCTTCTACAAGTCGTCTCATAGCACGAACTCCATTTCATGATTATGGTGGATATTCTTCTAAATCGATTATCGAGCATTCCAATAGAGCGTTGTCGTAGTGCAAGATTGTAAGCTCTTGCCAATTCATATTTTTCAAATACACGCTTCCAGAAAACATTCTTGTTTTGGTTAGTACCAATAGCACCATCTTCAGAAATAGTAATAAAAGAGGAAATTAGTGTCTCATCCTCCTTTACGGAGAAAGTAGCCCTGTTCGAGTTTCGTGATGTTGGGGTCGATAAATTTTCGACTACATTTTCATCAACATCGTCATCAACATGATATTGAATCTGCAAATTTGCAGGAGTTTGGGTAGAGAATATAGAAAATGGTTAGTATTATCATATGTTTATTGACTTGAATTTTGTGTAGGTAATACTGTATTATCTGGAAATTGTTGTGTGTCTTGATATTCATCTAAATATTCTGAACTGATATCAAAATTGTAATGATAATTTGATGAATTGTTATTATTATTATTATAACTCATAATTATAAATAGTATTTAAATAATACTCCGTATTATATAATTGTGAGAATGATTGGGGAAGAGTTATGTAAGAAGAGATAAATAATGGAGTATATTTATAGAGGTGGAAATAGGGTTAGTCGGGTCGGGTTGGGGCCGGATATACTCGGGTTGGGTAATATTGTGTTCGGGCCGTAAGTTTCGGGTGATTTAGGTTCGAATGGATCGGGTTGCGCGCAGGGAGGGTCATCGTCAACCAGCTAAACGTATTAACGAAAATATGAAATTTAGTGACTTCGGAAATATTGTACGATACGCTTTGAAAAAAAATCTAAAACCAACCAAAAACGCTATTAATTTATTTTACGAACATTAATTTCTAAATATTGTCGTATCAATTAATTTTTTTTTGCTCGTAACAATTTGACACTGATTACGTTTTTTTACCAATTCTTGGCATCGATTAATTTTTTTCTAATCCGTGCCACGATTATATTTTTTTTACCAATTCGTCACTTCGGCACCACTTTTTTTACTAATATCGGTCACTAGGTCGAGTTCGGATCATTTTACAAAAGGTCTGGCTAGGATCGGTTTCGGGTAAATACGGACGTTGGAACCGAAACAAATGAAGAAATAAGAAATAAAACTAAATCATGTATTATGAGTTTTGCCCACTTGCAATGCCTTCTCATCTTTCTCAAATAAAGATTCCCACACTTTCTCAAATAAAACAAATGAAAATCTCATACTTTATCTGACAACTCCTGACCAACCTCCTCTCTCTTCAATTTTCACCATTTCGTCTTCACGAAATCGTTTCATCATTTCAACTTCAACTTCTTCAATTTCATCAAATGCAACCAACATTTCATCTTCTTCTTCATCCCTCTCTCCATTTTCATCATTTCAACTTCTTATTTTTCATCTAATGCACATGGTCTTAGAGCATGTTCATCCATGAACGAATTTTTCATTCTTGAATGGAGCCTATTCATTCCACGTACCTCATCATTTCTTCCTCAATTTTTTCATTTTAAAAAAGCTCCTCCATCCAAGAATGAATTTACTATTCTCTAATTAATTCCAAAACCCACCGATCCAACGGTAACCAGCTGCCTAAAAGAAAAACCGCCTGGAAGTCCGAGGACCTTTAGTACTGTACCCTACCCCCGAACCAGCAGCCTTCGCGCCAAGCAAGACCGCCCTTGTCCCTTTCTCCATCCACATGGCATTTTATCATTGGTAGAATAAAATTAAAAGAAAAAAATGTTGCATAGAAATGGCAACTTGCCCCCCACAATTCTCATTCTCTCTTCCATTTGAGTGAACAAATGATTTTGGATTCTCCTTCACCAAGAATATTTCATTCTTGGATGGAGGACCAAAATTTCTCCATCCTCCATCAAGAATGAAGAAAAAACAATGGATGGGGATGCTCTTAGGTTTATACAATCTAAGACCTATATTGGTGTTTTGTCATCTGCACATCTCTCATCCTACTCAGAAGACTTTATATTTTAAAATATCTCCTTTCTATTAAAGAAGGGACCAAGGCCCATGACGTGGCAGCCTCATTATCTCAGGATTAGCAAGTAATCAAACCTTAAGCAAATCCCTTAATCAGTCATCTAGGCTTAGATGAAGGGTTCTAAGTGTGGAACCGTTCTTGCGTTCACACTTTCATTGGGTCTCCATTCAACACAGTAAAAGAGGACAGTCATTCAACATCTAATGGCATTAAATGCCCTCATCTACAATTGCAAATGCAAATGTTGATTACACGAGAAACTGAGCATTGAAAATCACAAACCAAAATTACTCCTAAATCGAGTTCCAATGCAAGCTAATTGATTACTTTACATTATACTTAATTTAAAAGGGCCATATATTCGTATTTCAGAAACCATCTCGACATATCTCTCATAATATTCCTTCGGCTTAAATTATTCTCAAAAGTGGTTGTTCAAACGTATTTGTATAGCGGCTTTCTTGCAACGTTGTCTACAAATATGGTAGTCCACAAACACAGTAGTCTTAAACCTGCATGTTATATCAGTTCATAATTATTTTTTCATGTTGTATTAAGTGGTCTATTTGTGAAAAAAAATTAAGATAAAGCACATAATTGAAGTTTTTCAATTTAGTCACTAACATGATTTTAGTATATCTGAGATAGCTTATGATCAATTGATCATGTCTTTTTCCGCTCAGTTTCTTGACAAAGTATTCTATCTTGTCTCTACCTTTTCCATGTGCAGAATGACAATGGCAAGGACAGTATAAGGATACTCTCTTCCATTGCAGGTGCATTGAGAAGAAAACCTTGGAGATGATATCCACAATTTGGCCGTTATCAGGGAAATTAATGAGGTTATGAAATATCAATTTATTGATGATAAGGTAAATTACTCATTGTGTTGTCATCTTCATAAAGTAGATATTGTAAAATTTTTGTGTTGCTGACAGTACCATATAAGTATATCAAACTTACATCCTTTTGTTTTCTACAGTCAACCGGGTGCACCTTCAAGATCACAACTTAATGCATATCAGAGATGCGAAGGGTCATTTATGTGCAAGAATCTTTGAAATCAGTAATATTATGATGTACTCCGTAAAACATAGATTTTCAGAATCACATGACTAATTAGATCATATAGTCCCCTCCAATATACCTAAATATTACTTCGTATTAGATTATATAATTAGAGTTTAATAGTTATATACATTCTCATTTCATATCTAAACTACACCCATTGATTCCTATAGAAATTATCTCCCATGGAGAAAGTATCGTGTTCTAGAAAGCAAAAGAAGAAGGCTCTCACTATCCATGACAATGGTAACAAAGGTAATAAAATATTGAGTTTTTCTATGGGGTACCCCTCAACTATCGGCTTTTCCAAGTGGTACCCCCGCCTTTTTTGAATTACATAGTGTACCCCTAAACTTTGTAAATTACTCTGTATAGTAACCAAAATTTTGACTTTCCGACGAAAATTTCTCAATTGATGATGTAGATAGTGATTATTCCCTAATTGACTTTCATCAACCATGATATATTTCTTCAATCTGCATCCTTTACTCGAAAAACTTAATTCCACCACACTACGACATATGGGTGATGAAGGAATTGAGGTTGAAGGATTTAAAAGAGTGAGGTAGAGAGGTCAACGTCGACCGACAACAGAGGTGCGTTGTGGTGAACATTTAGTGGCTTGGTGAATGGTAAAGAAAGAGAGGTGGTTTGAAACATTAAATTGGATTGATTAATATGTCAATTACTCATTTACAAAAAAAATATAATATACTTATCACTTTGGTTATGATATGGACTGATAAGTAAAGTTTAGGGGTACACCTTGTAATTCGAAAAAGGCGGGGGTACCACTTGGAAAAGCCAATAGTTGAGGGGTACTCCATAGAAAAATCCTAAAATATTTTATTAAAGAGTTTGAAACACAGCTATGCAAAACACCATGTAATCTGTCAATTCAACTCAGTAATCCAAGAAGATGATACACCAGCAGCAAAGCAAAGAAAATGCAGAAACACAAGTTAAATAAATATCTATCTCCAGGTTAGTCCAGAAAGGTTTTTAGTTATTATTACACCCTGTATTATTAGAAATTCTATCATTTCTATTGTTTTTAGTTCTGTTTATTATAATTTCATATACGACATTTTTTTATAGGCAAAATTAAAGCGTAAACAGACATATCGTGTATTTTTTACACGCTAAATAACTATTAATGGATTGTTCCTATTCAACAAAAGGCAATGGTTATACTCGATTTACGAAGCAACATGAAAATAATAGGTGAATGGTAACGTGAAATGTCCAACCCATATTGTCCAAAACGTGCTGAAGCTTTGAAGGAAGTTAGAAATTATCTTCCCTACTCTCAAATTGAACCTCTATTACCCTTCTAAAGCCATTTCATTAGACTTGACCATTTTTCACATTTCCAAGAAATCAATTCTGTGTATTTCAAGTGTTTTGACAATACCAAGAACGATAATCAAAGATTATCGTCCACTAATCAAAATAATACAATGGAACACGCATAAAGAAGCATATTTTTGCTCACTGAAGGAAAATAATTAAAAAAACACAAAAAATCGAAAATTGTAACACAGTTATGAATGAACTTGCAATCAAGTATCACATGCATGTTACAAAAATATGGATTACAAAAAAAAAAATCATAGATTCAGCAATTAAGAAACATGTACTCAAGCTTATTGGAATGTTATTAACTAGACACAAATAGATCTGCGAAATTTCACCCAAAATGAAGCGTACTCACTATCCTCCCCGAATTCAATTGGATGCTAAAGTTGAGTGCCTTCCAATTTCATATAGTATATGAACATTCTGCAATTACACAAACAGTGTGCATCCAGTGAGCTACGCCGTGATTGATTATCTGCATGTTGATTGATTTTTGTTCATCATAATTCATCTATGTGGATTTGTATGTGTCTACGCTTGAATGGGGTTAGGGTTTCTTTTAGGGGTTAGGGTTTCTTTTAAGTTTGGGGCTGAGGGTTTCTATTTGGGAGGTGAGTTTCAATTTTTTAAGAGGAATTGATATTGCGTTATCTGTAGTAGGTCAAGAGATGGAGATCGGGTTAGTCGGATCTGTTTTGTATCGAGTTAAATCGGGTAGATGGATTCCGGTTATGTCAGATGAGCATATTCTTTTGGGTCGAGTAGGTCACAAATTAGTCATAGAAGACCCTCACTCATTCAAATAAGAGTAAGTATCATATCGTAAGTCATAGACAATCAGACCCTCTATTAATTTAGTCAGTCTCTTTTAAAACGGTTATATCCGTCGTAAGATTAAAGTGGTTCAAATAATTAACAACTTGACTAGATAAGTCTTTGTTTACCTATTCTCTATAAACTTTACTTTCGTCTCATCCCTCTAATTTGGTACCTATTTGACTCGTTATAAGTTTGTGACCGATATTTCTGTCACAAACAATAATTTTTGCTATTAATATCACTTATAAGAAAAAATATTAGTTACAAAAATTAAGTCATGAGTATCTCAATAATAGTCCCTCCGTATCTATATGATAAAAGTGGACGGGTATATAGATACAGAGGGAGTACTATATAGCAAATCGTCTCTTGAAAATCTGTTTCGAATAATATACGAGTAATTATCTGACCTACTTCAATAATTTTAAATTCCAATTTTTATGATTCTGATCAATACACTAACTTAGAGTAAAACAAGTGCGGTGATGCACCTACAAATGTTTAACTTATGAAATCCGTGAAGTTGTAATTACTCTTTGAACTTAAACAAAACTGATCATTTTCAGTCAAATAAACCTACAATTTTTATCAGTAGCTTAAATTCTTCACAAAACTAAGAAACAACGTGAAACAACAAAGTATTTAGAATCGTCAAATGGGTCGGATAGGTTGAGTCTCAGATTGGGTTCGAATACCGTTGGGTTATACAGGTCACGGGTTGAGTTAAGGTCGAATACGAACAAGAAATAGTTGGAAAGACCTACTTTTTTAGGTGTTTGGTAGTAATTAGCAATATTAAATTACGAATTAAAAGGAAAAAAACGAAATGGTTAGATAAAAAACAGATGGACGAAAACGGGTAACAACATGATGTTTCACGACTGTTACACTAAATACAAAAATGTTATCTAGAAATATGAGACACTAAATACAACCGTTTAGATTTAAATTTTATTCATTAATGTTTGACTTTAATTTAGAGTCCGGTTTATGTTAGTAAAATACCCGTTTGTATCGAATAAAAAAATTGAAAAGTGTTTACGCTTCTATAGTAATTGGAACTGGCAATCGGCTCGGGTCAATAGATTGGTCGCGCACTGTTTACAGTTTCAACTCATAAAAAGGTTTTGATACACATCACGAGTCCTGTTACATCAAAACATGGCTCAGAATTACAAATATATCACATGGTTATTTAAACATCGTTCATTTAGTTTACGTGTCAACGTGGTATTTTTTTAAAAAGGCGATTAAAGTCTCTACTACGTCTTTAATGACCAATCAATTCTCTCTAACAAAGAAAAATGTACAATCTCGTGACAACTACAATTATACAACCCCGTGATTTGTCACGGGTATATATAACACTAATTCCTCCTATCATTTTGATGTAATAATATAGTATACTAAGGAACTTAATACTACAAAGGAACCCAATGTATACTTCAATTAACGACAATATTGCACTTCCAATGTTATGACAATTTTCTTCAACAGATAAAAGTGCCCAATCCCGTGACGTGTCACGGTATCACACTAGTTTTTAACTCATTCAATTATGTTCTACCAAATTCATTGTTTGGAGTTTTCTCTAGTCATGTGTTGTTAAAGACCCTCTTTTTCCGTTTCCTTTTTTATTCAGGTATCACTCTCAATCTTATTGATTTTATCTTACTTTAGATCTTCTTATTTTAGTTTCTAGGGGTATTTTTTAGCCCACAATGTTTACCTAATCATCATTGTTCTGGTATTTTCTTGTCTTTTCTTTTATTTTTATTTTTCTACTTTTAGTATATCTCTTCAATTCAATTTGGTAGAGTAGGTGGCAATGTGATTTCATAGTTATAGTCTTGTTGTGAGGGGGGTCAAGTCACAAATTGGTCAATGGATGTTTGACCGACATCTTTGGGAACACATTTTTTAGCGTGTCGTCCTAGGTGACCGGCACCCGATGAACTTTTAGCACTTGACATAGTATTATAGTTATTACACATAGCAAATTTTTTATCTACACTCTTAGTGAAACTTTGTCATACTTTACTTGGGCTTTAATTTAGCCATTTTTGCTTCCGTCTGCCAAATTATCTCATTACCGGGTGGTTGAACCGTTTCGGTTTGTGGGGTAACATTTGTGAATGTGACACGCTTTGTGCTGATGTGTTGTGTACAGTCTCTGTAGACGATTATGGTCCAAATTATGTAAATGGTGTTTGACCCGTTTGACCGAATTGACCCGTATGACCGAATTGACCTGTTTGTGTAAAAGGATACGATGGTAAAGGTGGTCTCCCCGATAATTATTCATTCCTTAATTAACATATTATCGTGTGTCCAGTGGGCATACGTTACAAAACCCGTAGTTAAATTGACAAATTAAATACGTAACAAATTATTTACGAGTTAGCTTAATTATAATAAGTGAATAAGTGAAGAGTGAAGACTATAATTAAGTAATAAACAACAATAATTAACAAAGTTAAAATAAAGGGGATTAAGTTAGAAAATGCAAACAAAGTTTGTAGAAATCCGGAAAAGCGGTCGAATAGCGAGATTCTAAGTTTATGGACAAAAAATGATTGTCGAATTTCTAAGGTTTAAGATTTAGGGTATTTGGGGGTTTTTCTGGGTTTGGGAATGGGAATGAAGATAGTGAAGGACTGAAGGGGGAAAAGAGGTTGAGTGAGGTGGTGGTACGCTGAGGGGCAATTCAGTCAACTTATTACTGAATTGGCCGGATTTTACCTATGCAAACAATTTTTGAACTTTTGTATCTTTTTGGCGGTTAAATAATAATAAAATCTTAAAAGGGAGTAAATTTTAATAAACGCATTTTGAAGGGAGTAATATCTAATTTGCTCTAAAAAAAACCATAAACCCGATACGATCAATTCTTCAATATAGCAAATTAGCACTAAAAACGCATCCAAAACCTTCAATTCATCAAACTTCAAGATTAATACTTATTATATTAAAATTACTATAATTTGTATATTTTTTTATAAGATTAATACTTTTTTTTTATAGCTAATATTATTTTTATAGCTAATATTTTTTATAGGGTTATTTAACGGGAATAATACCAACTTTAGGTGATATTTCATAAATAAAACAAACTTTAATTAATACAGGAATAAAACCATGTATGAGACATATTATAATGAAATTGTCTCTTAAATGATCGGATGAAGTCAGTTTTTGTGGGTCCCATATTATTAATTAACACACATCTTCATCTTCTTCATTCCCACAACAAACTCGATTTTCCTCTAAACCAATTTCTCTCCTAAACCCTAATTTCTCCAAATCCATGTTCTTCAAATTTATAGGACACTAAAACCCCTAAATTAAACCCAGAATAAGAAAATCCTAAATTAGAAAAGAAACCAAGAAAAATCGATTTGGGGGAAATGAAAACAATACTCACCATTGACATTGGCGACGCAAAGGATTGAAAAATGAACTTTTGTACAACTATAACCCCTGAAAATGAATTTTCGACAATATTAATGGTAATTATAAAGACAGACGTAGCTGACACTTGATAAACAAACAAAAGTTTCAAAAAAAATTACTTTCAACAAGATGAATTGAGGAGGAAGAAAATGAAGTGATGAATTGAGGAATATGAAGTAAAAATGAAATTTGAAGTTAAAAAGTTGAAAATTAATGAAGTGTGGGGGTTACTGAAGTTAATGAAGTCGAAAATTGTGAAATATATTTGGTATTATTCCTGAAGTTAATGAAGTTACTGAACGATTAGTGAAATACTAGTATAGATCCCATGTAATTGCATGATTGTTAAATTAGTGGTATAATATTAATAATCAATAATTAAAATTAAAATGTTAATATTTTAATACAGAGTATATAACTTAGTGCTAACATGAAAATGAAGAGGTTTATAAAAAGGAAAATGGTTTATTCTTTTAGTTAATATATTTAATTATTTACTCTTTTAATTAAAATAAGTCAAATAATATTTAAAACAAATATTTGGAACTTTTTTTAATATATTTTTCAATTTTTGTGATTTATCATAAAAACTAATTTGTATACTGAGAATTTTTAAAATTTAATATGAATTAATTGTTGATTTATTCTCTTAATTATTTGTTTCCATAATTGAGAATTGAGTAAAAAAAATTTATTGTGAGGATGACACATAACAGGGATTAAATTAATAATTAACCATAATAATTAATGCAGGAATGAGTATATTCCTTTAGTATCAATGAGTATATTCGGAAATGATTAATTGTATTCATCAAATTGAATCAATTAATATCAATTAGTATCAATTATCAATCAAAATTTATATATTTCTTTAGATAACGTCATATTTGCCTTATTTTTCGAAATAATGATGTCTTTTATTTTACAATTTCATAAAGTATCCCTTAGATTATGTAAGATAAGAGTTGTATTATTATTTGTCACTCAAGCTTATGTGCAGACAATATAATGTTCCTTATTTACTAAGATGTACTAAAATGTTTACATACATTAGTAATCCTAAATTAATGCTTAGACTACATGAAATAATATTTGTATTATGATTTGTCACTCAAATTTGTTTTTATGTACATTGATAATCTTATTTACTAAGATTTAATGTTTCTTAATCTTTGGTAATTGGTAATTGAAATGAAATTATCAACTAATCATTATATAATTTTTTTTGAATATATTCGTAATCTTATAAATTTTTTAGTGAAAAATTGTGCAAACAATAGAATGCTCCTTATTTACTAAAAATATAATTCTTTTTGTTACATATAATAGCATATATTCTCAGTAGCTAGTGCCTTGGTTCCGTATAATAATTTTTTATTTACTGAGAATGTTCTTTAAATGTTTTGTAAGTTGATTAAATACAAATGTTAGTATTTTATAGGAGGATTAAATATATTTTCATTTTGAGCCCAATGTAGTTAGGATTAAAATTTTGGGCCCAATGCAGTGAACTTTGTGGGTCATATTGGTTAGCTTTATAATTGAGTTTGTATAGAGTTAAGGCCCATTTTGGACATTTTAGAAGTGAGCGGGAAAAAAAATCAAGGAGAGGCCGCCACGTAAGCATAATTCTAGCCCTTATCCTCTTAGTAGAAGAGGGATTGACTGGCGTAGACGGTAAATGGTTTTATTCTTGCATTAATTAAAGTTAGTTTTATTTATGGAATACCACCCATAGTTGGTATTAATCCCGTTAAATAACCCTTTTTTTTTATATATAGAGTTTTTATAAGATTAGTAATTATTTTTCGGTGTTGCTCTTCGCAGTACGCGTTTTACTCGACGCAGTACTACATTTCCAATTTTTCCCTCTCATTTCCCCTCCCCTCAAATTCATCTTTTTCTTTTTTTTTTCCTCTCTTTCTCTCTTTTCTTCTCTTCTTTCCTCCTAATCTATTTAACTTAACACAGTACATATTTTTTACTTTTACGCAGTACATTTTGTTTTACTCTCGTGTTTAAATACGATTCTTACACGATGCAGTACATTTGTTTCCAACATTTTTTTTAAACTTTGATTGAGGACATTTTGTTCAATTTGTAACATTTTTTTTAACAATTACGGAGTATGATCGTACTACGTAAGTAAAAATTAAGGTCGAACAAAAAAACTAAGGAAAAAAAAAACTAATTTCAATAATTATTTTGTAATTGCTCTTCAATCTAACTCGTATCCATAATTTTATGAATTAATAAATTGAATGATTTGTATAATTAGAATTGGGGAAATCGATGATATTGGAAAATTGAACGATTTCTAGAACCCTAGTTTCAATAATTAGGGATTTGAGATAATTGAAAAAATTGAACGATATCTGTAACCCTAATTTCAATAATTAGGGATAAATAACAATCCATACCTGTTTTTCGATCAAACCTGTACCCATAATCTTATAAATTTGATAAATTGAATGAGCTGTATAGTTAGTATTGAAATGAATCGACGATAATTGAAAATTTTGAATGATTTTTAGGGTTATAATATAGAGGTTAGAGAGTAAGAGCAAATTTTTTTTTTCTGGTCAGGGCATATAATGGAAAAATATGTACAAAAAGTACTGCGTCGAGTAAAATTGGTACTGCGAAGTGTAACTCCATTATTTTTATAACTTATATTATAAGATTAGAATATTAGAAATTTAGAATAATATAAATGTAGAGTATTAAGATTTGAGAGATTAGTAGGAATGATTAGAAGATTAGAAATATATTAGAATGATTTGTGTGAAATAAAACTAGATGATAGATATTTATAGGAAAAAATAATAATTAAAAAAACGAAAGAGACATTGCATTCCAACGGCCAAAAACGACCATTTTTTTAGGGCTCGGGCCCGCCGTGCCCGGATCGTGCCTGACCTATGCCTGTTAGCATGCCGGACCGAGCCATACCCGTGCCAGACATGGACTTCTCACCCAATTCGCAACCGAGAACCGACCTGAGACACGGTAGGTCGTATCCGTGCCAGACACGATTTATAAATTATGGGCAAAGTCCATAAGACCATAACTATCAACCTAAAAAATAAGAAAAAATTGAAATCAACCTATTCCTCCTCCTAATATATCATCTTTATCATCCTCCTCGAAAAAATTGATAAGTTTCGTGGTGTTCGAAAGTCTAAAGTCCAAAGATTTTTCTCCTACTTCTGGTTCATTTCATGGGCTCATCAGGTAATAGTATTTGTTCCGGATTGATTTTTTTTTTTGTTTTCATGCTTGATTGATTGAGCAATTTCTATTTCAAAATTCAGTTCGTTGGTGATGGTGAATTAGTTCGTGTCGTAAATCGGGCGAACTAGTTCGGAAATCGTGCCGGCGAACTGCGAATCTGGTAACACTGCTTTTACCCATTTACCTCTATAGTTTTTCTTTAATCAATCTAATTATTTCGAATTCGATTGTAGATTCGATTGTAGATTCAATTATCGATGAAGCAATACCGATTTACTTATTTACTTAATTATTTGGTTTATATTTTGATTAACGTTTAATGAACTTTTTCAATTTAGGGTAAATTTGAACTAATAGTACTAGTAACCCTAACCTTATTTTGATCAATCTAATTTTAACGAAATCCAGGAGTCCGGTGCCTAATGAATGATTTATACCGAATACTCCCCATCCAAACAAATCTTCACCTATACTAGACTATCTAATCAAAGCTTTTATCTTTTTTCGGTAAAAAAATTTGTTATATAATGTCATTAATTTAAGTGAAAATTGATAACTTATCCCTCTAATAACTTCATTTTTTAATAATTTTTTTACCTTAATTCAAATTTCATCATAAAACTAACTGACCATTTTACCCTTATTTAAATAACATAAGGGTAAGCAAAACCGGTTCGGTTACCCGGTTTTCAAAAAAACTGTTTTTTTTTCCTGAACCGAAACCAACCTGGTTTGAATCGGGTACCCGGTTTTTTTTTTCCATATTTTCGGATTTTAAACCGGATTTCGATTCAGTTTCGGTTTTTTTTTCTCACTCTTTCTCACCGTTAGACATATTTAAATAACTTTAAATTGGTTGATGAATTAAAATGAATATATAATGATGAATGAGATGGTAATGAAATATTAACTACGTTGAAAATAAGGATATAATTGTAAAATGATAAACAAACTTTGCAACTTAAAACTAAAGTATGATGGAATTCGTTAATTTTTTAACGGGATTTGGATTAAGGTATGTATTATGAAATAAATTGGATAAGTAGGTATAAGTTTTGAAAAAAAAATTAGGACCGTGCTTTTCCTAACGAGTTTTTACTCAATCCTAACCTATTACGAATTTGTCCCTTTGTCATTTCCTTCGCATTCTCAAAAGTGATCTGATTTTCTCCCTAATAAAATTGAACATCAACATTAATTTCCAAAGTTACATTCGAAATTCTTCAATCAATGTAATATCAAAAAAATAAGATCCATAAACCCTAAAAAAATCCTTAAAATTAAAATCAATCACCAAACCTGATACAATCGTAAAAAATGAAGTAAATAAATGATATGATCGGTTTAACTGCGACTAATTAGTCGATAGGTTAGATTGATCTATAGAATAATCTGTGGTGAGAGAAGGAATCACCTAGGATTAATCAATCGATTTGGATGGAATTAGAGAGAAAATGGAGATTGGATAGCTAAGAAAGATTAACTTTCAATGATGAATTCTTGGATATCTCATTACAACTTACTAATGTCTATATATAGAACATATGACTTGGAGAATAAGAAATAAAGGACAATTTTACTAATATACCCTCTTACTAACATTTTGGTTTGTATCAATACCCACCCCTTCAAATGATCCTTGTCCTCAAGGATCTGATTTGGCTCACCACGACACCCCTTAACTACGTGCAATCCACCTGGATCAAAGACAAAGATGGTGTCATTCGGACTTTGTTTGCCATTCTTCAGTAGCCTATATGGCTCCCATTTGATAGCCACTCTCAGATTCTCCTTAAAGATCGTCAACATCCTCTTGCTCATACCAATAGCTCCAACAGGATCAAAGATAGAGACCAATTTAGCAATTACCTTGGTAGTAGCATCTATTGGAGCCTCTCCTAAGGAAAATGATACATCATCAACAACAGCAAATGGAGATTCTCCCACCCTTAACCTCCCCACAATGGGCAAAAATGTTGAAGTCACCGTGTGGAATGCATAATTCATCTGTTTGATTGATATCAATATTATCCCTTGCATTTTAGTTGCTTCTGATACATGATTAACATTGGCAAATATAATTGTAGTAGATGTCGAGTCGAACATCTCAATCTTGAAGCAAGTAATAGGAACTTTGATTACAATATCACTAAATGACAAAGTTAATTGTTCCTCCCTCATTGTTGAACACTCCTGGACTACTTGTTGGTCCTTGATCATATAAGCATTAATTATATCATCCAACAAGTTTTTCAATTGATCACATAGTATGATGTCACTCTTCTCAGTATCAGTAACTACATACGGAAGGTTTCTAGACAATGTGTCATCACCACTTTCAGGTCTTACTTTGAGGCTTCCCTTTCTTAGATAAAAGACATGGATATGAAACATCAACTTACCGAAAGAGCCATTATACCAAGGAACTATAAGATGGAGTAATTCCCATGTATATATGGAACATGCCTTCTCTTCCTCCCCTCTAAAATCACCCTTGTCCTCAAGGGTGAATCTATAACAGAGTACTTGTATAGTCAGACCAATACCCGGATCAAAGCATTTATACTTCCCATTCGTAAAAATTGCATCCCTAGAAATATGACCTCCAATGTCATAAGGAAATCGACAACATGCAGTAGTATCTATCTCCCAAACTAAAATTTCCCAACTAGTATTGTTGATTACGGTAACTTGGAAATCAGGTGGGTTGTCTTTCCGATTTGATTTTCCCCAACTAAGCACCTCTTTATAGCTAATATCTGAATTACACTCATTTTCAAAGCTATAAAATAGAGTATTATACCATGCACTAGGTGTTACATATGCTAGAATGTGACTCTCGATTTGAGCCAAAACAAGCAACAGAAAACTTGAAGATATGTCATTACCGACTTTTTCTACAACCCCACCCTTCGCTACCAAATGAGCTTTATAACTCATATAGCAAATTGATGTAATGGTTTCCGGGAGTATTGATAAAAGTGTAGGAGAATACTCCTCATCTTCCAACCTTGGCCCTATCTCGTCCGATTTCGTGACCATTTCGTGTTCATACACAAAGGAGTCATCAAGGTTCAAATTAACATCACAAGACATTATATCGTGATCACAATCAATAGATTCACCGAATGTAGCTTGAGCCATTTCTAAGATGAAGTCGGGTACCCGCATTTTATCAAATGTGTTACGTGCGGACTCAATCACATCTTGCAAATCATCAATCAACATACAGTTTTCTTCTAACTTGGTGACATCAATTCCTATAGTCTCATTGGCACACTCTAAATGAGTACCTTCATATGCAACATTTTCATCCACAACTTGACAACAATTTTCACTCACAGCAACTTCATCAACATCAACAGTTTTCATTCCATCTTCACAAATAATTGCATTTTCATCCACAAAAGAGACCGACTGACTTTTGTTCAAGCATAAAAATGGTTTAGACATTTCATCGAACATCCTATGGACAACATTAAAATTCCTCAATTTTTCCATAGAATTTTCAGACTCCACCTCAAAATTATCATTCATTTCAACATACAAAAATTTGTCACAATCATCCAACTTATATAAACCACCACTTGCTACTTTCTTCCACAACCCTTTGGTTAACTTATCATAAAATGAGTTTGCTGAATCGATTTTGTAAGATCGAATTACCTTACCAGTCAAAGCGAATCTCGCAATTTGCTCCATCGTCATGTGACTTGACATTACACTGCACAATTTGTCGAAGCGATTCCATTCGGAAAAAGGAGTTGAATGAAAAGTTCCCTGGGATCTACTTGATATTACCCAATTCGCGACGGCGTCGGACAACTTTTGAATCCCGGAAGAAAGCGAAGCAACTTCATCGGCAAGTGACATAATTGATTGATTTTGATTGATTTTTGATTTTTTTTTTTTTTTATTAATACCAATTGATGCTACTGTTCAATCACAAAGATTGATAGGCTCAACCTAATAAGCAAATCCGCAGTGAGGAAAGAATAACTTGAGATTAGCTAGAATCAAATAGGAAAATAGCAGGATGGTAGAAGATTGATTTTTTTCAATTGATTTTTTTTTTTTTTTTTTTTGTGTAAAGTAACTGGTCCGAGGATGGACGGCTCTGATACCAAATGATACAATCGTAAAAAATGAAGTAAATAAATGATATGATCGGTTTAACTGTTCGACTAATTAGTCGATAGGTTAGATTGATCTATAGAATAATCTGTGGTGAGAGAAGGAATCACCTAGGATTAATCAATCGATTTGGATGGAATTAGAGAGAAAATGGAGATTGGATAGCTAAGAAAGATTAACTTTCAATGATGAATTCTTGGATATCTCATTACAACTTACTAATGTCTATATATAGAACATATGACTTGGAGAATAAGAAATAAAGGACAATTTTACTAATATACCCTCTTACTAACATTTTGGTTTGTATCAAAACCCTACAAAAATCCCTAAAATTAAAATCAATCACCAAACACTAATTGATGAACTTTATAATAAATTGATTAAAAAAGACAAAAGTTAATATTTAAAGCGATATTACTCCATCATTAATTGGAGAACTAAGATTCATAGTTGAATTCACAAGAGGTATGTATTAGAAGGATTAATTAGAGCCCTTGTATAAAGCAAGGACATAAATGGAAATTTTAATAAAATTCGTTAGGATTGAGTAAATTTTCGTTAGCAAAAAGTAATTTCGAAAAATTATCGTAAGGTATAAAGGGTAAAATATGAAGATACTGGGTGTATAACCTATCAATTTTCCTTTAATTTAATTTGGTGGATTGTGCACCTATAAACCTTTTTTTTTCTTTTGACTCATAGATTGAATTTGGTATTGATTGCTCTATTGATCGTCCCCTCCGTGAGTAAGGTGGCGAAATCAAAGAGGAGGAGGAGGATGAGGATGGACACAGGTTTGGAAGAAAGTAGAAAATCAGTGAGAGAATTCTTTGGTGTTGATAAGCTTGAAAGAAGGCCTATTCCAATTCCTTGCCATACATTCAATACTCTCCTCCATATATATTCCCTTTTACCTGATCAACGCAACAACCCCTTTGCCCAATACACCACCACCACCACCGCTGCCGGTACTGGTACTACTTTTATCTTCCTGCGAATTCAATTGATTCTTGTTATTTAATGATCGATTTTTGAATGCTCTACTAATTGGCTGGGCCTTTAAGTTAGGGATGGGTTCACAACTTTGGAGGGTTTTGATTATTGATCAAAGGAGTAGTTGTTTTTGGTGAATGAATCAAAAAGCTTGATTACTAAATCAACCTTTTTGTAACTAAATTGGGTGTTTTGCATGATTCAGCACTAGTCATTCTAATGTAATCAGTAATCCTCAATGCAATTTCATGTTTTCTATGCTTCTTCTTATGCTAATCAACTAGTAACGGAAACTGATAATAATACAAATCTGATTTGCTCCACATATGTTAATCTCTGCTCTTGATTATTCAATCAATTTGGAATGTTGCTCATCCCGCCAACTCTCTCAGACAAAGCCTAGGTTTGTGTTTCATTTTGTTTCTTGTGTGACTACTGACTAGGGTAGGATATGCGTATGCTTTGTATTAGCTTTCCTCAGACGTTATTACTTCTCCGCTGCTGTATTTTTTCTTATTTTTTGCTCATTCTAAGTAACACTTTTTTTTATTTGAATAAAGATGGTGTGTATGAGAATTATGAACCAAGGAGGAAGAATGCAGCTTCCTATGCTTGTGATCATCCTTTTGGCGTGGAAGTTGGTGATTCATCCTTTCACAATGGGAGAATAAGTGATACTACTGTCTCTCTTTGTGATGATGACGTTTTGCGTGGACCTGAATCGATAGCAGACGAGTTTGGGATCTTAAAAAACTCTGAAATGATAGACAAAAGTGAGTACGCTAAGGCCGGCACTAATGATGACATTTGTAATGTCCATAAAGATTTGTCAAGTATTGAGAGAATTCTCATGGATGAATCAGATGATCTAGACATGCTGCAACTGCCGAATAAAGATGTGAATGTGGATCATGCTTGTGGCTTCGATTCCATCATGGACATTGACAGGCCTTGCGATAAATCTGTGACCATGGAGAGCTTTCAAAGTGAAAAATGTATTACAGGAGAAATTACGGTCAAAGATGTGGTACTTGGGAAGGATAGAGAGGGTGTGGAAGTAAATAGATCAATTCTTGAAGGTGGAAAAAAGGCTGCTGAGCAAATTGTTTTACGAGAGCTGTCTGAAACTAACGGATTGATTTCCACTGGGCAGGAGAGAGAAAATGTAGGGGAAGGTTCACTTGGCAAATTATTTGAAAATGTTGGGAAGATGAATCAACTCGTTGTTAGTGCTAAGGCGAAAAAAACTATGGTTAAGAACACTGATAAAGGTGTAAAATCAGGATTAGGTAAGCTTGTACTAGTAGAGGACGAAGCTTACAGTAAAATGACATCTAGAGGTGATGATCCTTTAATTCAGGACAAGATACAGAAGCAAGATGCGTCTATTATATGGAGGAGCCCTTCATCAAAAGAGGTATCTGATTTTATTTGCTTTGAAATATCGATACAACTTATGTCTGTTTTGCTCTTCTGTACTTTTGTAAACGAACTTGTTTAGTCTATCCTTTTCCATGGAGCAATTAAATCTTTCTTCATTCCCAGGTTCTGTCGTTTCTACCCTTTGACCACACTACATTAGGCAATCTTTTTATATTTAATCAAAAAATGCCTTTTGATAGGAGTTTCTGAAGAAATGTTTATATAAGGTTTGCTTTTGAAGAAAAACCAGTATTACCCCGTGCAAAATTTGCACAGACTTGTTTTATTCCAATTTTAATTACAATTTTCTATGTTATACGATTTACGTCTTTACTTTTCTATTTTTCTAAATTATTTCGTCTGAGCTACAATTTTCTATTTTTTTTGTTAAAAAATTTGAAAGTCCAAATCGACTGTATTTATTACTTGTACTACTTTCTTAAAAGTTTTTTGTTTTTGTTTTTTTTATCGGTAGAATATTACGATCTAATTTGGTAGATCTTTTTAATAGTTGTTTATGTTATAAATATTAAACTTTTTGTCTTATCTTCCTGTTTTTCGAGATTTGAGAGATAGATAATTTAATATCCTTCTTTTTTATTAAACTTTTTCGAGATAGATTATTAAACTTTTTATGTTACATGATTTTTTTTTTCGCTTACTTTGTTTATATCGGTCACTTTATTTTTTACAATTTTATGTTTAAAATTAATCAAATACAATAAAATTAAGTATAATTATCAAAATATTATTTAAGCATTATATGCAATAAAAGCGTAATTAAAATTTTATGCATGAAATGAAAATTAATAAGCCATAATAAAAGTTTAACTAAAAAAATTGTAACTTACTATGGTAAGTGAGTTAAGTCATACTCCATAATTATTAACTTCAACTTCACCGTGATAGTTATTTTTATACAAACTTCATTTAGGTAGTTAATGTTTTGAGAAGTGATCATTTTGCGTTTTTTTGTGGGAGTGAATGTGGTTGCTCTAAAAGACATTACTTTATATAAATAGGGATTATGTGAGGATACGTGTTTCCATGTGGATTGGAATCCTTGTGTACTGTCAGCAATTTTGTTCATTGCTGAAATTCAACCGATTAAGAAAAATTGTAGCACTATGAGCTTAATCTCTAAATGTCAAAGAGTTACTCTGTATATTATAATTTGTTCAGCTCACCAAGTCCTATTCCTATTGTATCTGTCCTCCCAAGTGTATAGTTTATGTTGCTGTCCGAAGGAATATTTTTTTGATGTAATTTTGAAAAAAATCCTCTAGATGACTTCTCTTTGCCCATCATTTGCCAGCTTTCGGATTCTGGCGCAAACTTGTCTGTCATGATATAATTTTGCATGTAAGCACACTTCTATTTATTTATTTATTTATTTATTTTGGTGTCGTGTTCAAATTCAATATACTATCTTGGTCTCTAGCTTACCTTTTATTTATTTATTTATTTGTAATAGAATTCTATTTCTCCTTTGATGTCAACTTCGTCTGTGAGCTAGACAGCTTGAAATGTTAAACGTCTTGATAAATTAATTTTTGGCCTTCTTGTATTGCAGGATAATGAAAGACGGCCTAAGGCTTGTGAGAGATTGCGATATAATCGAGAACAACTGCTGCATATTGGGAAGGTAAATGTTTATCTTGTTTAAATACATGTCTCTCTCTTTAAGCAAGACATTTTAGTGGGTACCTAGGTAAGTATCTTTGAGAGTTTTGTAGTTCCTGTTACCTTTATAGAATTGTAGATATTCATGTTCAGTGGGTGGCTGACTGTTTCACTTGAATAATTTCCTGGTTGATGTGTACGCCTTACGTTTTGGAATACTTCCCAAAATAGTTCTTTTTTGTTTAGATTTTGTGACTGACAGTGTGCATATCTTATTATTGTCTGCCTGTATTTGAGTTCCAGCATCCCTTCATCATTCTTTTATTCTTTCAGATTTTGATTTTGTTGAGTGCTTCAACTGCTGTTTTTTTTGGGGTGGATGTGGGGGTGTGCATGTTGTGCTGCTGGTGGTGGTTGTGGGGGATGGGATCAAGATAACTATTAGATCTTGTGTGCTGATGGGCGAGTCCATGGAGGTGGATGTTTAGGGGTTTGGTTCTGTGATTGTGGTTTGCATAGAGACTTCGTTGGTAAAAACTATGTCCATCTCAAATTTATTATTCCAGATCAATTTTGGTGGTTAATGATGTCAACTTTGACAATTGAATTATAAAAATATAAGTAGAGAGACATCATAGAACTTGTATATGATTCATCAAAACAAACCATTTTCAAATTGACATGTTTTAAAATCTGGGACTATCATGTATGGTGAGAATTGCCGGTGAATTGACATCATACATGGGATGGGTGAAGTTTATGACTTTTGATCCTAGGAATGATGTTTGCATATGATTTTGGTGTGATCAAAACTATATGGCCCTTACCCTCTTGTTGATGTTGATACTCTATGGTTCTAGTCTTTTGCTGTGTGTTTTCAGCTCTTATTGTGTGTCTCGTGGTTCATGATAGACAGCTTTTGTTCCGGAGTATATTAAAAACGCTGCACGAGATATTGGAGCTGAAATACAGGAAAAACACCAGATCGCTGCTTCTTTTGCAGTCGCTGTAAGTTACTCGTATTACTTAAATTCTAGACTTTGTATGTATTCTTTTTCTAATTATCTATTATGCTTGATTGTGATAGCTAGATAGCTTATTCACACGTGTTATTCTGTTTCACTACTCATTTTTATCTACTATTTGCCTTTTTATATTTAGTGGGGGAATTTACGTACTTACCTTGCAATTTGTCTAACTCTGTATCCAAGCATACCTTCATGTCATTTGACCCACATTACCCTTACTTCTATATGTCATCAAGTGTTCATTATATTCAACTTATATGCCAATGCAAAATCCAAGTAACTATTGCCCTCTTCTTTCACTCAAAGCAAAACCTCCGTGTATGCTGTCAAGGAAAGAATATTGACTGTAGGCAGTAGTTTTATGTCTCACCATGAGGTCCACTGCACTAGATCATTTCATCTTCTGAAAATTACAGTGTAGTAGAGATCAGGCATCCTTCACTACTCGTGGCGTATGATTGACACTAGTAACGGTTTCAATTTTTTTTGATATGTTAGTTTCACATTCATCCCATATGATAAGTGTAGTAGTTAATTATGAATCCTATCACTCTTCCTAAACACTTCCAGCCCATAGATACCTACTAACCTACTTAGTGCACTTGTAATCCCATTATGCTATTTCTTTCAGTTTCTCTCTGTCTAGTTAAGTTTCTTATAAAAAAATATTGGCTCTATACCAAAGACTCGTTGACCTTTAATTCTGGATCATGATGTAATAAAGCAAAATAATTCATTCAAGTGACTGCCTTTTTTTTTGTCATTTGGTTTTGGTGTAGTTCTTGATGCAATATTTCATTTTGGGTTGTTAAGAACAACCTTTTTGTGTTGTTAATATAGAGGTAAGGCTGTGTACAATGCATCCTCAGCTTTGTAATGTATGTTTCCTAATATACCCTACCGAACCTTAACCACTACTCAATTGCCTACAGCCAACCTAGTTACCAGACATTCACTCTTCTCTCATAACATAGACCTCACAACCTTCTTTGTCCATTTTATGCTACCCTTCACCACATACTCCATCATGTAGGCCAAAACAACCCTCTGCTATGTTTTTGTAATAGACATGTAATTGGTGGCCCTCCAATATAGGTAAGGAATTGGAAAGTTAGGGGATTTTGTACGATTCGGAGTTAGGGCGTTCGTTCCATTCACGATTCTTCTCGCTGGTGTTTTTAAAACGAAACTGTGAAAACTGCTAATCATTTGTCTTGAAGTGGAGAGGCACAGCAGAGGAATAAAACATGAAAGACACAACAGATTGTTCGTATTCCATATATTCTTCTAATTTCTTTTCAAGCTTTTGTCAGAGTACCCCATCATTTAATTCATTGCATATTGTCCCTCTTTAGAGGCCAAAGAGGTACTGTCACACAAAATCTATTCATATATTTCTATTTGCAATAACTGTGCACCTTGCCTCTTGCCATAGGCGCCGCCTCGGTGCTCCTCATGCCCTTTTAAACTAAGATTAAAATTAGTTCAGATGGATTACTATTTACTATAATGTTTCTTGGATGAAAGTTAAAAAATTGTTTGGTCTTCTTGATTACTCAAACTTTGTCGACGAACTGAGCGTGAAGAGCATGTGGATCAACTAAATTGGAAGATGTAAAGAAATGAGTTGATTGGAAGTACAAAACTTATGTTAGGTCAACTCCATGTTTTCTGTATTGAAGTTGCAATGTGATGAAGTTCAGAATATTCCATCATAGGAGTACATCTTGAGTTATGAAACCCTTGCCTTGTTCTTTGTAAACACTAACTCATTTCCAAAGGTCTCAATCAGTTGATGCCATGGTAGCACTCTTCTTTTTCTTCTGACACAAGTCATGTAGGTTGTATTCTCATGAATATGGTGGCTATATTTGGAAACATACGCTACAAAGCTGCAAGTGCTCTAATATCCATATCCAAGCTTCATTCCAACAAAAGTTTGGTACTAAAAGTAGCTCAGTACAGGAACTAATGAGCAATTTGTCTATCCATGAGTTCATAAATAGCTCTAAGCAGGCAATTTCACTCAGTCTTGCCTTCTTATATAATGCTAGTTGAGTTGTACTAACAAAGCTAGCTATTACTTCATGTAGCCTTCATATCTTCTATAGTAAAAGAGAAACCTGTAAAAAGCACGAGACACGTATCACATCCACATTATAAAATTTCCCGCCTAAAAAATTAACTTATGGATTGTATTCGGGTTACAAAAATTATAAAATCAGTTCACCAAACAAAAAGTTTTGAAGATATGTTTTGACTATTAAAAAATAAATATAAATCGGTGATGTTTTTCTAAAATTTATTCTCATCAGCCGTGCATTTGCATGGGGCCTAAGCTAGTATAATGTTATTTGCTTCTCCGTGGGCAAATCCAGGCAATTCTTGGTAGAAGGAAATGGATTTTTCTCGTGTACTCTAGCTTATGATGTACTCTGTGGCAATTGGCAAGTTTCTAGTTCTACTGTTCTATCATTTACTGCTGAAGGAATTTCTTTCGGCTTCAAAATGTCTATTTGCTTTTTCTGCACTTTTGTGTGGCTCGTACATTTATCTGAATTTGGATTTCCTTCTTTTTACCGGAATTTTTCAACTTGTTGATCTGTGTCACTCTTTCTCCCTAAAACTTTTCAAATGATCACCATAAAAGTTAAACAATTATTTAAAAACAGGGCTTTGCTTGAAAGTGACTGCAAATGATTTCGGATCATTACAGTACACTTAACTTCGAAACAGTTTGATGAAGTGGAAGTTCGCAAATCTTTATAATACGCCAGGAACATTTTTAGTCTGTCTTTGACTTACAGGCTTATAGTTTCATATAAATCTGAGGCTGTTAGGGCCAAGATTGATCTGTAAAGCTTTGTGCTGTGATTTTATCTTGGTAATTCGACCCTAAGGAGTTTGTATTACTCCACCCATGCATTGGTTTGGTTGATTTGTTGTTTATGGAAGTGTCTGTCTCTACAATGTCTAATGAATGGCTATATGGCAGGACTCTGTCATCTTGAAGAACAAAAGGGGAGGTTCTGGTTCCGAAGCAAGGAAGGAAAAGAAAAAGGTTACACTTGCTCTATGATTCTCACTTGACGGGTTATGAGGCGAATTTATTTGAGCTTTCTTTTGGCATCAATATTCCATTGCAAATCTAATGCATGTTTCTTTTGACAAAAATGTTTCACCTAGCTTACTTTCACAGTTTCAGTTATGTTTGAAGATACATGCTGAGCTATTCAATATATATCTTCAGTCATGGTATATAATTGTTTGATTAACTGAGTGCTGTTAAAGAATTCTTAAAACATAATGATTTTTTCCGGGGCTCAAGTCCTTTGGGAGTCACAAAAGCATTAAAAGGAAAGCTAGAGAGAGATAGCTCTATCTAAAGTATAGATAACCATTATCGAAGTCAATTCAGTGATAATCGTTCAAATACATTTCCAATGAAACCCATGGAGAAATTCTTAGATTGAGGAGACTCCCTTAATGACTCATATGAGACAATAAAGGCACATAAGGCCATAATAGAGATCTTTTTCTTCTTTCTATTATCCTTGCTTTTTTCTCGCTGTAGGCAAATTGCTTCATTGTTCTTCCCTGGGAGACATTCTTGTTACAGCCATTTTGGTGTATTTGAGGAGCAACAACCTACAAATTCATGTAGTGAGAATGTGTGATGCTGTCCGAAGAAATGTTCCACGTGAATTGTAACGACACTATTTGACCCTTTTAGCTCTAAGTTTCTAAAACCACTTATAATTAACAAACGAGTACATCAAGTGGTCTGAAATATTTAAATTAATAATGCCATGATGTAACACCTTCTATCAGGACTCAATAACTGTATTTATAAGTATCATCTGCAGATTTGAATTGTAGGCTTATGTCACATGAGTCCATGGTTCAAAATCTCGGTATTGGCCAATCGGTCATTAATCGGCTTTTGCGGATGGTTCCTGGATGGATCGTGGTGATTCTCGCTGATTTTCGGGTGATATCTCGTATTGTTCGTATGAAAAACCATACAACTGAGCCAATACAATACAACTCGTCCGGGATTTTGAACCATGCATGAGTCTCAATAAAATCCTGGGAGGCTTCTGTTCAAAATCATTGATCAAAGCAATATTTTGCGACCTTTAATAATTCTGTCATTAATTCCTTTTTAGGCATGTTCTGTGTGATGGAGAACGAGTATAGGATTATCAGACCATTTGCATGTGATCACATTAAAATCTGATCTACCAAACATAACTATTGGCGGGGACCAAGGGAGTACTAATAATACTTATTTAAATAGTGATGTTGCTAATTTAATACTCCGTATGTTCTGAATGTACAAACGTTTCTTGAGAAAAGAATTCTTGTGATTGCTTTTGATTGATCCATGTTGCAGCTGAGGAAAAGGAAGCAGCGAGCTGAATTAAACAGAAAACTTGGTGTGAAGAGGCCAAAGATTAAACATGAAGCGAAGCCTAAAGTTGTGGCACACTGTCGTCACTATCGCGATGGAAGATGCCATGAGGTAATTGGATTTTCACTTTTGAGTTTACTTGTTCCTTCTGTTTTGCTTTAACTCACATCAACGACATTAATCCATCCACTGCCTCAAGGGCTTCCACAAATGGCGGTGTGAGGATGATCTCAAATATACACAGTCGTACCAACATTAACAATATAGAGAAGCCATTTCCCAATGAGTGCAATGACTCATAATGAATAATTAAATAGTTGCTATTTGTGACTTGTGAGTCTTTTTATTTGATTCTTCACAATTCACAAGTCCCATATTAGATTATTGGGCTTTTCTACGTGGTAACCCTGTGTTTTCCCAAATTTTACATGGTAACCTTGCTTTTATTAAAATACATGTGCAACCCTCTACTTTCTTAGTACTCTCTGACGTGACCCTTAACTTTAGTTTCGTTAAATTGGTCTGTTAAGTAGTTGATGAGACGATGATTACGCAGTGATACGACTTAGGCGAGGAGTACTCCCCCAATTAACCATTCTTCTCATATTTTCACCTAATAGACCAAAAATTTCAAATCCATCGTCATCATCCTTCAACCAACCAACCGAGCGAGAGTAATACCAAACTAAATCATTAGTCCTAAAATTCCCATTTAAACACCACAAAGCTAACTCGATCCTATGCTATGAAAACTCTAATATTTGATTTTCTTAGATTAACTCCAACTATTCAACAAATTGTCATAATGTGGGTAAAGCATATTGTTTCACCTATGATCTTTGGTTATAAAAATTAGATTTTCTAAGTACTAGACTTTGTTCTTGAGAATTACGGTAATGAAATATTAGAAAGATAATGGTGATAATGATGTGATTTGACATTTTGAATGTGAATCGAATGAAAAATAGAGAAAATACAATACACAAAGTCCTTTTTTTTTTACACTCCATCGCGTAGCAAACCAATGGACGAAAATAAATTTATGGGTCACGTTAATAAGTATTAGAAGAGTAAAGGGTTACCACATGTCTTTTTTTCAAAAATAAAGGGGGTTACCATGTAGAAAATCCCTAGATTATTTGTACAATCTGGCTCATTTGAAATTTTGTGATAGGTTTTGGGCCAAGTAACTTAAAATATTAATGCTAATTTACCTTGGGTGTTAGCTTTAAGTTAATTGGTGAACATTTGTTTTCCTTTTCGAGTAAGGTTATAGTTTCATACCAAAGATGTATTGTTTTATTAAAAAGATTATAGATTTATGTGAGGTATATAATATCACTGGAAGGTTAGCAATGTGTAGTTGATAGATTAATACAAATTTTGACTGTTGTTGTACTCGTGGTTTGATTTTAATGATTATACTTACATTTTCAACAAAAAAAGGCTCTAATGGGACTTCCTCGTAAACAATAACTTTCAAGAATCAAGACAAGTTATGCACTGAACCTTATAGGCCTCTAGTTACTTTTATATTTTAGCCTTTGATATTTTAGAATGAGATTAATAGGATCCATGATTTTATTTTATAGATTCTTTCAAACAGTCCATGATATTATTTGTGTGATACACTTTCTGTAATTCGGTGTATTTGTTTTAAATGTGCTTTTACAGCTACTTGACATCTTACTTCTATTTCACAGGGTGAGCGATGCAAGTTTTCACATGATGTGGTGCCATTAACAAAATCAAAGGTATGGAGGAATACCATCCATTTTGGGAAAACGCACTTTCTCGAGAAAATGTTTACTTAAGGCAGTTCTAATGACGATAGCTTCTTGTATTTAATCTTTCTCTTTTGATGTCTGGTTGATGTCACTATTTAAGGTCTGTAGCATAGACCTTAGCACGGGTGAAATTCCAATGAAAAATTCATGAGCCACTGTGATAAAGGAAGACTATAAGATAAAATCTCCACATTGTCCTACTTTAACTCTTTGTTCCTCTCTCCACACGTCCCACACTTTCCTTCCATCCTCACCCTTGCGACAACTACTTCCAACACTGACCTGCACCGAACGTCGACACTGGCTATGACCACCGCCATCATCACCTTAAGTCCTTAACCCCAACCCACTGCATGCGCTTACCAACCCCAGGCTGATCTCAGTTTCACCTATCCTCAGCGGACATTGCCTTCCCCTCTCAACCACCACCATTACCTCCAAGCTCAGCCCAACCTTAATTTACCTCTTCGTAGCAGTCATTGTCCTTTTCAAAACACCCTTCAACACCTCTTTTACCAACTTTCAAGTCCTAACCCATCCTTCCCCTCCCGCCATCCGATCCCCACCTCTAAATCCCTTGACCTTTATTTTCTCTTATCTCTTATTTCCCTCCATTTTTCTCTTTGAATTCCCACCCTTCTATCGCTACATGCACTAATCTCTCTTGAATCACTTACTCTATGTTTTATATCCTAATTTGTCTGCTTCAATGCCATATTTGAACAAATGATACTCCTACCTCTTGTTGGAAAAAGGGGTTAAACTAATAATGGTGACGAGTGTGTGTAAGAGGGTGGGCTTTTGGCGTGGTGGCGGCGGACAGGAACAATGGTGGTGGATGTTGTAAGGAAAGAGAGTGAGAGTTGTATGACTGAGAGGAGGAGAGTGGTAGGTTTGACTTCTTAGTGGTCTTATGGCCCAAGTTTACCGTACACAAGAAGTCGTCAGAGTTCACAAGCTAGGTCTGATAGAAGCAAAATAGATTATTTCCTCTTTGATGGACGCCTTTATATTTTCAACTTTAGTACTTTAGTGCCTTACGTTTGAACTAGTTTCACATCTGTAGCTTGAGCTATAGGGCATTTCAATAGTAACACTTTTGTCTTCACCCCTGATGTTTAGAAATTTTCAGTTTGGTGTGACCTAAGGTATAAAAAGTGAAATTCATATTCCCTCTAACAAACTCTTCACGTTTTTCTGTTCCGGATTACGTTTTCCTTTGAGGGTTGTTTCAACAGGATTTTCAAGTTTTCCGTTTTGCCCTCTTCAACCACCCTTATCTCCCACCAGGCCGCCACTATATCAATCAGCCTCAACTCTATCCCCATCTTCGCTCAACCAGCCTAACCTATCACGAACATAAAATATGTTATTTCCTCTTTGGGGATGTTTGTTTTGGTAGTGGGAACTTTTCAAGTGATTAGGGCTGGTTGAGGTTGGTGACACTGGTTAAATGAGGTCTTTGGGTTGGATAAGATGGTGAGTTTGGTGAGGATGATGAGTGATGTAGTACTGTAGTTAGTGGTTAAAGAAGAGGATAAGTAACAACTGTGGCAAGTTAAACACCACATGCATAAACAAACTGAACCATTACCAACCGTGAAGATGGGAAGTTTGCTGAGGGTGATGACTGAGGTTATTAATTGAAGAAGAGATTAAGAGCTTAGTTTGAGAAGGCTTGAGGGGCAGTGAGGGATGGCCTCGTAGGGCGATGAGGCGCAAGGCGAAGGCGATCGCTTTTTGGATGCGAGACTCACTAATTCTTTAAACAAACACGATTTTTTTACAATCAAATTTTGTGCAAGAATAGCTCCTTCTTCTTTAAAGAGGATTAATATGTATTTATAAGTGAAAAATAAGGATAAGAGGAGAGGACAAGGTAAAATGTAACAGTTTGGAGTTTTTTTATTTTATGGAATTGCATAATAATGCCCTCGGGTGCGCCTTGGTGTGCCTCATGCGCCTTAATGACCCTTTTGTATTCCATGTGCCTTAGGCACCCTTATGCAATTTGGTTAGTGCCTCACTGCATTTTGAGCCTTGGCGCGCATCAGGCGTCCTTTGTAAAACTAAGGTTGAGAGTGGTTGAGGTCTTTGGGTAGGATAAGATGGTGAGTTTGGTGAGAGTGATGAGTGGGGTAGTGACTGGTTGAAGAAGAGGTTAAGAGTGGGAAAGTTAAACACCACATGCATACTTACAATACTGAATAATTACCGACCGTGAAGCATCAGTTGACTCAGAGGGAGTGTAAATTCATGACATTTTTTTTGAATACAAATTCATGACATTTTTGAACATATTCTAGTGTGAAAATAATCATTCGAGTAAAGTATAAAAATGGAATGTCACGGACGTAGGCCAAAATTTACTTTCTTTTGCTTGAAGAAAAATAGTTAGTAGGACTCAGCTATGTTGATATTACCCTTTAGGTCTCCAAAGGGGGAAATAACTCAAAATCTGGATCATTAAAGTGAAGTTAAGATTATCTGAAGGTACCAATGTGAAATTAGCCCAAACCTTAAGGAACCAAAATAGAATAGTCCTTATCATCAGATTTTCGAGCTATACCTTCCGATGTTTCTAGTACATTTTCTTATGTTCTAGACCATATGGTGAATATTTTGAAGATGCTGAGGTCACCAACAATATTGAGCCAAATAATTCTTGTGGCCCAAGGCTATCATGGAGTATGAATATATGATATCATCTTCTAAAGTTCAAAAGGACAACGTTGTGCATGCTTTTGGCGTGGACTAGTTTACATAAAAAATGTAAAATATCATGAACGCTCAGGTGTAATATATCTATTTATGCCATTTTGAAGAAAACTTAATAGGCAACAACTCGTATGAATGAATTTAAGAACACGTAAGGGACAAGCAGTGAACTTACATAAAGATAAAAGTAGCCTATTTGTAACAAGAACATTTCTTGTCCTCGATTATTTGCAGCTCCTTTCGGGTTCCGTATCAAGTATTTTATGTAGACTGCCGTTCATACTCTATTTTGTGCTCTGCTGTAGGCTTGCTGTCATTTTGCACGCCAATCATGCATGAAAGGGGATGCCTGCGAGTTTGATCATCAGCTATCCAAATACCCTTGTAACAATTACGTTGAAAAAGGTTTCTGTAATAGAGGTGAAATCTGCTTATTTTCTCACAAGGTATTCTTATTTTTAGCCTTTTAGTTACTCTTGGAATAATGTTTTCCACAAAAATTATTACTATCTTACATGTGAGACCAACCTATTAACTTTACATATACCATAATGAGACAGACCTTACCATGTCGGACAGCCTCACATCTGACGGTCTAATTCAAGACTCAAAATTTTCCTTTATTTCTGATTTGTTTTTTCTTTTCTTTTTCTCAGTTATTTGTATCAGCTATAAAGACTCTTATTTGTACCAAATTGACTCTTATTTTCGGATAGTTGGTACTTGCATTTGTTCAGTGCCATTTCCATGGACATACTCGTGATCCCTTAAATAAAATGACATAATCTCAACCTGCCTGCAAATTGGACCTTTACATAGGGGAGAAAAAACACCTCGTGTGAATACTTACTTTGTTTTACTTTGCATTAGATTGCAGTCAAGGAAGGCATAGAACCCTCTACCATGGCCTTGACACCAGGCGGTCATTCCGTGGGTCAACAGGATGTATCAAAATCTAAACAGCAAGATAAAGATAATGCCACTGTACCCTTCATTCCTGGAAAAGCTACATCGAAGAATTCTGAGGTGTTTACAACAAAAACCATACAGCCAACGAGAAAACCAAAAGGTCTAACATTCGTTTCTATTGGAAAATCTCAATTGGCCAATTCTGTTCTGCCTAAAGAATCGAGCATGTCCCAGCAAAGTTGCTATACTGCTGGAGCAAGTGTGCAGCCGAACATGGTAGAAGAAACGGCTATCAATTTAAGAAACTCGCTAGATAGAACCTCGTTTGATAAGCTCGGGAGTAATAAGCCGCTAATTCCACCACCAGAAAGAGATAATAGCACGAGGAACATTTCATTTAAAATGCCGCTCCTGAATGATTCTGCTATACAACATCTGAAGGACACATCAGGAAGAGCAGATTATGCTGTTGGTACTCCGACTCAATATGGTGCTCTTGACGTTTCTCCCTTAATTAAGGGTACTCCAACGCTAGATAAGGCTCCTAACCTTTCAGAAATGTTTACGGGTGGTCCTACTCGAGCGAAAGCGAAGGGAATTGGTGGTTCCTCTGGTAGACCCTCTTATGATGTAACTGATGGCAAGTTGGTAAGTGTGTTTCTCAATTCTTCTTTTCAAAGATGGCCGTGTGTTATTAATGTGTGAGTAATTCGTTTAACTATAAATCATACCCATTTAACCCATATAGATGACCTACTAAGAGGTGTACTGATTTGCAGATTTGCTTTAAAGAGAAGGGAAACATAAATTCATCAGACAAGTCAAAGGGTGTACAGTCTGAGCATCCAATATTGAATCCTCAAACTTGTACTAGTAAGTTTTCAATGAGGGTCGATCAACCTGTGCATAACTCATTAAGCGACTCTCAAAAGGCACTTCAATCTACACTGGCGTTTGCTGCAAGGTACAGTTCTGGGATTAAAATGAGTAGTATGGCGGCCACCAAGGAGAAGAATTTGAATGAAGAGACATCGTGTAGCAGCCCCAAAAAGAATGAACCCTTGAAAATCCTACAGTTTTTGAACCGCCAGATAAAGAGTTGTAGAGAGCTGCAAACGAGTTAATGTTTTGTATTCCCTGATTACAAGTGCAGTTTCGACTGCTTGCTTGAATTACACCGGTATCTGCCTGCATTAGAAGCTTATCATGAAACTGAGGCAATAAAACGTTGTCGATGGATACCGGGGGTAGAATTCCTGTTACGTATGCTGGTCAATTTTGTGACAACAACAAAGTGCTTCTGATGTACGGAGTAATTATTTAGGAAAAATTACAAAATACCACCATGTATAAACCGTATTTTACAAATTACCACCACGTATTCCCATTTTTACAAATTACCACCTATAATTCAACGTATATTTACAAATCGCCACCGTATTTTTATTCCGACTTTCATTTAACCTATTTCCCGCTATTTCGACTTTCATTTAACTTATTTCCCGCTATTCCGACTTTCATTTAACCTATTTCCCGTTTTCGTTAAATGAAATTTCAAGCAAACTATCGAAACTAAAGCTCCGTTAATCGAAAAAATATTTCGATCATCAAAATCAAAGCTTGATTATTAATCAATGCTTTTAATTACTCTCAAATGACTTCAAGAAGGAAAAAAACAATCCTCAAAAAATAAGTTCTCAGGTACTCCGTGCTTGATTAGTTTTATTTTGTACATTTCAATTACAGTAGCTTTTAATTTAAGGCTCATTTTTCTGGGTTTTTTTCCTGGGTTCAATTTGGGGCTCGATTCGCTTTTGATTTCCAATTTTCGCATAATTCATGAAAATCAAACTTGTTCAATCAAACCCATACTTCATCTTTCTGTAGATTTTGACGATTTGGGGATCTTTATCAATGGTTTATTCAATTTAATTGCAAAATCAAGCATAAATTAGTACAGTAGTAAGTTCCTCAATCTAACCGAATCGAGCCCCGAATTAAACCCAGAAACTCGAACCCAGAAAACGAATCCTAAAATTTGAAATGTAAAAAATAAAACCAATTATGCATTGATTAATAATTGAAAAGAGTGGGAGTACATGAGAACTTGATTTTTTGAGGATGATAATGAGATCTTGGAGAAGTACATTGGGAGATAATGAATTTTGATGCTTTTGATTTTGATGGCCGGTGGAAATGTTTTTTTTTTTTTTTTTTTTAAGGAGCTTTAATTTCGTTAATTTGCTTAAAACTTCATTTAACGGAAACGAAAAATGAGTTAAATGAAAGTCGGAATAGCGGGAAATAAGTTAAATGAAAGTCGGAATAGAAATACGGTGGCGATTTGTAAATATATGTTGAATTATAGGTGGTAATTTGTAAAAATGAAAATACGTGGTGGTAATTTGTAAAATACGGTATATACATGGTGGTATTTTGTAATTTTTCCAATTATTTAAGGGGTCTTTATTTTGTTGTTGTGGTGGTGTTACATTTGAATTATACGAGGAATCAGTTGCGGAACTAGCAGGGGCAGTCGCATAGCTGAATATTGTTTTTTTTAAATATAAAAATTGATTTTTTAATCCAATTTACTCTAGGTATTACATTAGCAACTATTTTTTTTTTTTTAATTTTTTTTTTGGGATTTATAGTCAGATATCCAATTCGAGGAGGATTTTGACTTTATTCGAAATTAGCACAAAATAGCTAGAAATTACATATTGGTTTACGTAATAAAATTTGATACTAGTGTGATACCCGTGAAATTTCACGGGTTGTGGTTCTTTCATTGTTATTAGAAGTTGCAGAGAGAAATTTAGGATCGAAATATTAAATTATTGATTATGTTAAGTATTGGTTGAAGTAATAAATTATTGTACAGTTTGTCGTACACTGTTAAATTTTTTGAAGAATGAATTATAAAAATGTGTATAATAGTAGCCTTGTCACTATACGGTATTGCGTAATTTTACATTCACAAAAGGCTAAGTGTGCGGTATTAGTTGTGAATTAGTTTATTAGAAGGTTAATATCAGAACACGTAAGTGACAAAGTTATACTAAATACTGCGGAGTATTAGGATAGAAATTAGGTGACAAATATTTTTCTATATATTTATTAAATATATGGGTATAACAAAAAATGTGAACTTACAAAATTCAACCTCATGACACTATTACTATCCTCAATAACATTTACTTTATGGTTTTACCAAAATAAAGTAGGACATACGTTTGAAAGAATAATTTATAACACATTGAATATTTTCGTAGTAACAAAATTTATTATAAAATGTGATACTCGTGAAAACTTCCACGGGTTGTGGTACTTTCCTCGATATTTCCAAAAGGAAGGCAGGATTACTACATTTAGGCGAACATTAATTAATACTTTATATTACAAATAAAGATAGTGTATACCGACAAACTTAACCCGATCGATTCATATATATAAAGAATTGTCTCCCGTTACATTCACTTAATTGTGACCCAAACTCAAAACCAACATGATCAATAATTCGAAAAAGCATCACTCGATTGGTGTTCAGTTACTCAATAAGTTCGATTTAAAAAGACATATGAGAATGTTCATTGTAATTATACTTCTTTTTATCGGAAAAAATATTAATAAAAGTGATTAATTTATTGTGGACATGACATAGGTCCACCCCGACGCGGCCACGCGCGGGTTTGGGGAGGCGAATGAATCTCCATAAGATGGTCAAATGGAAATTTAAATCGAAGTCGGAGTCGCCACCGAATTTTATGGTTATTCGGAACCGTTCGAGCCCACTCTATGTCGTAGTGGGCCGTATACAAAATACGGCCCATTTCCGATGTCAGAGTTCATTGGGCTCGTCCCTTTGCATATCGATATAGATGTCGACTTGAGCGGTTAATCGTATATTGAATGACTCTCGTTGCCAATGGTTTCGGACATCCGGAAACCACGGTTCTGAGTAAGGGGTGAGGGTACGTGTTGGGAAGTTCACTAAGAACACCCAACCCCGCCCGCACATTAGCGGCCTCTACTAGGATATCGTTTGATTTTTGAATACGCGCGTTAGTAATACGATGAATGATATGCAAACATTGTTTTCCTAAACATGCGAGGAATTGAATGGGTTGCTAAGTCGGTTTAATGCAACTAAAATTAACGTCAAAGTTGTTTTAGCATATGAGATTCGTTTTAGTATAATAAAACAAAAGATGAAATAAAAGATGAATTTGCTACAAGATAAACAAACGAGTTAGTATCGATTTGTAAATAATATAGCAAATAAATATACGGGATCGAGAAAATAAATAAATATTAATCGAAATCTGGAAAATATTGTTAAAAATGATGTTTTGTATAAAAAACGAAGTTCGAAAAATTATAAAAAAACGGAAAAAGGGAGCAGCCGGCCGCGCGGCTCGCCCGGGTCACTGGCGGGTCGCGTGGTGGCCTGCTTTGAAATCGGTTTTCGATAATTTTATCAAATCGTGTACGAATATTGTTTAATTTGCACTCGACTTAATATTTTCGATATTCGTTGTATTTGATAGCCGACTACGAAATCAATATCAAATACTCGGAATGGTTTTAGAAAAGATATAAATTTTGAAATCGTTTCGTAAAATAAATAATAAAACGAACGAAAAAAGGCTAAAAAAAAAAAGACTTCGGGTTTCAGGCCCGTGCGCGAGTCGCCTGGGCATGGCGCGACTTGCGTGCGGGTCTGTCCGAGTTTTTTATTTTTTGTTCGAAATTGCTAATTTTGATAAACCGCGTACAAAATATGAATTAATTTATACTCGATGTTATGTTTTCGATATTCGTCGTATTCGATATTCGATTATGAAATCGATATCGAATATTCGGAATGAATAAAAAGGTTTTGTAAAAAAGTGATTTGAAAAAGATGTAACGATTTTAAATATCGTCGAACTTTTAATATAATTCTTTTAATACGATATTCAACTAAAGAGTTGATATCATATTTAAGAATGTTCGTTAGTGTGAAAATAATTTTGATATTATCGATAAAAGACTCGACGAAAGAAAAAGAAAAAAAACGACTCGACCCTTATGTAAAAAAGACGAGAGAGAGAGGAGAAGGAAAAGAAAGAGATCGGGTTTTGTGCACCCTCAACCTACATGTTTTAGTCTACTCGGATCAGGGCTCGTTGAAACGTGGCTTGGGCACTTGGAGCGTCGAGTGTATGTTGATGAGGTGACGGTGATGCGGCTCGGTTTGGGCGAGTTTCGGGTGAAGGGTTTCGGGTTTAAATGGACCGGTTTTCCTTCGAGAATATTATCGGTTTGTCGACGTTAAGTTTGGTGCTTATGTGTGATGTGAATAATTCTGAATTTTGATGATATATGATGATAATTTCTGAATATTTGTGAATGTTAATTGTTGTTGTAAAAGTGTGTGTGCAAGGGGCTATTTATAGGAAATTCCCGACCTTGGCTATGAGAGTTTGAACTACCGCTTTGGATAGGAAACGTAAGAAGTTGTAAGGCATGATAATTCCGCTTTCTTGTCCAAAAAGAAAGGGGACACGGCTGGTGGGAGCCTACTCGGCCGAGTATTTGCACTCGGTCGGGTGTTTGAATCGGTTTTTGGATAGGAAATGCGAGAGTTCGAAAGGAATGCGAATTCCGTTGCTTGGTGGAGAAGCCAAAATCTCGGCTGAATGGGGATGTATTTCGGCTGATTTGGGTGTTTTGGCCGAGTAATTGGTGCTCGGTCGATATCCGATTCGGTTTCCGGATAGAATTCCTACTTGAGATCGAATTCTATCCTTAAACGGATTTGTTTAATATTTTGAAAAATTGATTTTTGTAGGATTAGAGTGAGGAATCAGCCGTGTGAGGTGTCATGGCTGACTCACGTGTCTCGGGAAAATCTTTGACCGGGTTTTGACTCGGTCGCTAAAAGACGGTTTTACCCCTGGTGTCGGAATCGACCCAAATTAGTCTTATTTGACTCGAAATGACCCACTGGGCCTGATTTTGAGGTTGGTTTTGTGAGATATGTACTCCATAATGAGCCCAAGCCAAATGCCAATGATTTTGAGCCCATTTCTGAGTATTTAAAGCACGTTTGTGTCCGATCATCATCGGGTGTTTGTCGGAAACTGCTATAGACACCTGGCGGTCAAAATGTGGGTGTCTACAGAGCCCCCACTCTGACTGAGGCTTGGACAAGGCGAAAGTCAGAGTAAGCTACCAAGCAAATCAAAGTTTAGACCTGGCAGACTTCCGGTCGGGTCGTTTAAGGTCCGTTAGACCTGCGTGGAGGGCCCGCCGGCCGAAGACTAGAAATGTACCTGAGTTTGATGATGATAACTCCGTGGGGAACCGGACTTGTCGTATAAGCCTATGCCGCTGGGGAGTTGTTTGCACGGTTTTGCTTGAGTCGTCCTGTATAATGATTTATGCCAAGTTTGCATGTAACGCATTTTTAGGAGAAATGACTCGTGTTGGGGAATAAAAATTTGAAGAAGATTTTTTGAATATTTTTTGGATGGAAGAATTTTGAAGGATTAAAGAATTTTTTTTTTGATTCTGAGAAGGAGTAGGAATGCTCGGGATGTCTTAGCTAGATCCTAGGATTAAAGGCCTGTATGCTAAATCCCATGGGATTAGGAATCCCAAAGTGAGGAGGAGAATCCGATTTCATGCTATAAATACTCATCTCTCTGCTCATAATTTATTCATAATTCTCACAACTCCCTTCCTTCCTTTTAAGAAAAATAAGTTCTGAAAAACTTAGTCCTCTTTTTTTAGAAATTCATTATGGGAATCGATCGATTAGTCGGAATGCTGCAAGATTGGTCCCGAACCTTCAGAGATGCTGACAAGGTTATTCTGAACCAAAACGGCGTTGCCCAGTTATCCGTTATTCGGCAGATGCAAGTGGATCGTCACTTTCTGGATGCTTGCCTATCTTATTGGGATGATACCTATCATGTCTTTAGGTTTCCTCGAGGTGAAGTCTGTCCTATTCCTGAGGAAATAGCTGCTGTAGGAGGGTGGAATCCTATTCTTCGTCCTGCTATCCCCTTTTCAGTTCGTGATCCAAGGAGGAAATTAAGAGAATTTTTAGGGCTTTCTCATATGGAGGTATCCCGTATGCTAGAAGGAAATACAGTCTCCTTGATCGATCTGGCTGAGAAATTTATGAATCAAGATGACGTTCGGGTCAGGCCGGTATATAGCCGTAGGGCCTTCACTTTTTGTATGCTCCATGTTTATGCTTTCGAGGGTCATTTGGATTGGCTATCCTGTATGGGCCATGTCAGACTTCTTTCTGTAGCGGATCAAATGGAGACCGAACACAGCCCAGCCTGGCTGATTACCGGGGAGATTATCCAAGGTTTAGATAATCGTAAGAAGGATCCATCGATCAAGCTGTCTGGTAGCACCCGTCTTCTACAGGTAGGCTGATTTTTTTCTTGATTTTCGCAATTTTTGATTTTTTGCAATTTCCGAGTTTTCGGGTCTTTGATTTTTGCGCGGTTTTCGCGTCTTTTCTCGATTTTCTCGGTTTTTTCCGATTTTTGCGATTTTTTTTTTTTTTTTTGTTTTTTTGTTTTTTTTTTCGAAAATCGACATTGACTTTTTTTTGCAATTTTGACTTTTCAGCTATGGCTTTTTGAGAGGTTATCGATCCTGGATCCTCCTCTAGACGTAAGCCGATATCGCCCAAATCAGGTGATGACAAGAAGACGGACTGTTGACTTTTCTCGCCTTACTACCCAAAAATTCTGGGACGAGCTGCTATCCTTCCATGGAGGCCCATTGATCCGTTGGACCGTACCTTGGTGGCCTATTTATGCCTGGACTGGATTAGAGTTGCGAGATAGGGCCCGTTATCAGCTAATCCTATCTTTTAGGCAGACGATTCACCTTTATCCCGATCGCATACTTAGGCAATATGGTCGGGCCCAGAGAATCCCGGAGATTGAAGCGGTCGTGAGTGAATCTACCCAGCTAACGGACGTGATGTGTGACATTTGGGCGCAAAGATGGTATACCCGGCACACTTGGCCCGTTTCTAAAGCTTCTCCCTCGATATGGGTATCGGATTCCTACACGAAGTGGACCCGAGCCGATTCTGCTAAAGCCCGCGCTGCTTTAAAGACCGACGAAGCCTTTGACTTGCTGCGCCGAGAACAAGTTAAGGATAATCGAGGCTTCTTTGATGATGGCGATACCCCGGCTACGATGGTCCGATTGATGTCAGGCCAAAAGGGGAAGACCAAGACTTTGACTAAAGGGTCCAGCTCTAAAGGTACATGGGGGAAAACGGGCCCCCAGACGGACTTAGAAAGGAGACTTGGTCCAAGACTGGCAGCTAAGGACCGACTTGGTCCTCGGGATAGACTACCCGAGCGCATCCGGGCTCGGATTGAACCCGTGCAGAGGGCGGAGAAGCCGAAGTCGAAGAAGCGGGTTCGAGCAAAGGAAGTTCCACTCGTGATTAGGGAACGTTCGCCCCCACCTCGCCGGCCTTGGGATCCGCGTGACCCGAAAGATAAGGGGAAGGGAAAAATGTACGAGTAGTCTCCTAAATTTTATTATTTAGATATTACTACTATTTTTGTGTGATTTTTGTGATTTATTTTTGCGTGAGGCATTTTTTTGAAATAATAAAAGACATATTAGTGAAAACCGTTCCTGTCTTTTCATTATTGCAGTGGTTGTACCCTTTTGAGGGGTTGCCTACGTATCCACGATTAGTGGAATCAAACCGACCGTAGTTCAGACATAGATTTTTGCAATCTTCGAAATACATCAAGACTATTAGTTCGAGATGTGCGACAGTAGGATCAGTAATCCTAACTCATTGACTTGCTTAATTTTTGAAAGTTTTGTATAAAAAGATAAATTTTTAGCAAATGACATTGAGATAAGGTTAGGGGTAGTAGCGCTTCAGCTGGTCCAAGTTGGTTGGGTTGACGAATTCATTCCCATCCAAGTCTGTCAGCATTACGGCTCCTCTTGATAAAACCTTCTTCACTAGATATGGTCCGGCCCAATTAGGTTTGAATTTTCCCCTTGGGTCGACTGGTAACAAAGCTCGGACAGATTTTAAGACTAGATCGCCTTCTTTGATGTTTCTGGGCCTAACCCTTTTGTTGAAAGCCCGTTTTATCCTTTTTTGATATATCTGGATGTTGTTAAGGGCTCGAGATCGTCGTTCGTCTAAAAGAATAAACGAGTCGTACCGGGCTTGAACCCAATCTGCTTCAGGTACTTGACTTTCGAGTAAAATCCTTAGAGATGGTACCTCAAGCTCGACGGGCTGGACCGCCTCCATCCCATACGTCAGATAGTATGGAGTTGCTCCGGTTGCGGTTCGGATTGACGTCCGGTATCCCCATAAAGCGAAAGGAATTTTATCGGGCCAATCTCGGTAATTATCTGCCATCTTTTTAAGTATGGTGACAATGGTTTTATTTGCTGCCTCTACCGCTCCGTTTGTTTGGGGACGGTAAGGTGATGACGTATGCCTTCGAATTTTATATTTTGCTAGCAAAGTAGCGGTTTCAGCTTGGAAGTGGGTCCCGTGATCACTTATGAATTCGTGCGGGATCCCGTATCGGCATATAATTTTATCTTGGATAAATTTTGCAACGTGCTTGGCGTTCAAGACACGATATGACTCGGCTTCGACCCATTTAGTAAAATAGTCAATAGCCACTAGAATGAAGCAGTGACCTCCCGTGCCGGACGGGTTCACTTTCCCGATTATATCAATTCCCCATGTTGAGAATGGCCATGGTGATGTCATGGTGTATAATAGGGATGACGGCATATGCTGGACATTGCCGAAAATCTGACAGTTGTGACAGTGCTTGACGTATAACTGACAGTCGGTTTCCATGCTATTCCAATAATACCCGAGTCTTGCGATTTTTCGAGCTAACATATGTGCATTCATATGCGAGCCGTTCTCGCCATCGTGTACCTCGGCCATGACCTTTTCGGCCTGTGTTTTGTCGATGCATAGGAGTAAAGCCCCCTGTGCTGTTTTTTTGTACAACTGTCCATCGTTCGTGCGGATGAACTGAGTGGCCCATCTTCGTAGGGCCTTCTTGACCCGGTTTTCAGATCCCGGAGGATATTCTCCTGACGTCAAGTAGGTAAGAACAGCCTGGTACCAAGGTTCTGGGTCGGTTATTTCGATGTCTTGGATAGCGTTGATATATGCCGGCTCGGACCGTCTTTCGACGCAAATCGGCATGCTAGTCAGATGTTCCGGGATGTTCAGTAAAGATGCTAATTTGGATAGTGCATCTGCAAACTGGTTTTCTTCCCGGGGCAGATAAATGTATTCCACCCTTTGAAACTGCTTTTCGAGAACCCTTACTCGCGCTTGGTAAGCTACGAGATTTGCGTTACGAGTTTTCCATTTCTGGAGTGCTTGATTAATGACTAATGATGAGTCACCGTGGACCCGGAGGTTTGTTACTCCTAAATCAGCGGCGGCTTGCAACCCGTGAATGCATGCTTCGTATTCGGCTGCGTTATTAGTTACGTCGAAGTCTAACTTGATGGATAACGGGGTGTGCTCTCCTTGTGGCGAGATCAGCAAAATCCCGACACCAAATCCTCGAATATTGGATGCTCCATCAAAATATAGATCCCATGTTTCTGTGTCGGTATGGAATATATCTTCGTCAGGGAAGGCCCAAGTATCGGTATGTCCCCCTTCAGGTACCGGGCTATCGGCGAGGAATTCGGCTACTACCCGGCCCTTGATGGCTTTTAATGGTACGAACTTGAGGTCGAACTCAGCTAGCATTAAAGTCCATCTAGATATTCTACCGTTGAGAATGGGCTTTTCGAACAGATACTTGATTGGATCCATTCTTGATAGTACGTGAACTTCGTGGCTAAGCATGTAATGTCGGAGCTTTTTAGTGGCCCAAACTAGAGCTAGACACGTCTTTTCGAGCATCGTGTATTTGCATTCGTACTCTAGGAACTTTTTACTGATGTAGTAAATGGCTCGTTCTTCTGAGTTGACTGTCTGGGCTAGCATAGCCCCCATGGCTGTCTCAGTCGTTGTCAAGTATAACAACAAAGGCAAACCGTGTTGAGGTGGCATTAATACCGGCGGAGATGACAGAATCTCTTTGATTTTATCGAAAGCTGTTTGACATTTGTTGTCCCATAGTACCCGTTCTCCTATCTTCAATTTTTTGAAAATGGGCTCACATACCATGGTTAGCTTCGAAATGAACCTGATGATATATTGGACTTTCCCGAGAAACCCCCTAATTTCCTTTTCGGTTTTAGGTGGCCGCATCTCGGTAATGGCCTTGATTTTGGCTGGGTCAACCTCGATGCCGCGCTGGCTGACGATATGGCCCAATAGTTTACCCGATGTTACCCCAAAGCTGCATTTTTGAGGATTCAGTCTCATGTTATACTTGCGTAGTCGGGTGAAGAACTTCCTAAGGGCCGGAATATGCCCGTTTCGTTCTTTGGACTTGACTATCATATCGTCCACGTAGACTTCCACTTCCTTGTGCATCATGTCATGTAATAAGGTAGTGGCGGTCCGTTGATAAGTGGCACCGGCGTTGATAAGCCCAAATGGCATAACGGTGTAACAGTAAGTCCCCCAAGGTGTAGTGAAGGTGGTCTTACTCATGTCTTCTTTTGCCATTTTGATCTGATTGTATCCGGCATACCCGTTCCATAAAAGATAGAAGGGCATGGTCGGCCGTGTTGTCCACCAGTATGTCGATGTGTGGCAACGGAAAATCGTCTTTTGGGCTGGCCTTATTAAGGTCCCGGAAGTCTACACAAACTCGTACCTTTCCGTCTTTCTTGGGTACCGGCACGATATTTGCGACCCAGTCTGGATATTCAGACACTTGGATAAAGCCCTCTTTGAATTGCTTGTCGACTTCTTCTTTGACTTTGAGAGACCATTCGGGCCTCATTCTTCGGAGTTTTTGTTTTACCGGCTTACACCCGTCTTTGATAGGTATACGGTGTTCGACTATCTCCCGGTCTATTCCCGGCATGTCCTTGTAGGACCATGCGAAGACGTCTTTGAATTCGTGGAGGAGCTCCGTAAATTGTTGCTTCTCCTCGGGGTCTAAGGATAAACCTAACTTAAGCATCTGAGGCTCTAAAGGGGTTCCCAGATTGATGGAATCGGTTTCTTCGATCACCGGATCTCGGGACTCTCTTTGTTCGAGTTGCTCGACTAGATGCTGAGGTAATGGTACCTGTTCGTCGGGTTTCTCAATGTCATTGCAAGTAAAGTTTTTGAAAATGTTTTGAAAATAAGACAAGTCGTAAGCAGAACGGTTATCGTTATTATTGATAGAAAGTTTTGAAAATAGCTCGAAGAGAGCTGCCATCTGATCGCTGGTCAGAGGCGGTATGGGGAGTGCTCTCGGGACAGACTCCGAGGTTCCAAGAGGAATGCTCGAAGGGAAAGGGGTTACAGACTCGACCCTAGTACTGGACCCTCTAGACTTAGACTCAGACTCCGACTCTGACTCTGACTCAGACTCGGATTCGGACTCGTCGTCTTGCATGTCTCCTTCGCCGGTAGTGAGCTTGTAGACTCGGCCCTCGCTGTCGGTCCATTTGATTGTCTTCCTCCAAGCCCGCTTTCCAGTGTCAGCACCTACTTCAGAGATCAGCTTGGTTGGATCGAACTTGTTGCTATGGAGGATCAGGTTGACTAATTCCTCCTTAGGGGTAGGGATTATCTTGCTTTCCCCGAACAGGAGCCCCAGCATGGGCTCAGCTTGGTTCGAATCTTCTTTTGATTCAGCCTGGATGAGAGTGAAGATATCATCTGGGATGAAATTGACCTCAGGATAGGTTATAGCGGGTTGGTAAAGGCCCGTTTGGACAGCTCCGAATACTGGAGTGACGAAGTTGAGTTTCGGGCTGTAGGAGCCCTTGAGGACGTTGCAGGCCTTCTGGATGCCGGCCCGGACCACATTTTCCGGGGTTAAAGCACACCCCAAGCCGAATTTCGAATCTTCATTGCTTAAGACATCGATGATCTTGCCTGCCGGAAGACCGGGCCTTGAAGTAGCCCCCGGTAAGTAACCCAAATTTTGCAACATTTTGTCGATGCTGGTTGTGAAATAGGGCCTAAAAAGATATTCTTCATCGATCATTCCCACGAAGTTGAATCCTCGCGGGTCGATTGAACCGGCCGTGTTGCAGCTTGACACGGCTATTGGAGTAGCTTCAAGTGTGATGACCCTGTCTTGTAAAGGTAACTTGACCTTTCTATGAAGAGTGGAGGATACGGCCTTGACTGCGTGGATCCAAGGCCTTCCGAGTAGCAGATTGAACGATGAGGTGACATCGATCACTTGAAATTCTAGTTCTTTTTCGATTGGGCCGGTTATGATGGCTAGTCTGACAGCCCCAGCAACTGATTTCGGGCTTCCATCAAAGGCCTGGATAGTTTGTACAGTAGGAAGATAGTCGGTCTCGGTAATGCCGAGAGCCCTAGCAATCCTTAAAGGAAGGACGTTTACAGCTGACCCGTCATCGATTAGGGTCATGGGTAGATATTTGCCCCGGCAAATCACCGTAATATATAGGGCTAGGTTGTGGGTAGCCCCAAATGGTGGTAGATCGGACTCAGAGAAGGTGATAAGCGGGCCTTCTTCTTTGGACTTGCCTTTGAGGTGAGGCAGGATGGTGGCTACCATTTCAGCGGGGGTAACCGACGAGTCCACCTTGATCTCATCGAGAGCTTTAGTAAGTGCTGCCCGATGTTCCTGAGAACTGACCAGAAGCTGCCATATGGTAAGATCAGTTCGGACCCTCTTCAGTTGCTTGACTAGGGCCGTGTTAGTGTCTGGTTCTTCGAGTATGGAGTCCGTCTTGGCGGGTTCAGTGACGGATTCCGGGGTTGTTGATAATTGTCGTTTGTAGTGCCTATTCTGTAGTGTTTTGGTCCCATTTTCCTTGTGGAACCGCTCCTTTGGAGCGGTTTATGGGCTTCTTATGTTTCCTTTAGCTCGTTTCAGGTTCCCGAGACCGTTCATGAAGAGTTGGAGTGATTCCGACTCAATACATATGCATTTTGGAGCCAACGAAGCTAAGGAACGATGACTCGATGCCTTGGAATCGACCCCGAGACCTTGGGACCCAATCCCGAGCCTCCGAGACCCGATCCCGAGTCCCGAGAATCGATGAGAAGGCCATGAGAACCAAGGAGGGACCGAAAAGTTCATATTGGAGGCCTACAAGACTATTCCCGATCGGGTATGGCCTCATCCCGATCGGGAATAAAGAGGAAAGCAAGGAGCAACTACTGTGGGGTGTTCCCGATCGGGAACATAAAATCCCGATCGGGATTCTCCACTTTCCCGATCGGGATTTCCTTTCCCGATCGGGATTGTCCCAGTTCAGCCCGTGTTCATTTCCTTTCAATTCCTTTCATTCTTAAACCCTTTATATACCCTTCTCTTGGAGGAAGACACGAACCTATCATACCCTAGACTAGTTTAAGCCTCAAAAAACCCTAGATTGATTCTCACTCATTAGCTTTAATCTTCTCTTAATTTTAGTTAATCTTTAGTTAATCCTTTGTAATTAGTGCTTGTATTAAGGGATTCTTGGAGATTGTCTCAAGCTTGACAACCTTGGGATTGTATTTGGGGTTCTCATTAATGCAAGATTGTTCCTTTTCTTCATCTAGTGTTGGTATAATCCTTTCTCATCCTTGTTCTTTGTTATTTATACAAGTTTGAATCTTTTCTTAGTGTTATTGTTATTGTTCTTGTTTGGATTTGTCATTATGGATGTTTGGATGTTTGTCTTAGTTTCTCTTTTGATTGTTATTCTTCCTTTCATCATGAGTGAGTAGTCTTCTTGTGGGGTTAGTAGGGGGATTAGGGGTAGATTATGGATAATTAGGGTTGATTAAGGGGAAAGGGTGAATCTTTGTTGCTAGTCACATTGTGAGCACTCTAGGTGTTTGTTGTTATGCTTGTATGAGTAGTAGTGGCCAATGCTCCTTGTGCATGTGTTCATGAATCCATTGTTTGCCTATGATGTGGGAATGTTGAGAATAATCGTAGTTGCGAGAGCACGGATTAGGGTCTAAGTTGCGAGAGCCCGGACCCACCTTGACATCGGTTTAAGTTGCGAAAGCCCGGACCGACTCTAGACACTAGGAGACATCCATACCCTTGATCACCCCAATTACCCTTCTACCTCTATGAACCCGACCTACCCCACTTCTTTCCATATTTGAGTCATTTTCTAGTTAGACCGATCATTAGCATTGTTTAGCATCATTAGTCTAGTTCTTACTCCTCCTCCTCAATTGTTTCCTTTTATAGCTTTCTTTGTGTTTGTTCGTGTGACTTAGCCTAGTTTTAGTGGACCTAGTCTAGACCTTACTCTACCGTCCCTGTGGATATCGACCCTACTTGCCCTAGCTACCCACTAGGAATAGTCGGTTTATTATTGACGGTTGGACTCACGGCAAATCCCTACCATCAATTTGGCGCCGTTGCCGGGGACGGTGCATTGTTTAGACTTAGTTTGCTTATTTCTAGACTTAGTTACCCCTCTTTGTGTTCTCCCATCTTCTCTTGTGTATATTCTCTTGATTTTTCTTCTTTCTTTAGTGTTATCTCTTCTTTTTCTCTTTGTCTCTAGTTGTGTTTGTTATTGTCGTTGCCTAGTGCCCATAAAGCACTAGGTGTTCTTACGTTTGTTCTAGTGTGTAGTGTATGCCTAGGAGGGGAGGCGACTTCTATCTCTTTAATCCAGAGCCGGAGAGACTCTTTCGAGCCTTTCGCCAACGGACGATTAATCGGGTTAGGATCTCTCAACCAAGTGCAAGCACCACTCATCAAGGGCAAGCCCAAAGAGCCGACTTGAGCATTTCACCTCGAGAGACGGCCGGAGGGACCTTCATCAATCCCTTCGGTGATTCTTCTCCTAATTCTCCCTCTTCATCTACATCAACACTCTCTACACCCCCATCCTCTCCCTTACATCCAAGAATGCCTAAGTTCTCCTCTCACTCCACATTCACCGAGGATGTCTTGCCGGGACCGAGTGCATTACCGGAAGCTTATACCGGAAATTTTGTGGCAAAGACTCAATTCATCCAACTTGTGGAGAGGAGCCCATTTAGTGGTTTGCCCACCGAAGACCCGCATCAACATATGGAGACCTTCTCCGATTATTGTGACGCTATATCTCAAACCGGGGTTACTCAAGACCAAATTCGTTGGGTACTCTTCCCGTTTTCTCTTATTGGAAAAGCGAAGCAATGGATTAAGAGTCTCGATAGGGCAACCATGGGTGTCGACACTTGGAAAAAACTTGCCTTGGCGTTCTACCAAAAGTTTTACCCTCCGGAAAAGACCAATATGCTTAGGGCCTCCATCACCGGTTTCCAACAAAGGGATGAGGAAAGTCTATATGAAGCTTGGGAGCGGTTTAAGTCTTTGGTAAGATCGTGCCCTCACCATGGACTCTCACAATGGTTCTTAGTACAACAATTTTGGAATGGACTTTATGAGGATTCGAGAGCCATTCTCAACATGAGCTCCAATGGTAGGTTTACCGAGGTCGATGACGACCAAACATGGACGAGAATCGAAGAGATGGCGGTGCACAATTCGCAATACTCTAGGCCTAGGAAGGCAAATCGGGGAGGTAGGCACGAGGTTGATGCTATCACTCAATTGAGCATTGACCTTGGAGCTCAACTAAAAACGCACATGGAGACTATTGACAAGAAGCTCCAAAGCCACCTCAACCAAGTCCAAGGCTCTAGTTCATCCCACCATCAACCGATTCAAGAAGTGAATGCTTTGGGGTTCGCACCTCCTACACCTTACTTTGGGATGTGTGACACTTGTGGAATCGTTGGCCATGACCCTATGAGTTGTAGAGGGAGTATTGAGCAAGTGAACGCCTTTCAAGCGTTCAAGCAAGGTGCTTCTTTCTCTAATCAATACCAAGCTTCCCAACAAGTCCCCCAACAACAAGCGTTTCACCATCAACAACAACATCGTCCCTATGTTCCACCTCCCTTAAGGGACAACGATCAAAGTTACCAAGGTTATGTGGGTAACCAAAGACCCTTCAACAATTTCAAGCAAAATAACCAAGGCAACTTCAACAATAAGCAAGGGTTCCAACAAGGGAACTTCAATCAAGGATATCAAAACCACAACCAAGGGTTTCAAAATCACAATCAAGGAAATTCTCATGGGTTCCAAGGGAACCGTCAACAAGCAACTCACAATCAACAACAACAAAGCAAGCCTAGGAGCCGGTCTCCTATCCACGATTACGGTACCCCATTAGCCCTCACCGATACTCCGCATAATCCATCATCTCCACCACGTGATTTTGACATACAAAAGACTATGATGGATTTGCAAAAGAGCAATCAAGAAGTGAAGAACAATCAAATGGACATGTCAAGAAATCATCAAGAGCTCTTTACTTATGTTCGAGGGGAAAACGCTGTGAGAGATACCCGGATGACGATACTCGAGAATCAAATAGCTCAACTTGCATCGGGAAGTTCCTCAAGGCAAAAGGGACAATTACCTTCTCAAGGCCAAGCACCGTCATATGAGCATGTAAATGCCATCACCACAAGGAGAGGTACATCCTATGACCCCCCTCCATTCCTTAATGATCAAGAGCCAATGCATGAACCAACAAAGAAATTGGCATCTCCAAGTCAAGAAGACTCAAGCTTTGATCGTCCAATTGAGGAACAAGTCTTATGGGAGGTCGAGAAGCTCCAAAAAGACAACCCTCCACCACCTCAAGAGAAAGAAAAAGGCAAAGGGAAAGTGTCGTTTGAGAAGTCTATCCCCATGGAGCAAAACAAGTACCAAGTGCAATTGCCTTACCCATCAAGGCAAATGAAGAGTAAGGAGGACTCTCAATATGACAAATTCCTTAATATCATGAAGAAGTTGGATGTCAATGTCCCATTCACCGAGTTACTTACCCAAATCCCGGCATACGGAAAATTCATGCGGGAAATCCTAGCAAGGAAAAGATCTATCGACAAGGAAGAGACGGTAGCGTTCACGAGGGTGGTGAGCGAGCTCATTCAAGGGTCCACGCTTCCGAAGTTGAAAGATCCGGGTAGTTTCTCAATCCCTTGCACCATTGGCAATTTTATGATCAACAATGCATTATGTGACTTGGGTGCGAGTGTGAGCGTCATTCCCTACACTATTTGTTGCCGACTCGGGATGAAGGAGTTGAAATGCACATCCATTACGCTCCGAATGGCCGACAAGTCTATTAACCGACCATTGGGAATGCTTGAGGATGTGCCGGTGCGAATAGGGAAATTCTTCATTCCGGTCGACTTCATTGTGCTCGATATGCCGGAAGATGCAAGCACTCCCATTATTCTTGGGCGCCCATTTCTACACTCCGCCGGTGCCATGATCGATGTGAAGAGGGGTAAGATCACATTTGAGTTGGGCGAGGAAAAGATAGTGTTCGACCTCCAAGGCAACACTCCACCCACTAGTGATGAAACGTGTAAAGTGATCCATACCACGGAAGACATCGATCGAAGGAGAGAAACGGGACAAAGCTTGAAGAAGTACTCCTATGTACTTGAGGATTTCGATAGTGAGGAAGATGAGTGCCCGAATCATGGGCTTGATGACAAGTTGCAAAGCGAGGAAAAGAATGATGAGCCGCCCTTGGGGCCGCATGAGGACCGGTGGACATTTCGGTATATCCCAAAAGACCGAAAGTACAAGTTCAAGCCATTGAACTTGGAAGATCGGGATGCCCCGGGAACGTCTAGGCAAGGCCATGAGGAGCCTTGGTTTGTGGATGGCTATATTTCGAGCATGATTGAAGACATCTCTAGGGCCTTCGACTTGTTCTTACGTGCCCTTGATGGAGATGGAGCCGGTTGGAGAGTTGATGAAAAAGAATGAAGATTTGCACCACCTTGGTTTGACGGAGTTCCACAAGAACCGTCGCATTGTGTATATTTCTTACTCTTAGTTAGTTTGATTTTGGTGATATTCTTGTTGTTTAGACTATTTGATGAGAGTTGTGAGGGAGAGAATTTTATGTGTGCTTGAGTTTTCTTGATAGGTGAAGTTGATTTGAGCCCTAGAAAGGGTGGATTGTTGATAAGGCTTGGTTTGTGAGCGAGGAAGTCGGTTTTTGAAGCTTGTATCAAACTTTTGGGTTCATGGAAGGTGAAGATGAAGAATCCCGATCGGGAAAGCCTTATACCGATCGGGAATGTTGATGCCAAGAATTCGGACTCACTGGAAGGTGATCCCGATCGGGAATTCACATACTCCCGATCGGGAATTCCCTTCCCGACCGGGAAAGTCCTCTTCCCCATTTTGAGTCTTTTTCCTAGGCATTTGATTCCACCCATCCATAATACCCCCTCCCAACCTCCCTACTCCACTCTACTCCTATCACATGACCATACACCTCACCTTACATCGAAACCCACACACCCCTTACACCATTACTACCCCGACCGTGAGCTCTTGAATATGAAGCGAGATGGCAACTATGGAGACAAGCAACAAGGCCCTCATGATCATCGAGACGATGGAGCAAGTGAGTTACTAGCCGCTCGGTTTGGGTAACTATCCTTTCTTTTCCGTCTATTATCGCTTGCCTTTCCTTGTTTGCCCCCTTCCCTCGAGTCATGGAGTCTTAGTGTCCTTCGAGGCCCTAGTATGGTTGCTCCCGACTCTCGACGACGTGATTACATCGAGAGTCCTTCGAAAAATCCAAATTTACAAGATTTTCACCGCTTTTTAGGAATTAGACGGATTTAGGCGGAATCCGGGCTAGGTGACTTGATTACACCTGGCCCTCCCCTCCCATTTTCTTTTATTTCCTTCTTTTTATTTTCTTCCCCCATCCATATCTTTTTCTTGTCTCGGCCCATGGTGACTTGATTACACCCCGGCCGGACACCTTCTACCTTTTCTTCAACTTATTTTTGATTCTTAGCTTTATTTTCGTAGTTTCTCTTCTTTTTCTTTTGTCTCTCCGACACTACGATTGAGCATATGAGGACATTGCTCGATTTAAGTGTGGGGGAGCGATATTCTATCGTAGCTTGTTTTATTTTCTTATTTTATCGAAAAATCTTGAAAAAAATAAAAAATCCTAAAAATTTGAAAATTTTTCACAAAATCCAAAAAGATTTTTCCTTTTGTATGTTTTACTTTTGGGTCTTTGTGTAGTATATTTGTTTTGTGCGTGTGCTTTGCCTCCCTTTTCTCTTTTAGGTTGCCTAATCGCCGCCAACTTTGGAGAGCTTGCAAGAATCTCGGTAACCTCTATCCCTTTTTCTTCTTTATCTCTTGCGGAGTTTTGGAGGAGATTGTGATGTTGTGTGCTCGGACGGAGCTTTGTAAAGTTGTGGTTGATTTGGAGACTTGTTTGGAAATCGAGGTGGTGTTTGTGTTGTTTATGTGTTTGTTTTGTTATGTTTGTTGTTGTTACTTTTGTCTTTTTTTCTTTCGTTCTCGTCATGTCTTTAAATTTTGTGTTATGTTGCATTGTGAGTCTTGTGTGTAAATGGTTTTCGAAAACCCGGTTTAGAGGCTAGAGTGTGAGTGTCCATTTTCCCTTCCTAGTAGTATAAATCGAGTCTTGGACTTTAGTCTAGTAGAATGACCCTAAATCAATGATTTCGTTGGTCCTTTACCTTGAGTCCACCTTTCTTACTAGGGATTTACTACGGGATTTGCATTTTGACCATTATGACCACCCACGGTGTGAATAGGCCTTGGTTACCGAGTCCCGTCCCCTAGGTGACCGTGTTTAGGATCGTTTTGACTAGTCCAAGTTCTCCACTTTTTGTGGGTTTGAAGGGAAGGCGCCGTCCCGACTCACCCATTTACCTACCCCTACGCACATTCCACGCAATAAAATGCAATGTGTTGATTCTCTCTTTCTTGTCATACAAAGATATGCCGAAAATGCCAAATCTTGCCAAAAAAGGGGCAAAGAAAAGAAAATGAAAGAAAGAAAAGAAATGAAGAAAAAGAAAAGGCACAAAAGCCAAAAACAAAGTAGAAAAGAAGAAAAAGAATTGGCATGGAAAAACAAAGCAAAAATGCAAAAGAAAAGAGAAAATGCCAAAAGAAAATCGTCTCACAAAAATAACTCCTACCTCTCAAAATAAGCCTTTTTTCCGACTTTTGCCGTGAAGAGCCTACCAAAGGACCGAGTCCCGAGGAAGGATGATAGCGGCATTAGTCGGTCTTCCCTCATTTTGCATATTTCCACCTTTTTACTTGGACTAGTTAGGCGGTTTTAGCCATGGGAAGACCCTCTCGGCTCACGCTAAAGGGGGCGGGGTCTCACTTACCTACAGTGTCGACTAACACCGTGGTTCATCACTTTCCATCTCCGCCGATCGTCCCGTAGTAAGTTTTTAGAAAGTTAGGAGGACCTAGGTAAGTTACCAACGTTTTTATTGCTTTGTCGTCATGCTATTAGGGTTTAGTTCACCTTGGTTTGTATGTCTAGCTTGGGAATGTTGTCGCTTACCTCGAGTCCTAAACCGGTGTTTCATTCACCGCTTTTAGAGGGAAGCGGTATTTGTTTTTCCTTTGGGTGCAACCTTTTGTTTGTTTGTTTGTTTGTTGTTTATATGCTTGTTTGTTTTTGTGTTTTGTGTCCGGTTGCACCCACGATTTTGTCGCAAGACCCCACTTGCCTTGCGGAGTGCACTTCTCCTTTAAGTGCACTCGCGTGAGTTGAAAGGGCGTAGGGTGCGCTAATACTCGCTCGGTTAGATTAGTATTTTGTTTGTGCTTACTCGAGGGCGAGTAAGGGTTTAGTGTGGGGGAGTTGATAATTGTCGTTTGTAGTGCCTATTCTGTAGTGTTTTGGTCCCATTTTCCTTGTGGAACCGCTCCTTTGGAGCGGTTTATGGGCTTCTTATGTTTCCTTTAGCTCGTTTCAGGTTCCCGAGACCGTTCATGAAGAGTTGGAGTGATTCCGACTCAATACATATGCATTTTGGAGCCAACGAAGCTAAGGAACGATGACTCGATGCCTTGGAATCGACCCCGAGACCTTGGGACCCAATCCCGAGCCTCCGAGACCCGATCCCGAGTCCCGAGAATCGATGAGAAGGCCATGAGAACCAAGGAGGGACCGAAAAGTTCATATTGGAGGCCTACAAGACTATTCCCGATCGGGTATGGCCTCATCCCGATCGGGAATAAAGAGGAAAGCAAGGAGCAACTACTGTGGGGTGTTCCCGATCGGGAACATAAAATCCCGATCGGGATTCTCCACTTTCCCGATCGGGATTTCCTTTCCCGATCGGGATTGTCCCAGTTCAGCCCGTGTTCATTTCCTTTCAATTCCTTTCATTCTTAAACCCTTTATATACCCTTCTCTTGGAGGAAGACACGAACCTATCATACCCTAGACTAGTTTAAGCCTCAAAAAACCCTAGATTGATTCTCACTCATTAGCTTTAATCTTCTCTTAATTTTAGTTAATCTTTAGTTAATCCTTTGTAATTAGTGCTTGTATTAAGGGATTCTTGGAGATTGTCTCAAGCTTGACAACCTTGGGATTGTATTTGGGGTTCTCATTAATGCAAGATTGTTCCTTTTCTTCATCTAGTGTTGGTATAATCCTTTCTCATCCTTGTTCTTTGTTATTTATACAAGTTTGAATCTTTTCTTAGTGTTATTGTTATTGTTCTTGTTTGGATTTGTCATTATGGATGTTTGGATGTTTGTCTTAGTTTCTCTTTTGATTGTTATTCTTCCTTTCATCATGAGTGAGTAGTCTTCTTGTGGGGTTAGTAGGGGGATTAGGGGTAGATTATGGATAATTAGGGTTGATTAAGGGGAAAGGGTGAATCTTTGTTGCTAGTCACATTGTGAGCACTCTAGGTGTTTGTTGTTATGCTTGTATGAGTAGTAGTGGCCAATGCTCCTTGTGCATGTGTTCATGAATCCATTGTTTGCCTATGATGTGGGAATGTTGAGAATAATCGTAGTTGCGAGAGCACGGATTAGGGTCTAAGTTGCGAGAGCCCGGACCCACCTTGACATCGGTTTAAGTTGCGAAAGCCCGGACCGACTCTAGACACTAGGAGACATCCATACCCTTGATCACCCCAATTACCCTTCTACCTCTATGAACCCGACCTACCCCACTTCTTTCCATATTTGAGTCATTTTCTAGTTAGACCGATCATTAGCATTGTTTAGCATCATTAGTCTAGTTCTTACTCCTCCTCCTCAATTGTTTCCTTTTATAGCTTTCTTTGTGTTTGTTCGTGTGACTTAGCCTAGTTTTAGTGGACCTAGTCTAGACCTTACTCTACCGTCCCTGTGGATATCGACCCTACTTGCCCTAGCTACCCACTAGGAATAGTCGGTTTATTATTGACGGTTGGACTCACGGCAAATCCCTACCATCAGTTGAAGATCCGGCCGTGATGACATGAGTACCGGCCAGGGCCTTGGTTTTGGCCTTCCGGATCTCTTCGGCCGTGATGGGGACAGTCTCCCCCTTGGTCAGATAAACATCGTCTTCATCATCATTCCATATCCCGTTGATTTGAGGAATGAAAGGGGAAATGAGATGAGTACAATCGATTATTTCTCCAGCAGAAATGGCATGAGTAGCAAGAGGGTTGTTTTTGTTACTGGGCTTGTCGCTGGGTAACGGTATCTTCCCACTCTCGATCAGATCTTGAATGAGATGCTTTAATTTCCAGCATTTTTCGGTGTCATGCTCGTTGCCTTGGTGATAGCGGCAATAGGCATGTGCGTTGTAGCTTTTGGACCGTTTCTCGACAGGGACCTCTGGCATTGGGCCTATGGGTTGAATTAGGCCTTTAGAAGATAGCCTTTGTAAGGCGTCGGCATAAGTAGTCCCTATGTCCGTGAATACTCGGGCTGGAGTGTTCTTTTTGGTCGAGGTGTCTAGCAAATTAACCTCGTCGAAGATACTTCGGGCCGCACTTGTAGTTGCGGGCTTACCGGAAGATGAACTGGCTCCTTGATAACCCTTTGTAGAGGCCTTAGTAAGGCTCTCTAACCTTAAGTCGTCTTCGATTCTCGTACCCATTTCGGTTAAGGTGGCGAAATTGGGTATGATAGCGTACCGGAGATGGATCCGGTAAGATGGGAGGAGATTTTTCACAAAGGCCTCCACTAATACTTTTTCGCTGGGCTTGTCGACCAGCTTGACACTTTCGGCCCTCCACCTTTGGAGGTATTTGGTGAAACCCTCCTTCGGCTCTTGGGCCATGACCTCCAGAGTACGCATGGTTGTCTGGATTTCCGCATTGTCCGCATAGTTTCGGGCGAACTCCGTTGCGACATCGTCCCAAGTTTTGTATTTCTTGGCGTCGAGCTTATAGAACCAAGCTTTTGGGTGCTTCTCTAGCGAGGAGGCAAACAGATGTTTGAACATATCCGATTTGACTCCTTTTAGGGCCATAAACTCCTTGAAGGCCCGGATATGTAATACCGGGTCTTCAGTTCCGTCGAACATTGGGAGGCCTGTCAAGTTGAGATTGGCAGGCAGCTGATCGGTCAGGGGAGAATAGGTTCGGGCATTCTCCGTATGGATCAAGTTGTGGGTCGTCAAATGGACTTGCTCTTGCAGTTTGAGGACTGCGCTAGTCAATTGGGCTAAAGGCCCATGAGCTTCATCTTCACCCTTTGGCTTGTCCTGTTCTATGGCACTAACCCGGGTGACAATGGCGATCTGGTCGCCCCTGATTTGGTCGAGCTGTTCTTGGATCTTGGCCAATGCGGTGTTCAGTTGATCAATTGAGTCCTTAGTCATGGTTCGAGTGTGAGGCGGCCTGTCTGTGAGAATACCACGTATCAGCGACCAACCCAAATCGTAGAACTGAAGTACATCCCGAGCAAGGAAGAGGGAAACTAGAGAGGAAATGACTCGGAAAAGACATCTAGACGGAAGACTTGTGAATAGTGGACCTCCTTTAGGATCCTGCCGTGTGGGCTGGGCCCCGTTTGAAAGAAGGTTCACGTGAGACATTCCCCAGACTTCTAGACTCGATTGTGTAGACGGGCCGTCCCTTGTAGGAGTATGTCCTACGTAGGTGGGCTTTGCCTTAGTATAATAAGGCGGACTGGGATAGGGAAGAAATCCGCGATGTAAGATCGACGGAGTTTCGACGCTAGAAGACCTTGACGACTTAAGACACGACCCGACACTGCTAAATATGGGAAGTCCTAAGAAGAGGAAGGTTTTGAAAAATTGAATTTTTGAAAGGCCCGAAAGAATCGGGGAGAACCGGCCCTTTTTCGAGAAAGAAAACGGAAAGGCGGACCGGGGACAGTTCTGAAAAGTTTCGAAAATATTTTCGAGTTTTGAAATGGGCATAATACCGGCTAAAAATAGGCTATTTTGAGTAAAATCGTGGATCCTAAATTCGGTATATGTCCCGGGTTTTGAAATTGGATATTTTGAAAAGGATGCTATTTTGAAAAAAGACGGTTTTTGAAAAACGACTTGTAAATCAGGTAGCACGTAGTCATGGAAGCAGTATAACGACGCCATGTATGCTCTAATTCTAAGTCTCGGTCAGTCTGAAAGGGTCTATACCAGTGTACACAGCCTATCGAGAATCGGGGCGGACTTCCTAAGTCGAGTTGAGCTTAGAACCTGCCGTAAAACCCATACGAATCGGCTAATGGACACCTTCGACATATTCAATTTGGACTACATCGATAGTATAGTGGGACGTCGGTCACCAGTACCGGCCCGGGAAAATATGGGGTTATGCATGAACCGTAAAACTAAAACGCGTATTGTACTAGTCAAACGATTTCTATTCGAGTCTCACCCTGAGGATGCTGAAGGTCAGTAACGTATCAGCTAATCCCCAGCGGAGTCGCCAAATTGTGGACATGACATAGGTCCACCCCGACGCGGCCACGCGCGGGTTTGGGGAGGCGAATGAATCTCCATGAGATGGTCAAATGGAAATTTAAATCGAAGTCGGAGTCGCCACCGAATTTTATGGTTATTCGGAACCGTTCGAGCCCACTCTATGTCGTAGTGGGCCGTATACAAAATACGGCCCATTTCCGATGTCAGAGTTCATTGGGCTCGTCCCTTTGCATATCGATATAGATGCCGACTTGAGCGGTTAATCGTATATTGAATGACTCTCGTTGCCAATGGTTTCGGACATCCGGAAACCACGGTTCTGAGTAAGGGGTGAGGGTACGTGTTGGGAAGTTCACTAAGAACACCCAACCCCGCCCGCACATTAGCGGCCTCTACTAGGATATCGTTTGATTTTTGAATACGCGCGTTAGTAATACGATGAATGATATGCAAACATTGTTTTCCTAAACATGCGAGGAATTGAATGGGTTGCTAAGTCGGTTTAATGCAACTAAAATTAACGTCAAAGTTGTTTTAGCATATGAGATTCGTTTTAGTATAATAAAACAAAAGATGAAATAAAAGATGAATTTGCTACAAGATAAACAAACGAGTTAGTATCGATTTGTAAATAATATAGCAAATAAATATACGGGATCGAGAAAATAAATAAATATTAATCGAAATCTGGAAAATATTGTTAAAAACGATGTTTTGTATAAAAAACGAAGTTCGAAAAATTATAAAAAAACGGAAAAAGGGAGCAGCCGGCCGCGCGGCTCGCCCGGGTCACTGGCAGGTCGCGTGGTGGCCTGCTTTGAAATCGGTTTTCGATAATTTTATCAAATCGTGTACGAATATTGTTTAATTTGCACTCGACTTAATATTTTCGATATTCGTTGTATTTGATAGCCGACTACGAAATCAATATCAAATACTCGGAATGGTTTTAGAAAAGATATAAATTTTGAAATCATTTCGTAAAATAAATAATAAAACGAACGAAAAAAGGCTAAAAAAAAAAGACTTCGGGTTTCAGGCCCGTGCGCGAGTCGCCTGGGCATGGCACGACTTGCGTGCGGGTCTGTCCGAGTTTTTTATTTTTTGTTCGAAATTGCTAATTTTGATAAATCGCGTACAAAATATGAATTAATTTATACTCGATGTTATGTTTTCGATATTCGTCGTATTCGATATTCGATTATGAAATCGATATCGAATATTCGGAATGAATAAAAAGGTTTTGTAAAAAAGTGATTTGAAAAAGATGTAACGATTTTAAATATCGTCGAACTTTTAATATAATTCTTTTAATACGATATTCAACTAAAGAGTTGATATCATATTTAAGAATGTTCGTTAGTGTGAAAATAATTTTGATATTATCGATAAAAGACTCGACGAAAGAAAAAGAAAAAAAAACGACTCGACCCCTATGTAAAAAAGACGAGAGAGAGAGAGGAGAAGGAAAAGAAAGAGATCGGGTTTTGTGCACCCTCAACCTACATGTTTTAGTCTACTCGGATCAGGGCTCGTTGAAACGTGGCTTGGGCACTTGGAGCGTCGAGTGTATGTTGATGAGGTGACGGTGATGCGGCTCGGTTTGGGCGAGTTTCGGGTGAAGGGTTTCGGGTTTAAATGGACCGGTTTTCCTTCGAGAATATTATCGGTTTGTCGACGTTAAGTTTGGTGCTTATGTGTGATGTGAATAATTCTGAATTTTGATGATATATGATGATAATTTCTGAATATTTGTGAATGTTAATTGTTGTTGTAAAAGTGTGTGTGCAAGGGGCTATTTATAGGAAATTCCCGACCTTGGCTAGGAGAGTTTGAACTACCGCTTTGGATAGGAAACGTAAGAAGTTGTAAGGCATGAGAATTCCGCTTTCTTGTCCAAAAAGAAAGGGGACACGGCTGGTGGGAGCCTACTCGGCCGAGTATTTGCACTCGGTCGGGTGTTTGAATCGGTTTTTGGATAGGAAATGCGAGAGTTCGAAAGGAATGCGAATTCCGTTGCTTGGTGGAGAAGCCAAAATCTCGGCTGAATGGGGATGTATTTCGGCTGATTTGGGTGTTTTGGCCGAGTAATTGGTGCTCGGTCGATATCCGATTCGGTTTCCGGATAGAATTCCTACTTGAGATCGAATTCTATCCTTAAACGGATTTGTTTAATATTTTGAAAAATTGATTTTTGTAGGATTAGAGTGAGGAATCAGCCGTGTTAGGTGTCACGGCTGACTCACGTATCTCGGGAAAATCTTTGACCGGGTTTTGACTCGGTCGCTAAAAGACGGTTTTACCCCTGGTGTCGGAATCGACCCAAATTAGTCTTATTTGACTCGAAACGACCCACTGGGCCTGATTTTGAGGTTAGTTTTGTGAGATATGTACTCCATAATGAGCCCAAGCCAAATGTCAATGATTTTGAGCCCGTTTCTGAGTATTTAAAGCACGTTTGTGTCCGATCATCATCGGGTGTTTGTCGGAAACTGCTATAGACACCTGGCGGTCAAAATGTGGGTGTCTACATTTATATTCGATTAAATTTTATTTTTAGCATAAAGGTTATTAGAATACTTTTTTTAAAACACCCGTGAAATACTCTTTCATATATATGGAAAATACTTATGCGTTCCTTTACCGATTTTATTGTCAATTTTCATCACTTTTAAACCAAATTAGAACAGTTGTGTGTATTTGATCACTTGTAACTGATGTTATTTTATTCAAATGACAAACTTGTAACTACTGTCATTTTATCATATACTTCTATTTATCATATAAATAAAAATATTGGTAATCTTTAATAATTTTGACAATATATCGACAACCTATATTCTGGCCCGACCGACCGTGACCTCCATGCTCACCTTGTTTGACATTTCTAGATGAAATGTTCTGAAACAAAAAAAAATGATTATTTTAAATTCAACACATCTCATCAATTAATTTCAATATTTAAGTTTGTTAGTAGTGATTTTGGTAAATTTGCTCAGTATATTAAAGAAGAAAATTTATGGAAAAAGAACCACTTATGGAAAGTGGGGAAAGAGATTTATTGGAAGAATAATAATTTATGGTGAGATATAAATTTAATTGAACAACTTTTATTTATGAAAAACTGAAAGATTGGTTTCTCAAGAAATTAAAATAAGTAATAGTGGGTTAACGTGTAAGTGTAATTAATTGGATCTTTTTTTTTGTCAAATTTTCATTTTTTAATTGGTCAAATATTCATTTTTTTTATAGTTCAACCTTTTTTTTCTTTTGAATTTATTACTTCCCTTATAAGGGTAATAAATTGGAGATTAATTTTGATTATATTTCATAGGTAATAGGTAAGTTAAAAATAATTTAAAAAATATAGAACATCAACTATATAGACTCGATAATTGTGTGAAAAAATTGAAATATAGAGAAATACTCTCTCCGTTGATTATCTTTTGTCCTATTTAATTTCATCAATATTTGTGAGAAGTATTTTAATGAAATGGACAAAAGATAGTAAACGGAGGGATTATATAATAACAATCACGGGGTTGAACAATTTTTTTTTGTTAGAGATAATTTCTTGGGTCGTTATAGATGCAATAGGCATGTTAATCAATGCAGAAAAAGAAGTTTTCTCATATATAGTGACACGTAAATGAAATCACGATGTTTAAAAATCGAACATTATAATTCTAAAAACACAAATATGAACAAATGTCCTTGCATAATGGTTACACGATTTATAGTACAATACAGTATATCTTTGCAACTACTCCTACTCTAAAGAATTTATAGCAAGATCAAAGGATTAATTCAATTACTTGCCTCGAGAATCCAAACACTTTTAATGGAGAATGAGAAGTTTATACTTTCAATTAGACACCATAAATTGGTTTTGTAAACGAAAATATAATTACTACTCCGCTACTTACATAATTGACGTACAACGATGAAGGAAATAATTTAACGACACGTATATATAGGACATAAAGCAAAGCACATGACTATGTAACAACTAACAACAAACTTCAGTGTTACACCCGTGAAAAATCACAGGGGTATGAACGTAATTTGTATTAGATAAATTGTTTATAAACAAAAATATTTATTAGACGTGATTAACTTTATGAGGGCAAGTAATTAATTTTATATGTCACGTCCATATATACGAAAAAAATGTAGTAACTGGTCAAAAACTTAAATATATATGAATGTAAATTATATACTACGGATTTATCTTCGTCGTGAAAGGAATATAATTAGATATCGTAAAATGAAAATCGTAGGATGGATATGAAAGTCTAATTTTAGTGCATAATTTGAGTTATTTTAAATTAATGATGAAGGAAATAAGAATAAAAATTATTTAGAAAATGCATATCTTTTTTTTTTCTTCCACTTTTCTGAATAAGACTTTGAGAATTATCTAATACTCCGTAGTATGCAACATGAGAAAGTGGTAATAGAACCACAAATAGACAAATCATATTTTCCAATGTTCTTCAATTAGTTGAGACATTAATTGATTTACTAAAAATTATTAAGTACTTGATTTACTGTAGAATCAAATCTTGATAAAGAACAATTTTCTTACGATAAATAAAATCTTAATAATAATAAAAAATTATACTATTAGATATGAAAAAAATTATCAATTTTAAAATTTAAATTACTAAAATAATGAAAAACGGTTTTTGTTAATACTTTGGAAAATGAATACTCGTAATACTTTGAGACATTAATTGAGAGTAGAAGTTTACCGAGATGAATTAATTGATTATACTAATAACATTAATTTGGCCAACTAATTATCATAAAAATAAATTAATCAATTCTCTAATTAATATACTAAAAATTATTAATTACTTGATTCACCATAGAATAAAATCTTGATGAAGAACAATTTTCTTGCGATAAGTAAAATCTCAATAATTATAAAAAATCATACTACAGTATTAGATATGAAATTTTTTATCAATTTTAAAATTTAAATTGCTAAAATAATGAAAAACGGTTTTTGTTAATACTTTGGAAAATGAATACTCGTAATATGAGAAAATTAATACTCATAATACTCGTAATATTGGAAAATTAATACTCGTAATACTCGTAATATTTATACATTATTGAGATAAAAATTAATACTCGTAATTTTTTGAGACATTAATTGATAGTAGAAGTTTACCGAGAAGAACTAATTGATTATTTGAAAGTGGGTTTTACCAATCACAATGGTGTAATTTGTAATTGATTCTTTAATCTTGGCGAGATTCATTTAAAAATTATTGATATTGACTATTAAGAGTATGTTGCTTCCATTTTTTAATGGGAACAATTGTATTTTTTCTTATAAATTTACAAAGTCTTCGTTGTTATGATATGAATGTCTTCATCCCCAAACAACGCGTCTCTCCACGAAGCGATATGTCCCTTGTATACGATATCTATAAATACGTATCATACCATGTATTCGAGGAGATGATTAACGTAATCATATATTCTACACATTACTGCTTCTCTTGCATTACTTATATTCCTATTCTATACAATATTCTTATATCACGTTATCAGCACGATCGTCTTTATAATCAACAATCACTTACGGAAATATATTCATCATTCATATCGGGTTTTGCGAAGGAAAATTGGGACTTATTATTATTTTCTTATATTCTATTTCTTATCTATAAATTCTGCCGATTTACTGTAAGTCTACTTATCTTTCTGCACTCCGTATGCAATTTTTACTCCGTATGCAATTTTATCTTTTATCTTATGATATCTGTTAAGACTTCAGTAATTTTATAATAATTATACGTAATTATATTGCACTCCGTATGATATCTTTATGCAATTTTATATATAACCATTCTATTCTCTATATATTAATCCGTATGTAATTTTTCATCATTACTCCGTATGCTTGATATATATACACTATGTCTCATTAAAATATGATTCTGCTTTCTATATATCATACTGTTTGCTGATCTAGAATGTTGTCTATCAAAAATTTATAAATTTATCAATACTGGAAATATGGAAGCATTGCATACTGAAATTAGGAATATATTTGATAATTGATAAAACTATTTAATCTCTTACCTGATGATGATCTGTTTCTGATTGTACATAACGATGATGACTATTCTCTATATATTAAGCATAATTTTTCCTGATGATAGACTATTTCTCTATATAATAATTTTTGTATGATAATGTTTGATAATTTCTGTTTTCTTTCCATGTTTTCTTATTAGATAAAAGATTCATTTTACTACAAATATAATTTTTAACTGTTAAGATTTTAGTAATTTCTTATATAATTGCAGTATAATTATTTTGATAAAGATTTCTCTTTAGATAAAATGCAGTATACTAATCTGTTAGATAATTTTACACTAATATCTACGAGTATAATTTTAATCTGTTAAGATTTATTTTATTTTAATGATGGAGATTCCATCTTGATCTTAGATAACTTAAAATTGGGAATAAGAGAAATTCATTAGATTTTCTGGAGAAATTATATACTTATCATATATTTTCTTTATATACTTTTGTTTAGTGCAGTAGTTAGATTTATATTGCTAAACTATTTATATTGCTAAATTTTATATAGTGACTATGTCGAATCTTACAAAACTCGAGTTTGAGGCTCTTGATATTACCGGAAAGAATTATTTATCATGGGTATTAGATGCCGAGATGCATCTAAATGCAAATGCTCTAGGTGAGACGATAAGAGAAGGAAATAAAACAACATGTCAAGAGAAGGCAAAAGACATGATATTCCTCCGTCATCACCTACATGACGGTCTCAAAAATGAGTATTTGACGGTTAAAGATCCACAAACCCTTTGGAATGATTTAAAGGAAAGATATGACCACCAGAAAAGTGTTATATTACCAAAGACTCGTTATGCTTGGTTACATTTACGTCTACAAGATTTTAAATCCGTAAGTGAGTATAACTCCGCCATGTTCAAAATTACTTCTCAATTAAAGTTATGCGGTGAGAAGATTACCGATTATGATATGCTTGAAAAAACATACTCTACTTTTCATGCTAATAATATAGTCCTGCAGACTCAATATCGTGAAAAGGGTTTTAAAAAGTATTCTGAGCTAATTTCTTGTTTATTGGTGGCGGAACAAAATAACGAGTTGTTGTTGAAAAATCATGAATCACGTCCCACTGGCTCTACTCCATTCCCTGAAGCGAATGCGACATATTACAATAGGGATAATGCTAGCAGCAGTGGTCACGGACGAGGCCGTGGTCGTGGTCATGGATCATGGCGAGGCCGTGGACGTGGTCGTGGACGTGGATTTGGTGGACATTTTAAAGGTCGTGGAGGATATTTCAAAAGGACACAATCCCACCCGCAGTGGAATCAAAAGGACGGTAAAAATGTTGATGACAAAAGCGAGAATGTACCGAGTATATGTTTCCGATGTGGTGGAAAAAATAATTGGTCTCGCGTTTGTCGCACACCAAAGCATCTAATAGAACTCTATCAACAATCCATAAAACAAAAGAGAAAGAATGTTGAGACAAATATGGTGATAGAGGATGGTGAAGGCGACTTTGATCCTAGTGATACAATGACTCACTTAGATGCAGCTGATTTCTTTCCGACCCCTGAAGGGAATAATTAAACAATGAATGTAATTTTATGAATTTTAAGTTTACATAAGACCTCCTTATTTACATTTATGTTTCTTATGAATTTCGTAATATTTAATATTTTATAGTTATTTAGATGTTTTTATGAAATGTTTTATGGACATTATGTGTAATTTTATGAATTTATTATATAGACCTTAATTTAGTAATTATATTAGTTGAAATAATTTTATAGTTATGAAATAAATATTACTATTTTGGTGATTTTGTTATTTTGGTTGTTGTTTTGTAACATATATTATATTTTCTTGAAGAAAATGAATACCCCTCAAGTTCGGTTGGGCACAATTGATGAAGAATTATGTCTAGCTGACAGTGCAACAACTCATACTATACTTAAAAATAAAAGATACTTTTCTCAAATAATGAAGAAAAGAAACAATGTGAGTACTATATCAGGTAGTACGAATATAATTGAAGGCTCCGGAAGAGCATATATAATACTGCCTTGGGGAACGAAATTTGAAATTAGAGATGCGTTATACTCTCCATTGTCTCAAAGAAATTTATTAAGTTTTAAAGATATTCGCAGTAATGGATATCATCTCGAGACAATTAGTGAAGAGAATAAAGAATTCTTGCTAATCACAAGTATAACCCAAGGCACGAAACAAATTTTAGAGAAACTCCCTACATTTTCTACCGGTTTGTACTACACAAAGATTAATACTATTGAAGCAAATGTTATTCTAAACCAGAAGTTTAGTGATAACTCTATAGTTTGGCATGACCGGTTAGGTCATCCCGGTTCAACCATGATGCGAAGAATAATGAAAAAATCATGTGGACATAATTTGAGGAACCAGGAGTTTCTTCCTAATAATTTTCCTTGTACAGCCTGCTCCCAAGGAAAGTTGATTATCCGTCCATCACCAGTTAAAATAAATTTTGAATCAATTAGTTTTCTGGAACGTATACAAGGGGATATTTGTGGACCAATACATCCCTCTAGTGGACCATTTAGATATTTTATGGTTTTAATAGATGCATCGACTAGATGGTCATATGTATGTTTATTATCGACTCGCAACCTGGCATTTGCGAGACTACTAGCTCAAATAATAAAATTACGAGCACATTTTCCAGATACTCCTATTAAGACTATTCGTCTTGACAACGCTGGTGAATTTACTTCTCAAACTTTTGATGATTACTGTATGTCAGTTGGGATAAATGTGGAACATCCTGTAGCTCATGTCCACACACAAAATGGTTTAGCTGAATCGTTAATCAAAAGACTCCAGTTAATTGCTCGACCATTACTTATGAGATGTAAACTCCCAATTACTGCATGGGGGCATGCTATATTACATGCAGAAGCACTTATTCGCATCAGACCAACGAGTTATCATAATTTCTCCCCATTACAATTGGTTTATGGTCAGGAACCAAACGTCTCCCATCTTAGAGTATTTGGATGTGCGGTCTATGTACCAATAGCTCCACCACAACGCACAAAGATGGGACCACAAAGAAGGTTGGGAATATATGTAGGATTTGAATCCTCATCAATTATAAAATATCTCGAACCAACCACGGGGGACTTATTTAAAGCTCGTTTTGCAGATTGTCATTTTAACGAGTCAGTCTTCCCGACATTAGGGGGAGAAAATAAACAGCTGGTACAAGAAATTAATTGGAATGAATTATCATTATCTCATCTTGATCCTCGTACTAAAGAATGTGAACTCGAAGTTCAAAAGATAATTCATTTTCAAAGCTTAGCTAATCAATTGCCAGATGCTTTCACTGACCCAAAAAGAGTGACAAAGTCACATATACCAGCTGTAAATGCTCCGTTCAAAATTGAGGTCCCAGAAGGACAAACTAAAATGACAAATGAGTCAAATCCACGCCAGAAACGTGGAAGACCAATTGGTTCCAAAGATAAAAATCCTCGGAAAAGAAAAGGAGCAAAGAATAATGATGATGACCTAATCGAGGACAATGAAATATGTTTAGATAAATCTCCAGTCGAGACATTGAACATGACTGAAAATTTAGAAGAATCTCAGGTACCTGAAAATGAAGAGATCTCAATAAACTATGTCATGTCTGGAATTACTTGGAACCGAAATAAAACTGACGTCGATGAAATTTTTGCATGCAATGTTGCGTTAAATGTTATAGAGAATGAAGAGGATCATGAACCTAAGTCTATTGAGAAATGTAGACAAAGAGATGATTGGCCAAAATGGAAAGAAGCAATAGAATCTGAATTAAAATCTCTTGAAAAAAGAGAAGTTTTTGGACCTGTTGTCCGTACACCCGAAGGTGTTAAGCCAGTGGGATATAAATGGGTTTTTGTACGAAAAAGAAATGAAAATGGTGAAATTGTGCGATATAAAGCTCGATTAGTCGCACAAGGTTTTTCGCAAAGACCCGGAATTGATTACGAGGAGACATATTCTCCTGTGGTGGATGCGACTACTTTTAGATTTCTAATCAGTCTGGCAATAAAAGAAGGTCTTGATTTACGTCTAATGGACGTAGTCACAGCTTATTTATATGGCCCACTAGATAATGATATATATATGAAACTCCCAGAAGGATTCAAGTTGCCAGAAGCAGCAAAATCAAGTTCAAAAGAACATTTTTCTATCAAGTTGAATAGATCTCTTTATGGACTAAAACAATCTGGGCGTATGTGGTATAATCGCCTCAGTGAGTATTTAATAAAGGAAGGCTACAAAAATGACCCTATTAGCCCTTGTATTTTCATTAAGAAATTTGGATCGGGATATGTCATAATAGCCGTGTATGTTGATGATTTAAATATCATTGGGACTCCAGAAGAGATTTCAGTGACGATGGAATATCTAAAGAAAGAATTTGAAATGAAAGATCTTGGAAGGACCAAATTCTGTTTGGGGTTACAAATTGAACATCTAAATAATGGAATTCTTGTTCACCAGACAACATACACAGAAAAGGTGTTAAAGAAATTCTATATGGATAAATGTCACCCATTAACTAGCCCAATGGTGGTAAGATCACTTGATATAGATAAAGACCCTTTCCGCCCTCGGGAGAGTACTGAAGAAATTCTTGGTCCTGAAGTACCATATTTAAGTGCAATTGGGGCATTAATGTATCTTTCTAGCCATACAAGGCCCGACATATCATTTTCGGTAAATTTACTGTCCAGGTTTAGCTCATGTCCAACCCGAAGACATTGGAATGGAGTCAAACATATACTTCGTTACCTTCAAGGTACAAAAGATATGGGTTTGTTTTTCCCTAACATGTCCAAAGAAAAGTTAGTAGGTTTTGCAGATGCAGGTTATTTATCTGACCCTCATAATTCACGTTCACAAACTGGATATGTGTTTACATATGGTGGTACTGCTATTTCTTGGCGTTCTATGAAACAAACTCTTGTAGCTACTTCTTCTAATCATTCTGAGATTTTAGCAATCCATGAAGCTAGTCGTGAGTGTGTTTGGTTAAGGTCCGTTATTCAACACATACGGGAAGATTGTGGATTGTGCTCAAATAAAGAAGCACCAACCATTATATATGAAGATAATACCGCATGTATTGCTCAACTAAAGGAAGGATATATCAAAGGAGATAGGACAAAGCACATTTCACCTAAATTTTTTTTTACTCACGAACTTGAGAAAGGTGGAGATATCAACGTTTTACAAATTCGTTCAAGTGAAAATCTAGCAGACTTATTTACAAAAGCTCTTCCTACAACTACATTCAAGAAGTTGATACAAAGACTTGGATTACGGCGTTATAAAGATCTTCTGTGATATAATCATAAGGGGGAGTAATGCGAGTTGTACTCTTTTTTCCTTCACCATGGTTTTTTCCCACTGGGTTTTCCTGGTAAGGTTTTAATGAGGCAACATTTCATTCGCATAAAAGATATTGTATTTTGGATGATAGACATCCAAGGGGGAGTGTTATGATATGAATGTCTTCATCCCCAAACAACGCGTCTCTCCACGAAGCGATATGTCCCTTGTATACGATATCTATAAATACGTATCATACCATGTATTCGAGGAGATGATTAACGTAATCATATATTCTACACATTACTGCTTCTCTTGCATTACTTATATTCCTATTCTATACAATATTCTTATATCATTCGTACCTTAATAACATTAATTTGGGCATATTAAATTGACCAACTAATTACTTAAAAAAAATTAATCAATTCTCTAATTAATATACTTAAAAAAATTACTAATGACTTGATGAAGGACAATTTTTATGTGATAAATAAAATCTTAATACTTATGAAAAATTACATTAGAGAATTAGAAAATTAATTCTCGTAATATTTCTTATACATTATTGAGATAAAAATTAATATTCGTAATATTTTGACATTATCGAAAGTATGTTCTTGATACCCCTTTTTAAAATAAAAAATATAATTTTTCTAACATGCATAAATTAATTGTCAAAATAAACTATGAAGCAAAGTACTCTATTCCCCTTATAAGATTGATGCAGTACAATTTAAATACTCCCTCCGATTCTTTAGATTCGCAACGTTTACTATTTGCACAAATAATAAGGTTGTGAGTGGAGATGGTGGGTCTCACCAATAAAGTAAAAAGCTTACACAAACAAAAACTTACCTATTATAGAAATGTTGCAAACCTAATGAATTTGTCAAATATGGAATATGTTGTGAATCTAAAGAATCGGAGGGAGTAACACCTATTAGGTGAACATTAGATTGATAAATACACCTACAATTTAGGTGTATTTATGCATACTCCTTTGTTATATAAAATACACTGGGTTAATACAATTATGCACTTTTTAATACATTTCATATTGTATGATAGCATGATACAGTCAATTATATTAATTCAAAGTAAAAGAAGGTAACTTTCTCTTGATATAAAAAAATTGGTGCTACCCTTGTGAATTGAAGATACATATATAATTGCAACATTGTCCGAGTTCAAAATTAACGAAAAGACAATACAATGTAAAAATTATAATGGGAACATCAAGGTGGGCTGATTAAACTTGAAGATGAGATACACCTGCCGTTCCGTGGAGCAATAGTTGACAATCAGTAACCTTAAATGCACACAATTTAGGCAGTACTATCACCAACTACATATTACCATTGCAAAAACACCATACACCTCAATAATCTAAATTACAATGGCGTATGTAGCATCCGCCATCTATACAATTAATTTGTATAAAGGGTAGTCTTACTCAATGCCTTACAAATTTCTCATAAATAAAAAGTTTAAATGTGATACACGTTAATTATTTAAATCAAAAAGGCGTGGCATCCGATCTTCTATACGTAGAATTCATACCAAGCATACAGAAATTCTTGGGCAGTGAATTTCTTTCCATAAAATTCATACCAACGCAGGGGAGAGGGAAATTCATCGTAGTAATCTTGCGTCATCGTAGTAATCTTGCATCAACATGAAGACATGTATTGAGGGAAATTCGAATGTCATAAAGACATGGATGCTGCATACATGAATTAGAAGCTGTGGATTATTATTCAATGTGCCGTGGTTATTATTCATACATGAATTAGAGTACAATCACATTCAATACCTGGATATTGCATAAAAATGATTAACGTTACCTTGACATCAATTAGAAGTAGCTCCACTGCATCGATTTTTTACCTATCCTTAATTAAACTCATGCCTATTCCACCTATATATAACCCTCACATTTAAATCCTTAAGTCTCATGCCTTGACATAGAGTTGAAATGATTTCTTGAATTGCAGTAGACATGATCAAAACAGAGTGCTCTTATATATACGGTCTCGACACACTACGGAAAGTAGGATAGTATGAATTGCTTCGGGAAAGGATAGAAAACCAATGGAGATGGGATACAATGGACTGCAATGTCCATTGGAAGAAGGTTTATATAAGAATTTTTCGGTTGAAAACATGGGAAAGGCAAAATGTAGGAGATGAAGAGGTTGTGTGATTTTCAAAAAGTACAGTAAATAGAGTGAATAAATGCATGGATGAAGAATGATTTTCGAGGGAGAGTAACTACGACACATTGAATGTTGTGCAAGTGGATTATTATTCCTAAGACCATGTACAACAGAGAGGATACTTTCATCCTGTTATTTTTTCTTTCCTCCTCTATTTTTTTGACACCTCATACCCTCTTTCATCTAATACATTTTCCACTATCTACATCCTCTTCCTCTTCTCTTCTTCAATTGAGGATCCTCTTACAATACTTTTCTTATTATTTTAATTATTGTATAACTAATACTATTGACTTACTTTATACTATTGTTTTTCATAATTTACTAAAACTAATTTTTTTAAAAATTACTAATTAAATTAAATCTAGTAACATAAAAATCATAATAAAACAAATTAAATGAAAATATATATTGTATATGAAACATAACATGTTCTTGAACATATTCTCGTGAGTCTGTATAATTTAGATATTCATCGTGTTCATCTTCCACAATCATGTTGTTCATAATAATATATGCCAAAATAAGTACAACTATGAAACACGATTATATAGTAGTAAAAGATAAAAAAAATGAAAACATAAAAAATAAAAGCAAATAAAAATCATTTTCAATTTTTATAAAATATAATAAAAATACAAATGATATTCTCTTACTAAGAAGAAGATAATTTTTTAAGTATATTTTTGCACAAGGGCCAATGTCAATTTTCCTCTAAAATTAGAGGAAGAACCCATGTTCCTCTTATTAAGAGGATGAACCATGAACACCTTACAATAGAGAGGACCTCCTCTTAGAGGAAAGAGAGTGCTAAGAGGAGGGTAAATCCTCTCTATTGTACATGCTCTAATGCTCCTAGTACTACTTACTACTTAACCCTATTGAAAACCAAAACATAAAAAATTAGGCTTATTTTCAAATGGAAAGCATAGGTTAGTGCCACTTAGGATTAAACGATCCTTGATTTAATATAAAGAAGATACGATCACTTATAGAAAGATGGCCTCATATTTTAGTTTTGTTCCGGGTTTCGCTTAACTCTGAAACAGCCCTGACTACTTGATCCGGTATAAGTTTGTGAGAATTTGTGTTACATTCATAGCTCATCAGGAACAGGAATGATGAATTTCAACCTCTAACGTTGACTTCTAAATTCTCGTTACGCCATTGCGAGTAATGTTTCAGATTACTCCTAGTGATTTGTGTATAGGTTAAATTGTTGTAGAAAATGGTGAAGGAGACAGTGTACTTGTAGTGAGTACTATGATTTACTAGTTGTTAGCGTGTTGATGCGTCAACCACAGATATTTAAGAAGGCCTACTATTATTAAGGAGTGTTGTTTCAGGTCGTCTTTTCTCGTTTAATATCTCGTTGTATTAGTATGTCATTGTTAATATGTTAATGTATTAGTACTCCCTCCCCACCACAATGATGTTTCCATTTATAAATGGCACATTGATTAAGAAATGGGTAATGAAAGGTGGTAAATTATTGGGTGGGGTTCAAGATGTCAAATCACAAAAATAATCAATAGAAAGAGAGTATAATGGATGAATAAGGAAAGTTTTGAATTGGGAAAATCTTAGTGGAGTTTCCTTTTAAGGAAAGTGGGAAAATCTTAGTGGTGGGGGGGGGAGTATGTCATTGTTTAAGAAGGCCTACTATTGTATTAATATGCTAATGTATTAGTATGTCATTGTTTCTGTTAATGTATACAAAGTATGTGTTTAGTATATCGTAAATCAGATCAACACGGTTTTTTTTTACGAAAACCCAATTGACGTCAGTTTTTGACGCCGTTTCGACCAGAATGGCACCAAAAATTGACGTTATTTCGATCAGTTAGGCTTCAAAAATTGACACCATTCTGGTTATGGTTTGGCGTATTCGGCGCATAAAATCGAATACGCCAAACCGTAACTACTAAAATCGAATACTACATTGAATTTAAACCAAAGGCTAGCTACGGGGAGCCTAAATTATCAACTTAATCACAACTATAATGAAACTAATCGACCTAAATAAAATCACTTACAAAATATAAAGTACTAAAAAACAATATATATACTTACTAATGACACGTGTCTCAAAAACCGTCAAAATTTATCAAAACCGTAATCTTAAGGTAGTCGAGAAATAATATTTAGATTAATTAAGTAGAATAATTAATATCATAATCATAATTAATAAAGGCAAAGGATAAAATCATGTACTCCCTCCGTCCCAAAATGATTGTCCCATTTACTTTTGCATAATAATTAAGAAAATTGTGTAATGATGGGGTATATAGGCAATTATGACTACTTTATAGGGTGATGTGTGAGATGGTGTGAGTTAATGAAATGACAAAATGGTAAATACTTTGTCTTAGTAGGGACAAAGTTATAAAAAAGGATAGACTAAAAAGGAAAGTTGAGAAATGGGACAATCTTTAAGAACCTACCCAAAAAGAAATACGGGACAATCTTAGTGGGACAGAGGGAGTATAAAACATTAAAACGCCGACGATCTGGTTTAACTAATGTAGTAATGTTATAAAGAAGGCCTACTACATTACTCCGTATGATTTACTAGGAGTTACTAATCTAAGTAATGCATCCATTTTTACTCGTTTTTTTTTTCTTTCTAATTTTCCCATTAAAATGGTGGTTAGTTAATTTTTAAAAAGTTACCTATAGTTTTATTATTATTATTATTATTATTATTATTATTATTATTATTATTATTATTATTATTATTATTATTATAAAAACGGAACTTGTATTAAGATCGAAACAAATTACAAGAAGTTAGTGGGTAGCCGAGATACTATCTGGGCACCCACTACCTTAGCAATAGAAAAACTAAGACGAGTAAAAATAAAGGCAGCTGCCCGAGCTCCCGCGTCCTGAGAGATAGAGAATTTCTGAATCCGCTTGAGTAAAGCAGAGGCCTCCGCGTCGAGCTCCCCTAGAGAAAGAGAAAGAGAAAGGTAGGAACCCATACCCAGTCTTGGTGCACTTGCGCTGAGCAGCATCAGCGACTGCGCGACCAGGTAGAAAATCAGACATTGCGGACTGAGTCAAAGGGGACGACCCCGTCAAATCGACACACACATCACGGCCCCTATCCCAGGAATAAAGAAGCAAATCCGCCGGGCGTAGGGGCCTGTCGTGTCCATCAATCAAACCGACATCTACTTCCTTACCGGCCGAAATACCAGATCGGAAGCAGATATCCAAAAGGGTGTCGCGAACCAAGTTATGTCTATGCTTAATACCAACGGTACCAGCACACGACACAACATGATCCTATAATAACCAAGTTATTATTATTATTATTATTATTATTATTATTATTTCTTTCTCTAACTTCCTAAGATCTTTTCACTTGATTATTTAATACTCTTTCAAATAAATCCTACGAGAAGATCATAAAAAGTTGGAGGAAATATTATTATTATTATTATTATTATTATTAGTATTATGTTTTGGTCAAGTGGTGTTTTTTTTGACAAAAAAAATAAACATTAAAATCTTGGGCAAACATGTCATAAGTTAATAAACGTAGCCTTGTGTGTTATGAAACAATTATGGTTAAGCAAGAAGGCAGGTTGAATACTTGAATGTGATTGTCTATTTGTCCATATGTAAAACGATTACCATTTCTACCCAGAAGCCCACCTAAACACAACAACATGTGGTAACACCGTTAAACAAATAAACAAACACCCACCAGATTTGGAAAATATAGAAATTGAATCCACAAATAGGACACACGGAGCAGGGAGAGTACTCAACAAGTAAGAGGAGGACACACACAAAAGTGAAATCATATTCCCTCGTTCATTCCATCCATTTGTATATACTTTATTATTTGATACTATTAATATATATTTTCTTCCATCGATTCCTTCACATAATGATTTTTATGAAAGGTGACAAAAGTAAAGATAATTGATAAATCAAGTATTGTTGTGGGTCCACTAAACTTTAGAGTAAAGAAAAAGAGTGACATTTCAGGTAAATGGAGAAAAAAATATAAGGATTATAAGATAATTTTTTTTTTATCAAAAACAATATATAAAAAATTGAATGAATTGTCCATCTATAATATATATAAAAAATAATAATTCTCATTGTCAAGTTAACTAGGTTACCACCTTTTTTTTCCTCTTGACTCAACTACACCCTCTCAACCAGAAGGTCACGACCTAGTGTCATCATCCAAATTATTTCTCAACTTTTTCAACTTATTAATTGTGTCAACCAATAATAATGTGCCACATGTAAGGTCATGGAAAAAGTGAAGGTTATGACCTTGGATCATTCCATGATCTTTTCTTCCCTTGGATCATGCTAATTATTTACTTAATTGATATTTAGCATGACCTTGGGGTAATGACCTCCCCATCCACCTTGCTTGGTGATGGTCCGGGAGTCCCTATTACCGTAACGCCCTGAATATTCCACCACTTTTTAAAATACATGTCCCACCATGACACACATTTTCACACTCAAAGCACAACCACAACAACACCAACAAAATAAGCAAAACAAAAATAAGCAAATAAATACTAAATAAATAAATAAAAAAAACAAAGAAAGAAAAAGAGCAAGACGAAAACTCAACTCAACTCAACTCAACTCAACTCGCATCTTCCTTCCTTTGGTTGCGGCCTTGCCTGTGGCTGTGGGGCGTCGGTATTCATTTTTCTGGTAATTTTTCTTCTATTTTCATGGGGGTTTGTTATTTCCATGTATTGACTCACTATATCCTTCACTCAAATCAAATCAGTAGTATTAGTTACTGTTACTGTTACTGTTATGTTGAAGTTTGATGGGGTAAGCGAGATGTTGGGGGGGAACCAACCAACTAACTGAATCTTAAATCGTGATTATTTATTTCATTCATTCAATTAATTAATTAATTAATTTTTTTTTTTTTTTAAATTAAGTTTGGTGAGGGAGTTGAGTTCCTCCAATTCCATCTTCACTTGAGTTGAGTTGAGTTGATGTTGTTAATTTACCCATTATTCCCGGATCTTATCACCATACTCTCGTTGATTCCGTATTTTGTTTGATTTACCCCTTTTCAATATCACCTACTCCCTCCCTCCTATATAAATCTGAAAACCTCACTCTCTATTGTCTTTTGTATTCAATTCAACAACTTTCCATATTTTCTACTATAAAACCTGCTTCTACGCCTCTTCCAGGTTCAATTCCACTCTTCCTGTTATTTTTTCCATTTTTAATTAATTATTATATTATTATATGTTGATTTGCCATGTCCACGTCCACGTCCTGGCCTTTACTTATTTTATTTATACGATTATATGAGGTTTCACTGTGAATCATGATTAGTGATTAGTGATTAATGATTAATGATTCATTCAGGTTATCTACTTCTGATTTTTGATTATTCAGTTTCGACCATTTTTTCTATTCTTGCCACCCACAATCTCGATCGCTTGTACGTGTGTGTGTGTGTATTTATGGTGTTGAAGTAGTATATGGTTTTCGCCTTTCTATATGGTATGGGGTTTGGAGTTGGCACTGCATTTATTGTTGCTTCATCAAGATGAGTGTGGAAAAAATCATTTTAACATTTCACTCGTATGTGCTCTATGATCGTTTCTTCTCTTCAGGGTGTGTTTTCGTATATTTAAGTCCAAGAATAGATGGCTGGGTTCTTTTGGTGCTTAATGTGTAAAAGTTTAAACCCAACTCGCATTTTATACTGTAAATGAGAAAACTTGTGGGATCTTGAGTCACCACTCATCGAAACATTCCCATGGCCTTTCGGCGCTTGTGCACGTTGTTGCCCAGCTTTGATGTATGTTAGCCCCTGTTTGGATATCATAAAAGCTACAAGTACACGACTCTGCTGCTGCTGCTGCCATAGTGTGTCGTAAAATCGGATGTTTTTTTCAATAAACATTTGCCAAGTAATGTCATGGTTGATTTTTTAGGAGTCTATGAGTGGTATAAGTGTTACCAACATCCATCACTTTGTTTTTGATTTATTTATACTACAGTTGTTTATTTTTTCAGGCAGACGTGATTCACTGTTCTAGGTCTGGTCAACGTAAAGTGCATGATTGTTACCGAAAACATTTGGCGATTTATAATCGAGTATGGGAGCTGCTTGCTGTGTTGCTGCAAGAGACAGAACCATACGCCATGGATCTAGTGATGAAATTGTGCACAGGAATATCAGGCACTCAGCATCATGGAGTTTTCGATGGGATAGTCGTGTGGGTGTAGCTGGTGAAGACAGTTCTATTGGCTGGATGTCTGATGTGGCTGGAAGACATGATGAGCTGGATGTAAAATCTGCAACTGATGTGTCGGCTCACGTGTCGGATGGTGGTAGTTCAATGGAGAGCTATCAAACGGGTACTTGGCGCAAGTCTCCACTGAGCCATGAGGGAACCGAGAACATTGGGTCTTCAGCCTCCGGTAAAGTCTCAACCTTTACTTTGTAGATATGAAAGTGGGAAACAGTAAATGGCTTTCAATATATCCCACATTTTTGTGGGATTTCTCTCTTGATAATATGCATTTGCTTCCTAAGTTAAATTCTTTGATTCTATGTGTGGTAAAGTGTTGTCATTATGATCTTGTTGGTGTTTGACTGGAAAAGGATTTGATTTGTGAGTCGTATTTAGTAATATCGGAAAGATTGCATATCGGAAAGCATATTTGCAGGTGCAGTCAGCTTAACACACTTGTTCCTATATCTGTTTAGTGTCTAGCAATATCTATGCATTCCATCAGATCTTAGATTGCCCAAGCTAGAAGATTAAATTTTAGGATCAATCGTCAAACATTGCCTTTTATAACAAAGGATTTTCGAAACACACTGATTTTGTTATATAACTTGAAAATTCATCCTTCACTTATTCCTGGATTATTTGTAATCACTTCAAAGTACTTTCCTAGTCAATTTTTTATGGTCTAATCTTTTTGTGACACATACTGCAAGCCATAAACTTAGTGTTCAGAAAGCCATCAGTAAGAGACATGTAGTTAAAAATTGTGACTGTTACCCAATATTAAGAAGGAAAGTGCAATAAGAAATAAGAACAGTTTGATGGAAATAAATGAACAGCAACATCACACTAGTAGCTCGTGTCTTAGAAAGACGGTCGAAATCCAGAAAAATGGAGGAAAAAGTAACTTTTGCATGTTGCTTATGCTGGAAAGTTGACTGTTTTACTGGAAAGTAGGTTTGGGGAGTGTTAGAACATAAATACGAGTAAGTTTGTAGAAGAGAGGAGTGTGTAAAACTGATGCGAAAGTTTTCGGATCAAAAAGAGGAATAAAAGGGAGTGTCTTGAAAATCTTTTTTTTTTAAATAGGTAATTGTGGACAGTGGACACAAGATCCTCAAGTGTGATGTTTTTCTATATTTGGAGGTAGTAATGTACTCATCTATGTTACTTTTTACCGGCGAGCAAGCTTGTTTCTTGCATTCTGACGTTTATGTATTTTTCTAGCGTGTGGGAAAATACATTTTCTGAGTTTCTTGAAACTAAATCATGTTCATGCCGGCAAAAAGAGCCAGACTTTCTCTTTTAGGTAACCGCTTTTGGTCGTGTCTCATTGTGTAGCTTAGTGCATCTTATAGGAGACCGTATTGTCGACTGAATTACAGAATCAGAAATAGAGGCTGTAAATTTACTTGGGCATATACGCTTATTAAATCTCTCATGGAGAATCTTAGAAATCAAGTGCTTATATTAGCTTGCTCAATCGTCATTGTAAAACACTTGCCTATGCTGACCTATTTTAGTATTTCCTCCGTTTTTATCTTCCCATTTCATCTCTACCATTTCCTTAATGGAAACGGAAGTATTTAATGACAGTTGACCTTACCAGGCTACCCTCCTCCTAACGCACAAAAATCTCCACCACCACTCATCCATCCCCTTCCATCACTACCTAATAAGTGCCCCACCACTCATCCCCCGGTCACCATGGCCTCCACTGGCCATGCTCATTACTTGTTACCCCGCCCGCACACATCTCAACCTACCAGCCACTTAGACAAGACCGCACCCATCCGACTTGCTAGGCAGCTAGACACTCACCAAACGATCACCACTCTCCAAGCAGCCACCCTGGCCACCTATCCTACCACCACGGATAACTTTGCCACACACAAAACTACAATCAGGAATCTTCCTCAAAACCACCCATGAAGCCACAGATCCCACCAACGATGCCACGACAACTGCCCTGAGTTTGCCCTCTGTCAACAACGGCGTGAGAAGAGTCTATGGTGATCTCTCATCTTAGGAGGCAGAAGATGCAGTGGGTGAGACGATTCTCTAGTGGCATGAATGTGTGGGTGTATGGTGTTATTGGTGGCAAACAGGTCTTGAGTAAGGTAAGGATGGGTGGCAGGCTGTGTGAGTTGAGCTAGTGAGGGTGGTGAGGGATTCAAAAGGGAAATAAAGAGAAGTGATAATGTAGTGCCATTTTGTAATTATGTGTAAGTTGTTAGGACAAATTCGTAAAAGAAGCGATGAAGAAGTTGCCAAAAGAAAGAAGTAGAGGTGGGAGGGGAAGAAAAAAATGCCCCAAAACGTGGGAAGAAAACAGAAAATGGTGGTTTTGACAGGTTATGTTGTTACAAGTCTTACATGAAATTGCCTTAACAAGTTACCAAGGAAACTAGAGAGACCGTCTAACACTAAAATAATATGAGACATAACATTAACTACCTAAAAATAAAATAATCACAAATTCTTGGGAGAGACTCTCTCTCCATAAGTTATTGAGAGACAACCTCTCACTTTATATGTTGTTCGTACCTATTTTATTATTAGATGTTTCTTCAAATAATAATTTGATTTGTACTTGTTTTTATAGCAATCGTACCCTTTTATATTGGTATACTTTTTTATGTTAAACGTACCTATTTTTATTACTTTTGGTACCACTTTTACCTCCACTTGTAATTGGTCTCTCAATAAATTTAGTGAAAGAGACCTACTCTAAAATAATAACCACCCCCATTATGTGAGGTCTCTCATTAACATTATTGAGAGACCGTCTCTTACACTTTTTGTGCGCGTCACCATATGAGACTACTCACAAGTAGTCCTCACTGTCTTCAAAAATAAGCCTTTTAAATGCAAAATTTACCATGGCCACATTGTTGCAATAATGTACTTCAGAAGCATTAAAGGTTAACGCCTGACGGATAAAATTGAAAATTTGAATATTAGTAAAGACTCACCCTCCTATAATCATGGCTATAAATGGGGTAATTGTTTTCCTAAAAAATGGAGTAATTGTTTTCCAAACATAATAAGGTGATAATGGCAATTATGTAACTTTTACAAAAGTAGAAAGGCAAATATGTCCTAAAAAATTACGCAGAGTTTACCTTACCTCTTTTTATATTAGGTAGTAGATACTCGTATGTAAGAAGTATTTTATTGAAATGGTGCAATTATTTGTGAACAAAGGGAGTATGTTACTTGGACATGGGAGTACCTTACCTTAGAGATGCTTTTTATAAAATACATGAGTCCGACCCTTGGACAACCATCCATATCAGGTAAATGAAATTGAGTAGTCTGAGAAACGTAGGTCATAGTCATTTATCTCTGCTAGATGAAATGGATGTAATCTTTTAGCAATGTGTGTGCATGTACTTACCTTAACCCCTGAAGCTAACGTCAAAGATAGGTCCAGGCAATAAATGAGTAGCGCTGGCACGTCACTCGGCTCCCTTCAATTATTGCCAACCTTTTATTATTAGGCAACCGGGTTACCTTTGTGCATGTATTTTCCTTCAATTGTTGTTACCCTTTATTTTTAGTCAATCCCGTTACTTTTTACCTTGGCATAGCGTATATTGAGGTTGATTTTATAACTGGTGGATTTAAATGCATTTGTTTACTCCGTGTCTTCACGTTTTGCCTTGTTGTGTGTAAGTTTGCCAATGCATGGAGGTTAGATTCTAATTTACATCCATCCTGGGTGACAGACTTAACTTTCAGCTTGGTCATCCTCTTTCATGTTAATTAGCTGATAGATCGGAGTGAACTTCAAGTATATAAATAGGCTTGCCTTGCATTCATTGCACGGAGTGCACTTTTTTTTACTTGATAAGCTTTTGTGATTTACGAGTTTTCTGATTGTTGCATGACAGATCAAGTGATTGCTAGGAATGCCCCAAGAGAGGTAATTTCATTTCACTCGCGCTATATCTTTTGTTGTATGGAAAATTGCTTGTGAAATGTTGAGTTATTTGCCTTTCCCATTCATTTTTTTGTTCAGGTAAAAACAGATTCACCACAAGTTAGCATCCCGGCTACTGCTCAACAACCACCATCAATGCATACAACCTCATTATCGTCCCAAAGTACTCTTCCATCGTCAACAATTCGTTCCAGATGGGCCCATGGCTTGCCAGGACACTATCGACACCAGCAACCATCTGATATACACAGCTCTGGTAGAAACTCGCCCATGGAAGACAGGCATGCTCCTTCTGCAGCGAGCAATGAATCAACCCGCGGTTCTTTTGGCGGGTCCTCTAATGGCTGGTCGACACATGCCTTTGACCTCAGGTCTGCTTCACAGAGAGATCGCTGCTCTTTTGATAGTGATTCCTGCCGCTTAGGTCAGAATTCTCGGTCAACATCAGTAGATTTTTCAACATGTGGCATTTGTTCAAAGCTCCTGTCTGAGAAATCTGTTTGGAGTAGCCAGAAAATTGTTGGTGGTAATGAATTAGCAGTGGTTTCTGTTTTGATATGTGGGCATGTTTACCATGCTGAGTGCCTTGAAACCATAACACCTGAAATCAACAAATATGACCCAGCTTGTCCGGTGTGCACCTTCGGGGAGAAGCAAACTTTGAAACTCACCGGAAAATTGCTCAAGGCTGAAAAAGATTACAAAGTGAGGAATAGCAAAAAGTTGAGGAACCAAGCCGTGGATAATGGGGGGTCATTTGATTTTGATTATTGGAAGAATAACACACTTGAAGGGAAGAGTCCTAAACTGAGCAGTAGTTCTAGCTTGAGGATTTCTTCAGCAAAGCCTTTCTTGAAGCGACATTTCTCATTCGGTTCAAGGAGCAATAAATCGGCTTTTGAAAGCCCATCCATTAGGAAAAAAGGATTGTTCTGGGCAAAGTCTAGCAGGGTGTGAGCGAGCGAGCTTCTTTTATCTATAGTTTGAACTTACAAAGGTGAGGAATTCTGTGCTGAGTTGAAAAAAAGAAAAAAAAATTAGGTGAGACGGTCTTACATGTGAGGTTAATCTAAAACTGTACTCAGTATGATTCAATGAGGAATACAAGTATTTGAATTAGTTTCACATGTGTGACTTGTCGTCTTATAATACAAGACTAGTAAGAAATGGAGCAGATGTATTTTGTTGGTGTTAAAGCATTGGTTCATCTGAATTTGCAGGTTTTCAGTGGGTTTATACAAAACACAATGAATTCTGAATCTGAATCGGTTCTCAGATTCGGTATACCTTTGCTGTAAAAGGTATTCTTGGTTGCAGGATACTTACTGTAAAGAAGGAAATACAGAGGATATACTCTACTCTACTATACTATACTGTACTAGATAAGAAGACAACAAGTCTTACCAGCCAGCCAGGTGAATCAACTAGTGTGTTTAGTGTATCAGCATCGTGGGTTTTTTTTACGGGTATTTTTACCAATGTTATGTACCCTTTATATTCATATTTATATATTCGTTTGAAACCAAAAATTTGAAATTATCATTTTGTTCGAGATGTGTATTATACTCCCTCTGTCCCTGAAAGATTGTCCCATTTCCCGATTATATGTGAAGAGTATTTTTATGGAATAAGACAATCTTAATGGGACGGGGTAGTATTTCCAAGCCTACGAAATTCCCCACCAAAACTCCTCCTCGGACCTGATTTTTATGATCTCTATGGTTTGTTTACTCCTGCGCATCCCTGACTAAATGGTATTTTGAATTCATTTGGGCAAAGGTTGGCTAATACTTGGATTTGATTCGATAACTTGATGAATTAAGCCAAGCAACCATTAGAGTTCAGCGTGAACACTTTCGAGTAGTTTGAATTGATGTGATTACTTATATATAATACTCGTTTTTAAAAAATCATAACATTTATTCAATTCTTTGTGTTGGACTATCATTTCTCTTCACAAAAAGAGGTTCCACATACAGAATTGAAGGGTGGGAGGGAGTATTACAATTAGCACTCTGTAATATATGCTAAACGAAAAATCACTAGAAAAGGTATAAACATGTGTTAATCTCACAATGAATTTTTCCCATCTAATTGATACTACTACGTGGTACTACGTACGAGTATCATTTATGGACTCAATCAATGGTCCGAATAATCAACAAGAATGAAAATTGTGATGTCGGTAACAAAAAAAAGTGGACCGAATCAATCAGTGGCCTGAATATGTCAAAAGAACTGAATGTATAAAATAAAATGAAATATGTATACAAATAATTAGTACTTCCTCCGAGTTCTTATTATTGTCTCACTTTCTTTTTAGGGTTGAGTTTGATTTTTATCCCACTTTTCTTTTTAGTCATCAATATGTGGTTCATAATTACTCTCCCATTTGATTATCCTAAAATCAATGAAGTATTCAATATTACCCAAGTATTATCCTAAAATGTCACTGGAAAACTCTAAAAATAAGCAAAGATTATTTGTGGGAAAAAAAACCAAATGTCTCCTACAAATGAAATAAAATCTATTAAAAAAATTACTCGATAAACAAAACAAAACAAAATGCAGCCCAAAAAGTAAAGTAATACTAGTCCCTCTCATTGTATACTCGAGATAGTTTAGGCCAGGGTAATGCAAATAAGGAAGGACGAGAGAAAACGCGAAATAACGCAGCATGCAGCAGTAATAGAACCCGACACCTATGAAGCCTATTTGGTAACGTGGGTAGTGAGTAGTGAGTGGTGAGTACCCCCAAACATACGTGTTCATTTGGAGAGAACCTACCTACCTAAATCAATGCCACCTAGCTTCCTTCTCCATCTCCATGCAACTCATCATCATCCGCATAAAAAGATGAGAAAAGCTAGCTAGGTAGGTATGTAACGTAGTAGAATGAAATAATAATAATAATAATAATAATAATGGCAGCAAACTTGAGGGATGAGCATGGCAACCCAATTCAGCTGACGGATGAGCATGGCCACCCTGTTAATCTCACCGATGAACATGGCAACCCTGTTAAGCTCTCTGGAGTTGCCTACCCCACCACCACCACCACCACCACCGGAAGCCATGTCAGACCAACCGATCCATCCACCTTAAGTGGTGGCACAGGTGGCACTGCCTTTCAAAGCAGCAGCAGCCCCCATGCTCATGCTCATGCTCATGCTCATGCTCCTTCTGCTGCGGTGGGAGGGACTCGTATGGGGATAGGAGGGACTCGTGTGGGGACCACCCTAGGCGACGTGTTGCATGCTCCTGAAACCGGAGGAGGAGGAGGACAGTATCAACCGCGGAGGGCGGATCAGACGAGGACGACGACGGATGAGGGGGTTATTGCTCTTTCTACCCCCACCTCTACCTCCTCAGTTACTAATCTCCATCTTCTCTTCTCTTCTCTTTTCATTTATTAAACCAATACTCACAGTATTATTCTTGCTTTAATTACCTTATTAACTCTTTATAGGAGGAGTACACGTGCGTGCGTGCGACTCCGTAATTCAATAATAATCTAGTCCGTATTAATGAACGTACAGAAGGAATTATTATATCGAAATCCATTCATTATATTGTCGTCATTTGTGTACGTATATGAACTCAAGTGGTGTACGTGTTTATAACTAACTGATGTGAAGTCGTCGGAGGATGAAATGCAACAAGGCCTGGAAGGAGCAGGTGTTGTGGAGGGTGGACAAAGGAGGAAGAAGAAAGGGTTGACAGAGAAGATAAAAGAGAAGTTGGGTGGCGGCGGAGGACACAAAGATAAAGATAAAGACGAAAAGCATGTGATGACGACGACTGTGACGAGCACGACCACGACCTCGGTGGAGCACCACGAGGATCATGGCAAGAAAGGGATGCTTGAGAAAATCAAGGATAAGTTACCTGGCAGCACACACACCACTAATACTACTACTCCTCCCTAATATACAGGGAGTATATATATATATATATATATATATATATATATATGTATGTATATGTGTGTGTCAAGGAATGTATGTATGTATGTATATGTATGACTATATGTTCTGTTTTTGAATTGGGTTGGTTGTTAGCTAGTTTGATTTCAAGTTGTTGTTGTCGTAGAGTGTAATATGTAGTAAGTCTAGCTAGCTAGCTAGGATCGTAGGACTTGCAATAATAATATATATGCATCCCATGGGATGGGATGGGATCGGAGTTGTCTATTATTGTTTAAATTTCACTGCGCCAACTAACTGTGGCCTGGCTGCGGATACTTCAAGATCACGACCATCAACCGATGTTGGCGACAGTTTTCATGGGTTACGCATTACTTCCACCTATTTACACATAATCTATGTTGCGCGGTCAAAAACAAAATAAAACTGATAAAAATAATGTAGATCCTTTAATTGGGGTTCACATTATACACTCTCTCTTCTTGACCAAGGAGGAAGAGGAAATTGACATCATCGATGGAGCAGTCATTTCTATCTATATATATTATCCGTCTTATGGACAACACACCCACACTCAATCCATATAGACACACATATACATGCTCATGAAGACGATGTCGTCTCCATAAATACCAAGGCCTGCAAAATAACCGATATGGGACTGATCTAGCGTGTTTTATATGTGTTTACGACGGAGATTTGAGCTAGATTCGACGATGAAAAGTGCGGATTTAGAGTGGAAATCGTCTAATTGGTTTTATCGAAGAAATTGTGTTTTATTGAAGAAAAGACGGTTTTTAGAGCTCTTAATTCCGTGATGTGTGATTTGGGCTCGAGACGGAGAATGTGAAGAACAAGCCCAACCAAACCGAGTGAAAAATCAAAGCGCAGCTCGGGGATTGAAGACGGAACTGCTTTGAGTCCGTGTCAACTTAATTATTATTTATTATTATATTATTATTAGAGTTAGGAAATTATTGGACTTTCCTATTTTCATTATTAGACTACATATTATTAGATTAAGACTATTAGTTTGGTATTATCATTCATCATAGTAAACCATTGACGTTCAATTAGAAAAAAGAGGAGAAGAACCCTAATTATGTGTAACTAATTCTTCCTTCTCGGATCAAGGATTTGAAGCTACTGGTTAATTAATTGTGAGACTTTTCTTAATCTTTAATTAATTACTTGAGTATTGTTTATTCCTTGTGCTAATTTTATGATTGTCGTTTGTTTAATCTTTTTGGCCAATTGATTATTTCAATCTTCAATCTATTGCAATTCTTTGTGTTTGAATCCGTAATTGTTCAAGTCACTGGATAAAGTTGCAACCTTTAGACCTGATTATTTGTATGCGTTTCATCGTAATTGGGTAAAGGGGGAATAAACATATAATTCGAACCAATAACCGCGTGGGCTAAAGGTCGTTATTTCTATTGATTTGTTCATATCGTTCATGCTGTTATTGAATTAAATCTAGACGCGTGGATTAGGTTGTTCAATAATTAGGTTGCTTAGTATCGCGTTTTGACCTAAGTAATATCATCTACGGAACAATTGGAACTTTTAGTTTCACAATAGAATACTCAAGGATTAAATAAAGGTTAGTAGTCGATGATCAATTGTTTAACTAGTCGATGGATTTTCTTTGAGTCGAGTTTCTTAATCATCTGAATTCAATCATTATTAGTTATTTTATTTTCGTTATTTTAGTTATTAGACAAATCACTCACAGAACCCCCCACTATTATTGTTACGTTACTTTATTTTATTCACACACTAGTGCAAAACCCGTGCCTATGCACGGTTTTTAATTAAATTTTGTATTTTTTTTTTGAAGAAAATTAAATTTTGTATATATGCAAATAGTTTAGTGACTTACAAAAATATATATTCTCTGTCTAAGTCATTCATTTACATTATTATGTTTTTAGTGATTCAGTTAACTATTTATGTTTTGGGTAAACTTTACCCTCTACTTTTTGTTTTAAGCATAATAAAAATAATTTTTATCTCACTACCTTGTTTTTAGGTATAGATTAACATTCTATTGGGACAACATGAATATAAAATTACTAATATGATCAGTCATATAATATGTACAATATATTATTTACGATTTTATTTTCTTTTTATATGACATTCGTAAAATGATATTTTATATAAAAAAAAGAGTACAGTATATTTTTGACAAATGAATCAGGTCGCGTCTAGTTTATGCCATAATATAAGTAAGAAATAATAGTACTAAATGCCCCCCTTTTTTTTACTTATTTTAAGTTGGAATTTATTATTTATTTTTTTTACTTTTAGATCACATTCAACATTAGTATTATTATTATGCTTAGTATAGTATTCTTAGGTAATTGATTTGTTTCTAAATTTTCGAAGATTATGATAAGATAGAGGATCTTTAAATTAGTAAATAAATCTATTAGATTTCGATTCGACTCATAAACTCGACCCATTTGTTTAGGCTCAAGAGTCAAGACCGTAACATTTTGACCCGCGACCCGTTTGGCTTAAATCTGAAATGATCTGTTAATTAAAATTATTGCAATATTACTTGCTCTTGGTATTTATATGAGTATGTTATATTTAAAATATAAGTTTAAAAATTATTAACTTTAATATCGTAAACTACCAAAAAAAATTAAAAATAATAATTGTTAATAGCATTTAATAATAAAATATATTTTTTAATAGTAAGTCAAATATTTTATTTTTAATAAAGTTATGCCTCATTCTATTGACAAATATGTTAAATATTGAATTTAATAACATTAGTGATATTTAATGTGATTACTATATTAAAAAATTAATTTTTAATTGATAAATTGTAAGGCGTCAGAAATTATATAAGTCTAGTATTCTAACCCTAATTGACCCGTGACATGTATTTAACCAAACCCGTATTATGTCCAACCCAGATAACATGACCTGTCCAACCCGTTTCACATGCCTATTAAAAAGTATGAAATTTATTTTGTTATTACGTTACTTTTTTTTTCAAATTTGTATAATTGGTAAAAATTGGTAGGTGTAAGATTTTTTGGTTTTATGAATGAATATTGCAGAACTGGGCTTGTAATGAGTATTTGGTTAAAAATTTATTTTGTCAAGCCCAATTGAGGTAATGAGAGGTAGATTTAGGCGGGAAAGTTGAAATGACGTCTTTGCCCCTTGGTTTTTGTTTTAGTGAATAGGGGATTAATTTACATCGCCTTCCCTGCGGATTCGACACCCGACTTACCTCTACTATATTGTTAAAGGTAATAGGACTTAATTATTTATCTTTGGGAGCATACGACCTAGGCTCACCAAATTTTGGCGCCGTTGCCGGGGAAGGCAATTAGTTGTTTTTGTGTGATTATTTGTTTTTGTGTGTGTCTCTTGTAAATATATACTTTAATTGAAGGTCTTTTTCTTTGTCATCTAGAAATGAGTTTTTCGTGTCCCCAACTTGATAGTGAGTTACTACATCACTATTTGGAAAGACTCACAGAGTATGTGCTAGAACGCAAATATTTGCCTATGAGTAACGAACAACTCTTGATAGCGATTTACCATAACTTTAATCGTGCAACTCAAATCGATTTACAAGTTGAAAGTGATGGTAGATTTCTTGAGTTAGGTCGTAATGAAAAATGGGATGTGATTGATCTTTTGGTTAACAATGCTCGAGAATTAGAGATATCCACTTTATTTCTTGAACTTCCCCAATACTTTGAGACTTCTCCTAATCATGTATTGATTTTTAGTGATGATGTGACCAAAATTGAGTATCCTACTTCCCTTACCCATGTCGATGGTGCTCCACTAGATGATGAGGGAGAGGATGATGACTCATATTTATTGAACGTGCCTTATACAAAACCCGTATTAGATTTCCCCTCATCCACCTATTTTATTGACTACTCTTCGAGTGGTGAATCGGGTGATATATTATGGGATTTGAAAGACACGGCCATATGGAGTAGGGACATAGAACAATTGTTTGAGATGATGTCGTTATCTAGAGAACCGTACCATGAATCCGACGTTCTATGTACCTCTATATCTATGCGGTGTGTATGGTATATTCTTATTATAATGTTTTATACGGCTTTCACTAACTCTTTTGCTAGCTTGTTTGACCTTCTCCTACGAGCATTAACTTGTTCCGATCTTGATATAAAATGGGTTACCATATTAAGGGGTAGTGCTGTGTGACGCCTTTCCGTCGTGCGGGACGTTAAATCAGCGCTTACGGGAGGCAACCCGCTTTTTGTTATTTGATGATTTTTTTTTGTTTTTGAATAAGTTAGTTTGTGGACTTCACTTGAAGTTGGATGAAGGGAGCAGTCGAGAGAATTGATCTTTTCGACCCAATTAATGAAGATTCCGCTTTCACGTCGAGTCAACGACGTAAAACAAGAGCGCTTCTGGGAGGCAACCCGTGTCTTATATATATTTTTATTAATTTTATTATGGGTCATATTTCATTATATTAGATAAATAATAGTTTTTCGTATTTTTCGTAGAATAAGTCGCTAATTTAATTAATTTTAATTTTAACTATCTTCTAATTTTTAGTACTTGTAGGAACGAGAAGGGTAGATTTTCCAGAATCCCGTGCGACTTGCACGAGCCCGGGGCGACTAGCATGACGAGGTAATAAAAACGGAGGACGAAACGAAGAAATTCGTTGCGAAGTTCGAATGTTCAGGCCTCCGCGCGAGCGATTAGTGATAGTGATTAGTGATCAGGTCGGATGGTACTCGCCTCCCGTGTATTTTGAATTGATGGAGTACATTGTTATGGTTGAACTTGGATCCCTGAAACTTGGAGTCGAAATTCTTATTGTGCTATGTTTGTCTTAGCCTCTCTTTTGTGCATTATCGCCCAAGTGTGGGGAGGCGTAGTGGTGCGACATTGCTCCATATTCTTCGATGACTCGATTAAGTTCGTTCTCATTCTTATTTTTTTTTAGTATGTCCTTTAACATTGAGGACAATGTTTAATTCAAGTGTGGGGAGGAGAATCGGTCCGATTTGTAATAGATTTGTATTTGTGTGATATGGTTTGTTCTCATTACTTCATCACTAAAAAAAATGTTCAAGAAAAAAGAGAAAAATCGAAAAAAAAAAAAAAAAAGAGATAAATAATCCCGGCTAGGTGAAAACCCGGAAAGGGCGCCTAGGCAAGAATGGGGAATGTGGCCGAGGACGGAGTGAAAACCCGAAAGGGCGCTCCGGGTAAAAAGAAAAATCGAGTTGCGTGCCACGAGAGTAGTGTGAGTTTGAAAAAAAAAATGAAAAGCTAGAGTGAAAATCCGCAAGGGCGGACGCTCTAGGCAAAATGAGGGATTTAGGAAAAAAAAAATCACAATACTTTCTCCGTTCTTGGTGTTGGTGTCATAAGAAGGGTGACATAGAAGGTCCGTTGGGTAGGATAGTTGGTTAAGGTGAGAAGAATCGCGGTGCGGTGTAGTCGTAGCACTAAATTTTATGCGATTGGAGTATTGTTTTGTGTTGTATGAAGGTGTTAGAGGTGTTTAGGTCGATTACATGTGTGGGTTGTGGAGAATGATGGTATATATCTTTTACCATTGGTGATATTTTGTAGCACATGTGATCTTGTTTAGGAATCGGAGAAATAAGGGGCGTAGTGTCATTTTCCGATGATTTTTGGTGTTATTTTGTGGTCACAATCTTTGGTTGTTGTAGAGAATTTTCATGTCATTGTGACCTTGTGCATAAATTTTTGAGGATGATATAAGGAGGGTGGTTGAGGGGATGGATTTTGTTTGATGTCGAGCTTCCAATGTTTCGATTGCAGACCGTTGGTGTTTTATTGTTGATGTTTCCGAGTTTTGCTCGGGACGAGCAAAGGTCTAAGTGTGGGGAAGTTGATCTAGCGTGTTTTATATGTGTTTACGACGGAGATTTGAGCTAGATTCGACGATGAAAAGTGCGGATTTAGAGTGGAAATCGTCTAATTGGTTTTATCGAAGAAATTGTGTTTTATTGAAGAAAAGACGGTTTTTAGAGCTCTTAATTCCGTGATGTGTGATTTGGGCTCGAGACGGAGAATGTGAAGAACAAGCCCCACCAAACCGAGTGAAAAATCAAAGCGCAGCTCGGGGATTGAAGACGGAACTGCTTTGAGTCCGTGTCAGCTTAATTATTATTTATTATTATATTATTATTAGAGTTAGGAAATTATCGGACTTTCCTATTTTCATTATTAGACTACATATTATTAGATTAAGACTATTAGTTTGGTATTATCATTCATCATAGTAAACCATTGACGTTCAATTAGAAAAAAGAGGAGAAGAACCCTAATTATGTGTAACTAATTCTTCCTTCTCGGATCAAGGATTTGAAGCTACTGGTTAATTAATTGTGAGACTTTTCTTAATCTTTAATTAATTACTTGAGTATTGTTTATTCCTTGTGCTAATTTTATGATTGTCGTTTGTTTAATCTTTTTGGCCAATTGATTATTTCAATCTTCAATCTATTGCAATTCTTTGTGTTTGAATCCGTAATTGTTCAAGTCACTGGATAAAGTTGCAACCTTTAGACCTGATTATTTGTATGCGTTTCATCGTAATTGGGTAAAGGGGGAATAAACATATAATTCGAACCAATAACCGCGTGTGCTAAAGGTCGTTATTTCTATTGATTTGTTCATATCGTTCATGCTGTTATTGAATTAAATCTAGACGCGTGGATTAGGTTGTTCAATAATTAGGTTGCTTAGTATCGCGTTTTGACCTAAGTAATATTATCTACGGAACAATTAGAACTTTTAGTTTCACAATAGAATACTCAAGGATTAAAATAAAGGTTAGTAGTCGATGATCAATTGTTTAACTAGTCGGTGGATTTTCTTTGAGTCGAGTTTCTTAATCATCTGAATTCAATCATTATTAGTTATTTTATTTTCGTTATTTTAGTTATTAGACAAATCACTCACAGAACCCCCCATTATTATTGTTACGTTACTTTATTTTATTCACACATTAATTTACATCGCCTTCCCTGCGGATTCGACACCCGACTTACCTCTACTATATTGTTAAAGGTAATAGGACTTAATTATTTATCTTTGGGAGCATACGACCTAGGCTCACCAAATTTTGGCGCCGTTGCCGGGGAAGGCAATTAGTTGTTTTTGTGTGATTATTTGTTTTTGTGTGTGTCTCTTGTAAATATATACTTTAATCGAAGGTCTTTTTCTTTGTCATCTAGAAATGAGTTTTTCGTGTCCCCAACTTGATAATGAGTTACTACATCACTATTTGGAAAGACTCACAGAGTATGTGCTAGAACGCAAATATTTGCCTATGAGTAACGAACAACTCTTGATAGCGATTTACCATAACTTTAATCGTGCAACTCAAATCGATTTACAAGTTGAAAGTGATGGTAGATTTCTTGAGTTAGGTCGTAATGAAAAATGGGATGTGATTGATCTTTTGGTTAACAATGCTCGAGAATTAGAGATATCCACTTTATTTCTTGAACTTCCCCAATACTTTGAGACTTCTCCTAATCATGTATTGATTTTTAGTGATGATGTGACCAAAATTGAGTATCCTACTTCCCTTACCCATATCGATGGTGCTCCACTAGATGATGAGGGAGAGGATGATGGCTCATATTTATTGAACGTGCCTTATACAAAACCGTGCGAAAAGAAAGTGCAGAGTAGCAAATCCTACGGGCACACATCCTGCAATAGGCGTAAAACAGTGCAGAGTAGCAAATCCGGGACGACAATAGTAGTCAACGCTACACAATATGCATCGAAATGTATACATACAAGACGGAATAAACATTTGTAAATCGCACACATAAAAAATAAATAATTTAAAATCTATTTTTTTAAATAGTTTTTTTCCCTTGTTTTAACGATAATTATATTATACTAGCTTCTCTTTTTTTATATCTTCCACATTAGTTTTGGGAATAAAATTAAGAAGGATGTAATATGTGTATGAAAATGAAAGTGAGAAAAGAAAGTGAGATCACTGATAATAAGAACCACAAAAGATGTTTCTCTTCGTTTCATTCATTTGTTTGTTTTGATTAAAATACTCCTCACATGAATGTATAAAATTCAAACAAATGAACGGGGCGGAGGGAGTACTAAAAAGAAAAGGGAAGGATAATAGAGAAGTTAACAAAATAGGAAATGCGGAAGATTCTAGAGAAGGAGAGGTAGTAGTCAAATTAAGTACCTTACACACAAACAATCTCCAAAAAAATCCCAATTATTTCGTTTCGAACTTTCTATTTTTGAAATAGAATATTTATAATTACGGAATAGCCATGAATAGGATCAAACCTTATTCCATGGTATTTACATGAGATTCCTATGCAACTAAGTTGTCAAAACACTACTAGAAAATACGAAACAGCCGACCGAGCGAGCGACTGATATCGGTCGCTAAAAAACACGGGCGACCGATATCGGTCGCTAATGGGGAAGTTTTAGCGACCGATATTAGTCGCCCTATGAGTTTTCCTGACGTTCTGGGGACCTTGGGTGTTTTATTTAGTGACTGTTATCAGTCGTTAATATTTTTCACTAGCGACTGATATCGATCGCTAATAGGCCTGTAATTGGCCAAATCAATTTGATTCATTTCTAGCCAAAATCTGCACACAAAATAACAACCCAACAATGACAATACGTTCCAAACACATTCCAAGCATTATGTTGTATCGGTCGTCACATAACGCCAGCTTCACACTTCTACAATTGCCAACCAAGGTAACTAAATGTCGTAAATAAACTAAATTAAGAATAATGTTACAAACTGTTTTGAATCAACATTCAGAAACTACAAGGTTTCTTAAACTACAACTACTGACAGTATCTACTCAACGAACAGAGAATCGAAACTAGCCGAAATACCACTACCACCTCCATTGAAGGAGTCTCTAGGGTCTAGGGGTCGAGGAAAGGGGCTGGAGTTGCACTTCTGTTATTGCATGCTCCTTAAGTGAGCTAGTTCTTCTAGTGTTTGCATGTTCACCTCAGCTTGTTGCCTCATTTGTTCAGACTGTTGCTTCACTTGATCAGCAAGAGCAGTCCGTTCCGCCTTTCCTTCTTCAATTTCTGACCTCATCTCAGCCATGACGGACGGTACGTACTCGATTAAGGTCGAATGCCCCCCTCGAGCATTTGGTGGGGTGAAGTACAGGCTGTGAGCGTTCCTCGTACCGTACACCCCTCCTTACGGTACCCTTCCACAACCTCGAACCATATCGGGTTTGGATATCTACGTTCAACTTCGTCGGTGGATGTGGCTTCCTGATATGTTTCCTAAAAAAAATTGATTTGATGATTAGGTGAGATTTCGTCGACAAAGTCACAATTGAAAGAAGCCTTATGTTAGAAAGGCACCCAAAGTTCTATGTACCTCACCAAAATGAAATGTCTTCAACCGTTGCAGTCCACCTTGCTCTTCGTCTGAACAAACAACTCCGCAGCGTCGAGGAGTTGTCTTATTTTGTTCTTCATCTGCTAACAGTGTAGATTTCTTGTCAATAATTTTAATGAAAACATGAAATAAGAATTATCCAAAATAAAAATCAAAGGTTTGAAATACTTACGTCTATAGCCCGTTGGTAGTGCGACTGTGACCCACCGTAGTGCGTAGGGTCCACTTCAGTCTCAAGGTATCCCCGCCTCTAGTTTTTCTTTGCTTGGACGGATCTCTTGAGAAACTTTGGGTCGGAGCGGGCTTTGTTGAACTGCTCAAGTGTGGCACCTACAATTCATATAAAGAGATCAGTAAGCGAAGATATAACTTTCTATTCAAGTACGGACACTAATTGAGTAATCAAACCTTAAAGTACTTTCTCCGCCTTTCCCTCATTCGCCAGCTTAAACATGTTGTCCTTGAATCGTGGTTTGGCGACCTCCATGTACCGGTCCCGTGTGATCACCTCCCAATCGGATCGGTCGTTAACGAAGGACGGGGGATCAAACGATATTTATAGACTCGGAATAACACAAAAACTACTAGAGTAATCGTGGTAAGTCGAGGTCGGTCCACAGGGAGCGGTGTGCGATGTAAAGCTTAAAGTGTCGTGTTTGATGTCTAGATGAGGATTTTCTAAGGGTCGAGTCTATACTAGAGGAATGTCTATGATGATAGCTAGAGGTAATCAATCTAGGGAAAGGTGTTAGGGGGAAGTCGGGATTCGGTACTTGGAGTCTAAGAAGGTCGGAATCGAGTTTTTGTCGCAACATTGGTAAACTCACCTAAAAACCCGCTTTCGCGGCGAATAAGGGTAAGCTTCTAGTCATGGTAATTTCTACCCCGAGTTTCCCCATATTGATAGAAACTAGCCAAGGTCGGTCTAGTTGGCCGGACTAAAACAACAATGATATAAAAACCATAAACAAGATAAACCAACATGCAAGCAACCCACCAACATCCCTATATTCAAATAATCCAAGTCCTCATCCCTAAACCCCCCAACAAGAAATCTACTCACTAATCATAATGGAAGACAATAAAACATTAACTAAGGAGAAAATCACTACAACATGCATAATAACTAGATCTAAGGAAACTAACAACACTAATATGATCTAAACAAGACAATGATGAGAAAATAACATTAAAACTAAACTAGAGATTAGAGAGTGGAAGAGAAATATACCAACTATTAAGATCTATAAGAAATAATAATGTTGCATGAATAAAGATTGAATCTTTGATGAATAAAATGGAGAACTTGTCACTAATCCTCCAATAAACCCAACAAATCTTCAAATAAAACTAGAATAATAATCTAAAGATTGAATCTTTGATGAAGAAAATGAAGAACTTGTCACTTAATTCTTCAATAAACCCAACAAATCTTCAAAATAATCTTAAACAAACTTGTAATTTAGAGAATTGTTGATAGAAACTATGTAGATCTACTATTAATTACTATGTAAACTACTAGAATTATGGAGGATTTTTACTAGAATATTACTAGATTACTACTAAAGAGAGAGTTTTTTACTACACTAATGGTGGATGTTTGTGAGTATGGATGGATGCCTCTACTACACTAATGATGGGATGCCTTGGGCAACAAACTAGGGTAGACATATATATAGTAATCTCTTAATGGGTATTTAACCTAAAGCCCAAATCCACTTTATGCTCCATTAGTGAGACAATCTCTCTAGCTTCTTCATAGGGTGAAACTTTGCCCCGCGGACTTGACGATAATTCCCACCGGGTGAAATTTTCGCCCGGTGAGATTTTCTTTTTTCTTTTTTTTTTTTTTTTTTTTTTGCGTTTTTGGCACTTCTTTCCATCGGGCAAACTTTCGCCCGGTGGGGAGGTCTCGAAAAATCTTCGGGAGGTATTTTTACCGTCGGTTGAAATTTCGGCCGGTGGTGTCTCACCGGGTGAAATTTCGCCCGATCATTTTTTGGCATCTTTCTTGTCTCATTCTTCGTCGTTTGATTGGATGGCTTTAAACTTTAAGTTGTGTGCTTTACTCTTTGGACGGTTTTTCCTTCTCTTATGCTCGTGGAAGCTCAATCGTGATTTCGGTGCCAGATCCTATCAAAATGATAGAAAAACTACCAAAAACACGTAAAACGCACAAGAGGGACGCTAATGCGAGAAGTACGCAAAATATGGCGATAATCGCACTCAAGAGTCGCAAAACGAGGGGAAAACGGGTCTAAGTGGAGGGAAAAATGGTCTAAATTTAGCACACAACAATTCCCCCACACTAAACCGTTGCTCGTCCTCGAGCAAAGACCCAAAAAGAAATTACAAACTACTACTACTAGCTAGACTATTCTAAGCCGATACAAGGCAATTAACGGGCCCGCTCCGTCCCTTCAACTCACATCAAAATACTTATGAGGTAAAGTACTCCCATGCAAGGCAAGTTGGGGCTTGCTCAAAATGGTGGATGCGACTAAACACACAAAAACACATAACACGAAAGAATAGACGCATCCAAAGCAAAAATAAAACACCGAATCCCTCATCGAGATGGCGGGGAAAGACACCGATTACTTACCTAAAACAACAATAAACTTCCAAGATAAATCACCCACGTAAACAAGGACCAAAGTCTAATACTATGACAATTAAGCAATATAGATGTTGATAACTTAGCCTAGGTCCGCCTAATCTTCTAAAGGGGTACTACGGGGCGTATAACGGAGTGGAAAAAGTGAACCATGGATTCGTTCGACACTGTAGGTAGGTGCAGTCCCGCTCTCTTGGCTAAGTCAAGAGGGTCGTTCCAAACTCGAATTTCCTAAATTAGCCCAAATAAAAAGGTGGAGTGTTTACAATTATTGGGATGGATCGACTCATCACTGCTATCTTCCGATCTCGGGACTCGGTCCTCTAGTTGGCACTTCACGGCGACGAATCGATCAAAGGGTTTTTTTTTGAAGGAGACGTTTTTGATAATTTGATTTTCATTTGAAGCTCCTTTTCTTCTCCTTTGTTTTTCTTGTTTTTCATATTTTTGTGCCCTTTTTCTCTTGCTTTGGTTTGCCTTTTTTGGCTTTTGATGTGGTTTGTAACCAAGCTTGGAGGTTATTTTGGTGTAAACTTATTGTGATGATGTATAGGTGGAGGAAAAATAGGTAATCGAGAACGTGCGCCATTCCCGGATATCCCACCAAAGATGGAAGAAATTTGGACTAAAGGTGCAATGGTCATTCGAGCAAGGTCAACTAGAAAATGGGATGTGGGAACCAAGGCCTAACTCCTCCATGGGTGGTCAAGGTGGTCAAATGCAAACCCCGAAGTAAACCTCTAGTAGAAAAGGTGGACTCAAAGCTAAAGGATCAACAAATTCATTGCCTAAGAGTCATTCTACTAGATTAAGGTCCAAAATCTACAATGGAATGTAAACTCTTGTAAAAGATTTGTAATCGGGTTTTCGAAAATTTTTAATCCTAGACACACTATACAAAAACAAAAGAAACATACGAAAATGAAAAGACAAATAAAAGAAAACACAAGTAAGGTCAAGTACTCCATACTCCATCATCATACAAGCATACAAAATCAACCACAACACCCAAATGCTCAACTTCGAGAGGCTCCAATAGCAACAACCTAACTCCTCTACAAAATTAAAGAAGAAAGAAGGAAGGAAGTTACCTAGTGGGTGCTTTCATAATCTCTTCAAATCGCGCTATTAAGGTGGTGGTTACCTGTAAGAGTAGAGAACAAGACCGTACACGGGACACGAAACATAACAAGAAAAGAGAAAAGAAAAGAAAAAGAAAAGAAAATGTTTTTGATTTTTCGAATTTTTCAAATTTTTATGGATTTTAAAAAGATTTTTGAAAAATAAAAGATAGTAGACTCCTCCCCCACACTAAAACTGTACATTGTTCTCAATGGACAAGTAGGGGAAGATCGAAAAAGACGGAAAAGAAAAATAAGAAAAATCTTTTTGGATTTTTATGATTTTTAAATGTTTTTGGGTTTTATAATTTTTTGAATGTTTTTGGATTTTTCAAAATTTTTAGAAGAGTGAAGAAAATAAAATAAGGAAAGCGGTAAAATAGTGGCGGGCCTAGGTGCAATCACATCACCTAGACCCTAGCCAAGTGGCTAAGAAAATGAAAATGAAAGAAAATAAAACGAAACAAAAATTAAAACGAAGGGGTGAAAAATTGGGCGTAGGTGTAATCACGTCACCTAGCCCGGATTAAGAAAAATTAAGAAAATTGATTAGAGATTTGGATTTTTCAAATGGTCAATGGCGTAATCACATCGCCAAGAGACCGAGAGCATTACCAAGGCCGCGACGGCCACAAAAAATCATTAAATGGGACGGTGGGACAGCTTGCAATTTTTTTTGAGATAAAGCAATCACAAAGATTATAATGATGGGACAGGGAACAAGGAACAAGATTAGTTCAAGGACATACAATTGTAGATGATTAAGACTCACCGACTCCACACATATATACCCACAACACAAACAAACCACATAATCTACCGACTCTTGTAGGGGTGTCTAGGTCGAATAGTCATTTGATGCAAAAGAAGTTGTCGGAGTTCCTTCACCGGCATACTCCCAAACTCCTATTTTCCCCGATTCGGTGAGTCGGAATTCACAGGGACCTGGAGGTAGGTCCCAATTAGGATGGTTATAAATATTGGTTCGGTATTTGTTGGGGACAATTAAGGCACGGCCGTGGCCAAGAGAGACGAGACGGTGGTCAGGTACGTGAAAGATTGTAGACACCCGCATTTTGACCGCCAGGACATCGGAACTGGGCCGTATTTTGTATACGGCCCACTACGACATAGAGTGGGCTCGAATGGTTCCGAATAACCACAAAATTCGGTGGCGACTCCACATAGACCTAAATTTCAATTCGATCCATTCTCATATGGAGATTCATTCGCCTACCCAAACCCGCGCGTGGCCGCGTCGGGGTGGACCTATGTCATGTCCACAAAGATCCAAGTAGGGAAGTAAGCCTCGTCAAGCCAGACACGGGGGTCATGTGGTTTAAGATGGTCGGTCGCATAACCCAAATTTCTTGCTATTACGGTCACAAGACCACCACAGTCAACGGTAGGGCGTTGGTCAATAATAATTTGATGAAAGTGTAACGCCACGACAATAGGTAGGTCTAGGGGGTAAGGGTTACCGAGTAAAGAGTCACAAATCAATTGTAGGACACACACATTGATGTTAATGATATTGTCGGTAGAAGGCAAAAGACAGTGGGAAAGAATTTTAGCGAAATAACGAATGGCTGGGTTTTGGATTTCAGCGGTAAAACTAGAATTGGGTTCGAAATCACGTTGACCCGGCGCTATGCGCCTCCACAAGTCTCTCCTAGTCGCACTACTTTGCGAATCACATAGGGGTCTACTTAGTCCGGTACCCGATGAGGGCAAACCTAGAGCTAAGCTAAAGTCGGAAATATTTAAACAGTGATTTCTACCAAACAAATTAAATTTGAACTCTTTAGGTGTGGTCGGGTTATCGATTGTAAAGGTACCTAAAAACTCACAAGTCAAGTCTTTGTTTGTGCAAGGCACGAAATCAAGGAGTTTACTAATACCAATCCTAGACGATAACTCTCTAATATCGTTCTAAATTCCTAGAGTTTTCTTTGTGAATGGACAAGGCCATCTCGTACTCTGAAAAGCTTTTTCAGAGAAGGTTTGAGCAAGGGGTGAATTAGGGCAAGGTAAAAGTTTTGGCCTAGAAGACTTACTAGAAGATGAAAATTTAGAAGGATTAGAAGTCGAGGCCATACCTTGTTTACGCGCAGCTCGTTGGGCTCTTGTCTCCATGATAATTATTTGCAAGGAAAATCCCAAAACTTTTGCTTCTCCTTTCTTCAAAAACCCAAATAGATAATCACCAAGTATGGAAATGAAACTATGGATGGATGTTGGGGTGTATGGAAGGTGATTTAATGATGTTATGGTGGGTGAAAGGGTGAAATGAAGAGTGAGGTGAAAAAGGTGATATACATAAGGGTGGATGAGAGGGAAATGAAAAGTTTTAAAGTTGGTGGTAAAAATTTGGTGTAAAAATTATTGGAGGGAAAGTTATGTTGGGGTAAGCATGAAGGAGGGAAATGAAAATGTAGTGAGTGAATAAAAGTGTAGGTGATCCGGCCAGCTCACACCGCCGGGTGAAATTTCACCCGGTGGGGCACCATCGGGTGAAATTTCACCCGACGGTTTTTCGTCGTGAAAATCGTTTTTGCCAACATTTTTCCACCGGGTGAAATTTCACCCGGTGAAAATCTCACCGGGCGAAATTTCGCCCGGTGGTATCTTCTTCGATTCTGGCAATTCTGGCAACTTTCCGTGGGGCGAAGTTTCGCCCGATGGTCTTCTTTGCTGCGTTTTTCCGCCTTGCCATTTCATGGCTCTTCAATAATCACCTAGGGATTCAAATATTGACTCGACTCACATTACATAATCAATATCTCCCACAAACATGCTTGTGGTCTTCAATTAAGCTCCATAACTTCTCCAAATGCTTGATCTTCATCCAAATTTATGCTCCATTGTGAAATCCAATTTCAATCATCCTTCTCAAGCTAACAAAACTAATAAACTCGAAGAAATATGATACATATATACAAGGTGGTTGTTGAGGATACCACCAAACCTACATCAATTGCGAGAGGGGGTTAAACAACGCTCCCCGATGGGAGCTCAGCAAGCTTCATAGTAGCAAAGGTCTCACGAATATGACCGAGATGATAAATCTTCAAACGTTGCCCATTAACCATAAACTTCCCGATTTTCGGGCTAGATATCTCTATCAATCCATATGGTTGCACTCCAGTCACTTCGAATGGACCCGACCATTTTGATTTCAACTTACCGGAGAAGAGCTTAAAGCGAGAGTTGAAGAGTAATACCTTATCACCAACGGAGAAGTCTTTACGAATTATGCGAGAATCGTGCCATTGGCGAGTTCGTTCTTTGTAGATCTTCGAATTTTCGTAGGCTTCAAGTCTTAGTTTTTCCAATTCTTGTAGTTGGAGAAGGCGATTATCTCCTACAACACTCTCATCGAAATTTAGCTCTTTGATTGCCCATTTGGCTTTGTGTTCTAGCTCCACCGATAAATGACAAGCTTTACCATACACAAGACGATAAGGAGTGGTTCCAATCGGCGCTTTGTAAGCCGTCCTCAATGCCCAAAGGGCGTCATTTAATTTCAATGACCAATCCTTTCGGTGTGTATTTACAACTTTCTCTAAAATTTCCTTGATTTGACGGTTGGAGATCTCGACTTGCCCATTTGATTGAGGATGTTAGGCTAAGAACATCTTGTGAGTGATACCATATTTCCTAAGGAGGTGTTCAAAGGTATCTTTCCTAAAATGAGAGCCTCCATCACTAATTATGGTTCTAGGCATACCGAATCTCGGGAAAATCACGTTCTTGAAAAGCTTGATTACAACCTTGGAGTCATTGGTGGGGGAAGCTACGGCCTCGATCCATTTTGAGATATAATCAACCGCAACTAGAATGTACTTGTTACCAAAAGAGGATGTGAACGGACCCATGAAATCAATGCCCCAAACATCGAACAATTCAATCTCCAAGATAGGTTGAAGGGGCATCTCATTTCTTCTTGTAATATTGCCACTTCTTTGGCATGCATCGCATGTGAGATTGAAAGCTCGAATGTCTTTGAACATGGAAGGCCACCAAAACCCGCTTTGGAGAACCTTGACAATTGTCTTTTGATTGGCCAAGTGTCCACCATAAGGTGTCGAGTGAAGGTGCTTCACAATATTATATCCTTCTTCGGCCGTAACACATCGTCAGTAAATTCCATCTACACAACGGCGAAATAAATAGGGCTCGTCCTAATAATAGCGTCGGGCTTCATAACGTAGTTTCTTCCTCTCTTGTTTGGAATAATCGTCCGGAATAAAATGAGACACTAAGAAATTGACGATATCGGCATACCAAGGTGTAATAGTTTCAATGGCCATCAAGGCCTCATCTCTCATAGCTTCATTGATGGGAATACCATCATCTTCATTGCTTTCTTTACTAACCGTTAGTCTACTAAGATGATCCGCTACCAAGTTCTCCGATCCGGCTTTGTCTTTAATCTCAATATCAAATTCTTGTAAAAGGAGCACCCACCGAAAGAGTCGGGACTTTGTCTCCTTTTTGGACATGATATAACGAATGGCCGCATGATCGGTGTGAATAATGACTTTGGAACCGGTAACATAATTTCGAAATTTCTCCATGGCATAGACAACGGCAAGCATCTCTTTTTCGGTTGTAGTGTACCTCGATTGGGCTTCATCTAAGGTCTTGCTTGCATAATAAATCACATGTAGCTTCTTATCTACCCGTTGTCCTAGAACGACACCAACGACAAAATCGGATGCATCACACATGATCTCAAATGAAAGATTCCAATCGGGAGCTTTGATAATTGGTGTGTTAGTGAGAGCGGTCTTTATCCTACAAAAGGCCTCAAGACACGAGTCATCAAAAACAAAAGGTGCATCTTTCATAAGCAAAGAAGTCAAAGGCTTAGCAATTTTAGAAAAGTCTTTAATAAATCGTCTATAAAAACCGGCGTGACCTAGAAAACTCCTCACCCCTTTGACATTTGTAGGTGGTGGCAAGTTCTCAATCACGGAGACTTTCGCCTTATCGACTTCAACTCCTCTATTAGAAACAATATGACCTAGGACAACACCTTGTTCAACCATAAAATGACACTTTTCCCAATTTAAAACAAGTCTATACTCTATACAACGAGCTAACACTTGATCAAGATTTTCAAGGCAAGAATCAAAAGATGTACCATGGACACTAAAATCATCCATAAAAACTTCCATGGATTTTTCAATAAAATCGGAGAAAATAGCCATCATACATCTTTGAAATGTTCCCAGCGCATTACACAATCCAAATGGCATCCTTCTATAAGCATAGGTGCCATAGGGACAAGTAAAAGTGGTTTTCTCTTGGTCATCGGGGTGAATGGGTATTTGAAGAAATCCGGAGTGACCATCGAGGAAACAAAAATAAGAATGATGCGCCAATCTTTCAAGCATTTGATCAATAAAGGGAAGGGGGAAATGGTCTTTTATGGTGGCCGTGTTCAATTTACGATAGTCTATACACATGCGCCAACCGGTAATAGTCCTAGTGGAAATTGACTCACCGTTTTCTCCTTTAACAACCGTCATTCCTCCTTTTTTCTGCACAACTTGTACGGGGCTAACCCATTTACTTCCGGTTATTGGGTATATAATGTTAGCCTCATACAACTTGAGGACTTCCTTCATGACAACCTCTTTCATGGTGGGGTTCAACCTACGTTGACCCTCAACCGAAGGATGGTGGTCATCATCAAGGATGATCCTATGCATGCAAACATTTGGGCTTATGCCTTGGAAGTCGGCAATGCTATACCCGATGGCCTTTTTGTGCTTTCTCAAAAAAATCAAAAGTTTTCTAATTGAGGTCCATCAAGGGTAGCATTGACGATAACGGGATAATTAGTTCCTTCAACAAAAACATATTTGAGGGAAGAGGGGAGTGGTTTAAGTTCAAGATTAGGAGGAGAAGATACCATACTCTTACCCACCGGTAGTGGTTCTACCTTTTCATCATGCAAACATTCTTCTTCAAGAGGTGGAGAGTCGAATGGTTCCTCTTCTTGCTTATCATCATCTATCAAGCTATACTCAACCAAACTATCAATAACTTCAATGGAATGCATTTGTTCAATCATTGGTTGTTTAAGAGCTTGAGAAAGGGAAAACTCTACCGACTCGTTCCCTATGTTAAATGACAACTTTCCATTCTTAACATCAACTATAGTACCACCGGTAGCCATAAAAGGTCGACCTAAGATAATGGGGGTAATAGTGTCTTCGGGCATATCCATGACAACAAAGTCGGAGGGGATGAAGAACTTACCAACTTGAACGGGTACATCCTCAAGTATCCCAAGTGGGTACTTGACGGACCTATCTGCAAGTTGAATCGACATACTAGTGGGTCTCATCTCCCCCACACTAAGTCTCTTGGCAATAGAATAGGGTAACAAACTAACACTAGCCCCTAGGTCGCATAAAGCTTGATTAACAACAACATTTCCTACCCGACAAGGGATGGAAAAACTATCGGGATCGTCTAGATTCTTTGACATTTCGTTCATAAGAATGGCACTACATTGACCCGTGAGAGGGATACATTCTTTATCCTCTATGGTTCTCTTTTTAGTCAAGACATCTTTCAAAAACTTAGAGTAGAGGAGCATTTGAGAAATTACCTCGGTGAAGGGTAAAGCTACCTCTACTTTCTTCAACATATCCACGAAACGGCTAAATTGAGCATTCTCTTTGTGAGGCTTAGCTCGCTCGGGAAAAGGCAATGGAGGAACAAAAGCGAGAGGCGGTGGAACATTAGATTCTTCTTCTTCTTCGGCTAATCGCTCCGCCTCTTTTCTTTTAGCTTCTTCCGCTTCCATTTGCTCTTTCTTCTTTCTTTGTTCTCTTAGCTCATTCTCCGCATTTTGGAGGATATCAAACTCCGCTTGTATTCCCCGGTTTTGTTTGGGGAAGTGGGAGATGATTCTTGTGGTGCACTTGGTTGATTCACTTTGGATGGGACACTCTTGGTGTTCAATTTCAAGTTCTTATATGGGTCCTCAAGTTCTTTGCCACCTCTCAAAATGACGGCATTTTCTTGGTGTGAAGGGTCTCTTGGGTTTTGGGGTTGTCCGGGCAAACCATGGGGTGGATGAATTGGGGCGGCTAAGGCTTTTGTTGCTTCTTGTGATTCCCAAACCTTTAGCCTTGCCTTGGTATCTTGATGTTCATTCCATAGTTGGCCAACGGTTCTTTGCAAATCATTATAATTTTTTCCATGGGACTCCTCCTTGACCAAATTGAGAATTGTTTGGTTGGCCATAAGATTGAGAGGGTGGATTAAATGGTGGTTGATTGTAACCTTGATTTCCTTGAAAGTTACCTTGGAACCCTTGATTGTATCCATGATTGAAATGATTACCATGTTGATTTTGGTAATTGTTGTAATTGTTAGGAACATGGAAGTTGCTACCTTATTGATTGAAGTTGCTCCTTTGATGAGGAGGCATATATGGGGGCATATTTGGAGGACCTTGGTTAAAGGGCCTTTGTTGACTTTGATTGAATGGTCTCATTTGACTCCCTTGGTCACGTGGCATCGGATTTTGGACATTTTGATTTCCATAAGAGAAATTAGGATGAAACCTTTTGCCGGCATTGTAAGTATTAGAAAAAGGGTCAAATTGAGGTCTTTGCCCGTATACTTGTATAGCTTGGACTTCATTTGGCTCTTCAATATATGTTTCTTCATTAGGAATACAAGAGCTAAAGTCGTGGCCACAATTGCCACAATGATCACATTGAACTTCCCATGTTAATTGCTTTGGAGGAGATGGTTGCCTTGGTGGAATACTCCCTTGAATTTGGTACATACCTCTAGGAGTAGGCTTCGATCTCATGGAATCCATTCTCTTTTTCAATTCCTCAAGTTTCGTTTGGAATTTTCAATTCATTAGAATCTTCTCAATAAAATTCTTAGATGCCTCATCGGTAAGAGAAGAAAAGTCTCCTCCGGCGGCCGAATTGAGGTTTTCCTTGGTTCTCGATGAAAGGGTGTTGTAAAACGTTTGGGTGGTTAGCCAATCGGGTATTCCATGATGTGGGCATTTGCGCAACAAATCTCTAAATCTTTCCCAAGCCTCGCTTAGGCTTTCAAATTCATCTTGCTTGAATGTTTGTATCTCCATGCGATATTGATTAGTCTTTGACGGCGGAAAATATTTCTCCAAGAAGGCATTAGATAATTGAGCCCATGTTGTGAAAGTATTAACGGGATGGCCTTGAAGCCATCTACGAGCTCCATCTCTCAAGGTCTTCGGAAATAATAAACGATGCAATTGGCATGAAGTTAATCCATTGAGACAGACTCCTACTAATTTTTCTTTAAATGAAGCGATGTGCTCTTGATCATCTTCTTGAGAAAAACCATGAAAAGTATCTTGTTGGACCGCGTTGGTCAAAGAGGCTTTCAATTCATAGTTCTCGGGTATCTCTCCAAAATCGACGGGAGAAGGTGTTTCTTCGTGTGTTAATTGGGAATGTGAACCTAGAGTCGCCATTGGTTGAATTGGTGGTGATGGTGGATTTGGATTTGGTGAATTTGGTGAATTTGGAGGGGATGGATTTGGTGGTGGTGTTTTCGGTGATGGTGGTGAATTTTGTGAAGTGGAAGGTATGGAAGGATTATTTGGAATGAGGTTGTGTGATGTAGAAGGTGGATGTGGTAGGATGTGATTAAGGTTAGGAGGTGATAATGAAGGATGTGGAATGATGGTGGTTGAGTTATTTCCTCGAAAACGCAATGCTCTAAAGGTCATTTTCGGCTCCGGATCGAACCACAAGGGCGATGACGTGTTCCTGGGCATAAAACTCAATTAAACGGTAAGACTCCTAGCACCTCGCGGTACTAGGGAAAAGAGAGAAAGGAAAAGAATCAAACACAAAAACTAAAAACACAACAACTACTCGTCGTTCCCCGGCAACGGCACCATTTTGATCGCCTCCCAATCGGATCGTTCGTTAACGAAGGACGGGGGATCAAACGATATTTATAGACTCGGAATAACACAAAAACTACTAGAGTAATCGTGGTAAGTCGAGGTCGGTCCACAGGGAGCGGTGTGCGATGTAAAGCTTAAAGTGTCATGTTTGATGTCTAGATGGGGGTTTTCTAAGAGTCGAGTCTATACTAGAGGAATGTCTATGATGATAGCTAGAGGTAATCAATCTAGGGAAAGGTGTTAGGGGGAAGTCGGGATTCGGTACTTGTAGTCTAAGAAGGTCGGAATCGAGTTTTTGTCGCAACATTGGTAAACTCACCTACAAACCCGCTTTCGCGGCGAATAAGGGTAAGCTCCTAGTCATGGTAATTTCTACCCCGAGTTTCCCCATATTGATAGAAACTAGCCAAGGTCGGTCTAGTTGGCCGGACTAAAACAACAATGATATAAAAACCATAAACAAGATAAACCAACATGCAAGCAACCCACCAACATCCCTATATTCAAATAATCCAAGTCCTCATCCCTAAACCCCCCAACAAGAAATCTACTCACTAATCATAATGGAAGACAATAAAACATTAACTAAGGAGAAAATCACTACAACATGCATAATAACTAGATCTAAGGAAACTAACAACACTAATATGATCTAAACAAGACAATGATGAGAAAATAACATTAAAACTAAACTAGAGATTAGAGAGTGGAAGAGAAATATACCAACTATTAAGATCTATAAGAAATAATAATATTGCATGAATAAAGATTGAATCTTTGATGAATAAAATGGAGAACTTGTCACTAATCCTCCAATAAACCCAACAAATCTTCAAATAAAACTAGAATAATAATCTAAAAATTGAATCTTTGATGAAGAAAATGAAGAACTTGTCACTTAATTCTTCAATAAACCCAACAAATCTTCAAAATAATCTTAAACAAACTTGTAATCTAGAGAATTGTTGATAGAAACTATGTAGATCTACTATTAATTACTATGTAAACTACTAGAATTATGGAGGATTTTTACTAGAATATTACTAGATTACTACTAAAGAGAGAGTTTTTTACTACACTAATGGTGGATGGTTGTGAGTATGGATGGATGCCTCTACTACACTAATGATGGGATGCCTTGGGCAACAAACTAGGGTAGACATATATATAGTAATCTCTTAATGGGTATTTAACCTAAAGCCCAAATCCACTTTATGCTCCATTAGTGAGACAATCTCTCTTAGCATCTTCATAGGGTGAAACTTTGCCCCGCGGACTTGACGATAATTCCCACCGGGTGAAATTTTCGCCCGGTGAGATTTTCTTCCTTTTTTTGCGTTTTTGGCACTTCTTTCCATCGGGCAAACTTTCGCCCGGTGGGGAGGTCTCGGAAAATCTTCGGGAGGTATTTTTACCGTCGGGTGAAATTTCGCCCGGTGGTGTCTCACCGGGTGAAATTTCGCCCGGTCATTTTTTGGCCTCTTTCTTGTCTCATTCTTCATCGTTTGATTGGATGGCTTTAAACTTTAAGTTGTGTGCTTTACTCTTTGGACGGTTTTCCCTTCTCTTGTGCTCGTCGAAGCTCAATCGTGATTTTGGTGCCAAATCCTATCAAAATGATAGAAAAACTACCAAAAACACGTAAAACGCACAAGAGGGACGCTAATGCGAGAAGTACGCAAAATATGGCTATAATCGCACTCAAGAGTCGCAAAACGAGGGAAAAACGGGTCTAAATGGAGGGAAAAACGGTCTAAATTTAGTACACAACAATTCCCCCACACTAAACCATTGCTCGTCCTCGAGCAAAGACCCAAAAAGAAATTACAAACTAATATCACTGATTGTAAGTAAACATCCAAATGGTTTTTGGGATTTTTTGGGCCGGGAACAATAAGAGAAAGGAAGATGAATGGTGGTTTCAGACACAGCCATGGGGGTAAGTTGTATGGTGTGACCATGACAAGCCAGCAGGAGTACGACTTACCGAACTGACCGAAAGGGACAAACCCATCGATACACAACCCAAGTCTCACATTGCGGAGTTCCTTAGCAAAATTAGGGTAAATTCTATCAAAGCGTTTCACTCCTCCACATCACTAGGATGACACATCTTCCCCTTTACACGATCGAGTTTCTTCTTTATGCCACCTCATTTGTTCGGCAATGATTTTGGTTGCATATAATTTTTGAAGCCTAGGGGCGACGGGAAAGTAAGTAAGTAGACTAAGTGGTATAGGTTTTTTATCCATTGCAACACTCTTTCCCTTTTTACCCCTTAAAACAATATTCCCATTAAAACTTTTGTATCTACCATTACTACATTTTCTTACATTCCTCAAGTAGGGCATCGTTCTTCCAAAAGAGCATGCATCTATCGGGATAAGCATCAATCTTTTGATGCGGAAGTTGAAGACTTTTTAGTATTTTTTTGATAATGTAGAATATTTGGGTAATAATGTTATCTTTTGGGATGACCTTCTCAAGCAAGGCAGCGAAACCGTCTATGCACCCAAACGGTAGGTTATACTCACATTTAAGGGTCACTATCATAGACGCAACTTCTAACAATGTCATATCACACCCTTCATATAACGGCTTCTCCGAAGCGTCTAACATATCAAAAAATGCTGCGCTTTTGATCTCTTGTGGGGTTGCTTGGTCATCATAATTAGTATACATGCTTTCGTCATTAAACACATTGCACTCAACTACATCAACTATCATTCCCCTCAACCCCCCCCCCTTCCATTTTGGTCAACCTCAGATTCCTCAACAGAAGACGTCTTACCATGACAAATCCAACGATAATAATTTGGATAAAACTCACTTGAGATAATATGTTCCTTAATCACATAATCTCCAAGAATTTGTGGTTCTTACATTTCACACAAGGACATCTAAGTTTACCGTCCGATGCGTATTCGGGTTGTTCCCACATTAATGGACTCGGTCTCTTCGATTACTGGATTCCGAGATTCCCTTTGCTCTAACTGCTCGATCAGATGTGGAGGCAAGGGCACTTGTTCGTCGGGTTTCTTAATGTCATTGCATAAAACATTTTTGAAAGCAGAATTTAAAAGAGACAAGTCGTAAGCAGAACGGTTGTTATTATTGATTGAAAACTTTGAAAACAGCTCGAAAAGAGCAGCCATCTGATCATTGGTCAGTGGCGGAATTGGTAAGGCACTCGGGCCAGACCCCGAAGTGCCAGCAGCAGGAATGACAAAAGGGAGAGGGGTTACAGGAGTGACTCTAGCACCGACTTCCCTAGACTCGACCTCAGACTCGGACTCAGACTCGGACTCAGACTCAGGCATGTCTCCCTCTCCAGTGACCAGCTTGTAGATCCTTCCTTGACTGTCAGTCCACTTGACAGTCTTCCTCCAGGCCCTGTTTCCCGTCTCGGAACCAACATCCGAGATCAGCTTGGTCGGGTCAAACCTTTTGCTGCGGAAAATCAGGTTGACCAGGTCTTTCTTTGGAGTCGGGGCTATGGTGTCTTCCCCGAAAAGTAGCCCTAGCGCGGGCTCAGCATTGTCAGCTCCATCAGACTGGATGAGGGCGAACACATCATCCGGGATACAGTTGCAGTCCCGGGCCGATTGGGTCCAGAGGTGCACAGCATTGGGTTGGTATAGACCAACTTCAATAGCCCCAAACACCGGTGTGACAAAGTAGTCAGTCAACCGCGGGCTGTAAGGGCTCAAGTGGATACCCTTAATGATGTTGCAGGCCTTTTCGATTCCTGGTCGGACAATGTTGCCCGGAGTGGTGGCATAACCAAGGCCGAAGTGAGAGTCTTCGTCCTTAAGGACCTCGATAATCTTCCCAGCTGGAAGATTGGGTCGAGAGGTAGCCCCCGGAAAGTACCCTAGGTTTTGGAGCATCGTGTCGATACTCGTAGTGAAGTAGGGCCTAAAAAGGTACTCTTCCTCGATCATCCCCACAAAATCGAACCCCCAGAGGTCCGTGTGGCCCGTGGCGTTGCAGCTAGCCACAGTCATTGGGGTTGCCTCCAAAGTAATGACATTGTCGAGCAAAGGCATCTTGATCTTTCGGTGGAAGGTGGAGGACACCGCTTTGACCGCGTGAATCCATGGCCTCCCTAGGAGCAAGTTGAAGGATGAGGTGACATTGATCACCTGGAACTCACGCTTCTTCTCTATCGGGCCTGTTATAATGGTTAGTTTTATGGCCCCAACTACCGACTTTGGGCTCCCATCAAAGGCTTGGATGGTCTGAGCCGTCGGGATATAATCGGCCTCGGTAATGCCGAGGGCTTTTACGGTCCTTAAAGAAAGGACATTCACAGCAGACCCATCATCAACTAGGGTCATTGGGAGGTATTTCCCTCGGCAGATCACCGTAATGTAGAGGGCCAGATTATGAGAGGCCCCGAACGGCGGTAGGTCGGCTTCCGAGAAAGTGATCATTGGGCCTCTTTCCTTAGCTTTGCCCTTCAGATGGGGCAAGACCGTGGCTACCATTTCAGCAGGGGTAACCAAAGAGTCAATCTTGATTTGATCGAGAGCCTTAGTGAGTGCTTCTCGATGTTCTTGTGAGCTAACTAAGAGTTGCCATATGGTGAGGTCAACTCGGGTCTTCTTTAGTTGCTTCGCGAGAGCCGTTTCAGCGGTCGACTCCTCAGGGGTGAGTTCCGTCCGGAGGGGTTCAGTGACGGTTGTATGGATTGGGGTGTCCCTAAAGCTAGTGGCTTGATAGGGACGACCAAGGTGGTTACTGGCTAAGACTTGGGATTTGGTCTTGCGAATCTCCTCGGAGGTGATGGGGAAAGTTTCCCCTTTAGCGAGGTAGACATCGTCCTCGTCGTCAAACCAGATCCTGTTTACTTGCGGGATAAAGGGAGAGATAAGATGAGAGCAATCAATCACCTTCCCGACAAAGATGGCATGGGAGCTGAAAGGGTTCTCCTTGTTACTTGGCTTATCTCCAAGTAGCGGGATTTTACCGCTCTCAATCAGGTCCTGGATCAAGTGCTTAAGCTTCCATCACTTTTCGGTATCATGCCCATTGTCGCGGTGGTATTGGCAATAGGCTTGGGCATTATAGTTCTTGGAGCGTCGCTCGACCGGAACTTCAGGAGTTGGGCCTATCGGTCGGATTAGGCCCTTTGAGGATAGCCTTTGTAAGGCATAGGTATAGGTGGTACCTATATCAGTGAAAACCCGAGGTGGGGTGTTCTTCTTGGACGGGGCATCTAGTAGATTAGCCGCGTCGAAAATGCTGCGGGTTGCAGCTTGGGGCTTGGTGGTAGAAGAGGAAGCCCCTTGGTATCCTTTGCTAGAGGCCTTAGTGAGGCCCTCCATTCTCAGGTCGTCTTCAATTCTCATACCCATTTCAATAAGGGTGGTGAAATTGGGTATGACAGCGTACCGGAGATGAACCCGGTATGAGGGGAGGAGATTCTTGACGAAGGCCTCCACCAAAGTCTTCTCACTGGGCTTATCGACCAGTTTCACGCTCTCGGCCCTCCAGCGTTGAAAGTACTTAGTAAAACCTTCCTTTGGCTCTTGGGCCATAACCTCCAGAGATCGCATTGTGGTTTGGATCTCGGTGTTGTCAGCGTAGTTCCGAGCAAACTCGGTGGCTACATCATCCCAAGTAGGGTATTTTTTCGGGTGCTTCCACGCCCGTGGGTGCTTCTCAAGGGACGCAGTAAAAAGATTCTTGAACATTGTAGAATCTACTCCCTTGATGGCCATGAATTCTTTGAAGGCCCGTACATGTAGTAACGGGTCTTCGGTTCCCTCAAACATCGGCAAGCCAGTGAGGTTCAGGTTTGGGGGTAGCTTGTCGTTCACCGGGGCATACTCACGTCTATTTTCCCGATGGATGTTGTTACTCCCAGCTAGGTGCACTTGTTCCTCTAGTCGGTGCACCGCACTAAGTAGTTCAGCTAGAGACCCAGTAGTCTCGGTGTTAGGAGTCCTTTGCTCCACTTCAGCCATACGAGCAACGATGGCCACTTGACCAGCCCTCATTTCTGTCAGCTGGGCTTCAATGTCGGTCTTTTTGACGACCATGGCGTCCACGGAGGTCTTCAGGTTGTTCAAAGCTGCTTCCATTTTGCGGTTGTGTCTGGTGGACGGTGGCATGTCTGAAAAAACACCGCGTAATCAGAAACCGAACCTAGATCTTGGAATCAAAAAAGTACATCCCGAGCGACGAAAAAGAAAAGACCAAGTGAAAAAGACTCGAGAAAGACACCTAGACGGATGACTCGTAGGTGGTATGACTTCCTTAGGACTTGGCTTTGTGGGCCTAGTCCCGTTCGAAGGAAGGTCCATGTGAGACTTTTCCCCAGACTTTTGACTCGAGTGTATAGACGGACTTTCCTTTGTAGGGGTATGCCTACGCGGGTTAGTCGTGCCTTGACAAATAAGGCGGACTCGGGAAAGGGAGGAAACTCGTGATGTAAGATCGACGGAGTTTCGACGCTATAAACCTTCGACATACTATGCAAAGACCCGACACACGGATAGACGGTAGGTCCTATAATAATGAAGATTTATTTGGAAAGTTTGATGTTTGATATTTGAAATTTGAATGCAGAAATAACGAATTTCCGAAAGTTTGAAAACCGAAAACGGAATTTCGAAAACCGAGATTAGAATTTTGAAAATTCAGAAAATCGAGGTGGTGTCGGAAATTCGAGAGTTAAAACGGGCAGCATGCCGACTAAAGGAAAGGATATTTTGAGTCAAATCGTTAATCCTAAATTTCGACGGCATTCCGAATTTTGAAAATTGGATATTTTGGAAAGATGGGTCCCGAAACGGACAACATTTCGGGTTTTTCAAAATTTGGTATTTTGGAAAGATGCAATTTTGAAATGACGGTTTTTTGAAAAAAAATGACATGGAAACCAAGTAGCACGTACTCAAACAAGCATTATAACGACGGTAATGTATGCATTACGCTAAGTCTCGGTCGGTCAAAATAGGGTCTATACCAACAACGATGGCTCTGTCGTAAATCAGGACGGACTCCCTAAGCCGAGTTGGTCTTAGGACATGCCGCAAAACCCATACGAGTTCGGCCATAGAAGTGTTTAGCGAACCCATTTAGGAATGCACCGCGGTATAGTGGGACGTCGGTCACAAGTAACCGGCCCGGGCAAATTTGATTTATGCATGAATCATTAAACTAATGCGCGCACACTAATATACGAACGATTTCTCTTCGAGTCTCACCCTAGGAACCCCGATGACATGCGGTACATCAGGTATCCCCAGCGGAGTCGCCAAATTGTGGACATGACGTAGGTCCACCCCGACGCGGCCACGCGCGGGTTTGGGTAGGCGAATGAATCTCGTGGTAAGATTGTACTTGGGTTCGAAATTTAAGTCAAAGTTGGAGTCGCCACCGAATTGATGGGAATTCGGACCCATTCGAGCCCACTCTATGTCGTCATGGACCGTACACAAAGTATGGTCCACTTCGATTTCAGAGCTTATGGGGCTCGTCCCTTTGCATTGCGATACCGATATCATCTACAACGGCCATCGTGTAAAAAATGACTCTCGTGCGCCAACGGTTACGGACATCCGGAAACCGAGGTTCTGAGTAAGGGGTGAGGGTACGTGTTGGGAAGCCGACTAAGGACACCCAACCCCGCCCGCACATAGCGGCCTCTACTAAGACATCGTTCGTGTTCGTGTACGCGCGCTAGTAAAATGACTAAATGATATGCAAACAGCGTTTTTGGTGAAACATGCGAATTTCTTGTTAACTTCGTCATTTAATGCATCTAATTATTGTCGAAGTTGTTTAGCATGCGAGGTTCTTTTATAAAGAAATAAGCATCGAAATAAACAAAACTCGTAAATACGTACAAAATACACGGGCGGAAATACAACCCGGCCAATACAAAAATTACAAACAATACAAAAACGGAATAAATAGAATATTCAAAACGATAAATAATAGCTAGAAACGGACCCGTATACAATAAATGCAAACTAGACCGTAAGTTAGATAGATGGACGAACTTCGATTAAATACACATTATATTGTGTATTAAACGGAGGACGGGGATATGGAACCTAGGCGTGATGCTAGCCCGATCCCGAATCCCGATGCCTTGTCCCGACTTATCACATCGAAAAATGACGTCTTGGTTAGCCATATATCGGACACGACTAAAGAGTCGTCAATATAAGACTAATCGTGAAAGACTACGATCAAAGTCGTAAAAGTGAAGTGATATGCATGAGTTTTGAAAAAGAGGATCACGTGATTGACTTTGCACGTGACGACTAAAGTCGTAAAAAAAAGACGAGACTCGAACGATGCATTAAAGCTCTCGGTTTTCTTCGGGCTACAGGACCCACTCGATCGAGTCATGGCATGGACTCGGTCGAGTGTGCCTTTAAGGTGGCTACTGCCTGGTTTTCGTGATGTCACTCGACCGAGTTATGAGGGAACTCGACCGAGTGCTCGGCCACTCGATCGAGTCATTGCGAGACTCGACCGAGTGGTTGTCAAAATAGCATTCTGCCTCGTTTTTTGGGGTGCTACTCGACCGAGTAGCCTATAGCACTCGGTCGAGTGCCCCCTGTACGAGGCATGGCTCGTTTCGTTTTTTATTTGTTTAAAGTCGATGGTTGACCGAGTTGAATAAAAAATATTGCATTATTGAAATTCAAATCGATTCTCGTTGCCATACTCGTGTGCTATACGATTATGACACCGTCATCGGAAATCTTATGAAAATGTGTTATTATGGGATTGAAGAATTTGATTAGTGACAAAATTGTAGTCCTCCGCGTCACGACATCGGTACTAATCCTAACGGATTATGTGATGTCGATTTTCGCATCAACGGATCTCGTACTAATCTTAGAAATGGAGTCCTACACGTTCAACTATGAGCGACCACGATCACATTACGCCCTTGAGTACATTGGGCGGCGCTCCTCGAAAGGGTGCCACCTCCGTCGCGACTCGCAAAGGGATTAAACGGACTTCGGATGGTCGTCATAGTCAAACGCGTTAGGATCCGAATTTTAATACTATATTCATATACGCGGCATTAATTAACGATAAAAAAGAACTAGAATTAAAATGCGAAAAGTATAATTGTTAGCGTTAGTGTTAGTATACTAATAAGATTATAACATAAAGTATAAAAATGTACATATGAATCGAAGTAGGGAAAAGATAGAAATGGGGTTTATGACACCCTCAACATACATGCTTGGTAAAGGCCTCGGCAATGGACTCGTAATAGCGACGGGAACGCGGAAGTATCGAGGATGTATGTAAAGTTATGGTGTGTGTGGGTGGATTTGTCGGTTTTTGAGGGACAAATGACTCGGTTTTTTAACTTGTGTTGTGTAGGGTTGTAGTGTAGAGCACAAGAGTGAAAGTGTAGGGTTAATGATGCATTTGCAAAACTTGAAATGAAGAGCACAAGGAGGGGTATTTATAGAGTTTACCTCTCGACCTAGGGTCACTCGATCGAGTGGCCCTAGTGCACTCGGTCGAGTGCCCTAGAAAACGTGTATGTTCCGGTTTTTTGGGCTCCACTCGATCGAGTGAGGTCAATCCACTCGATCGAGCGGATAAGGGTGGCGAGCCATTTTAGGAAATGGTTGACTTTTTTTGATTTTTTGAATTTTGTATTTGGGCGCAAGTTTCTAGAAGCTCTCTAGGCTGTTTTTGAGGACGGATTCGTCTTTGACCGGGTTTTGACGCGGTCGCCAAAAGACGGTTTTTTTTTGGTGTCGGTTTTGGCCCAAATTAGTCTTATTTTACTTGGAACGACCCACTGGGCCTGAATTTGAGGTTGGTTTTGAGAGATTTTTACTCCGCTAAATGTCCACGTCGGATATTATTGATTCCGAGCCCATATTCGAGTATACTAAGTCACGTTTGCGTCCGATCATCATCGGGTGTTTTGTCGGGAACTGCTATAGACACTAGCAGGCAAAATGCGGGTGTCTACAGAGCCCCACTCTGAATGAGGCTTGGACAAGGCGAAAGTCAGAGTAGCTACCAGGCCAGTCGCAGACTACGACCTGGCAGCCTTCCGGTCGGGTCGTTTATAGTCCAGTAGACTTGCGTGAAGGGCTCGCAAGCCATAAGCAGAGGGTCATACCTGTCTTGTCTTGATGATGATTGCTCCGTGGGGAGTAAATGAGCTGCGCGGAGACTTGCTTCTGAAGTCTGGGGTGTACCTGTATGCTGACACATAACAATTTGCATGTAACACATAGGCGAAACACCGACTCGCGCTGGGGAAATAAAATATTGATTTTTTGAAAAGTAAAAATTTTTTGAAAGATTTTTTTATTGTTTTTAGAAATTTTAGGAAAGCTCAGGACGACTTGATTCCAATTCTAGGTTCTGAACTGCAATCAGGCCTGTGCGCGCATAGGGCCCGGGTTTGCTGAGGAGGCATGATAGTTAGGGTTCAGTTAGGTTTTCCTATTATAAATATAGGAATCCCTGCTTCAACTTACTGCATCCCAAATCACAAACTCCTTCTCCTCCTCAAAATCTCTTAGACTTTCAAGAAGACTCAAATTTCTTTCATGGGTATCGACCATCTGACTGCAATGCTTTTCGCTTGGTCCCAATATTTCCGGGACGAGGAAAAGGTACAGTTGACTCAGATGTGAATCGTCAGTCTATTCCCTCTCCAACGTCTGATAATTGACTCACACTTTTTGGGCGCTTGCCTTACGTTTTGGGATCTTACCCATCACGTTTTCGCGTTCCCGCGAGGAGAAATATGCCCTCTTCCTGAGGAGATCGCAGCTATAGGCGGGTGGAGCCCTACTGCTCGTCCTGCTCTCCCTCCGTTCTACCCGGATCCAAGAAGGAGGCTGAGGGATTTCTTGGGTCTGTCTCATGCTGAGACAGATCGAATGGTACGGGGAAATACTGTTTCCCTTTTCGACCTGGCTGACAAGTTTATGAATAATCAAGATGTGAGGGCTACCCCTACTCACAGGCGTAGGGCCTTCGCCGTTTGCATGCTGCACCGTTATGTATTTGAAGGGATGATGGAGGCTGACTCGTGCTTGGGTCAGATCAGGCTGATTGGTGTGGTTGACCAGATGGAGACTGGTCATAGCCATGCTTAGCTAGCCACCGGGGAGATTATCATGGGTCTAGATGCTAGGCGACTTGACCCGGACCTACAGCTGACTGGGAGCGTTCGCCTTCTGCAGGTATACATCTCGCGTTTTTTTTTTCGTTTTCGCGCGAATTTTCTGATGTACGTAGGTCACTCGATCGAGTAACGTCTTCGACGAGCTACTGCCTGTTTTTGGAGGGCTTACTCGATCGAGTCAGCTGGTGTACTCGATCGAGTGGGCTCTGGCGAACCTTCCCATTGCTCACGAATTTTGTGTACACTTTTTAAGATTTGGTTGTCTGAACGCCTGTCGATCATAGAGTCCCCTCCGAGTATACTCAATTACCGAAGCAGTCAGATTAGCTCGAGGAGGCGACAGATAAGCTCGAGTCACCATATAAACCGAGCTTACTGGGACGAGGAGTTGGTGTTTCACGGTGGTCCCTTAATTAGGTGGACCGTCGCCTGGTGGTTCCTCTCCAAACTGACGGGATTGGCCAAGAGAGACCAAGCCCGCTACTTGGTGATTCTGTCTCTTGATTGGACAGTTCACATTTACCCGGACCGCATCTTGAGGCAGTTCGGTTCGTCTCAGTGTATTCCTGAGACTGAGGCTATCATTAGCGTCTCGCTCCAATTGACGAACGTTATGTGCGACACATGGTTGCAGAGGTGGTTCACCCGTCCCATGTGGACCATACCCAACCCTTGCCAATTCGCTTGGGTTTCACGTTCTCATCAGAAATGGACCTCCAAGGAGGCCGAGGAAGCTCGCAAAGCTTTGAAGGTTGATGAGGCCTTCGAACTGGTTCGCCGGGAGACGGCGAAGGACAACAGGGGTTTCTTCGATGAGGGAGATATTCCTGCTACTTTAGTCCGATTAGAATCGGGTGTTAAGTCACATACTAAGACTTGATCTAAGGATGCCGGTGCTAGCAGCACGCGGGGGTAGTCAAGCCCCCAGACTGACTTGGAGAGACGACTTGGGCCAAGACTGGCGGTTAGAGACCGACTAGGCCCACGTGACTGGCTTCCTGAGCTCGTGAGGGCCCGACTTGGGCCCGTCGAAGTTATTGAGGACTCGAGCTCAAAGAAGCGAGCCCGAGTTAAAGAGGTTCCCGTTGTGATTCGGGAACGCTCCCCTCCGCGTCGTCGTCAGTGGACGGCAAAGGAGGCCAAGGACAAAGGGAAGGGCAAGATGCCCTGAATATCGAGTCCTTAGTTTTATTATTTGAATATTATTATTATTTTTATTGTGTCGTGTGCTTTTTTTATTGCATTTTTTTTTAATTCCTGCATTTGTAATTTCCCGAGTTTATCGGGGTTATAGTAATTAATAAAGGAAGTTTATTATTAAACCGTTCCTGTCTTTTCTCGATTGCACTGGTTGTGCCCTTTTGAGGGGCTGCCTACGTATCCACAATTAGTGGAATAAAACCAAACGTAGTTCAGGCTCAGTAGATTTTCAATCTCGAATTACACCAAGACTATTGGTTCAAGATGCTTGCGACAGTAGAATAAATGATTCTAGCTAATTGACTTGCTTTTTGTAAAGAAAATGATTTTGATAAATTTTGCTAATGACATTGAGAAAAGGCTAAGGGTAGTAACGCTTCAGCTGGTCCATGTTGGTCGGGTTGACGAACTCATTCCCGTCCATGTCTGTCAGCATCATTGCTCCTCCTGACAGGATCTTCTTTACCAAGTATGGCCCAGCCCAATTAGGTTTGAATTTTCCCCTTGGGTCAGCTGGTAATAAAGCTCGAACCGACTTAAGGACTAGATCCCATTCCTTAATGTTCTTGGGCCTTACTCTTTTGTTGAAGGCCCGTTGGATCCTCTTCTGGTAGATTTGGATGTTGTTTAGGGCACGAGATCGTCGTTCGTCTAGTAGAACCAACGAGTCATACCGCGCTCGAACCCACTCTGCTTCGGGTACTTGACTTTCTAACAGAATTCTGAGGGACGGTACCTCCAATTCAACTGGTCGGACTGCCTCCATCCCATAAGTTAGGTAATACGACATTGCCCTGGTTACGGTGCGAATTGACGTCCGGTATCCCCATAGGGCAAAAGGTATTTTGTCGGGCCAGTCCCGGTAATTATCATCCATCTTCTTGAGTATGGTGACAATTGTTTTATTGGCCGCCTCTACTGCTCCATTCGTTTGGGGACGATAGGGTGAGGACGTGTGCCTTTGAATTTTATACTTGGTCAGCAGAGCCGCAGTCTTGGCTTGGAAATGAGTCCCGTGATCACTGATAAATTCATGTGGGATGCCATACCGACATATTATCTTGTTCTGGATAAACTTGGCGACATGCTTAGCATTGAGAATGCGATATGATTCAGCTTCGACCCACTTGGTGAAATAGTCGATAGCTACTAAAATGAAACAGTGTCCGCCGGTACAAGAGGGATTTATTTTCCCGATTATGTCGATACCCCATGTCCAGAATGGCCAAGGCGATGTCATGGTATAAAGCAAGGATGACGGCAAATGTTGCACATTGGCGAAGATTTGACAGTTATGACAATGTTTGACATATATCTGGCAGTCGGCTTCCATAGTATTCCATTAATACCCGAGCCTCATGATTTTCCGGACCAGCATGTGAGCATTCATGTGTGGGCCGTTTTCACCGTCATGTATTTCGGCCATAACCTTTTCGGCCTTATACTTGTCAACACAAAGGAGGAGAGCCCCCTGCGCCGTCTTTTTGTACAGTTGTTCGTCATCGGTATGGACGAATTGGGTGGCTAGCCTTCGTAAGGCTTTCTTGGCTCGGCCTTCAGTCCCGGGAGGATATTCTCCATTTGTCAGGTACGTTAATACGGCCTGATACCATGGTTTCGGATCAGTTATCTCAATGTCTTCAATGTCGTGAATGTATGCCGGCTTGGACCGTCTTTCGACGCAAATTGGCATACTGGTCACGTGGTCGGGAATATTCAGCAAAGATGCCAATTTTGAGAGTGCATCTGCAAACTGATACTCTACCCTTTGGATTTGTTTCTCGAGATCCCTTACTCGTGCCTAGTAGGCCACGAGATTAGTGTTCCGAGTTTTCCATTTTTGCAGTGCATGGTTAATGACCAAGGATGAGTCACCGTGTACCCGGAGATTTGTGATATCCAGATTGGCGGGGGCTTGTAGCCCGTAAATGCATGCCTCGTACTCTGCTGCATTATTGGTAAATCAAAGTCCAGTTTGATGGACACGGGAGTGTGCTCCCCTTTTGGTGAGATTAGGAGGATCCCGACTCCGAACCCTCGAAAATTGGATGCTCCATCGAAGTATAAATCCCATGTTTTGGTATCGGTATGGAAGATATCTTCATCTGGGAAGGACCAAGTGTCGGTGTGTCCTTCTTCGGCTATCGGGCTATCGGCGAGAAATTCAGCTACTACTCGCCCCTTAATGGCCTTTAACGGCACAAACTTTAGATCGAACTCTGCCAGCATTAGAGTCCATCTAGAAATCCGGCCATTGAGAACGGGCTTTTCGAAGAGGTATTTGATTGGGTCCATCTTGGATAGCACATGGACCTCGTAGCTGAGCATATAGTGTCGGAGCTTCTTAGTGGCCCAGACCAAAGCCAAACATGTCTTTTCGAGCGTGGTATATTTGCACTCATACTCTAAAAACTTTTTGCTGATGTAGTAAATAGCTCGCTCTTCGGAGTCAACTGTCTGAGCCAGCATAGCCCCCATGGCTGTCTCGGTCGTCGTTAGGTATAACGACAGAGGCAAACCGGGTTGAGGTGGCATTAAGACTGGCGGAGCAGACAGGATTTCCTTGATCTTGTCGAAAGCAGCTTGGCACTTGTCATCCCATAGCACCCGTTCCCCTACTTTCAGTTTCTTGAAAATTGGTTCACACACCATGGTTAATTTGGAAATGAACCGACTGATGTACTAGACTTTCCAGAGAAATCCCCTTATTTCTTTTTTGGTTTTAGGAGGTTGCATCTCGGTAATGGCTTTAATTTTAGCTGGGTCGACCTTGATACCTCGTTGGCTAACGATATGACCCAGTAATTTGCCTGATGTTACCCCGAAACTGCACTTTTGAGGGTTTAGCCTCATGTTGTACTTGCGTAATCGGGTGAAGAATTTTCTTAGGGCGGTGATGTGACCGTCCCGTTCTTTGGATTTGACGATCATGTCGTCTACATAAACTTCTACTTCTTTATGCATCATGTCGCGCAATAAGGTCGTAGCAGTCCGTTGGTATGTGGCCCCGGCATTAATGAGACCGAATGGCATGACGGTGTAGCAGTAAGTACCCTAAGGTGTAGTGAAGGTAGTCGTACTCATATCTTCTTCCGCCATCTTGATCAGATTATACCCGGCATACCCATCCATAAATGATAGAAGGGCATGATCGGCCGTGTTATCCACCAGTATATCGATGTGTGGTAACGAAAAATCATCTTTCGGGCTTGCCTTGTTAAGATCCCGAAAATCCACGCATACCCGCACCTTACCGTCCTTTTTAGGAACCGCTACGATGTTTGCAACCCAGTCCGGATATTCGGACACTTGTATGAAGCCAGCTTTGAATTGTTTATCGACTTCTTCTTTTACCTTGAGAGACCACTCGGGCCTCATTCGGCGGAGCTTTTGCTTAACCGGTTTACACCCGTCTTTAATCGGTATGCGGTGCTCGGCTATTTCCCGGTCTATCCCCGACATGTCCTTGTAGGACCATGCGAAGACATCTTTGAACTCTCGGAGGAGGTTTGTGAATTGCTGTTTTTCCTCGGGATCTAAGGATAAACCTATCTTAAGCATCTGGGGCTCTAAGGTTGTTCCCACATTAATGGACTCGGTCTCTTCGATTACTGGATTCCGAGATTCCCTTTGCTCTAACTGCTCGATCAGATGTGGAGGCAAGGGCACCTGTTCGTCGGGTTTCTTAATGTCATTGCATAAAACATTTTTGAAAGCAGAATTTAAAAGAGACAAGTCGTAAGCAGAACGGTTGTTATTATTGATTGAAAACTTTGAAAACAACTCGAAAAGAGCAGCCATCAGATCATTGGTCAGTGGCGGAATTGGTAAGGCACTCGGGCCAGACCCCGAAGTGCCAGCAGCAGGAATGACAACGACCTCAGACTCCGACTCAGACTCGGACTCAGACTCAGGCATGTCTCCCTCTCCAGTGACCAGCTTGTAGATCCTTCTTTGACTGTCAGTCCACTTGACAGTCTTCCTCCAGGCCCTGTTTCCCGTCTCGGAACCAACATCCGAGATCAGCTTGGTCGGGTCAAACCTGTTGCTGCGCAAAATCAGGTTGACCAGGTCTTTCTTTGGAGTCGGGGCTATGGTGTCTTCCCCGAAAAGTAGCCCTAGCGCGGGCTCAGCATTGTCAGCTCCATCAGACTGGATGAGGGCGAACACATCATCCGGGATACAGTTGCAGTCCCGGGCCGATTGGGTCCCGAGGTGCACAGCATTGGGTTGGTATAGACCAACCTGAATAACCCCAAACACCAGTGTGACAAAGTAGTCAGTCAACTGCGGGCTGTAAGGGCTCAAGTGGATACCCTTAATGATGTCGCAGGCATTTTCGATTCCTGCTTGGACAATGTTGCCCGGAGTGGTGGCATAACCAAGGCCGAAGTGAGAGTCTTCGTCCTTAAGGACCTCGATAATCTTCCCAGCTGGAAGATTGGGTCGAGAGGTAGCCCCCGGAAAGTACCCTAGGTTTTGGAGCATCGTGTCGATACTCGTAGTGAAGTAGGGCCTAAAAAGGTACTCTTCCTCGATCATCCCCACAAAATTGAACCCCCAGAGGTCCGTGCGGCCCGTGGCGTTGCAGCTAGCCACAGTCATTGGGGTTGTCTCCAAAGTAATGACATTGTCGAGCAAAGGCATCTTGATCTTTCGGTGGAGGGTGGAGGACACCGCTTTGACCGCGTGAATCCATGGCCTCCCTAGGAGCAAGTTGAAGGATGAGGTGACATCGATCACCTGGAACTCAAGATCCTTCTCTATCGGGCCTGTTATAATGGTTAGTTTTATGGCCCCAACTACCGACTTTGGGCTCCCATCAAAGGCTTGGATGGTCTGAGCCGTCGTGATATAATCGGCCTCGGTAATGCCGAGGGCTTTTACGGTCCTTAAAGGAAGGACATTCACAGTAGACCCATCATCAACTAGGGTCATTGGGAGGTATTTCCCTCGGCAGATCACCGTAATGTAGAGGGCCAGATTATGAGAGGCCCCGAACGGTGGTAGGTCGGCTTCCGAGAAAGTGATCATTGGGCCTCCTTCCTTAGCTTTGCCCTTCAGATGGGGCAAGACCGTGGCTACCATTTCAGCAGGGGTAACCAAAGAGTCAATCTTGATTTGATCGAGAGCCTTAGTGAGTGCTTCTCGATGTTCTTGTGAGCTAACTAAGAGTTGCCATATGGTGAGGTCAACTCGGGTCTTCTTTAGTTGCTTCGCGAGAGCCGTTTCAGCGGTCGGCTCCTCAGGGGTGTGTTCCGTCCCGAGGGGTTCAATGACGGTTGTCGGGATTGGGGTGTCCCTAAAGCTAGTGGCTTGATAGGGACGACCAAGGTGGTTACTGGCTAAGACTTGGGATTTGGTCTTGCGAATCTCCTCGGAGGTGATGGGGACAGTTTCCCCTTTAGCAAGGTAGACATCGTCCTCGTCGTCAAACCAGATCCTGTTTACTTGCGGGATAAAGGGAGAGATAAGATGAGAGCAATCAATCACCTACCCAGCAAAGATGGCATGGGAGCTGAAAGGGTTCTCCTTGTTACTTGGCTTATCTCCAAGTAGCGGGATTTTACCGCTCTCAATCAGGTCGTGGATCAAGTGCTTAAGCTTCCAGCACTTTTCGGTATCATGCCCATTGTCGCGGTGGTATTGGCAATAGGCTTGGGCATTATAGTTCTTGGAGCGTCGCTCGACCGGAACTTCAGGAGTTAGGCCTATCGGTCGGATTAGGCCCTTTGAGGATAGCCTTTGTAAGGCATAGGTATAGGTGGTACCTATATCAGTGAAAACCCGAGGTGGGGTGTTCTTCTTGGACGGGGCATCTAGTAGATTAACCGCGTCGGAAATGCTGCGGGTTGCAGCTTGGGGCTTGGTGGTTGAAGAGGAAGCCCCTTGGTATCCTTTGCTAGAGGCCTTAGTGAGGCCCTCCAGTCTCAGGTCGTCTTTAATTCTCATACCCATTTCAATAAGGGTGGTGAAATTGGGTATGACAGCGTACCGGAGATGAACCCGGTATGAGGGGAGGAGATTCTTGACGAAGGCCTCCACCAAAGTCTTCTCACTGGGCTTATCGACCAGTTTCACGCTCTCGGCCCTCCTGCGTTGAAAGTACTTAGTAAAACCTTCCTTTGGCTCTTGGGCCATAACCTCCAGAGATCGCATTGTGGTTTGGATCTCGGTGTTGTCAGCGTAGTTCCGAGCAAACTCGGTGGCTACATCATCCCAAGTAGGGTATTTTTTCGGGTGCTTCCACGCCCGTGGGTGCTTCTCAAGGGACGCAGCAAAAAGATTCTTGAACATTGTAGAATCTACTCCCTTGATGGCCATGAATTCTTTGAAGGCCCGTACATGTAGTAACGGGTCTTCGGTTCCCTCAAACATTGGCAAGCCAGTGAGGTTCAGGTTTGGGGGTAGCTTGTCGTTCACCGGGGCATACTCACGTCTATTTTCCCGATGGATGTTGTTACTCCCAGCTAGGTGCACTTGTTCCTCTAGTCGGTGCACCGCACTAAGTAGTTCAGCTAGAGACCCAGTAGTCTCGGTGTTAGGAGTCCTTTGCTCCACTGCAGCCATACGAGCAACGATGGCCACTTGACCAGCCCTCATTTCCGTCAGTTGGGCTTCAATGTCGGTCTGTTTGACGACCATGGCGTCCACGGAGGTCTTCAGGTTGTTCAAAGCTGCTTCCATTTTGCGGTTGTGTCTGGTGGACGGTGGCATGTCTGAAAAAACACCGCGTAATCAGAAACCGAACCTAGATCTTGGAATCAAAAAAGTACATCCCGAGCGACGAAAAAGAAAAGACCAAGTGAAAAAGACTCGAGAAAGACACCTAGACGGATGACTCGTAGGTGGTATGACTTTCTTAGGACTTGGCTTTGTGGGCCTAGTCCCGTTCGAAGGAAGGTCCATGTGAGACTTTTCTCCAGACTTTTGACTCGAGTGTATAGACGTACTTTCCTTTGTAGGGGTATGCCCTACGCGGGTTGGTCGTGCCTTGACAAATAAGGCGGACTCGGGAAAGGGAGGAAACTCGTGATGTAAGATCGACGGTGTTTCGACGCTATAAACTTTCGACGTACTATGCAAAGACCCGACACACGGATAGACGGTAGGTCCTATAATAAGGAAGATTTATTTGGAAAGTTGGATGTTTGATATTTGAAATTTGAATGCAGAAATAACGAATTTCCGAAAGTTTGAAAACCAAAAACGGAATTTCGAAGACCGAGATTAGAATTTTGAAAATTCAGAAAATCGAGGTGGTGTCGGAAATTCGAGAGTTAAAACGGGCAGCATGCCGACTAAAGGAAAGGATATTTTGAGTCAAATCATTAATCCTAAATTTCGACGGCATTCCGAATTTTGAAAATTGGATATTTTGGAAAGATGGGTCCCGAAACGGACGGCATTTTGGGTTTTTCAAAATTTAGTATTTTGGAAAGATACAATTTTGAAATGACGGTTTTTTGAAAAAAAATGACACGGAAACCAAGTAGCACGTAGTCAAACAAGCATTATAACGACGGTTATGTATGCATTACGCTAAGTCTCAGTCGGTCAAAATAGGGTCTATACCAACAACGATGGCTCTCTCGTAAATCAGGACGGACTCCCTAAGCCGAGTTGGTCTTAGGACATGCCGCAAAACCCATACGAGTTCGGCCATAGAAGTCTTTAGCGAACCCATTTAGGAATGCACCGCAGTATAGTGGGACGTCGGTCATAAGTAACCGGCCCGGGCAAAATTGGGTTATGCATGAATCATTAAACTAATGCGCGCACACTAATATACGAACGATTTCTCTTCGAGTCTCACCCTAGGAACCCCGATGACATGCGGTACATCAGGTATCCCCAGCGGAGTTGCCAAATTGTGGACATGACGAAGGTCCACCCCGACACGGCCACGCGCGGGTTTGGGTAGGCGAATGAATCTCGTGGTAAGATTGTTCTCGGGTTCGAAATTTAAGTCAAAGTTGGAGTCGCCACCGAATTGATGGGAATTCGGACCCATTCGAGCCCACTCTATGTCGTCATGGACCATACACAAAGTATGGCCCACTTCGATTTCAGAGCTTATGGGGCTCGTCCCTTTGCATTGTGATACCGATACCATCTACACCGGCCATCGTGTAAAAAATGACTCTCGTGCGCCAACGGTTTCGGACATCCGGAAACCGAGGTTCTGAGTAAGGGGTGAGGGTACGTGTTGGGAAGCCTACTAAGGACACCCAACCCCGCCCGCACATAGCGGCCTCTACTAAGACATCGTTCGTGTTCGTGTACGCGCGCTAGTAAAATGACTAAATGATATGCAAACAGCGTTTTTGGCTAAACATGCGAATTTCGTGTTAATTACATCATTTAATGCATCTAATTATTGTCGAAGTTGTTTAGCATGCGAGGTTCATTTATAAAGCAATAAGCATCGAAATAAACAAAACTCGTAAATACGTACAAAATACACGGGCGGAAATACAACCCGGCCAGTACAAAAATTACAAAGAATACAAAAACGAAATAAATAGAATATTCAAAACGATAAATAATAGCTAGAAACGGACCCGTATACAATAAATGCAAACTAGACCGTAAGTTAGATAGATGGACGAACTTCGATTAAATACACATTATATTGTGTATTAAACGGAGGACGGGGATATGGAACCTAGGCGTGATGCTAGCCCGATCCCGAATCCCAATGCCTTGTCCCGACTTATCACATCGAAAAATGGCGTCTTGGTTAGCCATATATCGGACACGACTAAAGAGTCGTCAATATAAGACTAATCGAGAAAGACTATGATCAAAGTCGTAAAAGTGAAGTGATATGCATGAGTTTTGAAAAAGAGGATCACGTGATTGACTTTGCACGTGACGACTAAAGTCGTAAAAAAAAGATGAGGCTCGAATGATGCATTAAAGCTCTCGGTTTTCTTCGGGCTACAGGACCCACTCGATCGAGTCATGGCATGGACTCGGTCGAGTGTGCCTTTAAGGTGGCTACTGCCTGGTTTTCGTGACGTCACTCGACTGAGTTATGAGGGAACTCGACCGAGTGCTCCGCCACTCGATCGAGTCATTGCGAGACTCGATCGAGTGGTTGTCAAAATAGCATTCTGCCTCGTTTTTTGGGGTGCTACTCGACCGAGTAGCCTATAGCACTCGGTCGAGTTCCCCCTGTACGAGGCATGGCTCGTTTCGTTTTTTATTTGTTTAAAGTCGATGGTTGACCGATTTGAATAAAAATATTGGATTATTGAAATTCAACTCGATTCTCGGTGCCATAATCGTGTGCTATACGATTATGAGACCGTCATCGGAAATCTTATGAAAATGTGTTATTATGGGATTGAAGAATTTGATTAGTGGCAAAATTGTAGTCCTCCGCGTCACGACATCGGTACTAATCCTAACGGATTATGTGATGTCGATTTTCGCATCAACGGATCTCGTACTAATCTTAGAAATGGAGTCCTACACGTTCAACTCGACCACGATCACATTACGCCCTTGAGTACATTGGGCGGCGCTCCTCGAAAGGGTGCCACCTCCGTCGCGACTCGTAAAGGGATTAAACGGACTTTGGATGGTCGTCATAGTCAAACGCGTTAGGATCCAAATTTTAATACTATATTCATATACGCGGCATTAATTAACGATAAAAAAGAACTAGAATTAAAATGCGAAAAGTATAAATGTTAGCGTTAGTGTTAGTATACTAATAAGATTATAACATAAAGTATAAAAATGTACATATGAATCGAAGTAGGGAAAAGATAGAAATGGGGTTTATGACACCCTCAACATACATGCTTGGTAAAGGCCTCGGCAATGGACTCGTAATAGCGACGGGAACGCGAAAGTATCGAAGATGTATGTAAAGTTATGGTGTGTGTGTGTGTGTGGGTGGATTTGTCGGTTTTTGAGGGACAAATGACTCGGTTTTTTTACTTGTGTTGTGTAGGGTTGTAGTGTAGAGCACAAGAGTGAAAGTGTAGGGTTAATGTTGCATTTGCAAAACTTGAAATGAAGAGCACAAGGAGGGGTATTTATAGAGTTTACCCCTCGACCTAGGGTCACTCAATCGAGTGGCCCTAGTGCACTCGGTCGAGTGCCCTAGAAAACGGGTATGTTCCGGTTTTTTGGGCTCCACTCGATCGAGTGAGGTCAATCCACTCGATCGAGCGGATAAGGGTGGCGAGCCATTTTAGGAAATGGTTGACTTTTTTTGATTTTTTGAATTTTGTATTTGGGCGCAAGTTTCTAGAAGCTCTCTAGGCTGTTTTTGAGGACGGATTCGTCTTTGAACGGGTTTTGACCCGGTCGCCAAAAGAGGGTTTTTATTTTTGGTGTCGGTTTTGGCCCAAATTAGTCTTATTTTACTCGGAACGACCCACTGGGCCTGAATTTGAGGTTGGTTTTGAGAGATTTTTACTCCGCTAAATGTCCACGTCGGATATTATTGATTCCGAGCCCATATTCGAGTATACTAAGTCACGTTTGCGTCCGATCATCATCGGGTGTTTTGTCGGGAACTGCTATAGACACTAGCAGGCAAAATGCGGGTGTCTACAGAGCCCCCACTCTGAATGAGGCTTAGACAAGGCGAAAGTCAGAGTAGCTACCAGGCCAGTCGCAGACTACGACCTAGCAGCCTTCCGGTCGGGTCGTTTATAGTCCAGTAGACTTGCGTGAAGGGCTCGCCAGCCATAAGCAGAGGGTCATACCTGTCTTGTCTTGATGATGATTGCTCTGTGGGGAGTAAATTAGCTGCGCGGAGACTTGCTTCTGAAGTCTGGGGTGTACCTGTATGCTGACACATAACAATTTGCATGTAACACATAGGCGAAACACCGACTCGCGCTGGGGAAATAAAATATTGATTTTTTGAAAAGCGAAAATTTTTTGAAAGATTTTTTTATTATTTTTAGAAATTTTAGGAAAGCTCGGGACGACTTGATTCCTATTCTAGGTTCTGAACTGCAATCAGGCCTGTGCGCGCATAGGGCCCAGGTTTGCTGAGGAGGCATGGTAGTTAGGGTTCAGTTAGGTTTTCCTATTATAAATATAGAAATCCCTGCTTCAACTTACTGCATCCCAAATCACAAACTCCTTCTTCTCCTCAAAATCTCTTAGACTTTCAAGAAGACTCAAATTTCTATCATGGGTATCGACCATCTGACTGCAATGCTTTTTGCTTGGTCCCAATATTTCCGGGACGAGGAAAAGGTACAGTTGACTCAGATGGGAATCGTCAGTCTATTCCCTCTCCAACGTCCAATAATTGACTCACATTTTTTGGACGCTTGCCTAACGTTTTGGGATACTACCCATCACGTTTTCGCGTTCCCGCGAGGAGAAATATGCCCTCTTCCTGAGGAGATCGCAGCTATAGGTGGGTGGAGCCCTATTGCTCGTCCTGCTCTCCCTCCATTCTACCCGGATCCAAGAAGGAGGCTGAGGGATTTCTTGGGTCTGTCTCATGCTGAAACAGATCGAATGGTACGGAGAAATACTGTTTCCCTTTTTGTGTCGTTGTGTTGTATTTTTGTTGTGTTGTGCGTGTTTGCCTCCCTTTTTCCTTGAAGGTCGCTTAATCACCATTAACTTTGGAGGGCTTTCAAGACATTCGGTAACATCTTTTTATCCCTTTTTCCTCTTTGTTTCTTGTGGAGTTTGGAGGAGATTTGTGATGATGTGTGCTCGGGTGGAGCTTTGTAGAGTTTGAGGTTGATTTGGTGACTTGTTTGGAAGTTAGGGGTGGTGTTTGTTATCTTTATGTTTTTGTTTTGTTTTTTTTTTGTTTTGTTTTGTTATCTTTGTCTCTTTTTCTTTCGTTTTTGTCGCGTCTTTGCTTTGTGATGTGTAGTTGTGTCTAGTGTGTAATAAAAGGTTTTCGAAAACCCGGTTTTGAGGCTAGTGTGCAAGTGTTTACTTTCCCTTTCTAGTAATATGAATCAAGTCTTGGACTTTAGTCTAGTAGAATGACATTAAATCAATAGTTCGTTGGTTCTTTGCCTTGAGTCCACCTAGCTTACTAGGGATTTACTACGGGATTTGCATCTTGACCACTATGACCACCCACGGTGTGAAAAGGCCTTGGTTGCCGAGTCCCGTTTCTTAGGTGACCATGTTTGAAATTGTTTGATTAGTCCAAGTTTCCACCTTTTTGTGGGTTTGAAGGGAAGGACGCTCCCCGACTCACCTATTTCACTACCTTCTACACATATCCACAAAATAAAGTTGCAAATTGTTGAAATCTCTTTCTTAGTTGCAAAAAGAAATGGCTACAACTCAAATCTAGCCAAAAGGGCAAACAAAGAAAATGAAAGAAAATGAAAGAAAGAAAAGAATGAAGAAAAAGAAAAGGCAAAAAGTCAAAAAGTCAAAAAGTCAAAAAGAAAATACAAAAGATGAAAAAGAAATGACATAGCAACACAAAAAGCAAAAAAAAAAATGCAAAAGAAAGAAAATGCCAAAGAAAATCACCTCACAAAAGAATCCCCACCCCTAAAAAACAAACCTTTTTCCGACTATTACCGTGAAGAGCCTACCAAAGGACCGAGTCCCTAGGAAGGATGATAGCGGTAATGGTCGGTCTTCCCTCACTTTGCAAACGTATCCACCTTTTTACTTGGACTAGTTTAGCGGTTTTTGAGCATGGGACGATCCTCTTGGCTCATCGCTAAAGGGGGCGGGTTCTCACTTACCTACAGTGTCGACTAACTTCGTGGTTCATCACTTTTCCATCTCACCTATCGTCCCGTAGTACGTTCTTAGAAGGTTAGGAGGAACTAGGTAAGTTATCAACGTTTTTATTGCTTTGTTGTCATACTATTAGGGTTTGGTCCATTTCGATTTGTATTGTTAGCTTGGGAACGTTGTCACTTGCCTTGAGTCCTAAACCGGTGTTTCTTTCACCGCTTTGTAGAGGGAAGCGGTATTTATTTCTTCTTGGATACAACCGATTATGTGTTTGTTTGTATGTTTGTTTGTTCGTGTGTTTTTGTGTCCGGTTGCATCCACGGTTTTGTCGCAAGACCTTACATGCCTTGCGGAGTGCACTTTTCCTCTTAGTGTACTCGCGTGAGTTGAAAGGGCGTAGGGTGCGCTAATACCCGCTCGGCTAGTAGTCTAGTTTCTTTTAGTTATTAGTTAGTTCGTGCTTACTCGAGGGCGAGTAAGGGTTAAGTGTGGGGGAGTTGATAAGTGTGTCTTGTAGTGCTTATTTGTTGTGTTTGGTCCCGGTTTCTCCTGTTGGAATCGCTCTTTGAAGCGGTTTCTAGGCTACTTACGCTTCTTCTAGTTCATTTTAGGTTCCTAAGACCAATCTTGGAGAAGTGGAACGATTCCGTTTCGTTTCCGATACATATGGAGCCAATGAAGAGAAGCGACGATGATTCGGTGGCTTAGACTCGGTCCCGAGTCCCTTGGAGCCCATTCCCGAGCACCGAGAGTCGATAAGAAGCCTAGGAGGAGCAAGTAGAGGCCTACATGGCCGTATCAGAAGCCTACATAGCCGTGTAGTGAGTTGGGAAGCAAAGAAGAGAGGAAGCAAGCTACAGCAGGGCGTCATGGCCGTGACCCATGACCATCATGGCCATGACGGGGGTGCCTCATGGCCGTGAGCCCCCTCATCATGCCGTGAGCCCCCTGTTTCTCCTCGCACTTTGTCACTTCATTCCCCTTATTCTTAAAACCCTATAAATACCCCCCCCTCTTGTAATCTTATGTTATGTTAGACCTTACCCACTAAACCCTAGCATACTTTAGCCTAGATTAGTGTAGATTAGTCTTTAGTTAATCGTTAATCTTAGTTTAATCCTTGTATTGAGGGAATTCTTCAAGATTCAACCAAGATTGACAACCTTGGGAGATTGTTTTGGGTTTTTCTTATTAATGCAAGTTTCAATCTTTCCTCCTCTTGTTAGTAGGTATAATCTTCTTATTCTCTTTACTCTTAATCCTTGTATAATCTTTCAAGTTTTAATCTTTGATTATTGTTCTTGTTCTTGCTAGTTTCATTATGAATGTTTTGTTGTTTGTGTTGATTTCTCTTGTTATGGTTAGGATTAGTTTCATTATGTGTGAGTAGACTTGTTGTGGGGTTAGTAGGGGGATTAAGTGTTGATTATGGATGATTAGGGTTTGATTGTGGGTAAAGGTGGATTCTTTGTTACTAGTCACATATTAAGAGCACCATGTGTTTGTTGAATTGCTTGTTAGAGTAGTAGTTGCAAATACTTCTCTTGCTTGTCTTCCTCTTCCCATTGCGTGATTGATTTGTGGTTGAATCCTTGTGTATTGGGTAATATCTTGCATGAGTATTCGGGTTTTGTCTTTGGTACGAGAGTGCGGACATTGGCTTTGACGCGAGAGCGCGGACCAACCTTAGTAACTAGGTGAAACCTACACCCTCGATCTCCCAACTGTCCTACTACACTTATGAACCCGACCTAACCCTACTCTCTCCTTATTTGATTCCTCTAGTTCGATAGATTCTTTAACCTTTAGTTGTTATCCCGAGCTTAGTCTTAGTCATAGTTTCATCCCCTTCTTATCGTTCTAGTTTAGTTTAGTTCGTTGACCTAGTCTTGTATTTGGGTGAAACTTGGTTTAAACCCTCTTTACCGTCCCCGTGGACTCGACCTGACTTGCCCTATCTACGTGTTAGGTTTAGTTGGTTATTATTTTTTGGTGGGGATCCACGGCAAATCCCTCCCATCAATTAACGATAAAAAAGAACTAGAATTAAAATGCGAAAAGTATAAATGTTAGCGTTAGTGTTAGTATACTAATAAGATTATAACATCAAGTATAAAAATGTACATATGAATCGAAGTAGGGAAAAGATAGAAATGGGTTTTATGACACCCTCAACATACATGCTTGGTAAAGGCCTCGGCAATGGACTCGTAATAGCGATGGGAACGCGGGAGTATCGAGGATGTATGTAAAGTTATGGTGTCTGTGGGGGGGGGGGGTGGATTTGTCGGTTTTTGAGGGACAAATGACTCGGTTTTTTGACTTGTGTTGTGTAGGGTTGTAGTGTAGAGCACAGGAGTGAAAGTGTAGGGTTAATGATGCATTTGCAAAACTTGAAATGAAGAGCACAAGGAGGGGTATTTATAGAGTTTACCCCTCGACCTAGGGTCACTCGATCGAGTGGCCCTAGTGCACTTGGTCGAGTGCCCTAGAAAACGGGTATGTTCCGGTTTTTTGGGCTCCACTCGATCGAGTGAGGTCAATCCACTCGATCGAGCGGATAAGGGTGGCGAGCCATTTTAGGAAATGGTTGACTTTTTTTTATTTTTTAAATTTTGTATTTGGGCGCAAGTTTCTAGAAGCTCTCTAGGCTGTTTTTGAGGACGGATTCGTCTTTGACCGGGTTTTGACCCGGTCGCCAAAAGACGGTTTTTATTTTTGGTGTCGGTTTTGGCCCAAATTAGTCTTATTTTACTCGCAACGACCCACTGGGCCTGAATTTGAGGTTGGTTTTGAGAGATTTGTACTCCGCTAAATGTCCACGTCGGATATTATTGATTCCGAGCCCATATTCGAGTATACTAAGTCACGTTTGCGTCCGATCATCATCGGGTGTTTTGTCGGGAACTGCTATAGACACTAGCAGGCAAAATGCGGGTGTCTATAGATATATAACTAGATAATATACGTTTTTGTGTCGTGGTATGAAGGTCACTGAATGAGAAATGAAATCGCCCCGATTACAGTACAAATTTGAATGGGCGTCATCCCCCAAGGTCAAACAACACTCCTAAAAAGTTGTGTACTCAACCATTAGAAGCTGGAACTCGATGATATACTCAGAATTTGTCAAAGAGATTTGGATGATGGAGTATTGATAATGTGTCTCATACTCATTCTCTTATATCACTTTATATAAGACTAACATGAGACTAAAATCAAAGGGTATCCAAAGCAATTTATGATAGGAAATGAATTGTCATTACTATGAAAGTAATGATATTCATAACCGTCATTAAAATTGATGTCAATATACTACTTAATGCTGGGAGATACTCTTACTATGCAACAATGGTCAACATATTGTCTTTGCATTATTTCTAACAAAAACAAGCTAAAAGATCAACATATTCATTGATTTAGAGTAATTATACTAGATTAAGATCCAAAATATACAATGAGTTATCCACAATGGAGTGTAAATTCTTACAATATGCTCATAATTGGGTTTTCGAAAACTTTTAATCCTAGACACAGTATACAAAAGCAAAAAAAACACAAGAATAAGAGAAAAAGAAAAAGAAAATAAGGGAAAAAAACAAGTAAAGTCATGCACTCTATACTCCATCGACATTCAAGCACACAATCAACAACCTAAAAATTTTCATCTCTTTGAGAGCCTTCCAATAGCAACAACTCGGTCCTATATAGGAGTAAAGGAAAAATGAAGAGGAAAGAAGTTGCCTAGTGGGTCGCTTCCATGATCTCCTCGTCTTGTGCTATTGAGGTGGTGGTTATCTTGTAAGAGTGGAGGACAAGACTATACAAAAGATATTAAAACATAACGAAAATAGGAAAAGAAAAGGAAAATGTTTTTTGGTTTTTAGAATTTTTCAAATTTTTATGGTTTTTTGAAAAAAAAAAAAAAAAAAAAAAGATAGTAGATCCCCCCACCCCCCACACTAACAAAACTGTACATTATCCTCAATGGACAAGTAGGGAAAAGATCGAAAAAGACGGAAAAAAAAAAAGTTTTTTTTGGATTTTTATGATTTTTCAAATATTTTTGAGATTTTTCGAAATTTTTGGGAAAATAAAATAAATGATAAAGATAAAAGGGTGGCGGGCCGATGTGTAATCATGTCACCTGGACCCTAGCCAAGTGGGTAAGAAAATGAAAAGAAAAGAAATTAAAAGAAATTAAGAGAGCGGGCGAAAATAGGCGTAGGTATAATCACGTCACCTAGCTCGGATTGAGTAAAATTGGAAAAAATATGAAAATGATGAAAGGATTTGGATATTCAAATGTGGTTGTTCCGGTCACGGAAACAATTAACCCGGTCTTGGATCCGGATCGTGTAATTGGAATGTTAACGAGTAGTAGACCGTTTGATTTCCTTCAACCTCTCCTTTCTCCTTCTCCTATGATCGGACCTTCACGGCGGAGTTGGCCTGCTCCCTGCACAATGAACGCACAGGGCCCCAGAGGTTGTCCGAGGGAACCCTCTCCGATGCCTAAGTTAGTCCGTGAAATGCCTTGATGGACCTAGCTCGTGAGGAACTAGGCGGCATTTTTAGGAGTGAGAGTCTAGAGAGAGAAAATCCAACCCCTTTCAAGTGGGAAATGGTTGGATATTTATACCTTCCCACAAGAGAGAGAGGAGGAGAGGGAAAAAAGGCGGGAGAATGGGTGGACATGAGGACGACACGTGGCCTCGCCTCATCCACCCACTTTCCCTTACCTGAGACGGAATGACGGATGGACCCTCGGTTTCCCATGCTCGTACTGGGGGTTTGGGCACCCTGGAAACCAGCACGTAGGGGACTTGGTGGCCCTGCTCGGCCGACAGCAAGACCCTGCCGAGCAGGCGCAAGCCTTGGAGTGCTTTCAGTAGTCTTTTGCAGGGCAGGCCTGCTGGGCAGCCCTCAGTTCACCCTGGGGGCGAATTATTCCAGGGCGCAACAGGCGGGCGACCTGTGGCACTTAGTCAACTCCCATCAATTGGCCCACGTCGGCCAGAGGGAGGCAGGGTCTTCCTCTTGGCAGGCGTCTCACGAGATGGGGTGCAGTTGACTTTTGGACTCCCTTGCATTTAATGCGTTGCTTGTTCCCGAGGTTGGAGGCCCAAGCGCATTGGTTATGACAAAGAAGGTTGGAATGTTCTTCTAGTAATGATTACTTCTCGCAATGCGGATTCTTGGGTAACGCGCGGATCCTATGATTGGTCGCTTCCTCTTACAGGGGTGGTTGAAGTGCCATTAATGCACAGCCTTAGTTCCTTGTATAAATTATGTTCCTCTTGCCATTCTTCATAATTCATTCTTAGCTTTCTTATTCCCCAAAGAAAAAATGTCATGGATTACAAAAATTCTCCTTCATCGTGGGGCCCGGGTGGTGACCCGCCGCTGGAAGGGATGTTGGAGACTAAGGTATCACAGGATCTCCTTCTATGCCCTTCGCCGTAGCCGGCAATTCAGCACCCAACTTCGTAGGAAACTCGGGAGGAAGGCGCGCGTCAGGGCAGGTAAGCGCCCCAAGAGGGCTTCGCCGACTGCTTCTAAGTTCAAGCGTTGCCCCCAGGGAGGGGGATGTTTTGACAGGGGATGCCATGAATGCTTCCCCTGGCTGCATCCTGAGCAGTTTGACCCCAACTGCTCGAAGCTAACTTCTTCTCCGGAATCAGGCCCTTCCTCTCCCTTAGCGAAGGTCGGCTGTGGTTCCTACGATAATGCTCGGACAGTCCCCTATGGCAGGGATTAGGATGTTAGCAGTTGTGACTCCGGAGACAGCGACGGCCAGGGCTACTCTTCTGGCTGGAATGAGGACGACGAGTCTGCGGACCCCTTTAAAGACTCAGATGACTGGGATTGGGGTTCCGACGCAGGGGGGTATAATAGCCCTGGGGATTATTCCCCAGGTTTTGACGATGACTGGGATTGCCTTTGTCAGGCAAGCAGGTTGAGCCAGGCTCCTTGGTTCTTTTTGTAATTCGGCCAGGCTTTGTAACTTGCCCATTTTTGGGCTTTTTCAAATGAAAAAAGATTAGGCGGTTTATTATTATCGTTTGTTTGCGTTGTGTTTTTTTTTTTTTTTTTTTTTTGAAAAGGAGTGACGTCATTGGGGGGTGTTAGCCCTCTGACGCCTTTTGTCTTCTCGAGACTTTTCTTGGGAAGAGGAGGTTGGTTGTTAGAAACGTGACACGTGGGGGGTAATTTGCGGGGAGAGCTTTGCAGAGAAAGGTGACCCTTCAGCTGCCCAGACCTATATAAGCCCATTCTCCTCCCCCTAATTCCCTTTTTAACATTTTCGAAACTCAAACCTTTGCTACTTCCTCACTCTCCTTGCTGCTGAGAACTCTTTCAAGACTTTGAGGAACGCCTAACTTCGGATTTTTTCAGCAACGGTCGTCTTTCTAGGTTAGAATCTTGATTCCAACTCTTCGTTTTTCTTCCTTTTTCTCATACTCCTTCACGAAATAGTATGTCTCGCGCTCTTTCTTTTAGTCCGTCGTCCGGAGGGACGGAGGGTAGGAGAGGGGGGAGATCTGACTTAGCCTTTTCCTCTGGGGTCAGACCCGGCGGGGGAAACCGCCCCGAGGAAGATGGGGGTGCCAACTCACCTGAACCCGCTCCTTTTGACGTTGTCGACTCCAACGACGACGCATTGGAGATAGACCCCACTACCATTGCTGGCCTTGTTCCCAGGGAGAAGGGGAAAAAGTATTTCTTGGATAAAAGCAAATACCTAATTCCTTTGAGAACCTACCCTGAAACCAAGAACCGAGACCTGATTTTGGAGAGCAATGCTGCTGGGGAAATCGAGAAGTTTTATCACTTTGGGGAGGGATACACCGTTATAATTCCCGGGGAGAGAGACACGGTGTGGCCGTTTACCATAAGAGCCTGGAATTCGGCCTACGATTCCCTCTACACCCCTTCTTGGAGGAGGTTTTTAGGAGGATGAACGTGGCCATTGCTCAGCTGACTGCTTCGGCGATTAGGACCCTGGTGGCCTACACCTGGACTTGTCTCTTTCATGGGGAAGGGCCTTCTATTGATGCCCTGCGCGCCATGACTTGGCTACAAATGGTGTCTTCATCAAGGGGGGATGATTCCCCTGGGTACTGGTCTATTATAAAGTCGAAGAAATACGCTCTAGTCTGGCCGGCTTTAAACAGCCTGAAAGACTGGAAGGACAATTTTCTGTATGTACATAGTGCCTCAGGGTGGCGGATCCCTAGGCACTTTAGGAACCATGTGCATACCCGTATGGAAACTCGTGAAGAATACCATCCGGGCGTCGGGGGGAAATATCTAAAGGTGAAGCTGAGCCAGGCAGACGAGAGTTTAGTCGAGAAGTTTAAGGTTACTGAGGGGCCTCCCCCTAAAGAGCCTGCTTTCTGGCTTCCTCACGCAGATCTCATTACCACGAATGAATATCTGACCCCGCTGGGCCTGATTCCCGGTCTTGAAGGTAGTTTAGGGGCTTCAATTGGCCTGATTTTTCTCGAGGTTTCTGTTTGGGATAAAATCCGCACCCTCAGATATGACGTGGAAATTCTCCGAGTCAAAAATCAAAGTCAATAAGTCAAAGAATCGACAAGAAAAAGTCACGAAGTAATGCTCGGAAAGTCCAAAGTCGTAAAAGTCAAGGGTTCGATACAAGGAAAGTCAACCAATCAACGAAGTAAAACCCAACAACAACATTGGGCCAGAAAGTATCCAAGCTCTGAAATGGGCCGAAGACAGCCAACTATTCAAAGAAACCCTACCCCAAGCACAAAGACCCAGTCCAATAACCAACTCCCTAAATTTCAGGGTGGTGCCACCAGAGCAGGAGAAAAGGAAGGCAACGGTTAAGGAAGAAGGAGTTATAAGCGCAATAGAGGGGTATAAGAGGGACGGTAAAAAAAAAATCTTCAACATCAAGCAGTCCAGGGCGAACACACTGGCAAAATCTCTCATAGCTTAATACCGTCAAAATATTTGTATTGTCTTTCGTACTTCGTTCTTCTCACTCATAGTAGAAGTTTGGCGGGATTCCGACTCCCCCCGCGGTTTTTCCCACATTTGGGTTTCCGCGTCACCAAAACTCGAGTCCCTTTGCTTTCTTTCGCTACGTTTTCATTTGCTAGATCCGATTCATCTCGTTAGTTCATATAGTGCTAGTTCGATCGCTTTAACCCGCAACTTGATCTTAACCCGGTAAATTTTTACCAAAACAATTTGGCGCCCACCGTGGGGCAAAGTGATCGTTTGCTAGCCAAAAATTCAATCTACCGTCATGTCTGGATCCGATCAAAACCTTGTTGGTAACCAAGATGCCTCCACTCAGTCTGCTGGAGGGACACCATCTTCAGGGGCAGCAAGTCAGCCCATCACACCATCCACTCAGGCGACTCCTGTCAGTCTGACAGCGGGACCTGCACCGACAACCTCCAGACCACCTCAAGGGCCCCCGACATCAAAAACACTCAATCCCTTCAGAACTAGTAAGGAGGGAGCGCCATCTAAGACGCCGGCTCATGGAGGGTTGTTCGGAGATGCGCTCAGGATTTCGTCAGCCTCAGATCCTGTGATGGAAATACTTCAGGGGATCAATACTCTGCATCAGGCGGTGAGGACCCTGCAGAAGGATAACCGTGACATCAGGGCTCAGATAAAAGCGGTGTCAAGGCCACCATCTGCTCCAATTCAGTCACCACCAGAGATCCTGCCTCTGATATCTGGAGGAGAGCCAAGTCTCCACAGAGAACCCGCCGTCAGTGGGCAAGCATCAAGGGCAATTCCTCAAGAGGTGGTCACTAGGCTGGATCTGGAGCTATCGCCACCCATCCAAACCGTTGCGCCACAAGGGCTAGGCTACCTGATCCACGGGCCCAAATCCGACAGATCGCGCGTCTCAGGTAATCTCTTCTCCGGCATTGAAAACCGAGAGACTAACGCATTATCTCTTGCAGGTACCCCGGTCCATCAGACGGTAAGATGGCAACCAACGCAATCGCCAGGAGTGTATCCCCTGTCCAGCAGCCAACCCTCTGGAGGAGCATGGGCAGCACCTGCTCCCAACCAGCAGGCACCAGAGTGGCAACCCAGGCCTAAAACAGTTGCATTCCCTTCGCCGCCTCCTCCAAACAGTCTGCACCTTGGGGGATCCCAAACAGGAAGTACACCTTTCAGTTTTCTTCCCCCTGCTTCTAACCCTCTTGTAGGAACCAACAGCGCTGCAGATCAGCAGTCCCAAGAATTGAAGGAGCTGAGGGAGCTGATCAACAAAATTCCTGGGATGCCACGCCCCCTGGAGAGAGCGTCCAGAGACAGTTATGCAGACTCACCCTTCACAGACGACCTGGCCTGTGTTGCGGTGCCCAAGGGCTTTGTGCCACCAGCCATGGCACTTTACGATGGCACTGCGGATCCCATGGATTATATCAACCAGTACAAGCAGAAAATGATGGTGATAACCGCAACGGGGCCTCTGAAGGAAGCCTGCATGTGCAAAGGGTTCGGTTCCACCCTCTCAGGAGCAGCCCTGCATTGGTTCGTTGGCCTGCCAAACAGGAGTATCGCTTCCTTTGCTGATCTGGTTAACTCCTTCAACCAACAATTCGCCAGCAGCAGAAAACCGGAGAAGCAAACTAGTGATCTGTACAGGGTGGTACAGAGAATCGATGAATCTACGCGAGATTTCCTCAGCAGATTCAACAAGGAGAAAGTGACTATTCCCAGATGTGACGTAGCCACTGCCATCGAAGCCTTCCGTCAAGGGCTTCTCCAAGACTCAGATCTCTACAAAGATCTCACTAAGTATCCTTGTGCTACATTCGAGGATGTGCAAACCAAAGCATTGGCAGCCATCAGGCTGGAGGAAGATTCGGGCCCCAGAAGAGCTACCTATGGATCTGAGCATGTCTCCAGGAAGGCACCAGCAGAGAGGAGAGGCGAAAGATCCAAACCCTACGACAGAAATGTTCACAAAATCTCAGAAGACAAAGATTGGAAGGAGAACCCAGGACTCCCACCTAAAATCAGCGAGTACGGGTTCTCCACCAACGTGTCCGGTCTGCTCAGGGCCCTAAAGGAGTTAGGGCGCAAAGTCAGATGGCCCAGAAGACAGGAGTACGCCAACGACCGCCGGGACACCACCAAGAGATGTAAATTCCACGATGATATTGGGCATACCACCGAAGAATGTGTCCTCCTCAGGAAGGAAGTGAAATATCACTATGACCAGGGAAATCTGGATCACCTGATATCAAGGAGCTCCAGCAGAGTGAACGCGGCAGACCAGGTGTTACCTTCACCCCTCCCCTGTGCACCAGAATTGTCAACGTGATCACAGGAGGATCAGAATTAAGCGGTCTGACCTATTCAGCAGCTAAAAGACACGCTTCCCAGTCCAGAGGAGACAAACCAGAACATTCCTGTAGAATCAGTTGTCCAAACCTCCCCGCTGTCACCTTCGACGAATCCGATGCGGAACCATCTCCAGAATCCCACCATGATGCCCTAATCATCACGCTCTCCATAGGAAACTGCACTGTGAGGAAGATACTGGTGGACACTGGAAGCTCTGTCAACCTCATCATGTTGGAAACCTTGCAAAACATGGGGTTCAGTGAAGAAGACCTGAGCAAAAGGGCGGTTCCCCTCATAGGATTCAGTGGGGAAACTAAATACTCCCTTGGAGAGATTACGATTCCCACTTATGCTGGAGGGGTAAACAAGCAAGTGCGGTATTTGGTTATTGACGGTCCGTCCACCTACAATGTGATCCTGGGGAGACCATGGATACATGAAATGAAGGCCATCACATCCACCTACCACTAGTGCTTGAAGTTCCCCACACCCTGGGGAGTGCAGAAGATTAGTGGCGACCAAAGGGAAGCCAAAGATTGCTACAGAGTGGCACTGAAGAAGACGGCGAGTCCCCCAGCATAGCAATTACAGAGTCTTCACCTACCCCTGAAGGAATACCTTGAACCCCCTCAGGCGGAGGTAGATGAAGTAAACCTAGACAAACAACACCCAGAGCGGAAAGTGTTGATCGGCTCAGAATGCACAGGTCATATCCGACAAAACCTTATTGAATTGTTGAAAACTAACATGGATTGTTTTGCGTGGTCCCATGATGATATGGTTGGAATAGATCCGAATATCATAACTCACAGATTAAGCGTGGACCCGAGCTACAAACCAATCCAGCAGAAGAGGAGGAAGTTCGCTTCAGAGAGGAACCAAGTCATAAACCAGGAGGTAGATAACCTGCTGGCTGCCGGAAAAATCAGAGAAGTAAAATACCCAGAGTGGCTGTCCAACGTGGTAGTAGTCCCAAAGAAGAATGGCAAGTGGAGAGTGTGCGTCGACTTCACCGACCTGAACAAGGCGTGCCCAAAGGACCCATTCCCCCTGCCACACATAGATGCCATGGTAGACGCCACAGCAGGTCATGAGATGCTAACTTTCCTCGACGCGTGGAGTGGATACAACCAAATCAAGATGCATCCAGCAGACCAGGAGAAAACCGCGTTCAGATCCGAGAGAGGTATCTATTGTTACAATGTTATGCCCTTTGGTTTGAAAAATGCAGGATCCACCTACCAGAGGCTGGTTAACATGATGTTCAAGAAACAAATTGGCAAAACCATGGAGGTATACATTGATGATATGGTCGTTAAGTCCAAACAAGCAACACAGCACACGGCACATCTGGAGGACGCTTTCAACACCCTCAGGGAGTACAAGATGAAGCTAAATCCTTCCAAGTGCACGTTCGGAGTATCCTGTGGGAAATTTCTGGGGTACATGGTCACCCAGAGGGGAATCGAAGCCAGCACAGAGCAGATCAAAGCCATCCTGCAACTGGAGTCTCCACAGAAGCCGAAGGATGTGCAGCGATTAACCGGAAGGATTGCCGCCCTGAACAGGTTCATCTCCAGATCCTCAGATAGGTGCCGCTTATTCTATGATATCCTGAGGAAGGCCCAAAGATTTGACTGGACGGAAGAGCACGAGAAAGCGTTCAAAGAACTAAAGCACTACTTGAGCACTCCACTACTCCTATCAAAACCGGAGCCTGGAGAACCACTTTTTCTATACCTTTCAGTGACTGAGGTGGCGGTTAGTGCAGTGTTGGTAAGAGAACATGATGAAGCACAGCATCCGGTCTACTACGTCAGTAAGTCTCTACTTCCTGCAGAGACCAGGTACACGTCCCTTGAAAAACTTGTACTTGCATTAGTCACTGCGTCATATAAACTGCGTCCCTATTTTGAATCACACATTATATCTGTAATAACAAATTACCCACTGAAAACCATTATGAGAAAACCTGAGTTGTCAGGTAGGATGGCGAAATGGTCCATGCACTTGAGCGGTTTCGACTTATGATTTGTCCCCAGAACAAGAATCAAGTCTCACGCCCTAGCAGATTTCATATCCGACTTCAGCCCGACACTGCAGACGCAGGCGGAGAAAGACATCATCCTTCTGGAGGAAAACAAGGGTGAACAGGTGTGGAAACTCAACGTAGATGGTGCCTCGAACATGAGAGGATCTGAAGCTGGGCTGGTACTCAGGTCACCTCAGGGAGATCTCATAGTTCAAGCAGTCCGATGCGAGTTCCGAGCAACAAACAATGAAGCAGAATACGAAGCTTTGATCCTGGGTCTCCAGTTGTTCCTAGACCTTAAAATCAAGCAGCTGGAGGTGTACGGCGATTCCCAACTGATAGTCAATCATATGAACGGTTCATATACCGCGAAAGACTCGAAAATGATGGCTTACCTTGAGGTGGCAAAAGACCTCTCCTTGAGGTTCGCAGAGTTCTCAATTAACCAAGTCCCAAGGGAGCAGAACGTAGAAGCCGACGCCTTAGCAACTCTGGGGGCAACCTTCAAACCAGGAGAAGTATCCACCATACCCATAGTTCATGTACTGGAACCAGCAATCCGGAGAAGCACACAGGAGCAGGGAACACCAGAGGAAGGTTCACCAGGTCAAGGGCTACAATGGTTTCAGGAAGCAAGGATCTATAGCAACACTGTAGAACATGAGGAGATCTCTGACTGGCGAAAATCCTACAAAGATTGGCTGCAAAATGATATTCTGCCAGCAGAAAAAAGAGAAGCGCGAAGTTTCAGAAATGAAAGCGTCAAGGTATACACTCATTGATGGCGTGCTATTCAAGAGATCGACCGCTGGGCCATACCTAAGATGTCTAAGCCAGGAGCAAGCAGAGATGGTAATGCATGATCTCCACAGCGGAGAATGTGGAAATCATGCAGGGGGCAAGAGTCTATCCAACAAAGCACTTCGCCAAGGTTACTATTGGCCAACAATGCGAAGGGACGCCAAGGAATATGTTAAAAAATGCGATGCCTGCCAAAGACACGCACCAGTCAATCACCAGCCAGCAGAACCACTACATCCAATTATCTCTCCTTGGCCCTTCATGAAGTGGGGAATGGATATTGTAGGTAAATTGCCAAGAGCACCAGGAAACAGAGTCTTCATGGTCGCAATGACCGACTACTTCTCCAAGTGGATAGAAGCAGAAGCATTCCCTCAGGTGACTGAGAAGCAGGTTATATCCTTTATTAAACGTAACATTATCTGCAGGTTTGGAGTTCCCTCAGAGATCATCTGCGATAATGGGTCCCAATTTATTGGCAATAAAATGGAAGCCTATTGCGCCAAATGGAACATTGCTCTCAACAAGTCTACTCCCAGAAATCCACAATCCAATGGTCAAGCAGAATCCAGCAACAAAATTATGATGGATAACCTGAAGAGAAGGCTGGAGGAAGCAGGGGGCAGATGGGCAGATGAACTTCCCCTGGTACTGTGGTCTGACAGAACCACACCTAAGGTGGCTACTGGGCAGACACCCTTTAGTTTGGTCTTTGGTGCTGAGGCGGTCATTCCTGCAGAAGTAAGAGTACCCACCCACAGGTATGGCTGCACAACAGAAGAAGGAAACCAAGTGGAAATGGCAAACAGCTTAGACACCATAGACGAGCTTAGAACTGATGCTCAGATCAGAATGGCCTCCTACAGACAAACTGTCGCCAGAAGCTACAACAAGAATGTTAAAGTCGGGATTCTACAGGAAGGAGACTTGGTCCTCAGAAAAGTATTCCAGAACACCAGAAACCAACAAGCAGGGAAATTTGCTTACAACTGGGAGGGGCCCTACCAGGTGGAGAAAGTAGTTGGAAATGGAGCATATCAACTTATGACCATGGAAGGGGAAATCATCCAAAAACCTTGGAACATAATACACTTAAAAAAGTACTTCTTCTAAGTAAAAGTCACCAAGAGCAAGGGCCGTTGTCGCCAGAGCTGAGGCATTCAATCTGCCAGGTACGCCTCCACCAGAATCCAGGTTCAATCTCACTTATCATTTCTTTTAAGCCTACTCTATCTTTTAAGCCTATTTCTTTTCAATCCCTGTTTACAAAGTCTTTCAAAATTTCCTTCCAAAACTTAGCTCATTTTCATACCTCAAAATTCGACTCAATTATCATGAAATTTAAAGGGAGATTCTTGTTGTTTCTTCAAATCCAACCATTTGAAACCTCCTTTCTTTTTTGTGTATTTTTTGAGACGCAATTTTTAAAATTTTAAAGTTCCTCTTACATGTTTTCACCTTATTCTCTCTTTATACCACCAAATTGAATTTCCTTTTTACATGATCTTATTTTATCCTCAATTTAAAATTAACGATTAATCTGGTGGAGCGTATAACTTCCACAGAAGGCGTGCGTCTTGTGCTGAATGCCTACAACCAGGGCATTACAAGTCCCCTGCGCCACTCAGCACCCACGCAAAGCGTGGCACCTCTGACTAAGTGGGCATACTAAACCCCAGGCCACCAACCATCAGGGTCGACCATACGGACAAAGGCATGCATACAAACAGCTGACAGCAACCAAACAAACAAAACAAACACCACAAGTAAACAAAACGAGTACCATAGAAACAAGTCTAAAACGATTCTGCTCCCTTGAGCAGAAAAAAGGTTCAGACATTCTGCTCCCCTGAGCAGAATGAGAATTCAGGACATAACAAATTTTTTAACAAAATATTTTTGTTTTCGCCACACAGGGCCAGAGATAACAAAAGATAAACAGGCTGAACAGCCTAGACATCATTCTCCGGGGGAAGAGAGGCAAGGGGCACCACCACAGCAGCATCATCAGTGGCCACCATAGGACCAGGCGTCTTTTGAACTGCTGGAGGGGAAGAAACCGACTCCTCCACTGCTTCCCCTTCACCATCAGCCAGCACCTCCAGATCGAAGCCATGGGGAAACTCCACCTGCATCCTCTCCTTCAGAGCAGCCAAATCCCAGTGCACATGCTCCCCCTGGGCGTGAGCTTCAACCATCTGGATCTCAGTGCTCAGGGCAGACCAGCTGAGAGCACCGACCATTTGCTCCTGCAAAGCTGCCACTTTCCCCTGAAGATCAAAGTTGGCACCTTGGACTTTGGCAAGCTCAGCCTTCACTCCTGCAGCAGCCTCCTCCCATTGCTTCTCCTCTTCAGCAAGTTTCCCCCTAGCTTGGTCCAGCTCCCCCCTCAGCTCAATGGCCTCCTCCTTAGCCGTCTTAGCCTCCTCCTCAAGCTCCATGACCCTCTCCTTGGCTTGAGCAGCCTCCTCCATTAGACGGGCATTATCCGCCTGGAGACGACCCCCCAAGTCTATAAGGCGCGATATGCGGGCCTTCACAAAGATAGCCATCTGAAGAGTCTGAATAGAACAGCAGCAGTCAGTAATGCAACTCAAAGCTGGAACAAATTCAGAGCCAAAAAGATAGAATTACCTCGAAGCCATGGGCAACGATGTGGGCCGCGGTCTCAATCAGAGGATCCTTGGCCATCACAGCCTCAGAGCCTGGAAAGAAGAACTGGTCCAAGACGGAAAGGTCTTCCAGGTCCCTGATGACCCCAAAATTCCGGGGAAAGGTCATCGTGATTTCATCAGAGCTGCACCCAGCTGAATGAGAATCAGAAGGCTGAGGAGAATCAGGCACATGAATCACATGTGGTTTCTCCGCAGAGTCTGCCTGAGTTGGAGGGGAGGAGCTGCGTTTTCTCTTCGAACTAGTCGAAGGAGCAGGAGAGGAGCCACTAACCTTCCGGGATGAAGAGCGGGTAGCCATGCTCTTTCTCCTGACCCGGTCCAGGGTCATGGGAGCCTTGGCACTGCCTGAGAAGGGCGAGTATACCACATAAACCTCACAAGCAAAAAAAAAAAAAAAAAAAAGAGAGACAAAGCAAGAATTTACTCAGCAATTCTCACCAGAAGACATTGTGTCGTCAAAAGGGGAACAGGCACCGCCGGCAGAGGGAACGAACAGATTATTGAAGGAGAGCTGCTCGGAACTTAAGTCGGAAAGTTTGGCAGCAAGATCGATGATCGGCGTTACTCCCTCCGGCTGTTGGAGACCTACAGTATGAAACCAATAAGAACCATAAGTGTGCGAGGAACCGAAAAGCTAGTGATACGATGAATACCTGCAACTGGCGCCCACTGAGAAAAGAGGTAATCACAGGAGGGAGAGAGGGAATCAGCCTTCACAAAGATAAAGCCCTTGAACCACCCCGCATCAGGAGGGTTAGGAGGGAAGATTATGCCAGGGAAATTTTTATCCTTGACGCGCATCGTCACCTGACCATTTCCCAGGGGCCTTACCTGGAATGCGGCACAGATGTCGAGTAGCGAAAAGTCCTTCTGATGGCGGCGATTTAGAACGCAGAAGGATAGCAACACCCTCCAGGTGTGAGGGGCCAGTTGGCATGGGGCAAGCTTGTAATCGGTTAGGAGTTCCTGAACAAGAGGGGGAAAGGGAAAGCGGAGGCCCAAGAGGAAGGGGTAAGCATACATGCAGACCCATCCAGGAAGGACGAAGTCCGCCTGCTGACCTGAGGAGGGAAGGTAAATCTCAACCCCCTCATCGAAGCCAAAAACCCCCCTGACAAAGGAAGGGTCCACATCGGCAAAGAAAGAGTCGCAGGAATGAGTTTTGCCTAACTTGTTAGAAGGAGAAAAGGCCATCGCCGGCGACGATGGAGCAGGAGCCGATGATTTACCCCGGACCGATTTAGACGCCATGAAAGAAAAAGAAAATAACAAACAAAGACGGAAGATCACCTGAGCAAAACGGGAGTGTGAAATGCGGCGACGGCGAACGACGAAGAACAGAGAGGTAGGGCGATTCGAATTTTGAAAAGGGGATTTGGGGTTGTGAATGAAGTGAGAAGTAAATGAGAAGAGAGTTAGGAGTGGGTAGAGTAAAGAGAAGAGGGAAGTATGGGGAAACGCGAATAATAATGAGGGGGAAGAGTAAAATTATCATGAGGAAGGAGAAGAGTCAGTTAGGGAAACGAGAAGTGACAGACTCAAAAACAAACTCTGTGGAAGAAAATCGTCATCAGAACCAAAACGTCAAAACGCAAACGGAAATTCCCGCCTAAGATGAGCTTAGTCGGAAATTTGGGGGCATTTGTTTGGGATAAAATCTGCACCCTCAGATATGACGTGGAAATTCTCCGAGTCAAAAATCAAAGTCAATAAGTCAAAGAATCGACAAGAAAAAGTCACGAAGTAATGCTCGGAAAGTCCAAAGTCGTAAAAGTCAAGAGTTCGATACAAGGAAAGTCAACCAATCAACGAAGTAAAACCCAACAACAACATTGGGCCAGAAAGTATCCAAGCTCCGAAATGGGCCGAAGACAGCCAACTATTCAAAGAAACCCTACCCCAAGCACAAAGACCCAGTCCAATAACCAACTCCCTAAATTTCAGGGTGGTGCCACCAGAGCAGGAGAAAAGGAAGGCAACGGTTAAGGAAGAAGGAGTTATAAGCGCAATAGAGGGGTATAAGAGGGACGGTCAAAAAAAAATCTTCAACATCAAGCAGTCGAGGGCGAACACACTGGCAAAATCTCTCATAGCTTAATACCGTCAAAATATTTGTATTGTCTTTCGTACTTCGTTCTTCTCACTCATAGTAGAAGTTTGGCGGGATTCCGACTCCCCCCGCGGTTTTTCCCACATTTGGGTTTCCGCGTCACCAAAACTCGAGTCCCTTTGCTTTCTTTCGCTACGTTTTCATTTGCTAGATCCGATTCATCTCGTTAGTTCATATAGTGTTAGTTCGATCGCTTTAACCCGCAACTTGATCTTAACCCGGTAAATTTTTACCAAAACAGTTTCCATCCCTGTTTCTTTAACTGGCTGTTTATCCGCCTTGCAGGTTCTGCTTCTCGCCTTTGGACAAGGAAGCAGGTGAGGAGGCTTGGCCTGTCTGAGGAGTTTATTGTTCTTCAAAGTGCCCCTCTCTTCCTTCCAATTTCAAGAAAGGAGAGAAGAATCTAATGAGGTTTGTGAAGGAATTTGCCTCTGGCCGACGACTCCCCTTTCCTCCCCGGCTAAAACCGGCGGCTCCTTCCCCCAATGCCCAGGGTGGGGAGGCTGAAGTTATTTCTGTGGCGATTTCTTCCCATGCTCATCGGCAGGGTGGTTCCCCTGCTGGGACTCACATTTCCCAGGGGTCACACCCTGCGGACTCTGAGCAGACTGGAGAGAGTGCTCCCTTGGTTCACAGGAGAAAAGGAACAGGGAGACCCAGGGGCTGTGCCTATGGTTGACTTGGAGGCTGATGTGGAGACCCCCGAGGCGAAACGCCCTGCTCACGACGTCCCGGGCACTTCTCTCTTGGAGGAAAATGTGGAGTTCCACTGTACCGCAGGCGACAGTGTTGATGTGTCAGGCCTGCTTTCGAATTCTGGTACTGTCTTGGCGGACCGCCTTACCAAGTCTATAACTGCTACCTCCAACCAGGTGATTCAATACATACATCGCACTTCCAAGGTGCTGCAGGCCTCTGCCGAGCTGGCGGCCCTCAGCCGCCTAAGTGATGAGGAGCTGACTGTCACCCCTGGGGCCCCTCCTCCTGATCGCCTAGCTATGGTTGAAAGGGATGTGACCCTGATCATTAGCTTGAAGGACAAGCTTACAAAGCAGGAGAGCGAGCTGGAGGAAGCGAAGGGGCAGGCCACTCAGTGGAAACTCCAAGGGGAGAAGGCTGTGAGGGAGGCGTCCAAGCTGGAGGTGGAGCTGAAGGAGAGCCGCCTGGCAATGGAGCGCGCTACAATGTCCCTGGCTGAGATGGAGCATTTCAAGAAGAGAGCAGCTGATTTGGAAGAGAAACTGTCCAAGGCCAACTCAGATTTCAAACAGGCTCAGACTGGGTGGTAAGATGAGAAAGATGCCATCCTGAAGGAAGCTGAAGCTGCCGCGGACTTGAGCTTTGAGAATGGGGTTACTTCCTCCTTGGAGCTTGTTATGGAGGTGATCAAGGAAATGTTTCCTGTCTTTGACGAGGATGCTTTCCGGAACCTTTATGCTGCCAAGAATGAAGCTCTGGCGGCCGGAGTCCCTAAGGAGACTGCTGGTCCCAGCCAGGATGCGCCTGATGCTTAGGCTTTTTTCTTTGATGATAACTCTTAACTTTTGTGCTGAGCCTTAGTATGGCCAGCTTGCCTGTAATGCTCTGGCTTTTTCGGATCTTTATTTTGGGTTTTGTTCAAACAATGTTACTCTTTCCTGAATCGATTTACGAATATTTGTCCTTTATTTCTGCTTGCTTTGTTTTCCATATAGAGTATGGCCTGCCCCCTGCTTGCCCAGAGGTAAGCAGGGAGGCTCTTTGTGTTTTTTATACAAGGCTGGGGAGCCTGTCTCCAGTCCTTGTTGATTTGGCCTGTCCCTGGCTTTTGATCAAAGTCCAGGGGGCCTGCCCCCTGCCTGCCCAGAGGTAAGCAGGGAGGCTCTTTGCGTTTTTTTTATATACAAGGCTGGGGAGCCTGCCCCCAGTCCTTGTTCATTTGGCTTGTCCCTGGCTTTTGATCAAAGTCCAGGGGGCCTGCCCCCTGCCTGCCCAGAGGTAAGCAGGGAGACATTTTGCGTTTTTATACAAGGTTGGGGGGCCTGCCCCCAGTCCTTGTTCATTTGGCCTGTCCCTGGCTTTTGATCAAAGTCCAGGGGGCCTGCCCCCTGCCTGCTCAGGGGCAAGCAGGGAGGCTTTTTGCATTTTTTATACAAGGTTGGGGGGCCTGCCTCCAGTTCTTGTTGATTTGGCCTGTCCCTGGCTTTTGATCAAAGTCCAGGGGGCCTGCCCCCTGCCTGCCCAGGGGCAAGCAGGGAGGCTTAATTTTGTTGGGGGTCCATTTTCCTTGGTTCTGGCAACAGGGGGGCCTCCCCCTATTGCCCCCTGCTCGTTTGTGTGTGAAAACGCAAGTTTAAACAGGCAACGAGTATAGACTTGAAGTTCTTTCATTTCTTTGTAAAAATTTAACACAAGGGTGGTCGGAGCCGTCGACATTCTTTGACCGTTCTCCGCCAATTTTCCAGGAAACGAAAACTATCTTAAGATTTTGCTAGACATAATACTTCTTCAGGGTGTCAGCGTTCCAGTGAGCACTCAACTCTTGGCCCTCAAGATTGGCGATTCTATACGTGCCTGGCCCTAAGATTTGAGTTACTTGGTATGGACCTTCCCATTTAGCGCTTAGTTTGCCGTGCTCTTTCGATTTTCCCACAGCCTGTGTTTTTCTGAGGACTAGATCACCCATCTGAAAATTTCTCTGATGCACTCTCTTATTGTACGCCTTCGTCATTCGTTGCTGGTAGGCGACGATATTGGCACTGGCTTCCTCCCTCACCTCACTGACCAGATCTAAGGCCTCAGCCATTGCTACTTCATTCTCAGCCTGGTCGTATTGTAGGGAGCGCAGGGAAGGGATCCTGGCCTCGATTGGTAATAGAGCCTCTTCACCATATACCAGGCCGAACGGGGTCTGGCCCGTGGATTCCTTTCGGGTGGTCCGGATTGACCAGAGTATGCTGGGGAGCTCGTCGGCCCATCTTCCTTTGAGGTTATCTACCATCTTCTTAAGGCCATTCAAGATCTGTTTGTTGGCTGCTTCTGCCTGTCCGTTGGTTTGAGGGTGGCAGACGGCGGAGTAAGCAACTGCGACACCATGGCATTCCAGCCAGACTCTCAGGGGGTCGTTATCGAATTGTCTTCCATGATCAAACACTAGCATTTTTGGCAGGCCGAATCTAGTGATGATATTCCGCCTTATCACCTTCCTGACTGCAGGCTCAGTAATGTTAGGCACTGCCTCAGCTTCCACCCACTCAGTGAAGTAATCGATAGCCACGATCAAGAACTTTCTGCCCCCGGTGGCCACCGCAAAAGGTCCTAGTATGTCCATCCCCCACTCAGCGAAGGGGATGGGGGATAGGATTGGCCTGAGTTCTTGGGCCGGAGCATGGATGGATGGGGCAAAAAGCTGGCATTTCCTGCACTTTTGAGTCAAGTCTTTGGCGTCGGCCAGCAGGGTCGGCCAGTAGTATCCTGCTCTCAAGGCCTTGTGTGCCAGCGACTTTCCTCCTATGTGATGGCCACATATGCCAGAGTGGATGTCATCCAATACCTCCGCCGCCTGCTCTGCCCCCAGGCACCTGAGCAGGGGGGACGAGAAAGATTTCTTGTACAAATCTTCTCCTATTAAGATGAACCATGCAGCCCTTGCCGGCATTTTTCTATTTTGTACGGGGTCAGTCGGTAAAATTCCGTGTTTCTTGAACAGGATGATGGGGGTCCTCCAATCTCCAGGCCCTGCCTCCTCCACTGCGCCGACGGTTTGGCAGGGGACGGTAGATTTTTCCTGGATGACGTCCACCCATACCAACCTCCTTATATCCTGCAGGCTGGAACTAGCCAGTTTTGACAGGGCGTCCGCCCGATTGTTCTGGAATCGAGGGATCTGTCTGATTTCATACGATTTCAGGCCTGGCAATTCCCTCTTCACCATTTCCAGGTACGCGGCCATCGTTTGGTCCCTGGCCTCATACTCTCCATTGATTTGGTTGGCGATGAGCTGGGAGTCTGTTGCCAGGACAATCCGCTCCGCGCCTGCGGCTTTGGCTAGGTTGACGCCTGCGAGCACTGCTTCGTACTCAGCTTCATTGTTTTTTTATTCCGCTTTTTCTGCTTCACAGGGCGGGCGTCCGCGTTTACGTTCAGCCTGTGAACGATACACGCTGGATCGACCCCTGGCATCTCGTCCGCCGAGTAGGCGAATACGTCCTTGTTTTCTTTCAACAGCTTGACCAGTTCAGCCTGGTAGGACTCTTCCAGGTCAGCCCCTATAAGGACCTGCCTCCCTGGCTCCAAGTCTACCAGCATGCTCTCTCCCCCAGGTTCCAGGTGGTCTGACGCCTGATTGGGGGACTCTCAGTCTGGAATCTCGCCCTCCCTGCTGGGGGAACTGTCATCTTTTCTCTTTCCTTTTCTTTCACTTTCGTGAGTTTGCAGGGCCACAGAGTAGCACTGTCTGGCCGACTCCTGGTCTCCGCGCACTTTTCCTTTTAGGCCAAAATCAGTAACATAGGCTATAGTGAGGGCCCTAATTGATATGGCCGCCTCAATCTCATCCAGGGTGGCCCTGCCGATTAGGGCGTTGTAAGCAGACCTCGCATCCATTACAACGAATGATGCCCTGACAGTTCTAGCAGTAGCCCCCTCTCCAAATGTTACAGGTAGGTCTATGATCCCCATGGGCAGTACGCCTGCTCCGCTGAACCCGTATAATGATCCAGGGGCAGGTCGTAGGTGCCTTTTCTCCAGGCCCATTTTGTCGAAGGCGTCTTTGTACAGCAGGTTTGTGTATGCTCCAGTGTCCACCATCCATCTCCGCACAATATGGTTACTGATTTCCAAGGATAGCACCAAGGGATCGATGTGGGGATACACCACCCGCCCTGCATCCTCAGGGGTGATGCTCAGCGTTACTCCCTTCGGGCTTCCTGCCTTTTCAGCGTAGCAGATTTGGTTCCTCAGCTCACGAATTTGCCTTTTCTGACTTCTTCGGCTGATTTGGCCTTCTGCATCCCCTGATATCACATGGATTACCAGGCGGTTCTGTACTGAGCCCTCGGGCTTTTCAGGCGCTTCTTTCTGAGATTTGCTCCTGGCTGCGTAGTTGGCCAACCAGCCATTCCTGATCAGTTTCTCAATTTCGTCTTTCAGGTGGCGACACTCTTCGGTGGTGTGGCCTACGCAGTCGTAGAAAATGCAGAATTTCTTGGGGTCCCCTTTTGGACTACGCGGTTTGCTCGGGCGATTCCATTTAGCAGTCTCCTTTTCCAGTTCGAAGATCTCCGCCCTGGATTTGTTGAGGGCTGTGTAACTGTCGAACCTGGGCTGGTAGACAGTGCGCTCCTTTTTAGGGGTATCCCCTTCCTCAGTTCTTTGCCTTCCAGATTCGTTTCTACCGCGTCCACCCTGCGGTCCCCCTGCTGCCTAGTGGGGCCTGCGGGGGTCTCCGGCAGGCTGTGGAACTCCTCTTGCAGCATAAACCCCTCTGCAATCTTTCTGGCTTTGGCCAGGGTCTCCGGCTGGGCCCTGATCATTTGGTTTTTCATCTCGCCGGGGATCAGGGAGTTGGTTAGTGCATATGCTGCTGTCGGGTCGTCAATTTCTTTCACCTGCTGGAATGATAAGTCAAACCTCTTTAGGTATTCCCTAACAGTTTCGCCCTTCTTTTGCCTGAGGGTCATCAGGTCAAAACGGGTGAGTCGTCGCCTTTTGTTTCCAGCATACTGGTCCAGGAACATTTCTGCCAGTTCAATGAAGAAAGAGATTGACCCCTGCGGGAGGTCCCTGAACCAACCCTGGGCTAAGCCCACCAGGGTGGTGGGGAAGATCTTGCACCAGACTGCGTCGTCGGCGTCATACATGCCCATATGACTCTCGTACGCAGCCAGGTGATCCTCCGGATCTGTAGTTCCGTCGAACTTTACAGTCGGCATCTTAATCTTCGGGATGGGATACGCCTGCACCTCAGGGTGAAGCGGGGTCTTGGTTGGCCTGCCCACCATTCTCGACCTGCTCGTGCCCGAATAGTGACCGTGGTCATCCCTTATGTCAGGGGTCGGTCTCCTTTCAGGGGAGCAGTACCTTGGTGGGCGCCTGCTTATCGCTTTGTCGTCATCTTTAGGAGGGGAATGATACCGTGAGCGCTTCTTCTGAGCAGGCTCGAGGTTATCACCCTGGCGATGCCTGGACCTCTAAGGCTGGCCATTGTTAAGCCTAGATTGCAGGCTCTGAGACAGGCCTGGCGCAGGCGGTACTTCCTCGACCGGTGTCAGCCTGGAGAACACATCTCCCTGTTTCTCCCCCAGGCGCTTGGACATCGGCTCCTTGTGCCTCATTCGATTCCTCAGGTCTTGGGATAAACCCCTTCTTTCACGAGCGGCCGTGGATTCTGTGGTATGAATGGAGAATGCCTCCTCAGGACCTGCAACCCCTTGCTGCGCAGGTGGCTGCTGACGAGCTTCCGTGATTCGCCTTTGCACCTGCGCATACGCCTGAGCTGTCTTCCTGGCTTTTCTCTGAACATTTCTGGCGGCGGTCCGCTTCGTACCCCCGGTTCCTTCTCCACTTTCAAAGTGGAGTAACCTGGGGGTCGTGGCGACCCTGCCTACCAGATCGTCCGGAGTAAATTCCTGATCCAACATAGCTGAGAAGAACGCCGCAGTCTGTACCATTTGGGCAGGGGTGAGGTTCAGAACTTGCCTCGGATGGTTCCCCTGCCCTACCATGGCAGCTGCTCCTTGACCCGGTGCTCCCTGGAGACTGGCTCGCCCCACGCCTGGAATCGTGGCGGCGGGCGTTACTTCTGGTGGCATGCCATATTGGGGGGCTTTGGGCGGATTCGCCACCGAGCTGGTGTCGAAAATTTCAGGCATGTTTGATTGTAATTGGTTAATTTGTTAATTTCGTGTTTTAGAATGGTTGATTTTGTGGGTAATCTCGTGGGCACAACCTAGATCATCCCCACAGACGGCGCCAAATTGTTCCGGTCACGGAAACAATTAACCCGGTCTTGGATCCGGATCGTGTAAACGGAATGTTAACGAGTAGTAGACCGTTTGATTTCCTTCAACCTCTCCCTTCTCCTTCTCCTATGATCGGACCTTCCCGGCGGAGTTGGCCTGCTCCCTGCACAATGAACGCACAGGGCCCCGGAGGTTGTCCGAGGGAACCCTCTCCGATGCCTAAGTTAGTCCGTGAAATGCCTTGATGGACCTAGCTCGTGAGGAACTAGGCGGCATTTTTAGGAGTGAGAGTCTAGAGAGAGAAAATCCAACCCCTTTCAAGTGGGAAATGGTTGGATATTTATACCTTCCCACAAGAGAGAGAGGAGGAGAGGGAAAAAAGGCGGGAGAATGGGTGGACATGAGGACGACACGTGGCCTCGCCTCATCCACCCACTTTCCCTTACCTGAGGCGGAATGACGGATGGACCCTCGGTTTCCCCTGCTCGTACTGGGGGTTTGGGCACCCTGGAAACCAGCACGTAGGGGACTTGGTGGCCCTGCTCGGCCAACAGCAAGACCCTGCCGAGCAGGCACAAGCCTTGGAGTGCTTTCAGTAGTCTTTTGCAGGGCAGGCCTGCTGGGCAGCCCTCAGTTCACCCTGGGGGCGAATTATTCCAGGGCGCCACAGGCGGGCGACCCGTGGCACTTAGTCAACTCCCATCAGTGGTCAATGACATAATCACGTCGCCTAAACACCGGGAGCAATACAAAGGCCGCAACGGCCACAACAATCAATGGGACACCTTGCAAAAATTTGTTAGAAAATGAATAATCATCACAATGATAACAGGATAGTAGAAACAGGAACCGGACACAACCCAAGTACAAGCAATTATAGACTCTTCTAGACTCACCTTCCCAACCCGCACACAAATACCCACAACACCGCCTACTGACACAAGGAGAGGGTCTAGTAGGAATAATCATCATACGCATATGAAGCATTAGGAGATCCAGAAAAGTACGACACACCCTCAAAAGACTCTTGAAGAGAAAACTCCTTTGGACCGTCACTTTGTAATCCCCTAGAAATTCTAACGCGATACAGTGGCGGAAACACTGTAGAGTCGGGATTAAAACACACTGTAACTATGTCTTAGCAAATTAAATTGGTAAAGTCAAACATATGCCATAAATAAAAATGGCTAAAATTTAAAACAATCCACAAAGAGGTTAAACAATCCTTAAGACATAATTATTAAAAAGATCAAGCAGGATCCAAGACTGCTCGTTAGCCCACACCCACCGGAAAACAAACACGTATACCTGCCATGTTAAAACATAACAGCCACAATCAGTGGGGAGCAACGTCAACGTTCTCCCAGCCGTATAACAGGATTTTAAAACTGTAATTACTACTATAGAAAATAGTAAAAATGAAAAACATTAAAACATTATACTGAAAATAAATTTTCAGTGAAAAACTTCACGTATCAAAACAATTTAATAAAAACGAGTTTTCCGAAGAAAACCTAAAACATTTGCCAACCTGCAACCAAATTATATCGATAATAATAAAAATATTCAAAATGGCGTTATGGATAGGATTAGGGTAGAATCTAGACTTTCACTAGGACAATACTAAACTAGCTTCGAGAATTTAGTCAAAACAAATCAGACTTCGGTCTCTAACTAGGCAACTCAACTATAACAGGACTGCGTGCAGCGATGTCCTGGCTTAAGTAATGTACACCCCTCCTGGACACCAACTGTAATCCAGTTCAACCCGACGGCGACTTACACGATGTGATATCTAAGTTTAACGTCAAAATATACACACTCCTGAACACAAACCATGCTCAGTTCAACGACCAATGTGTCTCAACATAGACACACCAGCTTTATAGTTGATGGCAAAACGTACATCCCAGACTATATTACTCTAAACCCACACTTATCCTTATCCCATAACTCCAAAACAAAGCCATTATCGATATTCAAAAGATATAATCATCATAATAATAAGAGAACAAAAGGAGTAATCACAATAATCTTAAAGAGGAAACTTTTTATTTTAGGAAACTTCTATTTTTAGAAACTTACTAAAAATAGCATCCTATGAAAATAGCAAAATATTAGTTTAAACTAATACAACATTTTTAGTAAACGATATAGATTTATAAAACTAGTACTTTCGGCCTTAACGATATTACTTATGAAAGTGAGAGTATTTAGATTTATGAAATTATTGAAAAACCATACAAGTGTTTACAAAATAATTAAAAATGTCTTAAACACTTTAGTACTACTAATTAGGGTGTTTCCAAAATTTATAAAACTAAAATTCCCTAATTATTATTTGTTACGACAATACGAACATAAATAGGATTTTACGGCAAATGTCAAATTAAATCCTTTAACGTCTTTTATTTAATTAAACCAATGAATATATTTAGAGTATGTTAAGGGATGATTTAACTCTTAAAGTTTCAGATTTAAACACTTTCAAAATTGCTGGAAAAATAATTCTTTTAGGCAAGACGAAGCATTTTAACGATAAATCACAATTTGTCCGAAAGCCAATACTTATTAATTAAAGACTTTAATAAATAGTAAAAAAATTACGTAAAATAGTTAAAACATATTTATGGACATTCTGTCCAGAAAAGAAAATTTTCCAGAATCCTAAAACTCGGTTTTTAAAGCGTTTTCTCGTTAATCGTCTAATCTCGACAATAACGATTAATAAAAATAGTAATTCCAAAACGATTTACGTATTAATATCCAAAAAATATTATTACACTTTAAAATCCTGATTTTCCAGAATATAAATTTTTCAGATTTTTCCAAGATTCCAGATTCAACAAATTCCATCAAAACCGTCATTTAAACTCATTTTCACAATTAACGATTTCATTAATAAACTTATCGTTCCCAACGTTTTATTAAGGCACTAAAAATCATAAAAACACATTTTATTATGAAATCATCAGAATCATAATTTTTTTTCCAGATTTAAACCAAAGACCAGAAATCAAGAATTTAAACGACAAACACGGTTTTAACGATAAACGATGATTTAAAGTGATTAATTAATTCATCCACTTAACAATTCCATAGAATTATGAAAAAATTCAGAAAATTATATTTCATCATAAAGTTTCACCACGTCAAAAATCAGATTTAAATAAAAATTTTAAGTACTAGAACTAAAAATTGACTTTTAATCGTTTTTGTCCGTAAACGGTAATAATTCAATAATCGATAACTAAAATATTAGAAAAATACTAAATTATTAAAAATCATCAAAAACATCATTTTTACAGAATATAAACATATATTACATGTTTAGGCCGAATATTACGATTTTACAAATTAATATGACGATTTAATCGTTAATCTCGTAAAAGCGATAAAAATATCGAAACATGCAAATTTTCAACTTTTAAAAATTTTCCAGATTATATGACATACATATATTGTCAAAAATAAAATTATAATAATATACATGCAATTACACAAATAAAATCACGAAATACCGAGTAACATCGACGTTACCTCCAGTCCAAATCCGAGTCTACGATAAATTCGTCGGCTTCAGGGTCGACTAAGAATCCTTAACAAAGGGAAAAGATAGACGATTAATTTGGAGATGAAAATGGGACGATCAAGACTCGATTTTGAGACAAATCTAGGCTGGAAAATCTGCTGAAACTCAAGGCCAAAGGAGAGGAAAAAGGTGATGAATAATTTTTTTTTAAAAGAATGAATGAAGGGAGAATGGATGGTTTCATATGTTTGAATAATATTAATATTTGATGAAAACAAGGTGAAACTAGACTAAAATATCCAGCCAAAATGAAGAGAATGGAGCATGAAGAGTTTGTGCATGAGTCATCCCATTAAATGGTTGTGAAGAATTATCTAATTTCTTAAATCATTTTTATAAAATGAAAGGTTATAAAAAATGTAATGGGTGAGTCACAAGGGGGTGAGTCGGTCAAAAACATGGGAAAATATCTCAAATGATTTGTAAGTTGATAAAAATAAGAATCGTAAAATAGTTAAAGGTATTTCAAAGCAATTCGAGTAAACCTCGCGTAAGAAGATACTTATTTACGAAACTTCATAATAAAATCATTAATGGCTAACTTTTCGTAAATAAAAATATTTCTAGGTTGAAAATATTATATAAATATATTCAGACACTTGTAGGAAAAGAAATAATTTAAATCCAAGCTTAAAAACGTTAAATCGTAGAAAATAGAATTCCTCGCGGAAAATTAATTAGTTTACGAAGGAAATTTAATAAACAAATCTAAAAGAATTAAAACCTTTTAAAAAATAAAAATAAATATCATTAAACTCGAAAATGAAATTAAAGTTGGAAATATGATGAAACACAAGGCCGACAGTGACAGAGTTATGACGAAGGCATAACGGAAAAGATAAAAATGGTAGGAAAATAGCGGGTGTTACACACTTAACGAGAGGGCGTAGTCTGACTCAATCTCACAGAGGTCGTATATCGTACGACCCTCATGCAATGTATAGTGCGCGTACTCCCATACTCCCCTTCTTCCTGACTTAGACTTTGTCAGTCGATATTCACCGGGTCCTAGAGGTAGGTCCCAATTGTGGTGAATGAGGATGGTGGTGCGGTGTGTGTTGGGTACAATTAAAGCACGTCCACGGCTAATATAGACGAGGCGATGACATGAAAAATCCAAGTAGGGAAATAGGTATCGTCAAGCCAAATGTAGTTGTCAAGCGGGGTGAGGTGTTTGGTCGAGTATCCCAATTTGTTCGCTATGACCATCACAAGACCTCCACAATCTAAGGAGGGGCGTTGGGTATTGATGATGCGTTGAAAGTGTAACGCCACAACGATGGGTAGGTCGAGGGAACTCGAGATACCGACTAAAGAGTCAAGGACTAATTGCAAGACGCACATGTTAAGAGAGTATATGTTATTGGCCGAGGGCACTAAGCAATGTGAGAGGATTTCGCAAAAGTAGCGAATGGTGGGGTTACGTATCTCGGAAGCATAGGATAAATTGGCTGAGTAACCTCCTTTACATCGTGAGATTCGTTTCCAAAAATATCTCCTCGATACACAAGCTTGAATATTGTCCGAAGGTTCTCCGAGTCCGGTACCCGAAGAGGGTAGGCCTAGTGCCACTACTACAAAACATGACATAGACATGGGTCGTTTAACTAATAGACATGGGTTTCGCGACCCATGTTAAGTTGAGTGACATCTATTGTCCAATACTTAGACATGGGTCGTATGTCCTATGTCTATCTAAAACATAGACATAGGTTTTTCAATTAACCCATGTCTATAAAAACTATAGACATGGGTTTTTTCCTCGCCCTATGTCTATTATAGATATAGACATGGGTTTTTTGTTCGCCCCATGTTTATTGTCACAGTACAAACATGAGTTTTTTGTCTGCCCCATGTTTATTGTCATAGTAATCAATCCGAAAAAGCGAAAAAGATATCAATTATTAATGCTTTCCGTATTTTTATAAGAAACTGCAATCCAACCGAAACCAAAATAAATCTTATAAATTGTACAACACCCAATTGGACGATCAAACGTTCCATATTTCATAAAAGTAGTCATCATCCCAAACAAATAAATAGCTAAGATAAAAAAACTACACAAGTATGCGATGTACCAATAATAAAATCTCTTCCTACTACAACCAATCTTTTTAGCTAATACATTGAATACCACATGCATGTCTCATACTTCTAATTTTGAAGATAATAGTTAGCCCACAAATCGCGAACCTCATCGATGTCTTCTTATGAATACATGGCAATTACTTTGAAGTGCTGCAACAATTTCAATATAATTGAAAGCGAATACTTCAAGAACATAAATACTTTGATTATAACATAGAAAAAATGTGTATGTGCTCGAAGTCTTATTACCTTATCAATAGTTCCTTTCAAATTAGAAGAAGTGATTAAGTCAGTCATGTACTTCATTATGTAGTAGCCACATTCTGTGTTACCCGGCTGACAAGCACACTATAGCAACATATATACCAACATCAGCAATTCAATCACAAACAAGAACCAACAAGGCAACATGCATCAAATCCGATCAAATTATCATACTCCCACCATTTTTTATGTTCCTTCTAGGTTTTTTTTAAGATTTGCGAGGAGTATTTAATTGAAACGGGACTAAACATAAAAAATGAGGGAGTACCAAACAAGCTTATGTCTCACACATACATTGAAGTGTAAATGTTTCACCTGAAGCCAAACAAGTGACAAATTAAACATTACTACTTTGCTGCAACAAGTGACAAATCAAACAATACTTACATCAACTTTCACCCATTGTGGTGCTTTAGTACTCTTTCTTGTACCTCCACCATATCCGTACGCCCTTATCGACCTATAACGAGATAAGAAAGATCAAATCAATATAATAGAATAACCTAAGTTGTCTTTTATGAACATTATTGTTAGAATTAGCAATAACATGTTGGGACAAACTCACGTATTAAGTAGAGCTTTATATCCCGAAGGCTCAAACTTTCCTAGTGGGTCAAACCAATACACATGATTATGCTCAATAATATCCAATATTATAAGCACCCAATGATCCCTGATAACAAAAAAAAGTACTTACTTATTATAACTTAATCAATAATGAAAAAAAGTACTTCCCTGATAACTTCACTTAATCAATAACAAAAATTAACTTCACTTAACCATGTATTAGAATAAAAAAGTACTTACTTGTTATAAAATGGAGCCAAATATATGGGTTTTCTTCCTTTGTTCATGAACTGATGGATGTACGTCGTCATCTCATTGGTAACAAATTAGGACATGCTTATGGTAATTATATTATATACTCATTTTAGATTTTTAGATTTCTTATGGTAACAAATTAGGACTGGTTTGTTAAATACAATTTCTGAGGGTATCTTAGAATGCAGGTTATTATTCCTGGACAGATTCAAGTACTGTAACTTGGAGAGAAGTCCCATTTCTGGTGGGATATCTTCTGTCAGAACATTCCTAGACAAGTCCAACACCATCAAAAACTCAAATAATCGATTCGACCCTGTTGGTATGGTGCCTGATATCATGTTACCCGACAAATCCACGACTTCCAACCCCATACCAAACACTTCGTCAGGAATGCTCCCGTTCAACACATTATTCCTAAGCTTTAATGTTTTCAGCTCAGTACAGTAGGCCATTGAAACGGGTAAATTTCCGATGATTTTGTTGTTTGACAAACACAGAAACTGGATCGATCTGAGAGCACCCAATGAAACAGGTAAAACTCCTGACAAACCATTATTTGAGATATCCAAATGCTGCAAATTTATCAGAATTTCAACCTATTCAGGAAGTTCACCAGTTAACAAATTATCGGCTAAGTTCAGGAAACTCAATGAGGTTAGCCTGCTGAATGAAGTGGGTATTTCTCCATTAATGAAGTTACTGCTAATATCAACTTTAATCAAATGAGGGCATAAACCAATATCAAAAGGCAATGATCCTGAAAATCGGTTGCCTCGCAGATGAAGTTCCTTCAAGTTATGTAAGTTGTGTACACCAGTAGGAAGATCACCCGAAAGTAAATTGTTTGACAGGTCTAACAGTCTAAGCCTACTCAAAGACCATAACCCAGCATTATCGAAAAAAGGGTTACCAGTAAAATGGTTGTTTGACAGGTTTAACCCACTCAACACACTACATTTACTACCAAGTGTACTGGGAATCGGACCGTCTAAGAAATTTGATGATAAGGAGAGGTACCTTAGAGTTATAGAGAGCATGGTGGGGGTCGACTAGCAGCCGTGTGGGCTGGAGGTTGACCTTTTTACTTGCAATTTCCAGTTTGGCTAACATAGGATCAAACTTTTGTACGCTAATCTTTTCCCCTAGTCTGTTTTTTAATCACATCCAATAGTGCAAGTTTTCACTGGTTTTGTCCCCCCCCCCCCCCCCCCCCCCCCCCCCCCTCTTATGTTTGTTCAGTGTTGTTAGTTTATTGTTTTGTGTTGGAAACATGGAGTCATTTCAAATGGCATCATTTCAGTTCTATTAAGCTCATCTCGTCTAGACCAATTCAGTCCAGTTCAATCTTGTTACGTCCGTTTTATTTCACTTCGGTGACTTACAGAGGAGACGATTGATTACTGAAATACAAAGGAAGAGCCGATCGATTACAGAAATACAAAGGAGGAGGCGATTGATTACTGAAATACAAAGGAGGAGGCGATCGATTACCGAAATAAAGAGGATGAGGCGATCGATTAGCTTAGGAAACACAGAATACAGAAAACAGAAATTAACTAACAATAAAGAAATTAAATAAAAAATCCTAAACGAAAAACAAAATCAATCAAATTCTTTAAAGAACTAACAAACAACAAACAAAATCAAACTAACTTCACAAACTCAAAAAATCACAATTAATTTCAGAAGAACAAACAATCGATAACTCATCTCCTTTCACAAGTGCCGCTCCGAGTATCCAAATATAATATACTAAAGCCTCAAAACTCGAACAATATCATCCTAAGAAGTAAACTGAATACGCATACAAAATCACTCGTAAATCCGACTCATCCAACCCGTTGTTTTTAGGGTAATGAACCCATTTTTTTGACCCGTGAGTCGTTATGATTTGTGAATATACCGTCACTGGTGCCATTTTAACGCTATTTGCCTATTTGGGGGGGGGGGGGAAACAACGTCAATTTGACACCTCTTTGTGAGAGGTCTCGTTCTAAATTTGACTCCACCCGTAAATCCGACTCATCCAACCCGTTGTTTTAGGGTGATGAACCTTTTTTTTTTACCCGTAACTCGTTATGAATATACCGTCACTGGTGCCATTTTAACACTATTTGCCTATTTGTGGGGAAACAACGTTAATTTGAAATCAGCTGAGACTATCATTTGATTAAACTTTTTTTAATAATAAACAAATACATACCAAGTTTCTCAAGTTTGGAATCTCAGAGTTCAGTATTGGAATCTACTCTAAAATATTTCTCAAGTTTCCTACCAAGTTCTGGCCTTCTGGTAACGGCACTGAATTTTTCTTTTATCATCAGGTATGTGTTATCATTAGTCTAGTCTAGAAATTAATGATAACACATACGTTTGTTCAGATAACACATACCGTTTCAGTTTCAATTTCAATTTCGTAACGCTACCATTTTACGACTATCAATTTCAATCACAAGAAGCTAAGCATGTAACGCACTACAATAACAACAAACACTAGCTAATTGATCGAGAATCGCATGAACATAAAGAATTCAAAATCCGAAGCATGAGTATATGATATCAATCGACGAATTGAAAAAATCGTAAATCATACATCGTAAAAATGCAGATTAGAATTGAAAAAAACAAACTGAGTATTAGCAGATGAATTGAAAAAAACAAACTGAGCTTAACGTAATTTAATCGACGAATCAACAAACGAAAATCAAACTGACTCATCACAATTTCACAAATCAAAAACCCTAAAACCCCAAAATCGAATATAAAAGAACAATAACAGAGGAGGCGACGGATTACTGAAGGAATTGAAGAAGAAACTTACGGATTGAAGAAGCATACGCGTGAAATCAGGATTGACGGATTGAAGAAGCTAGCAACTGCCGGATTAGGAGTGACGGATTGATGAAGCCTAGGCGTGACAGAGAATCAGAATTGAAGCTTATTAAAGGTTGATTGAAGGATTAGGATTGAAGATTATTGAGTATGCCGGAGGATTAGGGATTAAGTATGTTGGAGCTTAGTTTTCGTTTCATGGCTGAGCTTCGAGTTCTATATGGCCGAGTTTCGATTATTGAAATGCAAAGGGGAAAGAAGGCTGCGTAGGATTTAAGTTTGCTAGTTTAGTAAGAGTAATAAAATATTATTAGTTTATTAGGACTAATACAATAGACATGTGTCACTACTTTATTAGTATTACATCAATATACATGGTTTCCTATATGCCCTACATCTATTCATATATTAGAGACATAGGTTTTACTTTGACCTATGTGTATAATTTATAGACATGGATTTTAATTTTGACCTATGTATATTTTCTTTTATATACATAGGTTTTTTAAATAACCTATGTCTATTAAAAATAGATGTGGGTTTCTCTTTTAACCTGTGTCTATTAGGTCATGTCTATGACTAATTTTGTAGTAGCGAGGCCGAACTCGGGAATGGTCAGTCTATGTGGTTTGCCAAATAATCGAAATTTAATTACTCTAGGTGTGGTCAGGTTGTCAAGTGCAAAGGTTCCTAGAAACTCACATGTTAGGTCTTTGTATGTAGATCTCAAGGCTAAGGAGTTCGCTAGTTCTGGTTCGCGACGATAACTCTGTAATATCGTCGACATTACCCAAATTTGTCATTGTGTGAGGGCAAGGCCATCTAGTACTCTGAAAGATCTTTTCAGAGAAGGTACGAGATAATGAGGTATTAAGACAAGGTAAATTGGTAGATTTAGAAGATTTAGAAGTTGAAGGCATACCTAGTTTCCGATAAGCTTGTCTTGACCTTGTTTCCATGATGATAGATTTGCAAGATTGTTCCGAAATAACTTCGCTTCACCTCTTCAAAACCCGATAATATTCACCAATTAAAGTGGAATGGAATGGAGGTATGAAGATGGTTGTGTTATGGAAGGTGGTATGTTAATGGTATGAGGAGTGATGAGGTGAAAAGGGAAGTGGGATTGAGGTGATATGTATAAAGGTTTTGTGGAGGGAAGGCAAAGTTTGAAAGGTTTGATTGAAAATATTTGGTGTTTGTAATTTGGAGGAAAATAAATGTTGTATATTTGGGGAGGAGGGAATTGAATTTTGTAGTGAGTGAGTGGTGATGGGTGATCCGGCCAAGTGGGCGGGTGAAGTTTCATCCGGTCATGCATCATCGGGTTAAGTTTCACCCGACGGGTTCTCGTAAAAATCCATCTGCAAATTTTTTCACCGCAGGGCGAAGTTTCACCCTGTGAAATCTCATGGGGCGAAGTTTCGCCCGACGCTTTCTGGACAATCCTGGCAGTCTTGGCAAATTCTGGGATTTTATCGTAGGACGAAATTTCGCCCGGTCAAATCTTTATCGGGTGAAGTTTCACCCGTCGGAAAGTTTTCAGCAATAATCCCAATGGCGCGGCAAATTTTCATCGGGTGAAATTTCACCCGACGGAAATGCTTCAATATCTCACCGGGCAATGTTTAGCCCAATGGTCTTGTATGCTCCAAATTTTCGCCTTGCCAATTTAAGGCTTTTCAATGATCAATTAAAGTTTCAAATAATGACACGACTCACATTACATTATCAATTTCTCCCACAAACATACTTGTGGTCTTTAAATTAGCTCCATAACTTCCTCCAAAAGCTTGATGATCATCCAAATATATGCTCCGAGTTGAGATTCAACTTCATCCATCCACTCAAAGCTAACAAAACTAATTAAAACAAAGTATATGGTACATATTTACAAGGTGGTTGTTGAGGATACCACCAAACATACATCAATTTTGAGGAGAGGGTTAATCAACGCTCCCAAATGGGAGCTCACCGACTTTGACGATAACAAAGGTCTCACGAACGTGACCGACATGATATATCTTTAAGCGTTGTCCATTAACCATAAATTTCCCGATTTCCGGGCTAGAGCACTTAATGGATCCATATGGTTGTACCTTGGTCACTTCAAATGAACCCGAGTATTTTGACTTTAACTTACCGGGGTAAAGATTAAAACGAGAGTTGTAGAGGAGTACCAATTGTCACCAACAGAGAAGTCCTTACGAAGGATTCTAGCATCATGCCATTTGCGTGTTTGGTCCTTGTAGATTTTTGAATTTTCGTAGGCTTCAACTCTTAGCTCTTCTAACTCTTGTAGTTGGAGAAGGCGGTTATCTCCAACAACTTTAATTTCTCGTCAAAGTGTAGCTCTTTAATAGCCCATTTCGCTTTATGCTCTAGTTCCACCGGCAAGTGACATGCTTTGCCATACACAAGTCTATAAGGAGTGTTTCCAATCGGTGCTTTGTAAGCCGTTCGCAATGCCCAAAGGTTGTCATTCAACTTCAATGACCAATTCTTTCGATGTGTATTCACAACTTTTTCCAATATTCCCTTGATTTGTCGATTCGAAATTTTGGCTTGCCCATTTGATTGTGGATGATAGGCTAAGGACATCTTGTGTGCGTGATACCATATTTCCGAAGAAGGTGTTCAAACGTGTCCTTCCTAAAGTGAGAGTCTTCATCGCTAATTATGGCTCTAGGCATACTGAATCTAGGGAAAATCACATTCTTGAAAAGTTTAATTACCACCTTTGAATCATTGGTAGAGGAAGCTACGACCTCGATACATTTTGAAACATAGTCAACCGCGACAAGGATGTATTTGTTGCTGAGCGAAGATGTGAACGGTCCCATAAAGTCAATGCCCCAAACATCGAACAATTCAATTTCGAGGATGGGTTGAAGAGGCATCTCGTTCCTTTTCGTTATATTGCCACATCTTTGGCAAGCGTCACATGCAAGAATGAAGGTTTGAATATCCTTAAACATGAAGGCCACCAAAACCCGCTTTGGAGGACCTTGGCAATTGTCTTTTGAAGGGCGAAATGTCCACCATAGGAGGTCGAATGGAGATACTTCACAATATCAAATCCTTCATCGGTCATGATACATCGACGATAAATACCATCCATGCATCGGCGAAATAATTAAGGTTCATCCAAATAATAACGTCGAGCTTCATATCTTAGTTTCTTTCTCTCTTGCTTCAAATAATCGTCGGGAATGTGGTTGGACACTAGGAAATTGACGATATCCGCACACCAAGGTGTAATAGCTTCAATGGCCATCAAAGACGCGTCTCTCGTTGCTTCGTTGATGGGTATACCATCATCTTCATTACCACTTCCATTAATCGCTAGTCTACTAAGGTGGTCCGCTACCAAATTCTCGGATCCGGCTTTATCTTTGATTTCAATGTCAAATTCTTGTAGAAGGAGCGCCCACCGAAAAAGTCGGGATTTTGTCTCCTTTTTGGACATGATGTAGCGATCGAATTGCCGCATAATCGGTATGAATAATAACTTTAGAACCGGTAACATATGTTCGGAATTTTTCCATAACGTAGACAACGACGAGCATCTCTTTTTCGTTAGTGGTATATCTCGATTGGGCTTCATCAACGGTTTTACTTGCATAATATATCACATGCAACTTCTTGTCAACGCGTTGGCCTAGAACGGGACCAACGACGAAATCGGAAGCATCACACTTGATCTCAAATGGAAGATTCCAATCGGGTGCTTAGATAATTGTGGCGGTAATGAGAGCGGTCTTTATTCTGTAAAAGGCTTCAAGACACAAGTCATCAAATACAAAAGGTGCATCTTTCATAAGAAGAGAAGTCAAAGGCTTGACAATTTTAGAAAAATCTTTAATGAAACACCTATAAAAGCCGACGTGACCTAGATAACTCCTCACCCCTTTGACATTTGTTGGGGGTGGCAAGTTCTCTATCACGGAGACTTTGGCCTCATCCACTTTGACACCTTTGTTAGAAACAATATAATCGAGGACTACACCTTGTTCTACCATAAAAGGACATTTTTCCCAATTTAGAACATGTCTATATTCCTCACAACGAGCTAACACTTGATCAAGATGAATGAGACAAGAATCAAAACAGGTGCCATGGACACTAAAATCATCCATAAAAACTTCCATGGACTTTTCAATAAAATCGGAGAAAATTGCCATCATACATCGTTGAAACGTTCCTGACACATTACACAATCCGAATGGCATCCTACGGTAGGGATATGTGCCATAGGGACATGTGAAAGTAGTTTTGACTTGGTTATCAGGGTGAATAGGAATTTGGAGAAATCCCGAATGACCATCGAGGAAGCAAAAATAAGAATGACGCGCTAGTCGTTCAAACATTTGATCAATAAAGGGAAGGGGGAATGATCTTTTATGGTGGTCGCGTTAAACTTTCGAAAGTCTATACACTTACTGTAACACCACAGCCACCACTTGTGGACTGTGGTATCACTTATGATTCTCAGCAGGTCGTGTACTGGCCCCACAGATCAACACAGGTCTTTTCCAGTGCATTTTGACATCACTCATGCGCATCCCGGAACCTTCCCAAGAGGTCACTCATCCTTAGACTACTCTCAGTCAAGCACGCTTAACTGCGGAGTTCTTTTGCATGGACAACCAGAAAAGAAAGTAAACTTTGTTGACATGAGTGGTACTATCAATCCCTTTAAACACTCATCCGAGCCTCTCAAACCATATCCAATACACGCTCCTCTGAGAACCATATCCAATTTATACTCTTTAAACTCGGGGTATTACAATCACTCCCTCTTAGCAACGTCCTCGTGACCAGTTGACCCCAGCCAAGCCTCAGGATCCACCCCAGCTAGGTTGATGATCATGGTACTCGTGACCAGTTGACGATCATGGTACTCCTGACCACATGATCACCACATTGTCGTTGGGTTTCTCTGATACCATTTAATTGTAATACCACAGCTACCACTTGTGGACTGTGGTATCACTTATGGCGCTCAACAGGTCGTGTACTGGACCCACAGATCAACACATGTCTTTTCCAGCGTATTTTGACCTCACTCATGCGCATCCTGGAACCTTCACAGGAGGTCACCCATCCTTAGACTACTCCCAGCCAAGCATGCTTAACTGCGGAGTTCTTTTGCATGGACAACCAGAAAAGAAAGTGCACTTTGTTGACATGAGTAGTACTATCAATCCCTTTAAGCACTCATCCGAGCCTCTCAAACCGTATCCATTACACGCTCCTCTGAGCACCATATCCAATATATGCTTTTTGTTGAGTTAATTCACACCGACCTAGCTTACTTCAAGAGTACTATGAGTAGAGGAGGTAAATTTTATTATGTCACTTTTATTGACGATTACTCAAGGTACACTAAGATGTATTTGCTTAAGAATAAAAGTGAAACTGAAGAGGTATTTATTAAATACAAAGCTGAGGTAGAAAATCAACTTGACAGGAAGATTAAAAGAGTCAGGTCTGATAGAGGTGTTGAATACGGCTCTAATTATTTAATAGATTTTTGTGAGAAAAATGAATTAATACATATGCCAATCCACCTTACCAACCTTAGTCAAATGGAGTAGATGAACGTAAAAATAGAACTCTAAAAGAAATGATGAATGCTATGCTTTTAAGTTATGGCCTTTCTGACGATATGTGGGGGAAACAGTGCTTTCAGCTTGTCACATTCTTAATAGAGTACCCCATAAGAAATTAGACAAGACACCCTAAGAATTTTGGAAGGGTTATGTCCCTAACTTAAGTTTTCTTAAAGTGTGAGGGTGTTTGGCTAAACTAGGCTTACAGCTAGTTTTAAGAGGCATACTGTAGCACTTAAGACTTATTACTGCATTTTCATTGGTTATGCTTAAAACAGCGCTGATTATAGATTCATGTCATTAATGGACCGTCTATTTCTGAGGCGAGAGACGCCGAGTTCTTTGAGCATGTTTTTCCTTTAAAGAAAGATGTTGATTCACCTTCTAATTTGTCTTATATGTTTGTTAATCCTGTTAATAGTTCTACGCATGTTAGTAGTAGTATTGTTGATGATCATGCTACTGAACCTAGAAGGAGTAAGAGGCTTAGAATTGAAGAGAACTTTGGGAATGATTTTGTCACAACGTTCTTAACTGAAAATGCTTGTGGTGATTGTGCTTGTTATGAATTTATTTTTGCTTATATAATAGAAGATGACCCAAAAACTTATGATGAAGTTGTGAGATCTATAGACGCTAATTTTTGGGAAGAGGCTATTAAAAATGAACTAGATTATATTGTTTTTAATCAGACTTGATAGTTGACAGATTTACCTAAAGCTTGTAAACCCATTAGTGGTAAATGAATTTTCAAAAGAAAAAATGAGACCTGACGGTACAATAAAAAAATTTAAAGCTAGACTTGTGGTTAGAGGGTTTACACAAAAGAAGGATATTGACTATTTTGACACTTGCCCGTGACTAAAACTTCCACCATTAGAACTCTTATTACTTTGGCTTCTATTCATGATCGTGTTGTTCATCAGATGGATGCTAAAACTATTATTTAATGGTGACCTAAAGGAAGAGATATATATGTCACAACCCGAGGGGTTTGTGGTAAAGCGTCAGGAGAGTAAGGTGTGTAAACTGAGAAAATCACTATATGGTCTAAAACAAGCACCTAAACAGTGGTATGAGAAATTTCACAACACTTTAGTTGAAGATGGCTACATAACTAACAACTCTGATTCATATGTGTACTTTAAGATGTTTGGATCAGACTGTGTGATTATTTTCTTGTATGTTGATGACATGCTAATTTTTGGTAGTAATTTATTTGCTGTAAATAAAACCAAACAATTTTGAATAGTATAGACCCCGTGCAATTATGCACGGTGTTAATAAAAAATTAAGAATCCAATATTTTAATTTTAAATGTATATATTAACTGACAACCGTGTACTTCAGATATAAGAAAATATTTTTAAAATTGTAAAATTAATCAAGAAAATTAAAGGCTTGAAATGACATTAAATGATATTTTAGTGAATATAATGTCGATAATGTATATACTTCGTATATGTCAGCTCGTAACTCGACATGTTCACTTTTGCTTCAATATACCGTAAAATGTATTGAACATTTATTAAAGAATGTATAATAATGATTTTTTTAGTAGTTCACATGTCGTGAAATACCATTTAATATCACGTAAATGAAAATTCATTTTACAAAATGTCTTGTCTCATGTGTATTTTTTGTGTGAGACTATGTGTCCTCATGTATAGTTTGTGAAACATTTTCATATTTAAGGAGTTTAATGATATACTTTGTATTTTGAGTATTGTTTTAAAATTAAATTAAAAAAAACTCATTTTGAAAATAAAATTTCAACTCTGAATAATCAATTTTTTTGTCTCAAAGTTAATGTAATTTGTATGTTTGTAAGTATGGTAATAGTAATTTTTTTTTTTTTTGAGGGGAAAACCGAGACGGATTTTATATTATAGTAATTTGTACAATATATTACATACATATGGTAATTTGGTATATGGGTATATATAAATATGGGTCTATATATATTATTTGTACAATATTATATATGATAATACTATTATTTTGTACAAATTAATTATGGTATTATTATTTAATATACTTACCATATATATATGTGGGAAAATATATTGGGCGGGAAAGTTTTTAGTGTGGTGTTGACACGTAGGCATATTTCTAACTTCTCATATTCCTTTAGTAGAAGAGAGATTTTATCATCACAATTTGAGACGAAAGACTTAGAAGAAGCCGATGTTATTCTTGGAGTCAAATTGATTAAAAACTCAAATGGAATATCCTTAAGTCAATCTCATTACGTGGAGAAAGTGTTGAAGAAATTTGATAGCTTTAGTACCCGCTAGAACTCCTTATGGTGCTAGTATACCTTTACGTAAGAACTTGAGTGATAGTGTTTCCCAAGAAGAGTATACTAAAATTATAGGGAGTGTGATGTTTCTCATCAACTGTACTCGACCAGACATTGCTTATGATGTTAGTAGGCTAAGTCGATATACGCATAACCCCGACGGTGAACATTGGAATGCACTTTGACGTTTAATAAGATACTTGAAAGGGGCAGTTAATTCATGTCTGCATTTCGCTAAATATCCTGCTGTGTTAGAAGGATTTACTGATGCAAACTAGATTGTAGGTAATGACAAAACAAGTTCCACAATTTGTTATGTGTTCACCTTAGGTAGTGGAGGAGCTATATCAAGGAAGTCTGCAAAACAGACTTGTATAGCAACCTCGACCATGGAGTCCGAATTTATTGCTCTTAAGCTGGCAAGTCAAGAAATAGAGTGGTTGAGAAACTTACTAGTTGGCGTGCTTGTGTGTGGAGACAGGTTGCACCAGTCTCCCTGCACTGTGATTGTCAAATAGCCATCAGTATTGCTAAGAATGATGTATACAATGGTAAGGATTAAGGAAAGACATATTCGAATCAGGCATGTTGTGATGAAACAATTCCTGAAAAATGAAGTGATTGCTTTGGACTATGTGAAGTCTGAACGTAATCTTGCAGATCCTTTCATGAAAAGATTAACGAGGAGAGCAGTCATAGAATCGTCGAGGGGAGTGGGGTTGAGGTCCTTAAGTCAAGATTAGAGTATGAATCTTGATGGACTATAGAGCTTACATTTCTATGGCAATACACGATCCATAGCCAATTTTGGTGGTGCTTTGAGACGCACTTGATGAATTGCATGAATAAATGAAGGTTGGACTTATGTCCTTAATGGCTTGTACGAGATATGATATTGAGAAGCACCAAGTCACCTATGTGTGTGTGATGGTTTAGCCGCCATCTAGTTGAGAGTATAAAACTTCTCACTAGAGCACTCACTAGAACCAGGGTAAATGCATGGCTTTAAAAGCGTTGCACTTTGAAATTGCTAAACGACCATTATTTGAAGGTATGATATGTGTTGTGAGGGTCTCAACCAAAGCTCAACTAGGAATTCAAATCGAAAGATATTCACTAGTTGTAAGTAAGTTGTTACCTCATCTCACTAAAACGTCAATTCAAGTCATAAGACATTGAATGTGTAAGTATCCAGTCCTTCCTTACCCAAGATTCTTCTTTCCTCTCTTCTTTTCCTCTTTGTCATCAGTGGGGGATTGTTGGATGATGGCAAGTTGGTGCTTTTTGCCTTTTTCCTATGATTGTTCTTCCACATCGGTGGATTAAGGAGCATATTTGTTTCTTATAAGGCTCCTTTGCCTTTTGGACTTCAGTTGTGAGTCAAGTGGGCCTTTTATGGTGAGTGGTATAGTTTAGGCCTATACAACACACACACACACACACTCGCGTGCGCCTGGCCAGGCTCGAGCATGAGCTCGGGCTCGGGTTCCGGTTCCGATTTGGATAGAGCACCTGCGGTATGGGCTATGCCCGACTTTTACTCTTTTGGGCTTTCGTGTTGGGTTGTATGCCCTGGTTTACTTGTCCAGTAGTGTGGTCCAGGTTCAGAATTGAGTGGTGGCCCAGTAGTGTTGTCCAGATTCGAAATTGAGTGTGAATCGTTTCCATCAATGACTGTTACATTATTTAAAGGCGTCATTAAGACCATTGATTACGAGTAATAATGGCCCTTAATGACTGTCGTTTTTGGAGCTGTTGTAGCCTCCTTAGCCAATTAATACGGCATTCCTCACACACTCTTCAGACACACAAACATACTACTCTTCTCCTCTTTCTCACTTCTAAATCATCTTTTTTTGTTTCCTTTTTCCTGCGTTCGTTTTCCAGGTCGTTCCAAAGTGTTCCTACCTGAGTGATTGGGTCGGTACGCTGCAGTGTTAAACCTTGGAAAACTACCGACGTTGTAGGCGTTAACCACCGTGTCGTGCTGACATAGTTCGGTTTTGCTTTGTTCCAATTCTGTCCCGGTGTCTATTCGGTTCTAGTCCTGTTTGTTGCTCTCGGTTTTTTCTGTCCCGTTTACTGTTAGTCCCTTCTCGGATCCAGTCCCGATTTTGTCATGTTTCTGTCCGTTATTGTTTCATTACGCGACCAACAATATCTGATTATAATAAAAATTCTTTGTATAGTATGTTTTATTTCTAAGAATTGACACTAACATAAGTAAGCAACACGCAAATCACATGTAAATATTGTGGATCATGATGAGTGTTATTTGCGAATAAGGAAAGGACTGTAAACAACACCGAATTGACTGAACGCTTTACTAATAGAACAATTCGATCCTTATTTTAGTGTAGGGTTGTACCAAATTTTCTTTTGAGATAAGACAGTGTTCCTTTAAATTTGCACAGTAAACAGAGATGTAAATATGAAGTATTTTGTGCAGATTATGCTTGTGTTTCCGGATCAAATCAATTCTCTATTATATAGAGATTGAAAAGGCAGGGATGCGAGTTTCTGAAGAGTTGTGACTCTTCGGAATTTCCCACCATATTTTATTTGAATAGATTTGACGCCCCCGTTAGAGGGTATCGTATGAACCCGATACCGTAAATTCACAAATAATTATATATAAGTGGACACTCCGTACTACCCGAACTTATATTATATTATATTGAATTCACACATCTGTAAAATAAAACTCGGGTACAATAAAATGACCTGGTATTTACACTTAAATCACCAACAATGAGCGGAACTTTTTTAATTTTATGCAAATATCTTTGTGAAAGAGGAAGGATAACGAAGGGCTAAAGGTGATTGAAAATGTCATAGCTAAAAAATTATTGTCAACCCTTAATTTCATTGACATTTTAATTTGAGTAAAACGTAGGAACCTCAAGAAAAAAATAGTCTAAATATAGGAATTAAGAAGGCAGCAAATTTGGTGTAACAGAATAAGTTATACTCTTAACCATCCATCAAACTTATAGAAAGCAATAAAGCAAGATTTAGAAAGCCAAAATGGGGTCCTATTTTCAAGAGGAGAAAAAAGCGCAAAATTTGGAACAATTAATTACTTGTGATGAATTTTGTAAAGTTTGCCCATTTCTCTTGCTCTTTTTTTGGTGTATCTCCTCTTTCCATTCCCAAGTCGTCCACCACCACCTTCCTCCTCCTGGGTAAGGAGGGATGATGATGGACAAGAAAAATAAGAAATACCTTATTATTCTTCATTCCTCCTCCCGCTCATTATTCTCGTTCTTGTTATCATCATCATCATCATCCACATCCATGCCGCCTCTTCTTTACTCTTTCGCCCTCGTATTTTTTATTACCTTTTCTTCATCAGTTATTGCTCAGTCTCCCTCTTCAGTCGTCACCTCCTTTACCCCAAAGGATAACTTCTACATTGCATGTGGAAGCAATGAGAAGGTGACAACTCCCGATGGAAAGTCTTTCTTGGCTGACAAGGAAGCGCATGGCCTACTTTCGGCTGAGGATAACTACCTTGTGTCCGACCCCAACACGGCCGCCACCAATAATCTTCCTTCTAAGCTATTTTCATCAGCTCGCGTGTTTATGAAGGATGCCACTTACACCTTCCACTTGCAAGATTCAGGTTGGCATTGGGTTCGCCTTTATTTTTTTCCCCTTGCAACCGATGTCTTCAAGCTTGATACAGCAGCATTCAATGTTTTCACTGATGAGGTTACCCTCCTTCACGGATTTACCACCCCTAATATTACCAAAAAAGAGTATCTAATTCATGTTAAGTCACAGAGATTTTCAATCAGGTTTTCGCCTCAGAAAAATTCAGCTGCATTCATCAATGCTATTGAAGTTTCAACTGTCCCCGATAAATTGATTGCTGATTCAGGGCAGTCTTTGTTTCCTGTGGCTACGTTTGACGGTCTGAACTCTAGCTCTCTTGAAACCGTGTTTCGAGTCAATGTAGGTGGACCTCTTATCACGCCTGAGAATGACACCCTTGGTCGAACATGGGAAAAAGATGAGGAGTTTCTTAAGTCAAAGCCTATGGCCAAAATCGTTAATGTTCAAACATCTATCATCAAGTATCCACAAGATGTAACACCTTACATAGCACCCCAGAACGTGTATGCAAGTGCGGTTGAAATGGCCGAAACAAATTCCTTAGTACCCAACTTTAATGTATCCTGGGAATTCAATGTTGAGAGTGGTTATTCTCACTTAGTAAGACTTCATTTTTGTGACATAGTCAGTACTGTTCTAAATGAGCTTTATTTCAATGTATACATCAACCATAAAACGGCGATATCTGGGTTGGATTTATCCTCATTGACTAATCAATTAGCATCTCCTTATTACCAAGACATTGTTGTAGACTCCTCTTTGATGCTACAAGATAATAAGCTGTCAATTCAAATAGGTCCCGCCATTCTTCCATCGGGGCCTAAAAATGCTATACTAAACGGAGTAGAGGTGTTCAAAATGAACAACACTGCTAGAAGTCTAGATGGGGAGTTTGGCCCTGACGGGAAGGCTAGCGGTGGGACCGGAAAGCACGCAGTTGCAGCTGTTGGATTCGCCATGATGTTTGGAGCCGCGGTTGGATTAGGCGCCATGGTGGTCAAGTGGCATAAGAGGCCTCAAGATTGGCAGAGGAGAAATAGCTTCTCATCCTGGTTGCTTCCTCTGCATGCAGGGGATTCCACCATTTTAGGTAAGAGCAACTATGGTTCAAACCGAAGCAGCATTTTCTCAACGGGAGGGCTTGGTCGTAGGTTTACCTTTGATGAGATCAAGGAGTCTACCAAAAACTTCGAAGCCAGTGGTATCATCGGCGTTGGTGGCTTCGGTAATGTATATATTGGCGTCTTGGATGGCACCCAGGTTAGTCTGTGCTCTAAAATAGTACTCCTTCCGGTTCTTTGGAATTACAACATTTGATTAAAGTACTCTCACAAATCTTAAAAAGTATTGCAATTCCAAAGAACCGAAGGGAGTAGTATTAAAAACTGAAATAGTATACAAAAGCTTAAAAACGCTGAAAGCGGTTAAGCTAGGGGTAAATTAGGAACTTTCAAGTTAGCTAAAGTAATTAGAAGTGTTGGGTAAATTAACTGAAAAGGTAACTAATATTTTCCAAAGTGACATTAAAAAACATAGTTTTATTATTATTGTAATAATAATTAAAGACGGAAACGAAAAACTTTTTAAGTAACTTATTAATTAAACATGCTAGACAGAATGGCTTTCTATTTCAACTAGATTATCTTCAAATTTGCTACCTGACAAACACCTAGAAAAATAATAAGTTGAGTTGAATTTTGCTCAAATAGCTACTTTGACCAAATAAGTTAACTAAAATGGCAATGGCACGCCAAACAGAACCTTAATACGTTCCTCAAACAGTTATAGAGTAAGGGGCTAAACCCTATGTATGTATTGTGTATATTTTCCATGACAAATCCGCATTTTAATCATTTATATTGCCATTTTCAGGTTGCAGTGAAGCGAGGGAACCCTCAATCAGAGCAAGGCATCAATGAGTTCATGACAGAGATACAAATGTTATCAAAACTTCGTCACAAGCACTTGGTTTCTCTAATCGGATATTGCGACGAGAATAACGAAATGATCTTGGTGTACGAGTACATGTCTAACGGGCCTCTACGAGACCACCTCTATGGCAAAAACTTGCCTTCATTGTCGTGGAAACAAAGACTTGAGATCTGCATCGGGGCGGCTCGTGGACTTCACTACCTTCACACCGGATCAGCCCAGGGGATCATCCACCGAGATGTCAAGACTACGAACATCCTTCTTGACGATGCCTTCATTGCTAAAATGGCCGACTTTGGGCTCTCGAAAGATGGTCCAGGCCAGCAAGCCGACCACGTTAGTACAGCAGTCAAGGGTAGTTTTGGCTATCTTGATCCAGAGTATTTCCGAAAGCAACAACTTACTGACAAGTCGGACGTGTATTCCTTTGGTGTGGTGTTGTTGGAGGCATTGTGTGCACGACCAGCCATCAACCCTGCCTTACCCAGGGAGCAGGTGAACCTTGCTGAGTGGGCCATGTCGTCAAAGCGAAAAGGTAACTTGGAAAAGATAATAGACCCGATTCTAGTCGGATCGGTCAACCCAGAGTCGATGAAGAAATTCGCCGAGGCAGCGGAGAAATGTTTGGCTGAGTATGGGAGTGATAGGCCTACCATGGGTGATGTTTTATGGAACTTGGAATACGCTTTGCAGTTACAAGAGGCCTCTCCTGAAGGGAAGACTGACGAAGGAAGCATAGGATCGACATCAGCTCCAGCTCCAGCTCCAGCACCAACATCGACACCAGCAGTGGTAGTGGAGCCTACACCGACAGAAAGTCGCCATGGTGGTGCCATCATTCCCGAAAATGCACAAGGAGTAGACGAGCAATCTGGGACAGCTTTGCTTGCGCAATTTAGTAACCTCAGTGGGAGATAAAAGAGGCTCAGACCATCTATTTTTTGTTTGCTGATGTGAAGCATTTTTTTTCGATAATCATGCTTTCATCTAGCTCTCATTTTGCTTCAGCAGTTTAAATGTAATTTATTATTATAGCATGTTGTAAATCACGATAAGTTGTTCAAAAGGATTGTATGGTACTCGTATGAGTTATGATTGTAAACTTGCTTGTCAAATATAATGCTAATACTTGGTATATATTTCTATTGCTTGACAAATAGAATTAATGTAAATGGGAAATGCATCCTAGATAATATATTGGCACTTACAAAATAAACTTCATCGTTTTTCCTCCTCTTTTTTCATTTAATCATGTCATCTTGTCTAATGTTATGAAAGACACATTGATAGCACGTCCAAACAAAACAAAACAAAACAAAACAGTACACGATCCAGGCGCCCATATGTTGACGGTTTCTTCTTGCATACAACCACGCCGGAAGAGATCGAGGCGAATGCTAAGAAGTGAACTTAAAGAGGAAAAACAAAGAACATCACATCGGCACATCACCATACATACAGTATGCCTATGCCATACCATTGTTCAGGCCAGTTCCAAAGCTAAAACCGGTGAAATTTCACTGAAGCAGTATAGACAACAAAGGCACAGTAATACCGAAATACACTGAGAAAAAGTAGGGGGAAATCACCATTGTCAGTACTCAGTAGTAGTTTTCCAAAATTTCTAATGAATGGCAAGGGAAAGGGGAGACGTACGCTTGTGTCACTGGCTCACTGACATTAAAAGGAAAACTCTAGAACCTGTAAATCAAAAGGAATGTCAAACAAGTTGACGGGAAAAAGGAATGCAAAGGGTTGCGGTTACAGCTAGACTCAATTCGTGCAGCATAGAAAATACCAGCGCCTATAGAACCAAAATCAACGATACCCGTTTCAAGACGTTGGAACAACTGCACTACATAAAATCCGCACGCATAGCATAAGTATTGTAAGCAAATATTCTCAAAAAGATCCTCAGAGAGATGTAAATTTATCAGAAAATCCACCATAATCGACAAGCCAAGCCACCATAAAGTTTTGTGACTTAAAAGTGCCTGTTTCAACAATCTAACATATCTTTCACAACATATGTTCCAACAACAAACCAAGCAACCAAAAACAAGGAGAAAGAAAGCCATGCAACTAGAAAAAGCCAGCCAACCATGTACACGCCCAAGCAAAGAACAAGGAGAAAAGGGGTGAAAGATCGTAAGACAGACGCACTGTCAACCCATTTTCCCTTCCATAAAACAAGAGCCGCCACATCAATCATGTTCCAACTCATTGACCCACCATAACATAGGCGGTTAAGACAATTAGCCGCGAAAGAGTTGCAATTGCACGTAAAGAGGTTGTACGATTTACTCTCATAATGATTCATACTCATGCGCAAAGCATCATCCCAAGATATTGCTGTCCCATATTCATGATGCTTGTACCGCTGCTTGCATGTGTGCGCTGACAAGTTTGGAGGAAAACAGCACTGATAAAAATAAAAATAAAAATCAGATTTATATAATACAGAGTAAATTAGATGAGATGTTAAAACCAGATGAAACCTATAGCTTTAATCATTTATAAAATTATGTCAAGTGCAACAAATTTCTATTTATATATTTGTGTCAAACACATACAGTTTTCAATAGTGCTGGTGTAAACCACATCACATAAGTGTTTCAATTGACATTTTTCGAAACAAGTTGCATTTCACCTCGGAAGTATCCTTTCATGATAAATCATTTTCGTTACAATAAAGGATAGTCACTTGAGTCAGGGTATTAAATCTCGGCCGAGATATCTCGGTATCGGCGGCTGTCGATACGCGAAACACCGAGGTCGATAAAGTGACTTGAGTGATCAAAGAAAATTCATCGATTTCACAAATAACAACAAAAAAATCCCCCTGCCAACTTCAATATCAATAGCTTTTCCTAATTAAACTGATTCTAAAACACAAAAATAAATTAACTTCAACAATCTTTCTATATAAACGGATCAATAGACTACACTACATTTCTCTATAAGATTGACTCTAAGAGACTTTTTAAGAGCAAAATAAAATGTTGGCTTCTAATCCCACAACAATAAAGCATAGAGAGAAATATTGTTCATTGAATATGTTTTCAATGATTCACCAGTAAATTGAAGACTACAACTGTGATATCGAAGAGAGATTCTCTAGTGACACTGTCATGATCTCTTCCAATAAAATTGTACTGACGTATGGAATTGTAGCCCTAAAATTATTAAGATGCAGAAGAAATAAAAGCCTAGTATCAGAACCAATAGGTTAGAGGTACAATTAGAAAATACTCGTAGGTATTAGTGTATTACAAAAAGAATTACCAGTCTTCTATCAAGTTGAAAGTATCTCGCCACCCGTCCAAATGCGAAATTGTCAACATTTATCAGATTAGATCCAGAAAAGTCCAAAACAGAGCCATCCTCGCGACAAATACCAACATGCCCAATAAAAGGTGCCAACCAAGAAACCACGGGAAGTGGGGTCCAAACTAAACAACAAGGAAACCTCGATTTCTTCGAATCAATATCATAAAGCGGCCATAACTCATCTTGCAGGCATCCTTCTTCATCAAAGTGACCCATCGCAGGATCAAGGTGACCCATTCCAGAATCAGCTGATGGTATCATTAAACTTTCTAGATCTTCTGATATTAGTAACCTATTATTAAATCATGCAATAAGATTCATCTACAGCTTCTTTCATTCATCGTCATATCATCAGAGATTTTTTTTTCCAATGCACACTAGAGCATTACTTCAGGCATATCAAATAATAAACACCTGATGCAAGAAAAAAAATCTATAAGACAAAAGATTTAAGAGTTTACAAAAGTGGAAACTTTATTTTGAATAAATCTTAATAACCAATTTCTTCGAGACCCAAATACACTTTTCGACAAGTACTTAATGACGGTTGAAAGGTGCACCAATTAGAGCTCGATATGTTATAATAATAAATATTGAACGTGGACAGAAAAATTGGAGGAAAGGATTTTTGACGTTGGCTTAAATATGAGAAATAATCTATTCTTCAGGACTTTAGAGAGGGTTTGCTTTGAATTAATCACTATTCATGGTATATATTGTTCCAAAGAAAGGATAACGAACGGATTTATCCATGATAGCTACAACCAAAAGAGCACGAAACATTGACAAGTTAGAAGTCAAATCGGTCGATCAATGAGGTCCAAATAAGCTTACACAAAAAGATAACATTTCGTTGTGTCATTCCAATCTACGATAAGGGAATAGCAAGACACTTAGTCCTACCTACAAACATACTAGAGAAAGCATACAAACAAATGTGACTATTCAAGGGTAACTAACGTCCATTTGTCAAAGGCCTAAGTATTCACGGAATTGATGAAATTGAGGAATGAAAATTGGCCATGCCCTTGTCCAGAGGAGAAAGAAACTATCAAGAGATCGTTTGATTCAACAAGATGAAATGGAACAGACTGGAATCAAATACCATTAGACCTGTCAAATGGGTCCCCATGGTCGTGTTTCGAATTCGGTCATTTCGGGTTCGGGTAAATACGAGTTCGTAGTATTTCGAGTTTTGGTCATATTAACGTCTTTTACAAAAGTTTATTTTCTTTACTTCTTTATTATAAATACAAATTTATTCTTAATGGTTTTAATGCTCCAATTTAATATATGATACGGAGTATTAGTAAGAATTACATGTTTGATTTAATCATGTTAAATATATTAGATATCAATACGAAGGACTGATCTGTTGTTACTCGAAACTCGTTACACATATAAATCAAACATTGACCATATTTATTTAATGTTGTCATAATTTTAATAATCGTGTGATAGAAATATGATTTAAAACATATATAAGCATACTCCGTATTTTTTTCTTACAATTGTGAAAATAAATACCGAGTATTACTTATTGTTACTATGTATTTTAAGAAATTTTAGACTATAATATTTATGTTTTAATTAATTTTTTTGTTTATGATTCTTTACTTGGGATAATATCCCGGTTTAGATTTTTTTATCATTTTTATATTAATAGTACTAGATGGATGCCTGTGCGTTGCACGGTTATTAAAACAATTATTGATAAATGTATAAATTTTAATGTATGTTATTAATTTGGTTGTGTATGCAAAAAAAATTGCATAAATTAAATTAACTACTTGAAATTTCACACGGTTGCACCAATAACGTTATTAAATCGACCATAATACTTTCCTTTATAATCATTGACTGTGACGAAGTGGTTAAGATTATTTCAAGTAATGGTCATTTGGGAGAAGTAACACTACTTATCAATGTTTATCTTACGGGGACAATCCCGACGGAAAGAAGTGAGACGACTAGGAAGATTATGATTAATTTTTTAAATATAAAGATTATAATTAAAGTATATAATACTAATATTATTCAAATAAATAAAAATTTAATATTAAAAATAGTTTTTTATTTAAAAAGCTGTAAAAAAATGAAGCATTCGAAATTATTTGTCTCATATTCTGACCATAACCCGATACATGACCCGTATTTGACCCGACCCGGCCGACAGATGTAATGCGTAAATAGTTGCCTCGGTGAAACAAATGATGTTTATAAAACTCTCATGTCCATGGCAATATTAATATGTTCGTGCAAACATTAGGTTTACACATGTCTTTTTACTCGCTAACCATTTGACTTTCCACATCGAATATGTTATATGTACCAAACCATCTCGCTCTAAATTTGACCTAACTCGCAAACCCGTCCTACCCGGCCCGACCTGTTGTTTTTAGGGTCATGAACTCATTCTTTTGACCCGAATCTTAAATGAACCATTTATGGTCATGACCAAGACCGACAGCATTCTCGTGTTAAATAGTAACGTTATTGTTAGACTTGACAAAACATGACCCGAGTTGTAAACCTAACCGTCCAACCTGTTTTTTCGCAGGTCAAGAGTCTGAACCTCCAATCTTGATCCGTTACTCGATATTTTAAATTACAAATATAAATTAATATTTAATATAATACAAATTTTTTTATCTTTTGATAGTAAAATAATTACGGAGTACAAAAATAATTTTAAAAATTCATTGAAATATAGTATGGAGTAGTATTTATATATGATTAAAGAATCTAAAAATAATACTATTAAATTAAATAAAAACTTGATATTAAATTTTTTTTTTTTTACTTAAAAAGCGGTAAAAATTTCGGTGTTCGAACCTATTTTTTAAATTAATCATATATACCCAAGATATATTATTGGAGTAGTTCAGAAAATATTTTTTGTAAAAAATATACTTAAGATTTTTTATTGATAACCAATGACCAATGATACTCTTATTTATAATTACAAAATCCAATCATATACTCCCTCCGTATCTATATGTTCGTCCACTTTATTTAATATATGGGTGGAGTATTATATTAAAAGTGGACGAACATATAGATACGGAGAGAGTATAATTTTTTGATGTGTAAATTTTTTTACTGTTTATATATGTACCGTAATAGATTTACCACTACCACGTACTAAAAAACACATCGTCTTTTTCGAACAAATGATATGAAAGTTATATACTAAAAGAATATCATTTTTCATCACAAATCTAATTATATCATTTTTATAAATGTTTTTACGATAATTTTTTTGTTAAACGGAATGTAAAGGTATTTTACAAAAAAAAAATTAATTTCTCGTAAACTATACTGAAATTAAAATAAATCTAATTCCATTAGGATAAAAAACATTACTTTTAATATTTATAATATTTAAATTGTATTAGGATAAAATTAAAAATAGATCTAATTCTATTGATAAACATTATTTTTAATATTTATAATATTTAGATTTTAATGTTTTAAAAAAGTTGGATTCTCTCACGTCGCTCGAAAAAAACTTCAATTATATACTTATAATATATGATATGCTTTAAATCCAAATTTTCAAATAATATATTTACCTATATTTTCGGGTCGGGCGAGTTCTTACCATAAATATTTGGGTTATTTATTTGGGTTCATACCATAAATTGAAGTCATTATTGATTATAAAATTATCAATGTGCCTTTATTTTTATAATCTTCATATTAGATCTTTTATTTCAATGTAAACAAATGATTAAACATAGTTAAAATATAACTTTTACTCTATATAACTTTTTTGTCAATGTAACTAAGCCAACTAACCCGTGCAGCGCACGGGCTTTAATCTAGTTTTGTTATAATTTTAATAATCGTGTGATAGAAATATGATTTAAAACATATATAAGCATACTCCGTATTTTTTTCTTACAATTGTGAAAATAAATAAATAAATACGGAGTATTACTTATTGTTATTATGTATTTTAAGAAATTTTAGCCTATAATATTTACTACTGTATGTTTTAATCAATTTTTTTTGTTTATGATTCTTTGATAATATCCCGGTTTAGATTTTTTTATCATTTTTATATTAATAGTACTTATATGCTTTAATAACATATTACCTATATTTTCGGGTCAAGCGAGTTCTTACCATAAATATTTGGGTTACTACCAGGTTGGGTCGCTTTAGGGTTAGGGTAACTTCGGGCGGTTATTTTCAGGTTTTTAGGGTCGGACAAGTTTTGACAAGTGGATCAAGTTGGTTAACACAATTATTTTAATGAGCCTGATGATGACAACAAAAAGGTAGCCTATAAGCTTCTACGACATAACAACAAAGATAATATTTCATCAATTCAATAAGATGGCATTCTCGAAATGCTAGAGGTGCTCCAAACCATCCCACAAAATAAGAATTACCGAAAATCAAAACAAAAATTGGTGACTAATCCAAACAATCTCCCTCACAAAAATGGAGAAATAACCCACAACAGTATCATAACATTGACACAAATCCTTGTGCAACAATAGTCTCATGTGGAAAAAAAACCTTCTAAACCCGCAATGCCCAAATTAGGCCCCATTCTTTCCGGTTGAAGCGGACTTAATTATTTGGAGTGATGAACTAAATGGGACCTAACTGAACTGAATTGAACTTAACGGAGTTGGAAATAACTCAACTGGGCTTAACTTAACTAAATGAGGCTATACTTATTTAAACTAAGCTAAATGGGGATGAACTCATAAAGTGAGTTCGAAATATTATATTGTCCTAAACACAAGATGTCTCAACTCTCAATTGTACAGGTGATTTAATTTAATTGATACAACCACACAAAAAATTGCTACACATAAAATATTTCATACCAAAAATGCCCGGCTAGAATATGTAAAAATTGATCTGACAATGAACTCAAGTGTATCCCTTTTTGTGGTTTATAAGCGTTGTTGTAATGGTGTACTATCAATAATTGTTACACGAAAGAAGATATAATTAAAAATATCAATGATTCCCCAATGTGTCTCAAATAACCCAAATTAATTGCTAGCTAAGTGGGTGATTTAGGGTTTTGAGAAAATATGAGATAGTTAAAGCCATTAGCAATTACAAATGAACAAATTAATAACAAATCTACAATTACAAAATTCTAACTATATCGAATTTTATTTCAGTAAAAATCAAACTAGAAATTGGGGCAAAATTAATAACTTACAACTTTGAGAAAAGAGGCTGCCAAGCCGCCGACAGGAAGGACGCCGGCAGGGGGCGGTGGGCGGCGGAGAATAGGAGGTGATGGGTTTGGTTCGATTTGGGGATGGGTTTTGTTGTTTGTCTTGCTTCTTTCTCTCTCCCCTGGTTTACGTAAGTTACTGCTTCTTTTCAAAAAAAGATACGAGTATCTTTTTATTATGGGTCACGTGAGCAACCTTTACTTATAGATTGTTTTTTTTTTTTTGCCGGAAAGAAACGTGTGTTCCCATTTTTCGTGCATTGATGGCTATTCCATGAGGGCATCTATTAAGAGGTCCTAGGAATATACTTTAATCAGAGAAAGGCAGTGAAAATTTGTAGGAAAAAAAAGAATGTCTTCGATGACATTGCCTAGAGTATTCTTATGGAGGTCAGGTTCCATAATGGCCTCAAAGAAAGCGAGACAATCAATGGCTAGTGTGAGATGAAAGATACGTTGCAAAAATGCCCACTTGCATGCCCCAAGACTGGACAAAGCTTCAACCAACAACGGGTTGCCCTTGAAAGTTGTGGAGGCCGAGGCAATAACTGAATCAATCTCATCGAAAAGAGCCCAACCCCCAGCGGCGCTCTTATTTGTAACCCATGAGGCGTCAACCTTAATGATAGATCTGCGACAATTGAGGTTGTTCCCAATCAAATGAATGATTTTACTATTACGGAGAGAGAACGCTTCAGAGTTGGGGGAACTCATTGTGGGAGAAGAAGACTTGTCGGTTTTGGTGATGAGCAGAGGTTGGATAGAATCAATCATACTGAGGGCAACATCGGGGAGCCAGGCCAAACCGAGCCCTCAAAGATGCATTTATTTCTCGTGAGCCGTATAGTACACATGGAACCGAGGAATGAGTCAGTCCACATCTTTGTTAGAGCTGGAAAACTTGAGCTAGTTGACATTCCAAGTTTTGAAGCTCATGTCATTATTAATGTGACTTCTGATTCCAATAGAACCACCCAGCCAAATTCTAGAAAAAAAGGGGCAATCCCTGAAAAGATGTGAGTTCTTTCCAGCTCATTTGAACCCGTTATCCTACAAAGGGCACAAAAGGAGTCAATACTCTCAATAGGAACCCCCTTCTTTGAAACGGGGATCCAATAGGGAGCGAGGCGGTTTTGGAGAAGTTTCCAAATGAATATTTTCCATTTGTGCGGACAGGATATTTTTCAAATTGTCTTTTTACATAAGAGAGCAATGTCACTCAAAGGACTATTTTTATTCTTTTCGTGAAAGAGGGAGTCCTTAAGTGAATTGAAAGCAATTCGGTACCCAGATTTGACTGTATAGATGTCATTCGAGGAAGCACACCAGAAGAAGTGTTGGGTTTGTTGATGATGACTAGCTCATTTTAACGTGTTCTATTAAGTTCAAACTTTTAAGGTTAAGAATCGTAATTAAGTGTTAATTCCCGAAGTGTTGAGTCCAAGATCGTCAAAGGCAAAAAGACTACTGAAGACTAGAGTCGTAACAATAAGTCGTCATTCATGTAAGGATAAGTAAACTTTATACTTAGTAACAGTAAAGATAACTGGTGAACCAGACTGTTGGATACAGTTGATTTAACTGTTACCGGGTTCGACAGTAGAAAGATTTCGTTTTTGAGAAAATAAAAAAAATCCTTTCAAAAATCCTTTTACAAAATTTTGACTTTGAAAATCTCCAAAACATGAAAGTTTGGTTTCTTGCTAAAAAAATTCTTTGACTTTCCAAAGTTGGGTCTAACGAATTTCAAATCAAATGTGAGACTTGCTTTTCTTGGAGAAGAAGTTCTCTTCTATTTTGAGAAATTTTCATAAACAATGTTCCACATGCTTGTACTGCCCAGGGGTGTTCACCGGTCCAAACCCGGACCGGACCGGCTTGACCCGCGGACCGGCAACACTAAAAATCCAAACCTGCGGACCGGACCGGTTAACAAAGAAACTTGGACCGGACCGGTTAACAAAGAAACTTGGACCGGACCGGACCCTCTTAAGAACGGACCGGACCGCGGACCGACAACCAAGTTTTTGGAGACCCGCGGACCGGAACGGTACGTTGCCGGTCCGGACCGGACCGGACCGGACCGGACCGTACGATCCAGGTCGGTCGGGTTTTCCGGTCCGGGTCACTTTTTGAACACCCCTACTGCTCACCTTATAGACCCTTTATGAGAGCCTTGCTTTGCACATACTGTTGTATAATAGCATGAAGCACAATTTATTATCTAATTTCGTATCTTCTATATTAAAAATCAGTTGTGTTTCATTTATTACTCAAGACTTTCAATCATAAATTTGGTTTTTTTTCGAATATGTTTTTTCAAGGTTTTAAACTTAAAACCAATTTTGCAAAATATTTTGAAAAAGTCTTCGAAGTCACAGTCGAACCTACTGTTGCCTAAGCAATCATTTGCTTCTCTAACTTGGTTAGAATTGTAACGTCTTGTAACTTTCTTTAAATTATCAAAGTGTCGTGACCGGAGTAGGTCATTGGGAGTTTAGAGACGGAGTAGTCTCGTATACTCAAAGTCGCAACCAGAGTAAGTTGTTGGTCGTAATCAGAGTAGATTGTTGGTCCTTCTATTGTAAGGGTTAAGTCTTCGGAGTAGATCACTTAATATTATTAATAAAGGAAGATTGAACGTAGGCCTTTACAGTGTTGACTGAACCAATTCAAAAATCGTATGTTCATATTTTTATCTTTTTATTTCCGCTGCATTTACTTATGTCGTTTAGTTTAGTTTTTATGTATTCTACTTTTCGTCTTTGTTTTTCTTGTGTCATATTTCGTTCAAGCAACAGTCGATATATCGTGACGTTTGTCTGTAGCCTTACTCTCTGCTAAGACGAACTAGGAACGATCTGACAACAATATTCATACTGTAGCGTTTGCCTGTAGCTGTACCCTTTGCTAAGACAAATCAGATACAGTCTGACTGTCCGTTGCCAGATACTCACTACTAAAATTCTAGCCTACCATGACGCTTATAAGATGACGGTCACACACGGAACCGTCCTCTAGGTACATTTGGTATTTGGCGGGAAAAATATTTATCAATTATGACGGTTCTGGTGGAAAAGTGAGATCTTATGTCCAACAAAGAGGACGATTGGTCAAACAAAACGACCTCTAGTACTTATGAAACCGGTTTGGAAGGAGAAACGACCTCTATGATAGACAAAGAGGCTGTTTTATTTCTTAAAGCGACATAAATGTTAATAAAGCCCAAAAGACGGACACCTTCCCATTCCAGTTCTTTTATTCACTCAAACCCCAAAATCCCTCCTCATCAAAACCCTTCCCCGTCGCCCTTACAAACCCTTCGTCGCCTCTACCGGCCATCTGTAACAACCCGGATTTATGAAGACTAAATAATAATATCAATAGTATAAATAATATGGTCAAGGGTGGCGGAAACACCCGACCAAATCCGAATCATTACTATCTCGACATTCAAACTAATACATTATTCAAAAGTGTTCAAAATGAAAATCAAAAGAAACTTAAATAAAGGTCTCTCTCTCCACAGGTCTTCCCCAACAACAGCATCACAATCAATAGCATCCCACAAGACCTGAAAGGGGGGTCCACAGTCAGTGGGGAGCAACTAGATGTTCTCCCAGTCATGGTTATAACAAGTTGAACATGAATAGCAATAATAATGAGAGATAACATAATCAAACGACATGTGAAGATATCAATACACATGACCAACATGTTATTAGACACGGTCATATAATTTATTGCAATCCATAAATAATCATAACGATCGAGATAGATACTATGTATCCATCCACACAAGTCGGAGTAAGTAACAACAGACTTCATACAAAGATGTATAGGACATAGAATGAACACCGGCTAGAGTATGTAACTGATACTCTAACTAGTCAGAGCGTGTAACTGACCCTCTGACACGGAGCATGTAACTGACCCTCCGTTTTGTGAAGTATGTAACTGATACTCCACGGTACTATGTATAGCGTGTAACTGACGACTATATGTCTAAGACCTGGCCAGAGCTCTCGACGCAGTAACTGTACATCGAACGACACACGGGAACCCAGAACGTGTAACTGACGAATCTGGACCCACCGAACATAGACCAATTAAACCTCTTGCGAGCAGTATTGGTTCATTCCGATAGTATGTAACTGATACTACCGTCATCTATATCACTAACCATCATGTACGTTGCACAGTGTAACTGACTGCCAACTGCGTGAGCAACCTCACGACTTCTACGTAGTACAGTGTAACTGACTGCACGATGTAGTAATCAGACCTAGTATGGTGTCACTGACTATACTAGGGAAAATCAGGCCCTAGATAGTGTAACAGACTATACCAAGTATTAATCATTCGTGATAAACATCACGACTCAAACGTAGAACAATGTAACTGATTGTTCTAAAGGAACGATTATAGAAGTAATCAAACGACTATAACCTTCAAATAGTAATAGGGTTAAGATTTAACGGACTATAACCCTGAACATCTAACGTGTATTAGTATTCAAGGTCAAGGTAAGGCTACATTAACCTTGTCTACTAAACTGAAGTTATGTATATAACGTCAACCCGAAGGTGGTGTCATAGTATAACTACTATAACGTCAACTTCAAGTTAAGATTACATTAACCTCGACTATAACCTTGTGAAGTTACCTTAACCTCAGTGAGATTATAGCTTCGTAACGGTGTTACGTAATCCTCAAGTGAAGGATATCGTAACTTCCCATTGAAGTTACTTGACTTCAAGTAAGGTTACTTTAACCTTGTTATAACCTCGTGAGGTTACGCTAACCTCCGCGAGATTATAACACGCAATAAGGTTACATTAAACTCGTGTGAAGTTGTATAGTAACTTTCCAATAAAGTTACGTAAACCTCAACTAAGGTTACCTTAACCTTGATCATAACCTCATGGAGTCACTTAAATTGATCCCCATCGAGACTATAACCCCGCATTGAAGTTACCTTAACCTTAAGTGAAGTTGTATAGTAACTTTCCAATAAAGTTACACGATCTTGAATCAAGGTTAGATTAACCTCAACCCTAACCTCCACATCGGGTGATGATAGGACGAGTCATCTAACACTTAGGGTTGGATCCCTAAAGCCATCGATGAAACAACCCTAGCATCTCCAAACGGAGAGGCCAAGCGGCTCACGTACGAATTTTAGATGTTACAACGGATTAGATCTAACAATTCTAATATAAGCGAAAATGACAATTATAAATCTAACGATAATACTAAAACGTTCAATTAACATACTAATTAATTAGACTCTTTGAAACATGAATAAAGACACAACACAAATCAATTAAATCATGTTACAAATAATTAAAATCACGCAACACATTCAAAATGCATAAACACGAAAAGAATCACATCTAGTTACCTTGAAGCGTGCTAATTCTCGATCTCGTCTTTTATGACGTAGATGTCTTCACCCGGACCCGTCTCCACGCCTAGTCCATCATCAATCACGTGCCAAACATCAAAAGGAAACCCTAATCAAAAACTACTAAAAGAACTACGAAAAACTAGCGCGAAAAGAAGCAAAACTTACGAAGCAATGCAAAGGATTGCGCTAGGATCGATTAGGATTCGAAAGGGATGAAGATCAACTCTTTAATGAAGAGGAGGAGGCACGAAATTAAGGAGAAGGAGGAGGGTGTGCCGTGGCTAGGAGGAGGAGAAGAAAGGAGAGGGTGAAAACCTAGAATTAGGGTTTGCAAATGAAAATAAGGGGTGGAAATCTCCACACTAATCACCTATATATAGGGAAAAGTCATGGGTAAAGCTAACTTGGGCCCAAATCCCAATGCTCCCTCATCAAACCACACATGGGAAGCAAGGATGGGTTAGTCTTGGCCCAAAATCCAAGCTAAACCGACAAAAGGTTACAAGGATGCGGTTTTCGGACAATTAAACCGGGAAAGGAAATATCCGAATAGAAAAATTAGAGGAATTGAATTAAATAAATAATTTCGGATATTAAAATATATGAAATGGAATAAAATAATTATGTCCGAAATTTCGGGGTCTTACACCATCTCCTCGCCGGCCGTCGCGTCACCTTCGTCGGTCGTCGCTTCACCATCGCCAGCCATTACAAACCCTCTGTCCATCCCCTTTCTCCCTTTCCCCTTTCCCCTTTCCCCTTTCTCCTTCGCACTTCGTCCTTCACGTTCGTCGACCGCTTTGTGCAGCCGTACGTCGACCCTCCGTCCTTTCACCCACGACGACCCCTAACCACCATTGGTCGTCTATTGTGGTCTGAAAATCCGGTATCTCGTAAACCCTAATTATTTGCTATTGTTACTGCTTAAACTTAATCTTGTTTATGTTAAGGAAAATGTTTTGAATCATATTTTCAGATTCTTATGTTATGTTTGCATCATATTTTCAGATTATTTTCTTTGTATAACTCAGCATCGTGGAGTTTCTGAATTTTTTTGTTCTTTGTTTGAGGTGAGGTGTGATAAATGCAGTGTGGGAGGAAGTGTGGAAGTATTATTTGTTAGCTAATTTTGTATTTTCAGTTTCTTTGTTTATTTGTTAGCTAATTGTGATAAATTCAGATTATTTTCACTTTGTTTGTTAGCTAATTGTTTATAGACTAGCTGTATTATTTGAGGAAGTGAGGGAGTTGATGGAATGAGTTTTACTTGGTGTGTACAATTGAGTTGGGTCTGACACGAGATAATTTTGGGTCAAAAGAATCGGCTGAATTACGGTTGAATTGGGTTGTTTTGGGTTTGAGTCATTATCGTAGCTTATTCTCAACTTTTTGGGAGGAATATTGACACGTTTGCTACAATAAGTATTCGAGTCATTTGGATTAAGCGGGTCGATCGTGCTAATCATTCAAATATTCTTGCTACAATATGCCACTTGTGGTACACTATTGAAGGTATGAGCAGTTTGAACTTTGAAGATATTTGGAGCACATAGCTGCTCTTGCATCAGTATTCATGGATTCTGTTTTGATTAGCCGGACAGATCTAGTTAGTAGTTATTGTTTATGATAATAGACTCAGTCCGTTCGATCCATGATTAGTATTGTATCAGACAATTTTACACATGAACCAACCAGACATGTTATTAGATGGATTAAGATTTATGTCGTATGTATTTTTGTGTTTGATCGTATGTTAGACGGAGAGTTTTTTTTTATCAGATTCTTGGAGAAGTTATCAAAGCTGGAGCAACAACTCTAAATATCCGTGATACAGTAGGTGACACTGTCCCTAAAGAGTTTGGAGAGTTGAGTGCTGAAATAAAGGCTAATACCCCTGGAATTGAGAATGTCATCGTCTCCCCTCACTGTCAGATTGATCTGTGACCTTAAATGACTACTTGCTTTAAACTAATCTTGTTCATTATTATTATTATTAGAGTAATTATTACTATTACGATTACTATTATCTTACTTATTTTGTTTTTCTTTCATTGCAATTTAGTCATTACTAGGACTACTTATAGGGATGACGAGGTTGATTCTCCTCCTTTGAAGGTCAACCAAATTTCGGTATCATTCCTCTTTTTTTCTTCGTTTTTACTAATCCATCATCACATCTTCAGTATGTGGTCATATTGGGTTGAATATGAGTATATGAATAAGGATTTTGTTAAAATTATCTTTTGAAAATGTACTTTGTGCGCCTCCGATCCTATTAACGGACATGTTATGAAATTTTTCGTAGAACTAAAAATCGTGCTTGGTTATTTTAATTTATTTGGATATGGGTTGGACAGGGTTCATCCACTACTAAAAACAGCTGAAATAGCGTCAGACAAGTTGCGTCAGATTTATTATCCGACGCAAATGGCATAACTGTGTCGAATTGGTTCGGCTAATCCGATGCAATAATATTGCGTGGGACTAGCCGACGCTATCCGACTCCATGATACAGGCGCCAATAATTTTGGGTTGGCGCCACTATGTGAAAGGGTTTGCGTGGGATTAGCCGACGCAAAGTCGATCCAAATGGAAGGCTTTGCGTCGGCTAATCCCACGCAAAAGTTGTTGACTAAAAACCCCCCAGTCAACAGAATAAATAGCTTTGCATCGGATTAGCCGACGCAAACTTGAAATCTGTGTCTGGTTGCGTCGGCTAATCCCACGCAAAAGTTGTTGACTAAAAACCCCAATCAACAGAATAAATAGATTTGCATCGGATTAGCCGACGCAAAGTTTAATATTGCGTCTGGTTGCGTCGGCTAATCCGATGCAGAATTCGTCAAAATAAAAAAAAATCAACAGAATTAATAGCTTTGCATCGGATTAGCCGACGCAAACTTGAAATCTGCGTCTGGTTGCGTCGGCTAATCCCACGCAAAAGTTGTTGACTAAAAACCCCAATCAACAGAATAAATAGCTTTGCATCGGATTAGCCGACGCAAAGTTTAATATTGCGTCTGGTTGCGTCGGCTAATCCGATGCAGAATTCGTCAAAATAAAAAAAAAAATCAACAGAATTAATAGCTTTGCATCGGATTAGCCGACGCAAACTTGAAATCTGTGTCTGGTTGCGTCGGCTAATCCCACGCAAAGGTTTAAATAAAAAAAAATTATTGTACTGCATCGGATTAGCCGACGCAAACTTGAAATCTGCGTCTGGTTGCGTCGGCTAATCCCACGCAAAGGTTTAAATAAAAAAAAAATTATTGTACTGCATCGGATTAGCCGATGCAAACTTGAAATCTGCGTCTGGTTGCGTCGGCTAATCCCACGCAAAGGTTTAAATAAAAAAAAAGGCAACAACTAAACAGACCCCAAACCCCAAACCCCAAACCCGACAACCCAATATCGCTCTCTCCCTAAAACGCGAACCCCGGCGAACCCGACTCCTTCCCTCTTTCCGGCGACCCTACACGCGCGACCCGAATCCCATAAACCCTCCGGCGAACCGAAATCGGAACCCTAAATCTTCCCGCTCCGTCCGGCGAACCCAGAAACCGACGACAAGTTCCCTCTTTCCGGCGAGCCTACACGCGCGACCCCGAATCCCATAAACCCTCCGGCGAACCCGAATCCCAGCCCCTCCGGCGAACCGAAATCGAAACCCTAAATCTTCCTGCTCCTTCCGGCGAACCCAGAAACCGACGACTCCTTCCCTCTTTCCGGCGAGCCTCCACGCGCGACCTTGAATCCCATAAACCCTAAACCAACCCCCCTCAATTCAGGTATGATACTTAGTACTTAATTAAGTTAATTGTTTTGATTAAGTTAATTTTTACTTAATTAAATTGATTAGTAGTTTGATTAGTTGTACCGACCCCCCTAAACGGATTATTGTTTTGATTAAGTTAATTAAATTGATTGGTATGATACTTAGTACTTAATTTAGTTTGATTAGTTAATTAATTTTGAGTAAGTTAAACCGACCCCCCTAAATTGATTGCATATGATATAGTGTTACTGTTGTTGTTGCGGCGTATGTGTTGTGTGGTGGTGTTGTCTCGGCCTAGTGTCACGCTTGCGTGTATGTGTTGAATGGTTTGGTGTCGGTGCACGATCGTGCACATGTATGTGTTGGTATGTCGGGAACTCAGCTCGTGATGGTGACCTAATAATAACACTACTAATAATAATAATTTACTACTACTAAACTACTAAACTACTACTAATAATAATAATTTACTACTACTAAACTACTAAACTACTAAACTACTACTAATAATAATAATTTACTACTACTAAACTACTAAACTACTACTAATAATAATAATTTACTACTACTAAACTACTAAACTACTACTACTAATAATAATTTACTACTACTAAACTACTAAACTACTACTAATAATAATAATTTACTACTTCTACTTTTACTACTACTACTACTACTACTAAACCACTACTACTACTACTATACTACTGCTAAACTACTACTACTACTACTAATTTACTACTACTACTATTACTACTACTACTACTAAACTACTACTACTAATTTACTACTACTACTACTACTAAACTACTACTACTACTAATTTACTACTTCTACTTTTACTACCACTACTACTACTACTACTAAACTACTACTACTACTACTACTACTATTAAACTACTACTACTACTACTACTACTACTACTACTACTAATTTACTACTTCTACTTTTACTACTACTACTAAACTACTACTAATTTACTACTACTACTACTACTACTACTAATTTACTACTACTACTACTACTACTACTACTACTACTACTACTACTACTACTACTACTAAACTACTACTACTACTATTAAACTACTACTACTACTACTACTACTACTACTAATTTTCTACTAATACTACTACTAATCTTCTACTATGTACTTCTACTACATAAACAATACTAAAAAAAGGGAAATTCGTTTTGTTTCTTAAATTTCAGCAGTTAGTGGTTGTAATTATAGTAAGTATTAATGTTTTGGATTACTGTGTTGAAATATGATTGCTGTTGTTATTTGTTTTCGTTGTGTACTGTGCATGAGCATTGTTTGAAATCTACTCAGACCTACCTAGTGCCCGTTCAAGAGTTACTCATTAGGAGTAATTCTTGGACAGTCCCCGTTTTGAGACTGTTCTTGTGCCTTTCATGTCACTTAGGTGGTAAACATGAAATTGTGTTGTGTTGGTAAGAGCAAAATTTGGTGACAATTCTCTCAATGTTCTTCGATTGCATATGTGGAGTCTTCATATATTCCACATTGTGCTTTTGGAGAAGTGAGGCGAATTGCTGCCGAATTTTTCTCTTATCGACATTACACAATTTCGTGTTTATCAGTGACATGAAACGCACAAGAATGGGTTTAGGTTGGAGTGATAAGGTCCCCGGTGATGAATCGTTTTTAAATTGATGGCTGTGAGAGTTCCAACTTATGGTGAAATTTGCGAACTTTTCTTCAAATTCCATGTTGTTGACTTCTTTCCCCACGCCATTATGTTCATGTGTACATACCCTAATCATTCATAGTTCAATCCATATAGAATGAATAGAGTAGAACGGAGTTGGATGTACGAGAGACTGGCCGATAATAAGCGACCGAAAATAGAATTTAGAGACGGTGTGGAGGAGTTCATCAAGTTTTCCTTAGATAATAACCCCCACTACACCAGCGAGCAGCTTAGGTGCCCATGTAGAAAATGTCAAAACCGTGCCTTAAAACATGAAGTAGATGTCAAACAGCATCTATACAAGCACAGTTTTGTTGAGAACTACTACGTGTGGACGTATCATGGTGAAAATGAAAGTAGTCGCCTGCAAGAACCTGTTCGCGAAAATCCGTACCGGGACTTCGAAGAGGACGCACTGCGTACGACGGTTGAGGACATCATGGAGGAGGAACGTAACCCATACAACTTAAGCGACGAAGAAGTACAACATGAACCTAACCCACAAGTCCTTTCCTTTTTCGAAATGCTAAAAAATGCTGAACTCCCAGTTTTCAGCGGGTGCGATATGAGTCTGTTGCAAGTCGCTTCAAGGATGCTGACTTTGAAGTGCGAGAGCAATATGGCCTTAAGACATTTAGACGGTTGGATCCAACTGCTAATTGACCTTCTACGAGGCACTAAGGAGAATGTCATGGCAAATAATTTCTACGAGGTTAAAAATTTGTTGAAGGGCCTCCAACTCCCCCATGAAAAGATAGACTCGTGTCCGAATGGATGCATGCTGTTCTGGAAGGGAGATTCGGACCTCGACGCGTGTAGGAAATGTGGATCCGGGAGGTACAAGAGTCGAACAAAAAATACTAGGGGGAAGAGAGTACCAACTAAGGTCTTGACTTACTTCCCAGTTGGTCCGAGGCTGCAAAGACTGTATGCGACAAAGAAAATTGCGGGCGAGATGAGTTGGCACCACAGTAACTCCAAAATCAGAGTTAGTGGTATGATGACACACCCTAGCGATGGTGAAGCTTGGAAGACATTTGATATCAAACATCCCGAGTTCGCGAAAGAGCCGCGCAACGTACGTTTGGGTTTGTGCACAGATGGTTTCTCACCCTACGGGCAGTTCGGCAAGTCGTACTCATGTTGGCCGGTTGTTTTGACACCGTACAACCTACCGCCATGGTTATGCAATAAGAGACAATTTATGCTCCTGTCACTTATTGTTCCTGGCCCTAAGAACCCGAAAGCCAATATGGACGTGTATCTCCAATCACTTGTTGAAGAGTTAAAAAGTTTGTGGGATAATGGGATTTACACGTACGATGTGTCGAGGAAAACTAGTTTCAATTTACGAGCTGCACTAATGTGGACCATCAACGACTTCCCAGCTTACGAGATGTTGTCTGGTTGGAGTACAACGGGTTACCGTGCTTGTCCTTACTGTCAAGCGAAGGATCAAAAATCCTTTTGGCTTAAAAATAGCGGAAAGGTATCTTGGTTTGACTGTCACAGACAATTTCTACCTTCCGACCATCCATTTAGACATAACTGTAAGAGTTTCCTGAAGAAACAACCCGATGAAACTAGGATCGCATGTAAACGGTTAACAGGCGATGAGATATGGACAGATGTGCAGAAGTACCCTACAATAGTACACGCTACCCACCAACAGTTGAAAAAATTGAAGGACAAGAAGGAAGGTTGGTGGAAGCAGAGCATATTCTGGGAACTTCCGTACTGGCACACTCTGCTTATCAGACACAACCTTGATGTTATGCATATCGAGAAGAATTTCTTTGAGCAGATTATCAACACCGTGATGGATGTACCGAACAAGACAGCCTTCGGACCAAAAGGCAAAGCAGATTTCAAGGAACTGTGTCTTGGGCGACCCAAATCGTCGTCCTTTGTTATGGACAAAAATGATAGGAAGGCTTTGTGCGATTGGGTGAGTGGTTTGAAGTTTCCGGATGGTTACGCATCCGACTTATCCCGGTGTGTGGACCAGTCCAAGTTAATTTTGCATGGCATGAAAAGCCACGACTGTCACGTCTTTATGTCGCGCTTGATGCCAGTAGCTTTGAAGCAGCTGCTGCCAATGAACACATGGAATGCATTGACAGAGATCAATCAGTTCTTCCGAGATTTGTGTTCCACTATGGTGTCAGTCGAGTCCATGAATCGACTTGAGAACAGTATTCCCGAGATCCTTTGCAAGTTGGAGAAAATATTCCCTCCGTCATTCTTCAACTCGATGGAGCATCTCCCACTTCATTTGCCGTATGAGGCAAGGGTTGGCGGTCCTGTTCAGTACAGGTGGATGTACCCATTCGAAAGGTAACGTCCTCAACTCTCCTTAGTGTGACTTCCCGTGCATTGATTACCAATTAAGTCTTACATGAGAGCTAATATTTTAATTTGCAGGTTCTTAAACCATCTGAAAAAAAAAAATTGGTAACAAAGCACGTGTCGAGGGTTCAATATGCAATGCGTATTTGTTAGAGGAGACATCAAACTTCTGCTCCTTCTACTTCGAAGAGCACGTTGACACAAAAGCCAAAGACCTAGACGTGGGTGCGCATCAGACTGAAGACCACCAAATAGAGGTGGAACCCTTTCAGTCTGATGTTGGAAGTACCACTGGAAAATGTAAGGAGAGGTGGTTGACCGATGTTGAGTACAAGCAGGCACACTCCTACGTTCTGAGAAACTGTGGCCCTGTAATCAGACCGTACGAGAAGTAAGTAACTCACGTACAACATACCCTCCTCATAATTGGTAGTATGTGTGATTAAGTACAACTGCTGACCATTTCAGGAAATTCGAGGCTTTCATTATGGCAGAACATGCGGGAGTGACAACATCTGAAGATGTTTGGGTGGCATATGAGTCACTGTTTCCCTCATGGCTACGTACTCAAGTATGTTGAAATGCTATTTGCTTGATCATTATAAATTGTGTATGTGTTTGGTACAAAATTTAATTGCATTGTTTTTCGACGAATTTTATGTTGACAATAGCCTGAAGCGCTGGAGGATCCCATTGTAAGACCTCTAGTCACTGGGCCGTCTTCACGAGTCAGAACTTGGAGGCGATATACAATTAATGGGTACAAGTTCCGTGTTGTCCACCAAAGGGTCAGATTACTATGGAACACTAATCGAGGTGATCGAGCTAGACTACTACGACAGCCACAAAAACTGTAAGGCCATACTGTTCAAATGTGATTGGATCGACAACTCCCGCACGGAGTCACTGTTCATGAGAACTACAATCTTGTGGATGTCGACCTGACGAGAAAACTGCGAGGGCACAACCCTTTTGTGTTGGCGTATCAAGTCGATCAAGTCTGCTATGCACCTTACCCAAAGGGAAAAAAGAGTACGAATTGGTCTGCGGTTTTCAAAATCAAGGCAAGATCACAAGTTGATAATCCTATCATCGACGATGACGTCTACCAAGAGAGTGTGGTTGGTAATAATCAGCCGATGTCATCAACTCTGATCGAAGACACTGACGTCAATGAAGAAGAATATGTAGTTGAAGTTGCTGGTGCTGTAGGGGAGGACGACGAGTTTGCCGACTGGATTGTTCCTGAGGGAGAGGGTGATGAGGACGACGACTTGGTCATCGACGATGAAGATGACGGTGATGAGGTGAATACTGACTGGGACGATGATGATGAAGACGGGGACGAGGGGTTCATTGAACCGCACACCGACGCGGACAGTAACAGTGACAGTGACGATAATTAGCAATTATGTAGTTGTTTGTATCTTATTCGCATAAGTTGTAATTTATTTATTTGTAATTGAAGACTATTTTGGTACTTAATGAAATTCTTGCTTTACCCTAAACGAACTGACTCTACAGTTTAACTTTGCGCAAACATATTTTGTAGACGTGATTATGGCAGGTAGCAGTGAGATGCTGACGGGAGGCAGCAGCCATGGTGACCATATGGAGGAGGACGTGCCTAGGACTCCTGTCATCCTAGGTGTGGACGCTGTCCAGGCAGTCGGGGCGACGGTCTACGTTGCCACGCCTGGGAAATCGTACCTATCACGGCAGAAAGTGCCTTCCGCTACTTGGTGAGTTTTAGTTGTTGTAACCAGTTCTTTTCTAAATTTTCACTCATTTATTTGCTTCACATTATCATAATTGACTTGTGTAGGTGGGACGACAAGAAGTACTCTGATTATATGCGGGATTCCGTAGTCATGACGTATGCGTCCACCCCTGGCGCCTACCGTAGCTGGACGGAGGCGCCACCGGAAGCTCGGGAAGCGATGTATATGCACTTCGCGGTAATTACCTCGTCTGTGTTTCTAAGGTTTTCGTTGCACGATTTATACATTCAATTGTAGCTAACGAATCTTTTTTTTTGACAAATAGAGGAGAGTGCGTATAGACCTGGGGTACGACCTCAGGTCGGATTATGAGAGTCGGATTAAGTAGAAGATAACCGACTTATTCCAGCGAGCTGTCCCGAGGGTCGAGAAGGCGGACAGGATTCCGCAAGAGAAGTGGGAGATATTGAAGAAGAACGCAGCCGACCCAAGCTTCAAGAAGAAATCGGCGATTAAGTCGTCGAACAGGAGAGGTGGGCAGGTGGACGGGGTGGCCAAACCCACTAGCTGCCTTGGAAGTAGGAGTGCAGCAACAGCCTTCGCGCAGTTGGTAAGTGCTTATAACACAAGTAAAAAATTTGAGTATAATTCAATATATACTATTGGTAAATAAAGGCTGAAAATTTTAACACTGTTATATGAAGGGCCCATCTGCAACCCCGGTCCAGCTCTTGGAGAAGACGAAGAAGGGGAAAGACGACAAGTGGATTGACCCTAGAGGACCGGAGATCGTTGTGAGTAGTAGTAATATTTTTAAAAAATATACTAGGCATGAAAATTACGATGTGATAGTATGTGTTCCTAAAGTTATAACACTGTTTCATGTTGCTGTTTCAGGAGAGCTACGAGAAAGCGGTGGAGGAGGCACGCGCCTCTGATCAAGCACCCAACACCTTGAAGATCTTCCACGATGTGACAGGTGGCTACAACTCGAAGAAAAGGTTTTGGGGGATAGGTAACGTGGCGAAAGAGCTCTTTCGCCCATGCTTGAACCGTGGTAAGGAGGTATCTGCGGACACATACCTCCCCACCGCCACCTCGCAGGAACGCACACTCAACGAGCGTATGGAAGATAAATTCGAAAGACAAGAAGAGCGCCTGAAGACATTGGAGAAGAGTTGCGAAGAGCAGGACCAGTTTATTCAGTTCATGAGGGAACGGTTCGCCATGGGGAACGAGGGATGCGGTGGAGGACCACGCATGACTAGGCGCGACGATGACGACAACAACGATGGTCATCCCTTTGGGTCGGAGCAGATTGAGTCCCTTTCGTAGGTAGTTCCGCTCTCTTATGTTACTTGTTTAGATTCTGGTTGCATTGTGTGTATATATTTTACCAACTCTTAGATAGAATTCTGAACCTAGCGCTGGTTGTCTTTGTAATATTTTCATTTTCTATAACAGTATACTAGTTTATGTTTGTTTCTTTTTGTGGAGTTTTGTGAAGAAGACATGTACGAGAGCTTTGATTGGAGTTATTGATGGACTTTTGTTTGGGATGTGGTGCTGTTGTCGTTTGTTGTAGGAGTGGGTTGGTTAATTGCAGCTTGTTTTATTTCGCGCATACGGGGAGCTGAAAACAAAGAAACGGTTTTTTTGTTAATAGGCTTTGCGTGGGATTAGCCGACGCAAAGTCAAACATTCTGTTGACTTTGCGTCGGCTAATCCCACGCAAAACTATTGACTGAGATCTGACTGAGAGGCTTTGCGTGGGATTAGCCGACGCAAAGTCAAACATTCTGTTGACTTTGCGTCGGCTAATCCCACGCAAAGCCATTGACTGGGATTTGACTGAGAGGCTTTGCGTGGGATTAGCCGACGCAAAGTCAAACATTCTGTTGACTTTGCGTCGGCTAATCCCACGCAAAGCCATTGACTGGGATTTGACTGAGAGGCTTTGCGTGGGATTAGCCGACGCAAAGTCAAACATTCTGTTGACTTTGCGTCGGCTAATCCCACGCAAAGCCCATTGACAGGGGTGTTGACCTCCATTTCTTCGTGTCGTAATAGCCGACGCAAAGTCCATGCGTCGGATTAGCCGATGCAAAAAAAAAATTTGGGGTAAAATATAACGGCGGCCGATTGCGTCGGTTAATCCCACGCAATCTTGTATTTGCGTCGGATTTTGTTCATTTGCGTCGGATTTGTCCGACGCAATTCCGGCTCGTTTTTTGTAGTGATCGTATTTAGCCATGTGTCGCACACACCTTCAAAATGAAGGACTGGTGTTATGAAGGACATCATTGTGAGTTTATTAAAGTATGAAGGTAAGATTAGCGATCAAACTCTTCTGAATATTAGCTTTCCGCTCAGTTTTATTATTTTTACATTGCTCAAGTCATTTGAGACTTGCTTGTCTAAGACTTAGGGGTCGTTTGGTTACTCATGCAATTACCGGAAAGTGCAACTTCCCAGGAAGTGCATTTTCAGGGAGTTGTTTGGTTACCCACTTCCCGGGAACTGCTACTTCCTCCACAATGGGGGAAGTTACTCACCAAGCCCCCCCTTGGTGTGTAGAACTTCCAGCATGAATTCATTTCCCACATGGCAACCAAACAATATTTTGTAATTCCCATGAAATACAAATTCACGTGAATGTAAAGTTTATATGTTATCTCCTTATTTCATCTTATACTTTACTTTTTACCATATTCACATTCTCCCACTTCATTTATATGTTATTGTACTCCGTACATTTCATTAATGCTAAAAATTTTGCCTACCAGGTTGCATTCTTGTAATTTTTGTTATCATATATTGTGCCAAGCTTTCAGTTTAGTCATACATTTAACATGTGTTTCCATATGTTGAAACTATTGATTGTTGATGGCTCTACAAGCAGCTGAAAGAGATGTTTATGATTTTTTTTCAAAGGCTGGCAAGGTTAGCAAGCTTTTTACCAACAACTTTTTTTTAGTACTCTATATATATATATATAAGAATATAAGATGACATCCATATATGATAAACATCTTGATGTATGTTGTTTATTGTGTTATATTTTTTCTTCATTAATAGAGTTCTTTCAACAGATTATAGAGATGTGATAACCAAATCATTGTTGTACTTTGAAGCTCAAAGATTTGGCAAACTATCATTTATGGTTTTTCTTCGTTGTCCAGCGTATCCGCAATTTCTACACGAAGTCATCCGGCACTTGGAGTAGATTGACTTTGGTGGCATTCACTGATTTGCAAAGACCATGTACTTTAAGTTGCTATTTTGATGTGTTTTGATTTGTTTTTGCAAGAATATGTATTTTGCTTGTAGATATTGAAGATCTTGAAGTCACCTTCATGTGTGTGAATTTTTGTAAGGAATTCCTACTGTTTTCTACACACACACACACACACACACACACACACACACACACACACACACACACACACACACACACACACACACACACACACACACACACACACACACACACACACACACACACACACATATATATATATATATATATATATATATTGTAGTTCATGGAATCGTGGTTTCTTTTGTAATTTTATTTGTCGAAATGGGATGTTGGGTTCTATTGGATTGTAGGATGTATTATATGGTCAAGATACTTGAAAACAAATTGTGTAAACCAAATTATGTAACAATGTTGCGGTTGGTCTGTATGATATAAACCAATCGTGATTTTGTTAAAAAAATCTTTTACAAAGATGACGGTTACAACAAAGCATATTGTTTTAGAAGGGCAACAAAGATCACGGTTTTGACAAGGGATTGTCATCTTTCAGAATAATAACAAAGATGACGGATTCAGAAAGAAAGCGTACTCTAGAAGTATAACAACAATGACGGTTCTGTAGTTCAACCGTGATCCTTGATAACAACAAAGAGGATGTTTTGACTCGCTTTAAACCGTGATGAATTATCAACAATCACGGTGACCTATATGACGGTTATAATCTTATTCAAGGACGCTTTTGAACCGTAATCTTTTCTATGTTTTGTAGTAGTGACTTAGTGCACCTTTTGGTTATTTTAGCTTACCCTTACATCGACTTACTTTAACTAATAGAGTTAAGTCGAAATTTTTAAAAAGGTACTTAATTCATCACCTCATTCCCTCTTAGGTAATTAGGAGTCAATAACTCTTCAAGAAGGAATTAGGAGTATGTTTTTGGGGCCTGGGGGATATGAATATCACTTATATTATCCACTCAAAAAGGGGGAAGAGTTAATTGAGGAGTGCCATTTGCCACTTGCCATTTGAAGAAACAAGGTCGCAGACGTAGGGTAGAGTAATTGGTGATGTCGATCCCCGTTTTAGGTGGAGGAATCATACCGTCGACCCAGTGTGAGTTCCAAGTACCCACCTTGTTATTTCTTCAAGTAGACCAGGCGAGCTCATTGTATAAGAGACCAAGACCCCATTTAATTCCTCTCCATCCCCAAAAGCATCTAATAAAGTTTCTATCCAACATGGAGTCCAAATTGCTTACGGAACATTTGTACTTCACCGTGTAGATTTTGCTAAGGAGAGAATTAGTATCGTGAAAATTTTCCAAGCGACTATCGCCAGAAGAGTTGAATGAAACAAAATATATTACGAATACCCAGACCGTCTTTAGATTTAGGAAGGCTAATGAAATTAGTAATGAAATATTGATAGTGAAATCTTTTACTTATTGATTATTTACGATACTTTGCAAATTTGGCTTATTGATTTGCTAGATAACTGATGCAAATATTGAGCCACAAGAAGAGCTGACCATCGACACAAATGACCAAGCCGTGAATGTGATGGAGATAATCAAAGGAGAGTCAAAGGGTGTTGTCCTAATTAATTGACTGTAACACCCGCAAATTTCCTAGCTTTGTTATCTATTTCATTATGATTATATCGTAACTCTGTAATATTTCATCAATTACATTTTTTTCCATTTCGAGATCTCTTTCATTATCGAGCCTAAAATTATTTATTTTCGTAAAAGGATTTTAATTATTCTATTTTTATTCGAAAACCTATTTAATTCTTTTCGTCGCAAGTATGTTTAATTATTTTTGAAAAATCATATTTTCTATGAACAATAGTTTTATAATCAAGTTTGAACTATTTATGTTTCTAAAAATGCTCGATTATAATTTTAATGGTTTCTAGCTCAAAAATATTTTATTTTTGAAAAATGGTTGATTAATTATTTTACTACGCGATTTCATAAATAATTATTTTCTAATGCATTTTAATCTGATTTCTTCGTAAACGTTTATATTATTTTACGAACCTTCTTTTATCGACTTGAGAAATATTTTTGTACACCTTTATCAACACTACATATTATTTTATCCTATTTATTTTAAACTATTTACTTTAATCGGAAACTTATCACATTAATTCGTTGCTTGTTCTTTCCATCTCAACCATCTCGTTTCCTAGTTGAGTTAAGAGTCCTTGTGACTTGATTATTCATATCTTTTAGCTTCCTAATTTCTCTTTATATATATATTCTCTTTCATTCTAGTCTATTTTATTCACAACACAAGTTTCTTTTTTTCTCTATGTTTTACGTTAAACTTCCTCCTTTTTGTTCATCAATCTGATTCTAATTCATCTCTAATTCTTTCTTATCTCGAGGGTAATTTAATTACTCTTATTCGTTCTTCATCTCGCTTTCTCCTTTCTATTCACCTATAATGTGGTTTTAATACCATATATTTAAGTATTTCGTAGGCTATCGTGCTAGATCCGACGGAGACGATGATTTAATTGATTCAGATCTCGATTAAGGTAACATTGACACGTTACTCGGTATTATGTGATAATATTGTTGTAGTTGCATGTATAGAAACTAGATTTTTTGTTAGACAATATATTTATGTCTCTTTTTAATAATAAAATCTTTAAAATCATAAGTTTTCACATGTAGCGTTATTTTAAATCGTTTTTACAAGATTTGCGAATAACTCTTTCTTTTAATTATTAAAAAGTATTATAACGCCTAGACTAAAACATACCCCTAATAATTTTATTTTATAGTTTTCATGATTTTAAAGTGTGGATTATAAAATTGAAAGTTTTATTGTTTTTAATAAAGTTACAGCATGTTTCAGAATCTGATAGTGTTTTTGTGCGAATTAATAATATATTTTAAATACATTATTTCCAAAAACTTTGAAAAGAGACTACTATTTATTTTAAGTCTAATTTATGCCTATTTAATGTCGTAAAATAATTCCAACTGGTTTGGTCACAATAAATTGTTTATGAACAGGTGTCAAATTAATCCGCGAATCTGTCAGTTGTGATAATATCTAAATTGAAACATATGTTAAACTTTTTATTTAATCTTGGTAATTTACGTACAGAAACTATGAAGAGTCTAGTTAATATTTCAAATTGGTTTTATTTAAAATCAATTTTTAAACGTGTTTTATTAAAAACAATATAATCGGGTGTCTAATTCTGATAGTTTTTAAATATACGAACAAATACCCATGTTTTATTCGGAATTTGGATTTTCTTTAGAAATACAAGTTGTAGCTAAGTTTCTTAAGTTTTTAACCCACTGATCTTACGTTGTTTTGATTTTTAATGATTTAATTATGATTTTTACAGTAAGACAGTGCAATTCTGGAAAATCTGCCAGTTTGATATTTAAATACGTACTTTTAATTACTTAGACTTCAATCTTTTTAAAAATAATTATGATTTTGACCTTACTTGACTTTTAATCATGATTTATGCATTTATATAATAAATATAATGTTTACGTCTCGAGGCCTAATATTAACTATTTTATATCTCCTATTTTAATCGATTTCTATTTATAATTATACCTACTTTTGAAAAGTTATTATTTTAAGAAAGTTTCTATATTTATAAAGTTTTCTCTTTTGAAAAACGAACTATAATCCTATTGAATTTCGATAATGGCTTTGTTTTGGAGTTATGGAATAAGTGAAGTGTACGGGTAGAGTAATACAGTCTAAAGTATACGTTTTGCCATCAGCTATAAGACTAGTGTATCCGAGCGGGATGCATTGGTTGTTGAACTGGGCATGTTCTTGTCCAGGAGTCTATGTTCATTTTGACCTTAAGCTCGTACCTCGCATGTAAGACGCCGTCGGGATGAACTGGGCACATTTGGTGTTCCAGGAGGGGTGTGCATATTTACTTAAGTTAGGACCTCGCATTGATAAGTCGTCATCCTATTATGGTTGAGTAGCCTAGTTAGAGATCAAGGCTTGATTTGTTCGAACTAAGTTCTCGAAGCTAGTTTTTAGTATTCTCCTAGTGAAAGTCTATTCTGTTGCACTGATTCGTATCCATAACGCCGTTATTATTATTGGTTGGTATTGACTTGTAGGTTGACAATTGTTTTGAATTATTTTACTATATATATCATTTTAAACGTTTTCCATTTTGAACTATTTTGATATAATAGTAATTATGCTTTAATATCATGTAATATGACTGGGAGAACGTCGTCATTACTCCCCACTGAATTGTGGCTGTTATGTTTATAACATGACAGGTGTTCTATGTTCCGGGTTGGGGTGTGAGCTAGCGAGCTGCATTTGGTCTTGCGCTGCTGATTTAATATTTAGGCTTTGGATTTTTCGATAAACACTTGGAGGATTTTAATTTTTAGCCCTTTTTTTAAAAAGTGACCGTTGTATTGACTTACCTTTATTTAATAAATTTAGTTATCAGTGTGATATAATCCCAACTCGACAGTGATTCTGCCACTGTTTTGCATTAGAAATTATAGGGGATTACATTGACTATTCAATTAAGTCATTTAAGGAGGCAAATTAAGATAGCTCATTAAGCCTATTTTGACCGTTACTTGTTGTTTTAATAAGGTCAATTAGTTTTTGTTTTATTAGCTTTAAATTCTTGTTTTAATTAGCTGTGAATTCTATTAATTGCTAAAGTAGCATCCTATATAAGCTAATATTAACATCCTAAACGGCTATAGAAGCCATGTACTGTCGAAGGATTTTTGAATCAATCAAGTGAAGAATCCAAAACAAAACCATTGTTTTATTTGAGTACTTTCAAGTAAAATATAGAAGTTGTGTCTACAATTTCGCAAGGTTGTTCTCAAGCGTCGTCTTGTGAAAAAACCCGATTGACTCTATCGGTGTAGAGCGTCAATCTCTTTGTTAGACTATCGGTGTAGTTTAGCATTGTCTACCCTCTCGTTCTTTGTCTTAAAACAGTGTCACACACACAAATCATTTAACTGATATCGGTTGTACCTAGTACATTCGATCTTGGTTGCTTGCTTCCGCTACAATTGCGTTTTATACACTATAATTCGTATCAATAAAAAACGGGTTGGGTGATCGGGTTCGATGTGATTCAAAGACGATTAACTCAATTTAGATCTTAGGGCTTGTTTGGTTGCCATGTGAAATCATGAGAACTGGAAATTCCCATGAATTGAAAAAATTGAAGTTGTTTGGTTGCCTCAAATTTGCACAGATGAGGGAATTGAAACTTCCCTGGAAGTGACTTCCTACATAAATGTAGGAAGTTGCTTACCGACACCCCTCTCGATAACTTACAATTCCCATGAATTAAGTTCCTACTGTTAAGGATATTATCTCATGATATTCTTCTTATTCTCTGAATCATCTTATTTCGAGGAATATATATATCAATCAGCATCAATTAGTCTTAATTGTAATCAATTACCATCAATTACTATCTTTGTATTTATGTAATATGTTGATATGACTAGATAGCATGGGACGTATATCCTTGTATAGCCTAAGTCATCACCTGTATTTAAGGAGGATGTAGCTACTGTAATATATACAATTCAAGACGGGGAGGGTGCCGGTTAAGGCGGAGAGGATGAATTGATCTTGGCGGTACCAAGTGTTGTAGGCGGAGGTGGGTGTCACGGTGGGTTCGGCTCCTTCTTTGGTCGCGGGTGTGGTGATAGTAGCGGGTGGGGCGGGTAGTGTGCCGCCGAGGTATGGAAAAAGTTGGTGACCGTTCATGGTGGCTCGGATTTGGAAACTCCTTTGTTTGTAGGTGAGGGTGTCTTTGAGTTTGAGGCACGTGGGGAAGGTAATGGCGGCTAAGGGTTTTGTGGGTTCGTCGGAGTTAGGGACTTGGAAACCGTTGGTTGCCATGGAAATGTCGGATGATGGTTGACTCGGGAAAAAAAATGCAAGGCTCGGTTTTTTTTTGTTTAGTGAGATGGATCAGTGGCTCTTGATACCATGAAAGGATTGCTTGAATTGTATATATTACAGTAGCTACATCCTCCTTAAATACAGGTGATGACTTAGGCTATACAAGGATCTATTTAATCATATCAACATCCTTTATTTATTAAAACAGAGACCAAGGCAGCTGAGGTGGCCCAGCTCATTGGTCTCTATTCTGAAATACTCAACTCACATTAATCCAGAGTTATTTTAGGCAATTACGCAAAATCTTTCTAATCAAGCTATCTTCCTAATCAAGCTATAATCCTTTATTTATTAAAACAGAGACCAAGGCAGCTGAGGTGGCCCAGCTCATTGGTCTCTATTATGAAATACTCAACTCACATTAATCCAGAGTTATTTTTGGCAATTACGCAAAATCTTTCTAATCAAGCTATCTTCCTAATCAAGCTATAATAATATGTTGCATTATTCAACGATTTGGGCTGCGCAGTTTGGGCTGGACAATCCCTCATCACAATCCCATCTCCGCACTAAATTAACCTGGACATTATACCATCTAAATTAATCCTTAATTCAAAATATGAATCTCTAATGCATCTATTACAGTTTCCTTTAATATTTGCAAACATTTTTCCTGATCTTACTTTTTTTTTAAAAAAAATCTGTTCATTTCAGATGCTATTTTGTTCGTCAATTTTTATATATTCTTTAAAACACTAATTAATTTGACACATATCTTCTGATAATGTTACTTGAAACGGTCTTGATTCTTTTATACTATAACCAAAAAGTAAACTAATATTTATCGAATATTATATTTTTATTTTACAGATCGAATAGGGCCTGATGTTACAAAATAAATTTATATCCTAATAACACCAAAAATTAAACTAATATTTACCGAATATTATATTTTTATTTTACATAATAGGTCCTGATGTTACAAAATAAATTTATACCCTAATAAAGATCAATGGGTTTCGAACTCAGAACCTTCAAACCAAATTCCAACCCCTTAATCACTTCACCACTGCAATATTCATTGTTAAAATTGTATAAAAATAATACATATACTTTTCAGGCCTGAGAGAATTACAGAGTAATTAATTCACGCTTCCCTATAATTCACACTTGAGACCTATACTGCTTCGCTATATTTAATTAATTGAGAATCTACATTCACAAGTTATTTTGTCGAATAAGTCATCCATCGTTCATTCATTTACGTGTCATTACAAGTAAATCATTGGCAGACATTCTTGATTACGACACTTACTAAATCTAAAATATCTTAAACGAAATCGTCCAACAAAAAGTTGTACATAAACCCGTGATTATTCACGGATATTACACTACTCTATTTCTAGAGCATTTTGTACATGAATAGTTGAATACTGCTCATATAAAATATACTCCACAAAAAAGGTTATGGGAGATCGTCTGACAATATGTGTCGGGACAAGATTCATTTGCCATTTAATAATAAAATATGAACATGAACATACTCCGTATTTTCAATATGTGTCGGGACAATATGTGTCAACAAATTTTCAATTTAATATATACTCCGTATTTTTTACCATTTAATAATAAAATAATTTAAAAAATGAATCTAATATTTTTTTTAAATATGAACCTCCTTTATTTATTAAAACAGAGACCAAGGCAGCTGAGGTGGCCCAGCTCATTGGTCTCTATTCTGAAATACTCAACTCACATTAATCCAGAGTTATTTTAGGCAATTAAGCAAAATCTTTCTAATCAAGCTATCTTCCTAATCAAGCTATAATATATTAAGGATAATCAGTAAATATTATGTGAATATTCTCTAAATCAATTATAATCAATTGTAATCAGTTATTTCCCTTTACGTTAAGATATGTATCTGTCAAAAATGTTAAGTTTAGATTATTACCATATGTAAGTATATACTAGGATCCTTAGGTAGTTAGAATTCTATATAAATTGTAGTCTCAATTCTTGATTAACACATAACAATAATTATCAACTTTATCAATTATTCTTATATGGTATCAGAGCCAACGATCGCTCTATCCATTTCATCATCATCTCACGTCCAAATTAAAAATGTCAGGCTCTTCACAAATTCTTCCAAATGCTGATGAACCATCAGTTCCTCTTATTGCTGTTGATTTATCCCAATGCATCAAAATGGACCCAACCACTTATCGCTCTTGGGCGAAACAAGTCTATAACATCCTTTTTGGTTACGGTTTATACAAATTTGTTGACGGCAGTCATCCTTGCCCCGCCAAAACTATCACCTTGGCTGACAAGACTGTCACCTCCAATCCCGCTCATATCACTTGGCTTCGTCAAGATAGTTTTGTCAGCGGTGCTCTCCGTGCTTCCCTCTCATCCAATATTGCGTCCATGCTCAATTCCGAGGATACGGCACGCACCATTTGGACCAATCTTGAGTCCACCTACGCCAATCCTTCGCGTGGGCACATTCTCACCATCAAAGATCGACTCAAATCGATCACTAAAGGCACATCGTCTGCCACTGAATATATGCTCGCAATTAAGGCTTGTGTTGACGAACTCCAACACCTCGGTAAAACCATGGACACCGAAGATGTCACCGCTCAAATTCTTTATGGTCTTGACTATAGCATTTACTCCACCCTTATTGAAGCTATTAAGGCACGTGATTCCCCTATCACCTTCGATGCACTTCATGAGAAGTTGCTTCAATTTGACCTATCCCTTAAGATCAAACCCACACCTCACCACCACCATGCCCCGGCTTCAGCCCATGTCACTTACTCCCGCCCTTCCCAGTCCTATCATAACCCTCGTAACCCCCCTCCCTCACCCACTCCCTCCTCGGGTCTCCTTCCCCTTCCTGCCGCCAATCCCTCCAACTCCAACCCTCCTACCACGCCCTTCAAGGGCAAATGTCAGTGGTGTCACACCACTGCTCACTACCTTCGCAACTGTCCAACTTTCCGTTCCCTCTTTCCCCATATCACTGTCCCTCCCCGTCCTAGCCCTACCCATCCTCACACTCGACGTCACAACCCCCCCACCGTTAACACCGCCTCCCTAGGTGAACCCTCATCCCCCAACTGGATCATCGATAGTGGTGCTAGCCACCACATTACTCGTGATCTTGACACCCTCGCCCTCCACTCTCCCTACGACGGCACCGACGATCTTCTAGTTGGAAACGGGTCCTCCCTTCCCATTCATCACATTGGTTCATTTTCTCTTCCCTACTCATCTATAATTTTTACCAAAGTTCTTCATGTTCCTACTATAACCAAAAATATCTTATCAATTTCCCAATTTTGTTTGGACAATAATGCTTATGCCTTGTTTACTGCCTCCTCTTGTTTTTTGCAGGATCGTCTCACGGGCAAGACGTTGATCCAAGGTCGACTTAAAGCGGGTTTATATGAATGGTGCCCATCTCCCCCACCCACGGTCCACACACACGCCCTCACCTCCGTTCCCACATGGCATCACAAATTGGGTCACCCCTCCCCACCTATTTATAATCTTATCAATAATAAATTCTCTTTAGCTTTACCGTCTTCTTCTAGTCATCATTGTAACGCGTGCAATATTAATAAAAGTCACAAATTACCTTTTGCTCTCTCCACTCTTACTACCACCGCCCCCCTTCAACTATTATTTTCCGACGTTTGGACCTCCCCCGTTTACTCTCTCGATGGTTTTAAATATTATGTGATTTTCGTCGACCACTTCACTAAATACACTTGGATTTACCCTTTAAAGAATAAATCCGATACCTACTCCACCTTCACTCGCTTCCGCGCCTTAGTTGAAAAATACTTCAATCGTCCTATTATCCAAATTTACTCCGACAATGGGGGCGAATATCTCAAACTCACCCCCGATATCACTCAACAAGGTATTACGCATCTTACATCTCCCCCTCATACACCCGAACATAATGGCATTGCCGAACGGAGGCATCGTCACATTGTTGAAACGGGTCTCGCCCTTTTAACTCATGCTCACCTTCCCACGACTTATTGGTCATTTGCCTTTGTCACTGCAGTGTATCTCATTAACCGGCTCCCTACTCCCAATCTCAATAACCTTAGCCCTTATCTAAAACTCTTTGCCCAACCGCCTAACTATACTAAACTTCGTAGTTTCGGATGTCTTTGTTATCCATGGCTCCGTCCCTACACCTCTCACAAACTCGAACCCAAATCATCTCCGTGTATCTTTGTTGGATACTCCGCTACCCAAAGCGCCTATCATTGTCTTGATCCGCTTACCCAACGTCTTTATACCTCTCGACACGTCAAATTTGTCGAGTCTATTTTTCCTTACCCATCTTTGGTCTCACCTACTCCAAAGTCCACTTTCACGCCTGACACATGGTGTGTCTTTTCACTTACACCTCCCTTGCCTTCCTCTGACCTTCCTACCCCTATCTCTCCTGACACACTCCCTCCTACATTTACACAACCCCTGACACCTAATAATATTCCCTCAGACTCACCTCCTCACACCCCCATTTCCACTCCCAGCAACTCTCCCCTCTCTACACCTGCCTCGTCTTCTGCCACCTCCCCTGACTACTCCCCTGAATCCACACCCCCCTCTAGCCCACCTCCTATATCTCGGCCTGTTACACGGTTAACCAATAACATCCGTGTTCCCAACCCCCGTTATGCTAACCTCACCCATCTCAGCCCAACCTCTCTTCCCTCATCCCTCAAAACAGCCTTATCTTCTCCTCATTGGCTCGAAGCTATGAAAGACGAATATTCCGCCCTTCTCAAAAATGGGACTTGGTCCCTCGTCCCTCCTCATCCTACTCACAATGTTGTCGGTTGCAAATGGGTTTTTCGGGTCAAATACAATCCGGATAACTCTATCCAAAAATATAAAGCACGTCTCGTTGCTAAAGGCTTTCACCAACGAGCTGGTGTGGACTACTCCGAAACCTTCAGCCCAGTCGTTAAACCTGCTACAATTCGCCTTGTATTAACGCTCGCTCTTGCCCGTGGATGGTCTCTTCGTCAATTAGACGTCAATAATGCTTTCCTTCAAGGTACGTTGACTGACACTGTCTATATGTCCCAACCGCCAGGTTTTATTGACTCACAATTTCCTTCCCACATTTGCAAGCTCTCCAAAGCTATTTATGGACTTAAACAAGCCCCTCGGGCTTGGTATACTGAACTTAAAAATTATCTACTCTCTTTTGGTTTTATTCAGTCATTATCTGACCCTTCCTTGTTTATTTTCCGTAAAAACTCTGTGCTAATCTATCTTCTTGTCTACGTTGATGACATTATTGTCACCGGTCTTCCCTCCTCCGTACTCACACAATTCTTTACCTCCTTCTCAACTCGGTTTTCCCTAAAAGATCTCGGTTTTCCGTCGTATTTCCTTGGTATCGAAGTGACTCCCTCTACCCATGGCCTTCACCTCACACAATCCAAATACATAACAGACCTATTATCCCGTTTTCACATGACCGACGCCAAACCTGCTACTACTCCTCTTCTAGCCTACCCACCCCTTCAACCCTCCTCTGGTCAACCCATTTCCTCTCCCACGAACTACCGTGCTGCTGTTGGCTCACTCCAATACTTATCCCTCACACGTCCCGACATTGCCTTTAGTGTCAATAAGCTTGCTCAGTTTATGCAGGACCCTCAGGAAGTCCACTGGACCGCTCTCAAGCGACTATTTCGCTATCTCTCAGGCACGATTCAAGTGGGCATTCGGTTAGCTCGCAATACTCCTCTTCGGTTACACTGTTTTTGCGACTCTGACCATGCAGGTGACAAAGGTGACTATGTTTCTACTACGGGCTTTCTTGTGTACCTCGGTACTAACCCGATCAGCTGGGTTTCACAAAAACAGCGGTCTGTGGCTCGGTCGTCCACTGAGGCTGAATTTCGGGCTGTAGCGGATGCTACGTCTGAATTGCTCTGGCTTCGGTCTCTCCTCACGGAGCTCGACGTCATCATACGTGCCCCTCCTGTCATTTTCAGTGACAATTTGGGTGCCGTTCACTACTCAGCTAACCCCATTTTTCATTCCCGAATGAAGCACGTAGCTCTCTCCTTCCATTTTGTGCGAGAACAGGTACACAAAGGTTTTCTTCGTGTCCAGCATATTGCATCTGGAGACCAATTAGCTGATGTGCTCACAAAACCGCTACCCCGGTCCATATTGTATCCGTTATTGCTCAAGATTGGTCTTACTTTCAGTCCGTCCATCTTGCAGGAGCGTATTAAGGATAATTAGTAAATATTATGTGAATATTCTCTAAATCAATTATAATCAATTGTAATAAGTTATTTCCCTTTACGTTAAGATATGTATCTGTCAAAAATGTTAAGTTTAGATTATTACCATATGTAAGTATATACTAGGATCCTTAGGTAGTTAGAATTCTATATAAATTGTAGTCTCAATTCTTGATTAACACATAACAATAATTATCAACTTTATCAATTATTCTTATATAATATGTTGCATTATTCAACGATTTGGGCTCAAATACTACAAAAAATCAGATTCAAAAAATATTAAACATATCCATTTAAGGATAGAATTCGATCTCAAGTATTGTAATACCCCGTTCGATTACTCTCGGTGATGTTAGTTACGATGATAATATTAGCAAAGGTCATCGTTCATATTGGGATTTGGTGTGTTTGATTACATTAGGTGAGTGGTGAACTTCGGGACGAAGTTCTTATAAGGAGAGTAGATTGTAATACCCATATTTTATCATAAGTCAAACCTTAAGTCAACCCGAACAATTTAATTATTAAAAACCCGAACCCATGTAATAGGTCTACGTGAGTTTCGTATACTAGAGTACCCACAAACCCAGCCCATCCCCCTTTCCACTAACAGAATAACAAAACTCAAGTTTTTCCCGCCTAAAGTTTTCTACTATCAAAAATAAAAGAACTAGATAGTAAGCGAAATGGACTATATGCGACTCGAACCCTTGACCGGGGGTATATAGTATATATTCTCTACCACTACACTCCAATATCTAATTGATCCAATCATCACCAAATTAATCATAAAGCTATATACTCTATTAATTTAATTAAGGAAAATTTGATATTGTAATCCTGTGATATGATATTTTTTCACTTCTCAATACAATATAAAAGACGGAGGGAGTACATAATAATCATGTGTAATTAAATATTGTAATCCTATATTTGATAGGAGAACAAAAATTCTCAAAACTTTTGTCCGCATAAATTTTAAGCACTTAATTTGGACAAAATGAATATAACAAATAATAAGGAAATAATCACACTCAATTATCAATCATATCATATAAATAATATTTACAGGTTAAATATTTAAAAACTAACAATGGTGTATCGATGAAAATAAATTGTAGAAATATAGCTGCTTAAATTTCGAACAACAATTATGAACTATTTTTATGAACAAATGATATATACAGAGATTATAGAGAATAACTACTCCCTTCGTTCTATTCATTTGTTCATTTGTTTGTTTTTTATATTTATTGTGAGGAATATTTTAATTAAAGTCAGACAAATGAACGAGACGAAGAGAGTACATCTAAACATCAAGAGTATAAAATTATATATACTCTATTTGAAAATAAATTTAAAGTGAATATACATTTCATAATTTATTCATATATTATACTAAAAAATATTTAAAAGAAAAATGATTGTCTCGAGAAATCTGAATGATGGATAAAACACAGAGGTAGTAATTTTTTGGACTATATATTTCATGATATTAGTCGGGGTCGTTATTTTGATTAATTATGCAATTTTAAATTATTTTATTATATCCAAAAACGAAGATAAAAATAATGAAAAATTATCGGGTTGCTAATTAAAACCTACTTTGTATAAATAATTAACTAACAATAAATAAATTTCTATAAATACCGTGCATACATGCACGGGGTCTATACTAGTTTATATAATAATAACCAACCATATAAAATGAAACCCACAAACTCATTATAAGTATTACAACCCACGACAACACACCCTCATTTAAATAATAAACATAAGTCACCTTTATAAACAACCCCTACAACTCCATATAACCTACGACAACCCCCAAGCCTCCCAACCTTGCGTATTTGAGCCGCCCGAAGCACAAGGAAGGAAAAAGCTAAGAGAACTCTATGAGTCGATTCAGCCCACCGATCACGTCGTGCACACAACCTTTGGTACGTGTACATAGTAATTCTCGTTTCAATGTCGTTAGTTTGTACATCGATGTCGTGTTTGAAGGGCCACGACCAATATAGAGTTGTAACGGTGTTACGGTAGCGTCCTGCGTGTTGGTCACGGTATGTTGTTGGTGTCGTAGGTGGTTACTTGTGTCGTGTGTTGTTTCCGTCATAGTGATGTTACCGCCATTGTCGTGTCGTTATTGTTATACGTTGTCGGCTCCCGTTGGTTGGGATTGGTGTTACGAGGGATTGGAGTTGGTGTAGTTATGTGGTTTGAGTTGTTTTACGTGTTGTTGGAGTTGTCTGTTGTTGGAGTTGGAGTATTGTGCGTGTTGTTGGAGATCTTGTTCTAGTGTGCTGTTGTCGTCGAAGTTGGGTTGTGATTACGTGTTAGGGTACCTAATATAACTAGGCCGGACTCAGTTTATAGTCTAATTAGTTCAGGTTGCTCTCATTTTATAATTAGATGGATCGGTGTCATTCCTATTTTATAATTTAATTAGAACCGTATCAAGTTCATGTTATGGATTAGTGAGGTTGGGTCGTTTTCACTTTATAATTTAACTACTTTAGGTCGATATTAATTTTATTTAATAATATAATATTTTATTAGGTTCGAACTTCGTAGAAATTCCGTGGTGAATTGTACTGATGACGTGGTCGTGCCCTGCTAATTAGGTAAGGTTTTCCCTTACTTAGAATATGTTAATATTGTGATGCATGTATCAGCTACGAGTACGATGTGATATCGTGCTAATGAGAATGAGATGTCGAATAATGATAGGAGAACGATTGAAGAATATTTATATATTGGAGTTGGTGAGGCTAGCTTTAGACCTAGCCGGGACCCTTGATCACGATCCCCTCCCTGATTTCTCCTCGCGGGTTGTTGGGCCTGCGGGGGGTGTGCACACTCGGAATGAAAGGGCCTGCTAGAAGAGTTGAGATGAGATTATTGATATGGTACCGTGATGGTACTGAATGTTGAGATGATATTATTGGTATGGTACCATGATGGTACTGAATGTTGAGATGAGATTATTGATTGGTACCGTGATGGTACCGAGAATGTGGAGATGATATTATTGATTGGTACCGATGATAATACTAAGACTGGATGTTTTATATTACCTACCTGTGTTATAATGTTTGCATGTTCTAACCGTTTTCTCTGTCTATATTGTCACCCAATTTTATTGGGGGCCTGTGATGATCCAATTGATATTTTCGATCAATTGGGGAGCAGACTATGATGCAGGCTATGTATATCGTGATGTGTTTAGATACTGGGATGCTTGTACGAGATTGGGGTGAACGCGATAATGATCCTGGTCGTAGTACGGGTTAATGCATAGGCATTCCTGTTTATATAGATTGTATAACTTCCACTGTGTAACCAGAGTTGTAATAGTGAATGAGCTGTAATGTTTAAATCAGATGGTCGGTTTGGCATTCCATGTTGTATTGTAATGAACTACCACCTCGGGGTACCGAGATGGTAACGCCTTTATTTATTCGGGAATGTCTTGATAAGGCTCCTGGGTAAATGGGGGTGTTACAGGAACTCTATCCGAAAACCGAATCAGATACTCGACCAAGCATGAGCTCGGCCGAAATACTCCACCAACCAGCCTAGATTCATTGCTTCTTCACCAAGCAACGGAATTTACGTTCCTCTCGACTTCCTACATTTCCTATCCTAAGTGGTAGTTTCAACCCAACTACTTCTCCTAGCCAAGGTCGGGAATACTCCTATAAATAGCCCCTTGCACAACACAAAATAAACACATGAAATACACATCTATCATTCATACATCATCAACAATTTATTCATCAACCTCGACATACACAGTTGTTAGTCACACACATACATCCTCGACATCTAGCAAAAATAATCTCGACATACATCCAAAGGAGCACCGAAATACTGTCAAAATACCGACGAACCCGACCCCACCATCCGGCCGAATCCGTCACCTCACACATAAAAAACGCACAATCCTAAACTCATCCACATCATCTCGACGCTCCCGTGCCTAAGCCACTGTCCGACGAGCTCCATACCGAGAAAGCAAAGCATGTAGGTTGAGGGTGTAAATCAAACCCGACTCTTTCCCTTTTCTCTTACTTCTCCACGTTTTTTTTCTCTCTTTTCGATCGTGTCGTCAGTCGTATTTTAATATGGGTCGTTCGTCGCATATTTTTCATTATTTCTAATAATCGATACTACAAAAAACTATTTTTACGTATAACGTTCTTAAAATACGATATCGATTCTCTAATCGAATATCGTATCCAACAAGAACCAAATTAATTAATTCTCGTTGATGCTAATAAAATCGTTACACCATTTTTAAACAAAATTCGACGATTTTATACGCGGAGAGAATTAACATCTTTTTCGTTCAAATCTTTTTTTCTTTTTTTCGTTCAGAACGAGTTTTTTTCAAAACCTTTTCTAAAATCATTCCGACTATTCGATATCGATTTCATAATCGAATATCGAATACGACGAATATTGAAAATATAAGTCGAGTATAAATTAATCCATATTTGTACACGATTTATAAAAATTGACAGTTTTCGACAAATAAAAAGAAATGGACAGACCGCCACGCGAGTCGCGCGGTGGCCTGGTTCGCCGGGTTTTTTTTTTTTTCGTTTCCTCGCTTTTCTATTTTTTTATTCTTCTCGAATCTTACATAAAAAGAGACTTTCGCGACATATTTTGATAAATACTTTTTTTTTTCGACCTTGGTCAGCCCGTGTTAATCCATCACGTGTCATAAACCTTTTTCAAAATCATGCATATTATTGTATTTACATCTTTATTCGATTTATTCAACCGTTACTAACTCGTTTGCTCATTGTTTGTAGCGATTTATTTTTCATCTTTTGTTTTATTAGACTAAAACGAATTTCACATGCTAAAATAACTTTGACGTTATCAGTTTAACATGCATTAAACGACTTAGTGTGGACATGACATAGGTCCACCCCGACGCGGCCACGCGCGGGTTTGGGGAGGTATCTCGACTGTCCTGGGGTATCTCGGCCGAGTATTTTGATGCTCGGTCGATGTCTGATTCGGTTTCCGGATAGAATTCCTACTTGAGATCGAATTCTATCCTTAAACGGATTTGTTTAATATTTGTGAAGGCTGATTTTTTGTAGTGTTTCAGTCCGAATTGGACGTGTAATGACACGGCCAGATCGTGTGACTCGGGAAAAAATATCTTTGACCGGGTTTGACTCGGTCGCTAAAAGACGGTTTTACCCCTGGTGCCGGAATCGACCCAAATTAGTCTCATTTGACTCGAAACGACCCACTGGGCCTGGATTTGTGGTCCGTTTTGTGAGATTTGTACTCCCTAATAAGCCTAAACCAAACGTCCATGATTTCGAGCCCATATCCGAGCCCATTAAAGCACGTTTGCGTCCTATCATCATCGGGTGTTTGGCGGGACCTACTATAGACACCTGGCGGTCAAAATGTGGGTGTCTACAGAGCCCCCACTCAGACTGAGGCTTGGACAAGGCGAAAGTCAGAGTAGCTACCAGGCCAATCGAGGATTAAGACCTGGCAGACTTCCGATCGGGTCGTTTAGAGTCCATTAGACTTGCGTGAAGGGCTCGCCAGCCATAAGATAGAAATCATACCTGGATAGATGTCGATAACGGCGCGGGGACTTTCTACTAAAAAAGTCTTGGATTTGTCTGTTTATAGACAATTTCCATTTTGAAATTGCGTGGGAGCTTCTATTAGAAGCTGCGGATGTACCTCTTACTGATATATCCGATTCCTCAGCGAAAATGTTGCTTGAATTTTCACTGAGAACTTTGAGGATCCTCCGGGAGTCTTGGGATACCTGTGTGTTTTGCATGCAACATACAGATAAAACATCGACTCGTGCTGGGGGAGAAAAATGATTTTTGGCCGATTTTTTTTTTTGAAAAAAACCGAAAATTTTTTTTGAAAAAATGGCGGAAATTTTTTTTTTGAAAATTTTTGGAAGAAAAGGAATGTTTGGGATGACTTGATTCCTGATCAGATTCTGACACGGATCCCTAAAAATCCTGATTAGGCCTGTATGCCTAAGTGAAGTAGGGAATACTGCAAAATAATCCTTATTCCAGGGGTGACTAGGAGAGGAGATTTCTCTATTGGCTAATGAGAATTTGGAGAGAGACATACTGACAGACTCGACTCTGGACGCGAGAGGACGAGTTGACAGACACGACTTTGACTCTCTAAGGGTTAGACCGTGACTCGGTAGGGGGTGGGCCACCTAAGATGACAAGATTCTTAAGTTGCGCTATTCCGTAGCCTAGGCGAGTGGCAACATGGTCGAATCCTCGGAACGGGAAAGATGAGACTGTTTTCGTACGACAGGGCTTTGTGGTAGCAACGCCGTAGACTGGTGTTCTTTTGGATTTTTGATTTTTAGGGCACATTCCCAAAGTGGGTGTTGCTTCGAGCCTATGACAGATTCTTGCCTTCGACTGGGCCGAGTACTAGGACTCACTAAAGAAAGGAGGCTAGATTTTGAAGGTATATTGGATTATGTGAATGGATGGAGAACTTCTGCCTAAGAGAAGCCCCCAGAATGACAAAGCTAACTCTTGAGAACATGACAGTGTCGTGACCGGAATGATGGCGCTTTTTTGAATTCGTGTCAATGTGGGTGGTTGTGCCTCTTTTGAAAGGCTGCCTACGTATTCACGTGTTGTGAAATCAAACCAAGCCGTAGTTCAGTGTTGAAAGATGTATTATGGTGCCTAGTTTATTAGGGCTTTGTGTGTAACTAGCCATAGCAATGGTGTAGGCTAGGTGCATTCCCAATGATGTCTTGACCAAAGGGCTAGAATAGTTAGGATGTTGATCCTGTGACTGTGAGCGTTCTCCAGGGTAGCCCCCAGAGGTGGTGTGAACTATTTGGGCATGTTCTATGCCGACTGCAAGTTGAATTCCTGTGTTTGGGCTGGTAACTGGTTTAGATGTTTTTGGAAATGTGATGCTAGGAAGTAAGTGGCTTCGATGATTTGAAATCTGGAGCTCGATTTTGTGGAGCTAAGGCTTCGAGGGTAAGGTATTGTAATGTGGTAGGAAAGGGGGAAGTCGAGTAATAATGACTCGAACTTCGATCGGAGTAGGTTTGATAATGCGGGATCTGATTTCCATGTCTGGCCCTAATGGTTAGGGTATCCTATGAAGCTTGAATCCTCAAAATTCTGGGCTGTCTCTAGCCTAGGTCTCGAGGAGGTCTTGAGGGTTGTAATGTGGGAAGGCTAGATGTGGTGCTAGCTGACCAACTTGATTGTTTCTCCCCTATTGGATGGTATTGATAATTTTGAATTTGACCGTACCCGGTCAAAGGATTTTCAATTGAGTTGACCGTTGACCACGGTCATGGGTATTTGATTTTTTTATTGACCTCTTAGCCCCGGTCATGAGTTTTTTGAATTTTTGCTGGTTGACCTCTTAGCCCGGGTCATCGGTTTTTTTTTGCTGGTTGACCTCTAAGCCCCGGTCATGGGTTTTTTTTTTTTTTGAATGTTGGTTGACCTCTCAGCCCCGGTCATGGGTTTCTTGAATTTTGGTTGACCTCTCAGCCCCGGTCATGGGTTTCTTGAATTTTGGTTGACCTCTCAGCCCCGGTCATGGGTTTTTTTGAATTTTGGTTGGACTAATACCAATGGTAGGGATCGGTTGATCTTATCGGATGGGTGTTTATTGTGGGAAATGGGCTTGCCTCCCGTCTTGGACCCAAACTAGGAGACTACCTAGATTTGTCATAGGATTCGATACCGCTCCTGCTAAAGGTGGTTATGTGGCTTTCTATACCGGACATGGAATAGGTAAAAGGAAAACACGGGCTCGGTTTCCTGCAGTCGTTATAGATGGGCCTATAATAGTCACGTGCATGTGCTCACAGAGTATGACGGTATTCATCATGTTCTCGGAAACACATAAGGAAAGTATATATGAGAAATAGAAAAACTGATTTTATTGAATTTTGAAAAGAAGACAGAATCCAACAGACTCTGACTCTGATTTGGAAATGAGGATGTAGGGTATCCTAGACTCGAACTCAGACTTAGACTCGAATCAAATCCGGACTCGGATGCTCGGTTGGTTGTTTTTTTTTGGTAAGGTATTCGACAGATGCCACGACTCGCCTAAACTCGGCTTTGCGCAAATGCAAGAGAGGGAGTCAAACTAGACGCGACCCGGGGTGACTGGAATGACTAGGATTCTCGGATCGGGATACTCGAATGTTGACCTAGACAAAGTAATGACCGCGAATTAGACTCGAGCTGCATAAGAGTGAGTCCGAAAATGGGGGCGACCGTGTTTGACCGTGTCGCGTGCTTGGCCCAACCGTGGTGACCTAACCCTAGGTGACTCGAGTGTTCATAGCATAGGTACGACTCGAAGAAGGCATCATAAGGACGCCGGTGTAGGATGAACGTGGTTTACTGCTCGGGTGGAGGACAGCCCCCGAGTGAGACTAAAGACTCTGATAGGACTTAGATGGTGTGACACCTAGGTGACTCAAACGTGGGGTACGTGAGACATCACGTGTAAGACAATGATCCTTAGAGCAACCGTGGTTGATCGCTTTGCTGAAAGGGTAGCCCCCGAGTGGGAGTGAAGACCGACTCCTAGACGGGTGACTTGTGAAAGGTGGGCCTCCCTTAGGATTCGGCTATGTGGGCCGAGTCCCGTTCGAAGGAAGGTCCACGTGAGATACTCCCTAGACCTTGGACCCTAAAGTGCAGACGGGCTTCCCTTTGTAGGAGTTTGTCCTACGTAGGTGGGCCATGCCTTGTTAAATAAGGCGGACTGGGATGGGGTAGAAACTCGTGATGTAAGATCGACGGAGTTTCGACGCTATTAACTCTAACTACTTATGACAAGACCCGACACTGCTAAATACGAGAAGTCCTAAGAAGTAGAAGGTTTGAAAAGAGGATTTGAATTTGAAAACCGAGCAAAGTCGGGTTGGACGGCCCGATCTTTTTTGAAAATCGGAAAAAAAGGTTTATCGGGCCGAGATTTTGAATTTTTTGAAAAGGTTTGGACAGCATACCGGCTAAAAAATAGGCTATTTTGAGTCAAAATCATAAGTCCTAAATTCGGTAGCTTTCCGGGTTTGAAAAATGGATAGTTTTCGAAAAAGATGCAAGTTTTTTTTTTGAAAACACGGTTTTTGAAAAAGATGAGACACGGACCAAGTAGCATGTAGTCACGGAGACAGTATAACGACACCATGTATGCTCCTAGTCTAAGTCTCGGTCGGTCTAATAGGGTCTATACCAACAACGATGGCTTTCTCGTATTGAGGACGGACTCCCTAAGCCGAGTTGGTCTTAGGACATGCCGCAAAACCTAGACGAGTTCCACCATCGATGTCTTTAGCGCACCCATGTAGGAATGCACCGTGGTATAGTGGGACGTCGGTCACAAGTAACCGGCCCGGGAAAGATTGGGTTATGCATGGCCCATTGAACTAAAACGTGTACATTACTATTCGAACGATTTCTTTTCGAGTCTCACCCTAGGGATGCCGATGGTAAGTGACTCATCAGTTGATCCCCAGCGGGGTCGCCAAATTGTGGACATGACATAGGTCCACCCCGACGCGGCCACGCGCGGGTTTGGGGAGGTATCTCGGCTGTCCTGGGGTATCTCGGCCGAGTATTTTGATGCTCGGTCGATGTCTGATTCGGTTTCCGGATAGAATTCCTACTTGAGATCGAATTCTATCCTTAAACGGATTAGTTTAATATTTGTGAAGGCTGATTTTTTGTAGTGTTTCAGTCCGAATTGGACGTGTAATGACACGGTCAGATCGTGTGACTCGAGAAAAAATATCTTTGACCGGGTTTGACTCGGTCGCTAAAAGACGGTTTTACCCCTGGTGCCGGAATCGACCCAAATTAGTCTCATTTGACTCGAAACAACCCACTGGGCCTGGATTTGTGGTCCGTTTTGTGAGATTTGTACTCCCTAATAAGCCTAAACCAAACGTCCATGATTTCGAGCCCATATCCGAGCCCATTAAAGCACGTTTGCGTCCTATCATCATCGGGTGTTTGGCGGGACCTACTATAGACACCTGGCGGTCAAAATGTGAGTGTCTACACTTAGCAACCCATTTATTTTTCTCACATGCCTAGGAAAATTATGTTTGCATATCATTCAACCGTCGAACTAACGCGTGTACACAAAAAACGAACGATATCCTAGTAAAGGCCGCTAAGTGCGGGCGGGGTTGGGTGTTCTTAGTGAACTTCCCAACACGTACCCTCACCCCTTACTCAGAACCATGGTTTCCGGATGTCCGAATCCATTGGCAACGAGAGTCATTCAATACACGATATCCGATAATGTCGGTATCGGTATCATAATGCAAAAGGGACGAACCCAATAAACTCTAACATCGAAAATGGGTCGTATTTTGTATACGGCCCACTACGACATAGAGTGGGTTCGAACGGGCCCGAACTCCCACAAAGTTCGGTGGCGACTCCTACTTCGATTTAAATTTCAATTTGACCATCTCATATGGAGATTCATTCGCCTCCCCAAACCCGCGCGTGGCTGCGTCGGGGTGGACCTATGTCATGTCCACAGCTATATATAGGGAGGGGTGGTTAAACCCTGATCACCCATATTAGTCGCTTTAGTTGATACGCCCATCATGCATCACTTAAAGCCCTAATAGGTTTCTACACTATTATAGTATCTGACCCATACTTTATAAGACGTAAATAAGCCCGTATTATCTGTATTATAACGGACCACGTTGTTGGGCTCAACATTAATGATAGCTAATAAATACAATAGGTCCAAATAATGTTGTCCACATATATTGTATTAGACCCATAATTCTTACATATTATTGATTCTACCTAACTTAGATACTGACCATATCGTAAAAAAATTATTAATAACGTCTTTCTGTTATACTGCTTAATAATTTTTTTCTATATGTTCTAATGTCAAATAAAACGTCTCAACCCCGTGAATTTTCACGGGGAGTAGGTCTCCTGAGAGACGGTCTCTCATTAACTTTACTGAGAGACTAAGTACAAATGGAAGTAAAAGTGGTACCAAACCTAATAGAAGTAGGTACCATTAACATAAAAGAATATACAAATATAAGGAGGGTACGCTTGTTTTAAAAAGAGGTACAAAACAAAGCTGACATTTAAGGGTACGAATAGGACATAGAGTGGTACTGAAGAATGGTCTGTCTCTCAACCGTCTCTTACAAGATTTTGTGTTTCACGTTTTTTTTTTTAAGTAAAGACCAATATCATTAATAATAAGTCATCCGGCATCTACAAACGATGTCAAATTGAACTGAATACAGATTTGTGAAAAATAAATAAAGAACATCATTGAGATAAAGATCACTATTAGAATAATGCGCTTCTGCATAGCCTTCTATATATCGCTGTTTATTGATACAGCCTTTTGCGAAGGAATCTATAGATCTGATGAAAAAGCCTCCAAGATGATGAACTTAATGTGAAGGACTGAAAACTCGAAATAAATGAAAAAAACCTTGAAAAAAAAGGACGAAAACAACTCTCATAAAAGAGAGACTTAGTAATTGAGACTAAACAAATTTTTTGGGGCTTACCATTGATTAATCGATGGAGGGAGGAAAAGTAGGGTTTTTTTTGGGGAGAAAGAGAAGAAAAACTAGGGTATTTTTTAGAGAGAGACACTAAGAAAGAATGAACTTGTGTTCCACGGGTTAATACACCAGTAGTACATAAATACAAAGATAGTAATTGATGGTAATTGGTTACAATTAAGACTAATTGATGGTGATTGATATATTCTTTGAAATAAGATGATTGAGAGAATAAGGAGAATATCATGAGATGATATCCTTAACACCTACATCGGTAACTAAACAATTTTTAGAATTCCCCGTGAATTAGGGATGAAAATTTAGTTCCCATGTTTTTCTACTTCCCAGGAATTTGCATTTCCCGGATCAACCAAACGAACCCTTGGAAGATAGATGTACTTCGGTATAACTAAACTTGAAATTAAGTTAGTTATACAAATTCTTTTTTTTTTTTAATATTCACAATAAATTTCAAAGTTAAATTTTTATACAACAGCTTAAATAGATAAATAAATCCTTATATACTACAATAAAAAAATAAACTAAACTTTTGAAAAAATACTCGTATAACATTGTGATTCAGATAACTTTTTAGAATTTCTCATGAGTTAGGAAAGAGAGTTTATTTCCCGTGATTTTTTGATTCCTATAAATTTGCACTTGCCGCATCAACAAAATGAACCCTAAATCTAGTAAAATAATAAAAACTGAAATGGCAACAACAAATTGTTTGTCCAAAATTCCAAATAGTTTACTTGCATTGAAATAATGAAGAAATATTTAGGAAAATAGAAGAGAGTTGAGAGCAGGCAGGCAGGCCATTACAGAAGTTAATAAGTTGGACAGTATCCCCCATCTCAATTCAAATAGAATTGAGTATACTACTCACTATTCAGCAGCTCCTGCTGTATTTTCATCAATGGGATGCCAAACCCTGTTAAAAAACCAGGTTGAATCTGCTTTAACAGAGAAACCATCTTGGTTTCGGTGCCAGCTATAATAAGAATGCGTCCGATTCTTGATGTCAAAGGTTGCATGTCCGAAGCTTGCTTCCCGAAAAGCCGAGTAATCTGGCTGTGGCTGGGTCATGCTGCAAATTTAAGTCAGTTCACTTGTTAGAATAGAATGGGAGGAAGAGACTGACTAGTCACTATAATTAGGCCGGCCCAGATATCTTACTTGGTGGCTAAACCTTCTATGTTTCCTCCATCTCCTATTGTTATGTAAACTGGCGCCGACTGATCTGCAATAGGTTTGCATTTACCATTGACGATGTTGTAGGCTATGTTCGACACGCGTTTCTGCAATGTCATAAAAAAAACACATTAGAATACAGAAACATTTTTTCATGAACATGAAAGCATACGAAGGCCTAACCAAAATACAGTACTACTGCAGTATGTAACTGCAAAAATGACAGCACAAAGAATATGAATACGAAAGCATTCAGTGATCATAAGAAAGAAATGCGTAAACTTACAGATCTCTCGTAGGCGTGAACATGACCGGAAAAGACAACATCAACTTTGTAGCGAACAAACCAAGGCTCAAACATGACCCTCATGGTCTCTCCTTCCATGAAATGGTACTGGTAGCTGTTATACCACGGGGAATGTACTAGAACAATTAGCCACGGAGTCAGGCTCCTGTTAACCCTCGGAAGCTCCTCTTCAAGCCAGTTGTACTGTGGTGTGTACTTTCCGTATGCAGAGTAGGAGGACAGGACAATAATGTGAGCAGGGCCTCTCTTGATAGAGTACCAAAGGGGAGCGGTGCTATTTGAGGATTTATAAGGCGTCCTGTAGCGATGCTTGAACGGCTTAAAAGGTCTTGATTCACCGATTTGAGGGGCGAAATCAAGCTCGTGGTTGCCCGCAGTCCAAATCCAAGGTTGATAAGCAGTACTTCTCTCAACAAACCTTCCCCATGAATCCCATCTGTTGTTATCATGATTCGGGTAATTGTCTGCGTATGAAAGATCCCCCACATACAATACCGTCTCCCCTTTTATTGGATTCCTTTCGTAATGTGTCAGAGTTGCGTTTGAGTCGTAAGTCTGTCCTAGATCCCCTGCATTCATTCATTCAATAATGCAAATTTATCAGCCTGCCTGCCTCAATGTAGAAGCATGTAGTTAGATTACATTACAGTACTGAACATATAGAGATCCAAGTAGTAGAGTATTATGTTACCTATGAGACCAAAAGTGTAAGGAACATCAGGAGCAGGTCGAGGAGGCGTCCTAAACCAGAATCTCCTCGAAGTCTTTCCACACCCAATTTCATAGTAATACTTTGTATCAAACTGCATGCAACCACGCACACAAATCAAATGCATGCTAGCTTGATAATACAGTGATGAATGAGTCGATTAATCAAAGAATGAAGAAAAGGGAACCTCCAAATGCTTGATAAGACAATGATGAATGTAGCCTGAAGTATAATTATAATACTTGTATTTCGAAGTTTTGCCGTGGGCTGATAATTTCTTTTTCTTTTCATTGCTGCTGCTGCAGTCTTTCCAGTAACTCACTTTACTCGGACCTGGCGCCTCCGTTGTCACCCACGACACTATCACTGCTTTTCCCTCGTGATCTCCTTGTGTTATATGTACCTTCAACACAGTAGTACACGTACACCACCCTTCCAATTTATTAATACTGTTACTGTACGTGACTAATCAAATTGATTGCATGTCGCAGAGTCGTATACAACTATTTTGGACGAAGTTTTCAATTTAGAATAAATAGTACTCGTAGTAGAATGAAGTTGTAGGGTGAATTCAAAATAGTTACAGTCGTAGAGAAAAATCAAAGGGAAAGGGGAAACCTACCTGCTGAGGTGCATTGTAACCAGGAGGAGCAGTGAGGACATCACTATCAAAAGGCATATCAACTGATTTCTCGATTCTCCGAACAAAATGACTGGTTTTTCCGCCATTGCAAATCACAGCTTGATCATTCAATAATAAACCCAAAAGCAGGAACGCAAAGCAAACAAAAGTAGATTGATAATATTGTGGATGTGACAACATTCCCATCATTTAAATTTAAATTTAAATTTAAATCTGAGGAATGATATATATTGGGTAGCTGTATCTTCAATTCAAGAGAAAAATAAAAGCGATTTATTTAATTTATACGAACGAGAAGGAAGAAGAAGAAGATGACGATGATGATGATTATATGGGTGTAGTGTTGTGATACCATACGAGTCTGAGACTGTGAGGATATTCCATGCAGAAAGCGAATCCTAATAATTAATCCAAATCTTCAAACATGGAAATGATAGAATTCCCAAATATTCTCCTTAATTAATTAATTAATTACTCTGTATCTTGTATCAATCAAAGTCGTTGTTCCTAGTTTTATTCTAACTACCTTCTACCTAGTCTTACTCCTTGTACGTAGCCACACCTTTTTTTTTTCTTTTTTTTTGAAACTCAAAGGGGCAGTAAATTAATTACCTGGGATCAACTATAACTAATATTATTAGCCAATACGAGAGTGCTTCGGGTCAACAAATCAATTACTCCAAATCGGAGGTAGTTTTCAGCAAGCGAGTTACTATGAGAGCACGGGAGAATATTAAGCACACACTGGACGTTCGAGAGGTGGATAGGCACGAAAAATACTTGGGGCTCCCACGATGATTGGTCGGTCAAAAAAGGTCATCTTCGCCTGCCTGAAGGAGCGAGTTTGGAAGAAAGTGCAAGGTTGGAAAGAGAAGTTGTTGTCTAAACCCGGTAAGGAGGTCCTGATCAAAGCGGTGGCCCAATCCATACCCACGTACATGATGAGCGTGTTTGCGTTACCGGAGAGCACAATTGGGGAAATTCATATGGTCATGGTGCGGTTCTGGTGGGGGTCGACCGAGACGCGAAGGAAAATCCACTGGCAAGCGTGGGATAAGTTGTGCCGGCCAAAACGGGAGGGAGGCATGGGGTTCCGGGATCTTCACGTGTTTAATCAGGCCCTTCTTGCTAAACAAGTTTGGAGGTTGATTACTAATCCGGAGTCCCTGATGGCGCGTATTCTTAAGGCACGCTATTTCAAGCATGGGGATGTGGTGCAAGCAAGGCGAGGTCACGATCCAAGTTACGTGTGGCGCAGTATTTGGGGAGCTAAGGCTCTCCTGGAGGGGTTGAAGTGGCGGGTGGGTAACGGAAGGAGTATAAACTGCTGGGATGAGGCTTGGCTACCGGGTTTGACTGCGGGCAGAGTCCCGAGTCCGAATATTGAGGCAGATGCTTCGCTGACTGTGGTTGACTTCATCGATGGTGAGCGGGGTGTCTGGCGGGTGGACAGGCTGCAGGAGCTTCTCGTTGAGGAGGATGTGAACGCAGTTCTCGAGCTTCCACTTTGCCCTAGTCTCCCGGAGGACACACGGTTCTGGTGGCCATGTCGAGATGGTCTGTTTACGATGCGCTCAGCTTACCGCCTTGGTAGTAATGGTTTTGGTAATAGGAGTGCTGGCTCTACAACAGGTGCGGCTCTTTGGCAGAAGCTTTGGAGCTATAATGTTCCCCCAAAACTTGCCCTTTTTGTGTGGCGTGTTTGTTCAGGCACCCTTCCGGTAAGACAACAGCTGTTCGCGCGTCATTGTACTGACTCGCCAATTTGCTCCTGCTGTAATTTGGAGGAGGAGACGGAAACGCATGCTCTGTTCTTATGCGAGACTGCGAAGGATGTATGGGATCAGAGCGGGTTGGGCGGACTGGTTAATCAGGCTCCGTTGACGAGTGGTAGGGAGGCGTTTCAATGGGTTATGGAGAACACTAGCAGGGGTAAGGCGGTTAGTACTATGACTACGGCGTGGGCGGTGTGGACCTGGCGAAATAGAAGATTGTTTAAGGAGCAACATCCCCCGCAGTTTACTGTTATTAGGAGCATCTTCAAACTTGTGGAAGACTATCAAGGTTACAGATTGTGTACGGGGGGGGGGAGCTCTCAGCCGCAGCTATGGGTGGGAGGGGATGCTTGGAGGAAGCCGGATCCGGGTTTTGTCAAGCTTAATGTGGATACTGCCATTCTTGGGGACGGAGATATTGGGCTTGGCTTCGCCTGTCATGATGACAATGGGGTCTTGGTTCGTGTGGGCTGCAGAAGGGTGGCTGCTCGTTGGAGTATTGAGGTGGTTGAGGCTCAGGCGGCTATCTTTGGTCTTTCCGCTGCGCTTGGGACGAGGATGGGACCGATCATACGGGAAAGTGACGCGCTGGGGCTGGTTTCTGTTGTGCGAATGAGGAAGGAGATACGAAGTCCGTTGAATTTGTGCGTCAACTCGATTGTCAACCTGTTAAATTCTTTTCCTTCTAGTGCTTTCTTTCATGTTAAAATGGGTGGGAACACGGTCGCCCATAGTATGGCTCGGCTTTGTACGGTTGTCGGCGAGTAGATTGTACTTGACTCGAATTTTCTGCAAGGCATATTGGACCTTACGGAACTTGATTTAATATAATGATAACCGTAGTTTTCAAAAAAAAAAAATTACCTGGGATCAAACAGCTTTCTAACCCAGCTGATCAATGAGCATCCCATATTGTTTTGCCTACATTCTACGGTCGAAAATGAGCCAGCGCGTGAGATGCTGAAATGTTTTCTCGCCGCGTGAACGACAACTAACAGAAGACCAAACAAATCATTTATTTTTTCACATTTGCCGAGGTGCATTTTACACCATCAATATATTGTAATAAAATTTGATAACGAATCAAACAAGATCTCACATGTCTATATTTTATCTAGTAAATTGCCGAAAATATTGAAGATTCTCTTTACTTATAAATAGTGTCAAAATAGAGTTTCTGTGTTTGGCGTTGATCAAGTGTTGAAATAATTGATCGTTAAAATAATAAACTTTTGACATATGAGGTACAAAATCTCAATAACTATAACAATCATCGTTTTTATCGTACTTAATAAATTGAGATAATTTGAAGTTATACATAGCTACAAATGAGACCTTTTTTAAAAAAAAAATGAATTTTATACTAATGCTATTTTTTAAAGATAAAGAAGTTTTACAAATCGCTACCTCATATCTTTTTATGACGGGGGAACCTGCAGCTGATGTGCGTCAGATTGTCGCATATCTAACGCGATCAAACAAAATTTATAACTCAAACTAACTACTACGTAGTAGCGGCAAGTCGGGATCGATCCACAGGGACGGAACACATGGGAAGTCGAGTCTAAGTCTAGTCAATTGATTGGGATCTAAGGGGGGTTTTGATTGGTCACGAACTAAACTAATGAAGACGAACTAGAATAATAAAGAGAAATCAAGTAAAGGAAAGATGTTAGGAGGAGTCGGGGAATTAGAAACGGACACATAAACAAGGAATCAAGCAAACAATACACAATCGATAAGGAGCGAGTTACCCTCTTCGGTCCCCACCTGTCACGTAGAAGACCCGGATTTCCTAACTCGACCACACTAAAACCCGCTTTCGCGGCGATTAAGATAGGTCACTAATCGGAATTACCCAAACCCCGAGTTTCCCCATATTGATAAGGGTGAATACGAGTCAACGATATTGATCAAGTAAGGTCGACACGAATATAATAATTCCAAATTAGACAAATCGACCCAAGTATATCAATCACCAAAAATCCATAATTCATGACACCAAATTCTTCATCCCCTAACCCCCTAACTAATAATCTACTCACTAATCATGAAGGAAACTACAAAAACAATAACAATAGAGAAAAGGGTTATTTCATAACAATAATACCAACTATGAGGGTGCTTCTTGTATTAATACCAACTATACGTAATCTCGTTTTAATATGAATTATCCCCTCATTAATCTCTCCTTATAACAAGTTACCGGCTACCTGATGAGCCGGTTCCCTTCTCCTTTTAATTTCTTTTTGAATTAAAGTCTCCTCCCACCATCCTCTGTACACTTTCTCCCTCATTACTACGTACTCTTCTCTCGCCATTGCTGAACTCGACATCTCCACTAACCATTGCTTTTCTTAAATTTTTTGAAATTAGGTAAATAGATTGGAGCATCTTACTTTGAATTGTGGTAAATAGATTGGAGCTTAGTTGACGTTTGCAAAAAGAAAATCTGACATTTGAAGGATACAAATTAGAGGAGGATCCAGATGAATAACCACATCTCATTGTGTCAATGAGCTTTTTGAAGGTTGATAATGGAGGATGACTTTTAATTTGATGAAGGAAGAAGAAGACGAGGCACACCAAAACCTAGCAGGTCATAATTACCGGATTTTACAGGTAAAAAAGGAGTTGGTTATAAAGAGGGATTAATGAGGGGATAGTTCATATTAAAACGGGATTACATATAGTTGGTATTAATATAAGAAGCACCCCCATAGTTGGTATTATTGTTATGAAATAACCCTAGAGAAAATAACAAAAAACATGCATAATGATTAAATCTAAAGAAACTAACAACAAAACGATAAGGAAACTACGATCTAACAATTACCCACTAAACTAGAGAATAATCTAGAGCAACATAAATACTAAGATAATCTAAACAAGACAATAATGAGAGAATAACATTAAATCTAAACTAGGGATTAGAGAGTGGAAGAGAAATATACCAACTATGAAGATCTAGAATAAATAAGAAAATTGCATAAATAAAGGATGAATCTTTGATGAAGAGAATGAAGAACTTGTCACTAATCTTTCAATAATCACCACAAATCTTCAAATAAATCTTGATGTAATAATCTTCTACAAACTTGAAATCTAGATAATTGTTGATGAAAACTATGTAAATCTACTACTAAATTATTAGTAAACTACTAGAGTTGTAGAGAATTACTATTAAAATACTACTCCTAAAAGATGGTGTAACTACACTAATGGTGGATGGAGATATACTACACTAATGTTGGGATGCCTTAGGCAACAAACTAGGGTAGACATATATATAGTAATGCCTTAATGGGTCTTCTTAACCTAAAGCCCAAATCCAACTTTTTGCTCCACTAGTGAGACTTCTACTCTTTGGGTGAGACTTTGTCCTTTGAGATGAAACTTTGCCCAATGAGTCTTCATAGGGTGAAGTTTTGCCCTGCGGATTCTCTCCAATATGGCCGAAATACCACCGGGCGAAGTTTCGCCCGGTCAAAATCCCGTATGGTGAAATTTCACCCGGTCAAAATCTCGTAGGGTGAAATTTCGCCCGGTGAACTTTTTGTCCAAAATGGCAATCTGGGGATGAACACCGTCGGGCGAAATTTCGCCCGGTCAAATTCTCATCGGGTAAAATTTCGCCCTGTGTCTTCAGAGGGTCATAATTCTCTCGTTTGAACTCCGATTGGGGCGTGTGATATGTCGTTGGAAAGCTAAGAAGATAAGCTTTCACCTCCAACTGGAATCGCTTCGATCCGAGGTCTAGAACTCTAGATATATTCATTTGAAGTTCGACCTCTCCGATGAAGATGCCCAATGGACTTATAGTTTTCCTTTTCGCTCAAGGTTTCACCTCTTGGGTTTGGACTTGGATTTTAAGTTGTGTGCTTTGCTTTTCAGACGGTTTCCCTCTCTCTCGTGCTCATAGGAGCTCAGACACGTTTTTGGTCAAAAATCCTATCAAAATAGACAGAAAACTACCAAAAACACGTAAAATGCAAAACAAAGACGCTAATGCGAGAAATACTTAAAATACGGCGATAATCGCACTTTATTATCGCAAAACAGAGGAAAAACGGGCTTAAAAGGGAGGAAAAACGGTCCAAATTTGACACACAATAGCAGCCGCTACCTTTTGGTGCAAACCACGCACACCATGTAAGCTACAAGATCACTCTTGCATGGGCTTGAACCTGAGACCGTGGGATGATGACCACATATTTTAATCACTAGGCTCCACCCTTGCGGGTGACCCATAGGATTATCCATTTTCATTCCTAGTGTTTTTTTTGGCCAACCATGACAGAAAATTGTAGCCAAAGACGCATGCGTGCTAGACAATGGACTTTTTTGTTTAGCTCCCTGAGAATAAAAGAGAGAGATAAACAATGAAAGTAAGAAAAATAGAATGAATGTCAAGGATTCTGGAGATTTTTTTTCTTTTCTGCCAGCTGGAAAAGAACATAAGTCTTAACAATCTTTTCGCGCTTTGTTGGCTATTCCATGTGCGCGTTTATTAAATATTCTAGGGATATACTTAATAGAAAAACAGTGAAAATAGTTCGATGTCTTCAAGATGTCATCTAGAACACGCCCGAGATCGTTTCTGTAACTATTCAGCGGCATGTGCAGTGCTTCAATAAGTTTCAGGCAGTCACTAGTGATATTAAGATGAAGAAGTCTTCTTTCTAGTGCCCAGTTGCAGGCACTTGGAACCACAATCGCCTCCGCAAAAAAGGGTGAGGTTGCTCTGAAAAGGCAAGCTTCTTTAGCAAGAATGCGATCTTGAGAAGCGAAAAGAACCCAACCACCAGCAGCCTTGTTATCGATAGTCCAAAAAGCATCAACATTGATGGTAAGGGCCTCGAAACATGAGGGTACCCCAATCAACTGTAAAGGAGTACTATTCTGGAAGCTTATTGCAGGGCAGTGAGATTTAGCATCCATGTTTTCCGTGGTGGCTCCATTAGTGCTCTGTATTGGTTGTAATTTATTAATCTCGCTCAGGGCAAGAGGTAAGGAAGTAAGGGTTACCTTAAAAATATGATTATTTCTAATGACCCAGAGCATCCATAATGTACCCATAAATTTGTAGAGGAGCCAGTCTCTGTCATTCTTTGTAATCAGGTAATTAAGTCACTTAGTTATCCACGAATTTAAGTCAATAGCAGCAGCGGACGCACAGTTTATACCAAGCAGGCCATAGGACCAGAACCTGGACACGAGGGGACAATCCCTGAAGAGATGCGACAACGTTTCAATACTATAATCTTCGTTGTCATCACAGTGTGTACAGTTGTATTGATAGGGGATACCACGTCTCATTAAAGCCTCACCAATAGAAAGGCACTTGTGAAGAATTTTCCAAAGAAGTATTTTCCATTTTTGAGGACAACGGATCTCCCACAAAGTCTTTTTGCAAAACAAATCCTCAGACTGCTAAGATTAGGGTGCTCGTCCTTGTGACGTTTAAGGGCAATTTTGTAACCAGATTTAACACTTTAGTTTCCATCTGAAGTATCGAGCCAGTAGAGCATATCATTATTACTAGGGTAAGCGGGGATATATTGCCCTTTTATTCGGTTGACCTAGTAGGGAGCGAAGAATTGGTTGATAATATCATAATTCCAAGACCCAGAAGAGGTGATAAGATCTGAAATATGCATAGAAACATTGTCTTCGTCTATGATGTTTACCCCAGTTTTAGGGACAGGGATCATGCCATCGATCCATTTAACATTCCATATATTAATCTTGCTGTTTCGATTGAGGGACCATGTTGTTTGTTCATGGAATAAACATAGACTCCATTTTATGCTTCTCCATCCCCAAGAGCAACCATGATAAGTTCGATTGATGCAATCCGAAATAGTGCTGCAATTAAGCCTGTATTTTGTACCAAACATTTTACTGATAAGCGATTTTGAATCTACGAGGATTTTCCAAGCCAACTTTGCCAAAAGGGCCTGATTAAAACACATGGTGTTCCTGATACCAATTCCACCCTCAAATTTTGGAAGACTTAAAAGATCAAAACATCTTCAGTGCACCGTACGACTATCTTTTGTTCCTGCCCACCAAAAATGCGAAAAGAGGGCATTGATCCTCTCTTAGTCACACTTATCGGTATACAAAATACCGATAGAAAGTAGATAGATAGTGAAGCAAGAATAGAGAAGATAAGGGTAAGACGGCCAGCAGAAGAAAGAGTGGCACTACTCCAGGAGTTAATCCTCTTTTTAACTCTCCCAATAAGGTCGTTGTAGAAGGTTTTTCTATTGTCACCAATTAATATTGGGACACCCAGGTATTTGCCCATCGGATTGTTGTTCTGAATGCGGAAAGTTTGCAGGCATCTTTTAGCATTAGCGAGAGAAGTCGAAGCGCTAAAGTGTATTGCTTATTTGCTGTAACTTATCAGTTGTCCTGAGACATTGCAGTAATCTTGGATTGCTTTATTGAGAGTCATGATAGATTGTTGGTCACAGTGCGAGAAGAAAATAGTGTCATCAGCAAAGAAAAGATGACTTATACTTGGAGCCTGGCGACAGATTTTGATACCTTTAAGACTCTCATCTAGTTGAGATTTAAGGAGGTTAGTTGAAAGCACTTCCATAGACAGGATGAAGAGGTACGGAGATATTGGGTCACCCTGTCGAAGTCCTCTCGTAGGATAGAATTTCCTTGTAGGTGAGCCGTTTATGAGGAATTCATAAGAGACGGAAGTTAAACAATTCATAATCAGATTAATGAACTTTTTCGGAAATAACATACACTACAAGAGATTAATTATTAGGTAGCATTTATTTAATAGCATATATTGAAATGCCACCTTAATTCATCTTACTTGACAATTAAACTTGCAAATAAATCAAATGCTTCCTAAACTAAATTAACTTGGGCGATATAGCTTTCTCAATACAAAACGAATCCCGCGCTATACTTTTCACAATAACCCATTATCGGACAAAAAGAATCCCGTGCTATATTTTTCACAGTAACCCACAAACAAAACCTAAAACCTAAACCTCCATTATCCTTCAACCAGAAATCTACCTAGGCCAATCAATCCTGTTGTCAATCCTTCGATATTCGACATACGTTCAATCCTTCAAGCAGGCCGATCAATCCAGCTATTGTCAATCCAAGAGTAATCGATCAATCGGCGCTAATTTCTGTTGTTTGTCCCGCAGGTTGGTTGTTATCTACTTCGTTTTTTAACCTCCTTGCTATTGAATAAGGGTTGATTTGGGACAGCTTTGTTGATTAAATGATTTTAATGGTTGCTATTGTTTGTCCCGAATCAGCTAAGTTGATTCTCGAAATTGAGTTATTGCTGATTCGAAACTGAGTTATTGCTTTTAATTTAGGGGTTTTTTTGTGTTAATATGACGAGTTGATGACAGTAATTACGTCCCAAAATTTCGAACCATAATTCTGATCTGTATATGCGATTTTGTTGTATTAGTACTATGATTTTTTTGTCGTGTTTGTAGCTTAGTTTGTGTGTGCGATTTTGATTTGATTGTGAGATTGTAAACAAAAAAGATGAGTAGTCAGCTTAAAGCAGAAGATTGAGAAACATTATAACACCAATAATCAGACAGAAATGGCTCAGGCAGATACAAATAAATACAATCATCCATATCTGAAACCTACTATATAATTTATTCACTTGAGTTACAATGTTTTGATTACATTGCCAAATTGCTCAATATATGTAACGATCATTGAATCTTCCTTCTTGCTTGTGTCTCAATTGTTATGCTAATATATATGTAACTTCATCTTGTTCACTTTGAAAAAAGTTGGTTGAATGATTACTCCCTCCCATTCACTGGAAAAGCACAGTATTTCTTTTTCGGCCCATTCACTAGAAAAGCACAGTTTCCATAAAAGTAAAATAAAGAAGCAATTAGTCTAGATAATCTTTGATTAAAAACTCTTTAAACTTACTTTTAGATGGTCATTATCACACATCTACCCACCCTACCCACTTTCTCTACTCATTACCTAAGCCTACAATTTCAGATTTTTTTTTTTCTCTCTCTCTCTCTCTCTCCTCTTTATCTCCCTCACGCCTCTTTTTTTTTTTAATGAAATTTCATTACTTTCTCCATACATTTATCATATCCAAAATCAATACACAAAACTTTGATTCATTAACTATTTTTTCTTCTTTCATCATTGGATTTCTTCTTGGTGACTGAATTTGCAGATTTTCTTATGGTCATGGTGTTACTGTTTTGGATATGTAAGAATTCACTTGTGGTTCTTCTTCAGATCTGACTGTTATTGAAGCATTGATTTGTAGTCGATTCATCTCATTCGTTTGGAGGCATCATTTAAGCTAGGGGAGGAAAGAAAGCGAATACATGTTATTGGATTCAAGTCATTTATAATTTCTCTATGATACAGTAAATGGCAGTCTAACCAAACTTGAGAGATAAAATTAGTTCAAGTTTTACTAGTTTTAACACAAAACAAAGAGTTTAGACTTCTTTTACCCAAAATACATTTCTGATTAATGATCAGATTTTTTTTACCCAAAACATATGTTTGATTAATGTTCAGTCTTTCTCTAATGTTCTCTGAACATTCTTCAAACAAATTCGGCAAAATCATACGAGTAGTACTCCGTACTTCATTCAACCCGTTAGAGCATTGTTTCTTCTATTGTTGATGTTTCATTTGCTTGTCTCTGTACATCTTCTGATGTTGTTGCTTCACATGTTGCATTTCTTCCTTGGTTGATTTCTGCTAATCTTGTGAGAACAACTTCTTTATTTGGACTAACATGTGTGGGAAGTATTCCCAACCTTGATAACCTTTTCTTTCCTACATGAGGAAGCTTATGTTTGTTGTTCCCATTGTCAATCAAAATCTCACCCATACAATACATTAAAGATAGCCAAACGTAATTCAATGTATGATCACTAGTGTTTTCAAAGGCTTTCTTTACCGCTTCGACAAGCTCGCAAACTGATGTAGGTGATTCTTCATGTTGTAGAGTTTGTATGACTCTAAAGAATCCCAAATCATTAATGTTCAAATCTGGACTATTAGGAGGTTGATATTGTAACTCTATGTGAAATCCATCTGAATTCGCAACCGCTTGAAAATCCGGGTCATTGTTCGAAATGTGCGGCTTTGCATTATCTTGTTGAATAATTATATGGGTGTCACTATTTGCTGGCCATCTTTGTTTGATTGCTGGAATTACTTGATTGATTATGCAATCTTTGGTTACTTGCTTAGTTATCCTTTCAATTGACTTTGTTTCGAGCACACCCCTTGATCTATTCTTACTTGTGCGTTGTGCTGGAACATCATGTGTGAAAGGGAATATACCGATTTTCCCATCAAATAAACAAGTTCCATCATCCCCATACCTAGGTCTTGCTACTGCCGCCATAAACATAATTTTAGTGATGTACCGCTTGCTTTTGCAAATCCTATGTGGGTTTTCTTCTTCAGGTAAGAGGTAATACTTCTGTGATGTTCGTGTCATGTAAAACCACTTCTCATCTATGTGAACATAATTGTACATGCATTCAAAAGTGGGATTTGTTGGTATGGTATTTGGCAGAATTTTTGACAACACAAATTCTACTCTTGCTTTCATATTGTCATCAGTTAAAAATGGTTTTATGGCATTTGAGTGACTCCTGATCTTCCCCTTTTTTACCAATCTTTGGATTGTACTCTCCGAGCACCCAAGAACCTTTCCTAAACTAGACATGTTTGTCCTTTGACGAAGAGGAATTTCACTTATTTTATTTAAATCGAGTTCAAGTGTTTTTAGAGTACCTTTGAATTTTGGCTTTAAGTCTGGGGTCTTCTCTGCTAAGATAGCAGCTTGTACGACCTTCCATATTTTCCGAATTGTTGGACTAGTAACATCGTATTGCATTCCTAATTCTCCCAATATTCCATGCTTGAGTTTACCGCCTCTATAATTGAGGTGTAATGCTTGCGAAATCGCCTTCTTCTCGTCTTCAGATAACCTTGGCTTCATTTTGCTTGACTGGTCTCGCCCTACTTCTATTGGTATCAGTGGTTGAACTCGATTACGCACAGGGAAAAGAACCTCAGGGACTTCTTCGGGAATAGGAACTTCATTTTGGTGTGATTGTAAAGTTTCCATAGGTGCATTTTATTTAATTTAGAGCTTTAAATGTAAGGCATTGAATGCCTGTAATTTTTTGTTATAAATTTCAATGTGGAATTAAGAGCATTGAATGTTGTAAATCTTCTTTTATAGGGACACTTCCATTTTAAATGTAAATGTAATGGTTAACTTATTTTTTTTGGAGGGAAATGTTGGAGCCAAAATTTTCATGACAATAATACCTTAAGTTTTTGAAGTAGGAAAGTCAAATCAATGGCAACCAATGAAATTCAATGTAAAGTGTATAATAACATCTCATACTATACGTACACTATGTGTACACATCATTGCAAAAGAAAAGTACACTTTCTCTTCCCTTTAATTAATTACTCTCCTATCTACTTTCTCTCCTTAATTACCATCCACCTTAAAAATTGTGTCATTTCTAAAGTGGGCTTTTCCAAAGAAGGGGAGGGAGTAGTAGATTTGTTGCTGTTAACAAACTTTCATTTGGTTTGATTTACTGTTTGGTCGGCACATAAGCTGACGAGTCCATCTGTTGTAATGGATAATGAAGAAGTAATTAAATAAAAACAAGTCAATTTGTATAGAAGCAAGTGACAGACTGATTCTTACCCTGCTTCTTTTTTACTTGTATGTGCAATCAAATACATGGTCCGTACTCCATATATATCAAAAGACTGTACGAAGTTTGTGCTTTTCAATATGTGGTTTCTTTGAAGAACATATATATATATATATATATAGAAAAAGGATCAAGGGAGTTTGGGTAAAAGTGGGAAGTTGGGAAGTTGTGTTTATGGCCCTTGATCTTGGGTTGAATGGATGGCTTAGATGGATGATGGGTAAAAAAAAAAAAAAAAGGGAAGGAGACAGCAAACTGACAAGCAGCAGTGGAGAGAGGAAGCAACCCTCCCCTCAATCACACTTCGCAGCAGTGGAGAGAGGGGAGCATCCTCTCCTCAATCAAACTCTCCCTTCTTCATTACTTCCCTCCTCTCCTTTTCAATTCATTTTCCTAATTCAATTCATCTCTCCCTAACAAAACTCCATCAAATAAGCTCCATTAATAACTCCAACCATACTCCGTCAACAACTCCGATCATACTTCGTTTTTAACACAACATGACGGATAATTATACCAAGGTATGTTTATGCATAAGCTTTGATCATCTTCATTTTTTTTAGCTTCTTCTTCATCCTCATCTTCATCTTCGATCATCTTCATCTTCTTCAAACTTCTTTTTATTTTTCATATATATTTTTTTGGTATTTATAATTCATCTTCATTATCTAAAAAAAAAGAACAACTTCATCTTTAAGATGAAGTTTGAAGATGAAGTTGTTCTTTTTTTGTGGGATAAATGGAGCTTGAAGATGAAGATGAAGATGAACAAGTCATTTAGTGCGTAATTTTTTTGCAGAATTGCAAAGTCACACTCATTATGCTGTACAGTTACACTCATTATGTTGTAGAATCACGCAGATGTACACTCATTGTAGTCACATATTCAGTTGTATAGTCATACTCATTATGCTGTACAGTCACACTCGCTATGTTGTAGAATCACGCAGTTGTAGAATACCTTGGGATTAAGGTATCATTCGTTGAATCATCTTCATGCTGTTTTATTTTTCATACTTTTTTTTTGTATTTATAAAATTATTCATCTTCATTATCCAAAAAAATGAGTTGAATAGTGAAGATGAATAATTTTATAAATGTTTAATATTGAATGGATGTTGAATATTTAATGAATGTTTAGATATTTTCATTTTTTTAAAGTCATAGTCGTTCATTCATCCATATATTTTTTTGGATAGTGAAGATGAATAATTTTATAAATACAAAAAAAGGTATGAAAAATAAAACAAGCATGAAAATGAAGATGGTTAAACGCATGATACCTTAATCCCAAGGTATTCTACAGCTGTGTGATTCTACAACATAATGAATGTGACTGTACAACTTAAAGTGTGTGACTATACAACTTAAATTGTGTGACTTTTTTCAGGTATTTTTTTTAATGAATGAAGGTTGAATATGGATGAAAGAAAGTTGAATATTTAATGAGTGTTTAAATAATTTGCTCTGATTCGTATGTATAATCATCTTTCTAATTATGAATGTGACTTTGATAATGATGATTACAAGCTGCCCCCTCAATCAGAAGCTGCCCCCAAAATAGTCACACACTTTATTCGGTATAGTCACAAATATTGAGGTGTACAATCGCGTGATATGAGATGCACAGTCACACATGTTGATGTGTACAACCACACGCTATAAGGCGTACAGTCACACACTTTATTCCGTATAGTCACACTCATTATGCTGTACAATCATGCAGTTGTAGAGTCATTGTAGTTATATATTCAGTTGTGTTGTGTGATTTAGATTGATTGTGTGTTTTGTTGCAGCGAAATAGTTGATGGAAAGAGGAATGTTGGTAAAAGGGGCAGTGGGAAGAAGGTCGTGGAAGATACAACGACCGACCACGAAATTGGACAATGTATTGTTGCGCACGTACCGGAGACCATCGTTAAGCTCTTGTGTGTTTATGTGAGATAAAATATTTGCTTTAGGATGAACGTACTATGTGTAAATGATGTTTGGTGGGTTAGAATGTTCTTATGTTTGACGTACTATATGTAAAGGATGGACTTTGTCCAATGTAAATATATTTTCATCGCTATTTTCTGGTTTCATAATTAATCACGCGAGGTCTATAGCAAAATCACTTATCCTTCCACCTGTGTGACTATACAACATAATCTCTGTGACTATACAACTAAATTATACTCGTACTTATTTATACTTCAATCATCATTAGCAAAGATGATTACATACACTAATCACTGCAAGAATTTTGTGATTCTACAATACAATGACACTACAACTGCATGATTGTACAGCATAATGAGTGTGACTGTACAACTTTAACTGTGTGACTATACAACATAAACTGTGTGATCCTACAACATAATGACTGTGATCCTACAACATAAAGAGTATGACTATACAACTTCAACTATGTGACTATACAACATAATCTCTGTGACTATACAACTAAATTATGCTCGTACTTATTTATACTTCAATCATCATTAGCAAAGATGGTTAAATACACTAATCACTGCAAAAATTTGTGTGATTCTACAATATAATGAGTGTGACTATACAATATAATGAGTGTGACTATACAACCTAAAGTGTGTAACTACAAAACTGAAACCGTAAAATGGAAAATAAAAGCCATATAGTCAATTATTCTTCAATCATCATTAGCAAAGTCACATTCATAATTAGAAAGATGATTATACATACGATTCAGAACAAATTATCTAAACATTCATTAAATATTCAACCTTCATTCATTCATATTCAACCTTCATATTCAATCTTCGCAACAATACATTGTCCAATTACGTGGTCGATCGCTGTATCTTCCACGACCTTCTTCTTCCCACCGCCTCTTTTACCAACATTCCTCTTTCCACCAATCATTTCGCTGCAACAAAACACACAATCAATCTAAATCACACATACAACTGAATATGTGACTACAATGACTGTACAACTGCATGATTATACAGCATAATGAGTGTGACTATACAACTTTAACTGTGTGACTGTACAACATAAACGGTGTGATCCTACAACATAACGAGTATGACTATACAACTTCAACTGTGTGACTGTACAACATAATCTCTGTGACTATACAACTAAATTATAACATTCATTAAATATTCAATCTTCATTCATTCATATTCAACCTTCATTTTAATCCATATTTAATCTTCATTTTTTTTGGATAATGAAGATGAATAATTTTATAAAAAAAAAAGGTATGAAAAGCAAACCAAACATGAAGATGAAGATGATTCAACGAATGATACCTTAATCTCAAGGTATTCTACAGTTGCGTGATTCTACAACATAGCGAGTGTGACTGTACAGCATAATGAGTATGACTATACAACTGAATATGTGACTACAATGAGTGTACATCTGCGTGATTCTACAACATAATGAGTGTGACTGTACAACATAATGAGTGTGACTTTGCAATTCTGCAAAAACATTACGCACTAAATGACTTGTTCATCTTCATCTTCATCTTCAAGCTCCATTCATCCCACAAAAAAATAACAACTTCATCTTCAAACTTCATCTTAAAGATGAAGTTTTTCTTTTTTTTTTTAGATAATGAAGATGAATAATTTTATAAATACAAAAAAAAAGACATGAAAAATAAAAAGAAGCATGAAGATGAAGATGAAGGTGAAGATGAAGATGAAGCACGAAAATGAAGATGAAGATGAAGATGAAGATGATGATGATGAAGATGAACATACCTTCGTATGATGATCGAAGTTACTGACGGAGTATGTTGGGTTAAAAACGCAGTATGGTCGGAGTAGTTGACAGAGTATGGTCGGAGTAGTTGACGGAGTATGGTCGGAGTTATTAATGGTGATTATTTGTTGGGGTTTTGTTAGAGAGAAATAAATTGAGTTGAGAAATGAATTGAAAATGAGGGGATTGGGAAGTGTATGAGGGAAGTAATGTAGGGATTGATTTGGGTGAGGGGATGTTTCCCTCTCTCCACTGCTGCTGTGTCAGTTTATTGTCTTTTTTTTTTTATTTATTTATTTATAATTGAACCCCATCCATCTCTCTCTCTCTCTCAACATATATATATATATATATATATATATAGATCTAGATTTAGATTTAGGTTCATGTGAGAACCACTCACTCAATGAGAACTGTGAGAACTCTTCTCATCCATCAGATCCTATTATGTAAATGGATGGCTGAGATTCATTTTGTTTTGTCTGACTCATTTTTTTCATTTTATTTTGTCTAATAACCCTCACCCTCTAATTCCTCTCTCTCTCTCTCTCCCTTCATTCATCTAGTTGAACCCAGTTCATCTTCCTTCGTTCACTTCGACCGTCTTCGCCATTTCCTCGTATTTTTCACTCATCGATCACCTTAATTTCCAGGTATTCCAACAATTCAATCGTTTAGTTCTTGCAATTTATTGTCAACTTATTATCATCATCAGGCAATTTATCATCTCGCTAAACTAGATTAATTAGGGTTGATGAATTATTCGATTCTCAGAAATATGGAATTAATTAGGTCAGATTATTATGATTTTAACTATTTTATACTTTCTTCAACCCTAATTTCTGAATTTAACTTGTTTTTAGGATTCAATTGTGAAATTATATGTTCAAGTATGTGAAATTGGGGTTTTAGTGTACTGTATGAATCGTTGTTGAATACCTCGGTAATTGTACTGAAAGACGGCGTTGAAAGCTGTAGACGGTAGGGTATATAGTGTAGACTGTAAAATTGTGAAATTGTGAAATTGGGCTGTAAAATACCTCGATTGTAGCTGTGAAAGTGTGAAATACCTCGATTGTGAAATTGAGCTGTGAAATTGTTCAATTGTAGCTGTAAAATACCTCGATAAATGTTCAATTGTGAAATTGGACTGTAGACTGTAGGTTATATTCTCCTAAATGCTAACTTCGGGCAAACCAGTAAAGACGGTGTTGAAAGCTCTGGGTATGTACTAAAATCGACATTGAAATGCATCTCGTAGATAGATACTGATATGTCCTCAAGTTTGCGAGTTATATCATATTACGGCATTATAGTCTCGTATCTAAGATACACATGTTCTTGACTATAACAAGCGTGATATGACTGAACACTCGACGTTATGTCGGTTTTTGTTCGGTTTTATATAGGACGATCTCACCTTGAGGCTGTGTACTAGCCGCTTTCGAAATGGACTTTTTTCCTAATTTAGTTGGTAGTAGCTTCACATCAACTACTTTCTTTGTTTAATTTTTTTGTTTCATTTTTTTTGCTCACAGGCATGGAGGTTAAAAGTACCGTTTTGGGTAGCGTATCAAACAAAAGAAAGCGAGATGAATTGATATTGGATTATGCACCTTCCATGATGGTACACAAAGGTAGTTTCAGGTTGCTATAGGAAGGAGAAAATTGCTTCCGGGATGATTTTTTCTTTGAGAAGAACCAGAACCAACAATATTAGAATTAGATTTTGGCATTGTAATGAATCAAGATGCCTTTGTTTAATTATTTTGACTCTAATTTTGGTTCAATTTTAGTGTACCCTTTGACAATATTGTTGTACCCTTTTTTAATTTTAGAATACATTTTCTTAATATTATCTTACCTTTTTTTAAATTATGGTGTACCCTCTTTCAATTTTAGTGTACCCTATTTCAATTTTAGTGTACTCTTTTTAAATTTTAGCGTACCCTTTTTAAATTTTAGCGTACCCTTTTTAAATTTTTAGCGTACCCTTTTTCATATTTAGCGTACCCTTTTTAAATTTTAGCGTATCCTTTTTCACATTTAGTGTATCTTTTTTCACATTTAGCGTACCCTTTTTCAATCTCAATTTTAGCGTACCTTTTTTTTTTACTTTCAATTTCAATTTTAGCAATACCCTTTTTTATTTTATTTTATCGTACCCTTTTTCTATTTTAGCGTACTCTTTTTCAATTTCAATTTCAGCGTACCATTTTTCAATTTTAACATACCCGTTTTCAATTTCTATTTCATTTTTTAATTTTAGCGCACACTTTTTCACTTTTAGCGTACTCTTTTTTACTTTTAGTGTACCCTTTTTCACTTTTAGCGTACCCTTTTTCACTTTTAGCGTACCCCTTTTCAATTTTAGCGTACCCTTTTTTCTATTTTCGCGTATCCTTTTTCAATTTTCGCTTACCATTTTTCAATTTTAGCGTATTCTTTTTTCAATTTGAAGTTTATTGGCCAGAACTGGTTGACGCAAAGGTTGAAGTTTATTGGCCAAACGACGATAAGTGAGTTATATATGTTGTTTTTATCTCGTGACTAATTATATCCCATTCACTGGATAAGAAACCTCTTTCAAGTTGCGCATCTCTATTACAAAACCCAAGTCTTTGACGGATGGTTTAGGATTTGTTGCCAACATTGTTTATATCTAACACTTCTTGCACTTTTACGTACCTTCTATTGACGAATTGATATACACTTCGTCCTTCCACACCACACTGCATAACCAACATCATCACACGATTCAGTCCACCGTGTTGAAACAACAAGAATCAGATCATTAACTTTTAACATGTCGTACCTAATATCATTGTTAATAATGGTTCAATCTCACGTAGAATACTTCACGTAGTTTTAGTATTTGGATACTTCACTATCAACAAATACTTCACGTAGACCAACATACTTAATAGATTTCTAGTTCTCTATCTATATTCATATGCATAAGTACCTAGTATCTTAGGCTTCGACACATAGAATCCTGAACTTCAAATCAAAAATACATAAGATACTAAGATTGCTATATACTCCGACTTTGATGCCAGCTTCGTATAAAGCGCATCGTTGAGTATCAAATGCGGCTATTTTGTGAATGAAAATTCATACCTAAACTAAAGTGCAGCGCTGAACTAACCGGAGTTCAAAATGTATGTGTGGACATGACGAAGGTCCACCCCACGCGGCGAAGCGCGGGTTTGGGTAGGCGAATGAATCTCGTGGTAAGATTGTTCTCGGGTTCGAAATTTAAGTCAAAATGGAGTCGCCACCGAATTTTGTGGTTATTCGGAACCATACGAGCCCACTCTATGTCGTCATGAGCTATACACAAAGTAAGCCCACTCCGATTTCAGAGTTTATGGGGCTCGTCCCTTTGCATTGCGATACCGATACCATCTATACCGGTAATCGTGTAAAGAATGACTCTCGTGCGCCAAGGGTTTCGGACATCCTGAAACCAAAGGTTCTGAGTAAGGGGTGAGGGTACGTGTTGGGAAGCCCACTAAGGACACCCAACCCCGCCCGCACATGGCGGCCTCTACTAAGACATCGTTCGTGTTCGTGATACGCGCGCTAGTAAAATAATTAAATGAAATGCAAACAGCATTTTGACTAAGCATGCGAATTTTGCGTTAACTACCTCATTTAATGCATCTTATTATTGGTCGAAATGGTTTAGCATGCGAGGTTCATTTATAAAGCGTAAAAGCAAGTAAATAAACGAAGCTCGAAAATAAATAAATAACGTACAAATTACACGGGCGGAAATACAACCCGGAATTCACAATACAACATAAACGAAATAACATAAAATAAAGGTAGAATGAACCCGTATGAAAGCAAGACCGCGAAATATGTAGATGGACTAACCCCGCTCAAATACATATTATGTTACGTATTAAACGAAGGACGGAAATGTGAGACTGCGGCGTATTACTAGCCTAATCTCACATCCCGTAGTCTTGTCCCGACTTATCACGTCAAAGTGGTCAAAGTCGTTCTACGTGTCGTGATGTGTAGGTTTTGAAAAATGAGGAGGGTCATGCAATGGTCTAAAGTCGATAAAGAACGGGGCTCGAAATATGTGTCCAAGCCCTCGGGTTTGCGGGTTATAAGACCCACTCGATCGAGTCATTGACTGATTCGGTCGAGTGTGTCATTAGCGTGGCTACTGACCACTTTTTGGGGTGCTACTCGATCGAGTGGCCTATGGCACTCGATCGAGTGCCCCCTGTACGAGAGGTAACTCGCCTTGTTTTTTGACTTGAAATCGATAGTCGGCCTAACCAAGTACGGATATTACATGATTCGTACTTAGTGCGACCTCCGGTATTATAATCGTATATGAACGATTATAATACCGTCATCGGGATTTTATGAAAATGCTTTACGTTAGATTAGGAAATTTTGAATTAGTAACGAGATGCATCCCTCTACGTCACGACATCGAAACTAACCCTTTCGGGTTATGTGATGTCGGTATTCGTGTCAACGGGTCTCGAACCAATTATGGAAATGGAATGAAATTCGTTCAACTACGATCGTTTGCAATCGCATCACGCCCTTGAGTACGTTGGGGCGGGGCTCCTCGAAAGGGCTCCACCTCCGTTGTTGCTCGTAAAGGGATTAGACGGATTTTAGGCAAACATCGTAGTCAAACGGATTTAAAACCGGATTTTGATACTAGTTTTATATATACGCGGTATTATTTATGATGCTAGTAGTAAAAAAAATGACGAAACGAAATAAGGATGCAAAAAAATAGAAACGCGAAAATATAAAAAAACTAGTGTTAGTGTTAGTGTTACTACGATACAATAATGCAAAAATGTACATAAAAAAAAAACGGTATAGAAAAGAGATAGAAAAGGGGTTTAGGACACCCTCAACATACATGCTAGTATAGATCTCGGAAATAGGCTCGTGAACAGCGACAATGCTTGGGAGTATCGAGTACGTATGTGAGTTATGGTGTATATGGATGTGTATGTGAGTCCATGTCGGATATTATGAATTCCGAGCCCAAATCCGAGTATACTAAGTCACGTTGACGTCCAATCATCATCGGGTGTTTTTCGGAGACTACCATAGACACGTGGCAGTCAAAATGCGGGTGTCTACAGAGCCCCCACTCTGACTGAGGCTTGGACAAGGCGAAAGTCAGAGTAGCTACCAAGCCCGTTAAGACCTGGTAGACTTCCGGTCGGGTCGTTTATAGTCCAGCAGACTTGCGTGAAGGGCTCGCCAGCCATAAGCAGAGGGTCATACCTGTCTTGATAATGATAGCTTCGCGGGGAATCAGACTTGTAGCATAAGTCCTGGGCGCGCCTATGTGTGGGCCCATCCCGTACCATTTTGGGAAAATGCCGCCTTGGGCGTTTCGCTGGGGAAATATAGGAGCTGCACGGGCTTGTTTCTGAAGCTTTGGGTCGCATTTGAGCTGATGATGATGCTCCGTGGGGAGTAAAGCCTGCCTCTTCTGGGGAGTAGGTGTACCCGTTTGCCGACACATCGCACTTTGGATGTAGCACACCGGGGAAAAGTTGACTCCGTTGGGGAAATTAAATAGTTTCGCGGGGACTTGCTTCTGAAGTCTGGGGTGTACCTGTATGCTGACACATAACAACTTGTATGTAACACATAGGTAAAATGTTGACTCTCGCTGGGGAGAAAAAGATTGAGAATTTTTGGAAGGACAAAATTTTTAACGCGAAGAAAAATTTTTATCAAAATTTTTTTTAGAAAATCTTAGGAAAGCTCGGGACAGCTTGATTCCTATTCTGGGTTCAAGTTTGAAATCAGGCCTGCGCGCGCATAGGGCCCAGCTTGCTGAGGAGGCAGGGTAGTTAGGTTTTCTGTTGGGTTTCCTCATTATAAATATGAGAATCTCTGCTTCAGCTTTTTACATTCCAACTCAAACTCTTTTTTTCCTTCTCAAAATCTTTTAGACTTTCAAGAAAGTTAGGAATCTCTGCTATGGGTATCGATCATTTAACGGCTATGCTTCTCGCCTGGTCCCAATACTTTCGGGACGAGGAGAAGGTCCGGCTGACTCAGATGGGGGCAGTCAATTTATTCCCTTTTCAGCGTCTGATAGTCGATCCGCATTTTCTGGACGCCTGTCTGTCGTTTTGGGACACCACCCATCACGTGTTTGCATTCCCGAGGGGCGAGATGTGTCCCTTGCCCGAGGAGATTGCGGCCATAGGCGGCTGGGGTCTTGCTATTCAGCCCGCCATTCCCCCGTTCTACCCGGATCCGAGGAGGAGATTAAGGGAGTTCCTGGGTTTGTCTCATGCTGAGGCAAACCGAATGGTGCAGGGAGATACCGTTTCCCTGTTCGATCTAGCTGACAAGTTCATGAACCCACGGGACGTGAGAGCCACCCCTGCTCATAGGCGTAGGGCATTCGCTTTTTGCATGCTGCATTGCTATGTCTTCGAGGGGCTGATGGAGCTTGACTCATGCAGGGGTCAAATCAGGCTAATCGGAGTGGTTGACCAGATGGAGACTGGTCATAGCCCTGCTTGGCTAGCCACTGGGGAGATTATTACGGGCCTGGACGCCAGACGGCTTGACCCAACTCGACCGCTGACGGGGAGTACCCGTTTTCTGCAAGTATGCACCTCGACTTTTTTTTTTTTTTTTTTTTACGTTTCGCGCAAATTTTCTGATTCTCGTAAGTCACTCGATCAAGTGGACCTGTCACTCGATCGAGTGACATTCGTACTGGGCTACTGCCTGTTTTTGACAGGCTTACTCGATCGAGTCAGCTGTTGTACTCGATCGAGTGGGCTGTAGCGGACCACTCAATGGCTTACGAAGCTTGTGTATGCTTTTCAGATATGGTTGTCGGAACGGCTGTCAATCATAGAGACCCCTCCAAGCATTCCCAATTACCGGAGCAGTCAGATTAGCTCCCGAAGGCGGAAGATAAGCTCGAGTCATCGGATTGATCGAGCTTACTGGGACGAGGAGTTGGTGTTTCACGGGGGTCCCTTGATCAGGTGGACCGTCGCTTGGTGGTTCCTTTCAAAATTGACCGAACTGGCTAAGAGGGACCAAGCCCGATACCTGACGATCCTGTCCTTAGACTGGACAGTTCACATTTATCCGGACCGCCTCCTAAGGCAGTTCGGTTCGTCTCAGCGCATCCCTGAGACTGAAGCCATTACCAGCGTCCCGCTCCAATTGACGGACGCTATGTGCGACACTTGGTTGCAACGATGGTTCACTCGTCCCACATGGACGGTGCCTAGCCCTTGCCAATCCGCTTGGGTATCACGGGCTTATCAGAAGTGGACTTCTGAAGAGTCCGAGGAAGCTCGAAAGGCCTTAAAAGTTGATGAGGCCATCGAATTGGTTCAGCGTGAGTCGGCGAAGGACAACAGAGACTTCTTCACCGGGGAACACAGTCCTGAGACCACGGTTCGGGGGGAATCGGGTCTTAAGTCACAAACTAAGACTCGATCTAAGGAAGTCGGTTCTAGCAGCACTCGAGGGCAGACTGACTTGGAACGACGACTTGGGCCGAGGTTGGCGGTCCGGGACCGACTTGGTCCGCGTGACCGGCTCCCTGAGCCCGTCAGGGCTCGACTTGGGCCCATTGATATGACAGGGGAGTCGGGCTCAAACACTCGAGCCCGAGCTAGGGAAGTTCCCGTGGTGATTCGGGAACGCTCCCCTCCGCGTCGTCGTCAGTGGACGACTAGAGATGCCAAGGACAAGGGGAAGGGCAAGATGCCCTAAATGCCGAGTCCTTAGATTTATTATTATTTAAGTATTATTATTATTATTATTTGTGTGCCCTTTTTTGTGTTTATTTTTTTTTGATTCCTGCATTTTGTAATTTTCCGAGTTCATCGGGGTTTTTTTTTTTTGAATTAATAAAAGAAGTTTATTATTAAACCGCTCCTGTCTTTTCTTGATTGCATTGGTTGTACCCTTTTGAGGGGTTGCCTACGTATCCGCGATTAGCAGAATCAAACCAAACGTAGTTCAGGCATAGGAAATTTGCAATCTCGAATTACACCAAGACTATTGGTTCAAGATGTTTATGACAGTAGAATAAGTAATTCTAGCTTATTGACTTGCTTTTTGTAAAAAAAATGATTTTTATAAAATTTGCTAATGACATTGAGAAATGGCTAAGGGTAGTAGCGCTTCAGCTGGTCCGGGTTGGTTGGGTTGACAAACTCGTTCCCATCCAGGTCCGTCAGCATCACTGCTCCCCCCGATAGGATTTTCTTCACCAGATATGGCCCAGCCCAATTGGGTTTGAATTTTCCCCTTGGGTCAACCGGTAGTAGAGCCCGAATAGACTTAAGGACTAGGTCGCCCTCCTTAATGTGTCTGGGCCTTACTCTCTTGTTGAAGGCCCGTTGGATCCTCTTCTGGTAGATTTGGATATTATTGAGGGCACGAGACCGTCGTTCGTCTAGTAGAACCAGTGAGTCATATCGTGCTCGAACCCAGTCAGCTTCGGGCACTTGACTTTCTAGCAGAATTCTGAGGGACGGTACCTCCAGCTCGACTGGTTGGACTGCCTCCATCCCGTAGGTTAGGTAATATGGTGTCGCCCCGGTTGCGGTGCGAATTGACGTTCGATATCCCCATAGGGCAAAAGGTATTTTATCGGGCCAGTCCCGGTAATTATCAGCCATCTTTTTGAGTATGGTGACAATTGTTTTATTAGCCGCCTCTACTGCTCCATTTGTTTGGGGACGGTAAGGCGAGGAAGTATGCCTTTGGATTTTATATTTGGTCAGCAGGGCCGTGGTCTCGGCTTGAAAATGAGTCCCGTGATCACTGATAAATTCAGCGGGAATCCCATAGCGACATATTATCTTGTTTTGGATAAACTTGGCGACATGCTTGGCAGTGAGGATGCGATATGATTCAGCTTCGACCCATTTGGTGAAATAGTCGATAGCTACCAAAATAAAGCAGTGCCCACCGGTACCCGAGGGATTTATTTTCCCGATTATGTCGATACCCCACGTTGAGAATGGCCAGGGTGACATCATGGTATAGAGTAGTGATGACGGCATATGTTGCACATTGCCAAAAATTTGACAGTTATGACAATGTTTGACATACGACCGGCAATCGGCTTCCATGGTATTCCAGTAATAACCGAGCCTCATGATTTTCCGGACCAGCATGTGGGCATTCATGTGTGGGCCGTTCTCACCATCATGTACTTCGGCCATAACCTTTTCAGCCTTGTACTTGTCAACAAAAAGGAGAAGAGCCCCCTGTGCCGTTTTCTTGTACAGTTGTCCGTCGTCGGTACGGATAAATTGGGTGGCTAGCCTCCGTAAGGCTTTCTTGGCTCGACCTTCCGACCCAAGAGGGTATTCTCCGTTTGTCAGGTATGTTAACACAGCCTGATACCATGGTTCGGGATCAGTTACTTCAATGTCTTCTATGTCGCAAATGTATGCTGGCTCGGATCGTCTTTCGACGCAAATCGGCATACTAGTCACGTGGTCGGGAATATTCAGTAAGGATGCCAATTTTGAGAGTGCATCTGCAAACTGATTCTCTTCCCGGGGTAGGTATATATACTCTACCTTTTGGAATTGTTTCTCGAGATCCCTTACTCGTGCCTGGTAGGCCACGAGATTAGCATTTCGAGTCTTCCATTTTTGAAGTGCTTGGTTAATGACCAAGGATGAGTCACCATGTACCCGGAGATTTGTAATCCCCAGATTGGCGGCGGCTTGTAGCCCGTAAATGCATGCTTCGTACTCCGCTGCATTATTGGTAACATCAAAGTCCAGTTTGATGGAGACGGGAGTATGTTCCCCTTTTGGTGAAATTAGGAGGATCCCGACTCCGAACCCTCGAAAATTGGATGCTCCATCGAAGTATAAATCCCAAGTTTCAGTATCCGTATGGAAAATATCTTCGTCTGGGAAGGACCAAGTGTCGTTGTGTCCTTCTTCGGTTATCGGGCTATCGGCGAGAAATTCAGCTACTACTCGACCTTTAATAGCCTTTAATGGCACAAACTTCAAGTCGAACTCTGCCAACATTAGAGTCCATCTAGAGATTCGTCCGTTGAGAACGGGCTTTTCGAAGATGTATTTGATCGGGTCCATTTTGGATAGCACATGGACCTCGTAACTGAGCATATAATGTCGGAGTTTCTTGGTGGCCCAGACTAGAGCCAAACACGTCTTTTCGAGCATGGTATATTTGCACTCATACTCTAAAAACTTCTTGCTGATGTAGTAAATGGCTCTTTCTTCGGAGTCAACTGTCTGAGCCAGCATAGCCCCCATGGCTGTCTCGGTCGTCGTTAGGTATAACGACAGAGGCAAACCGGGTTGAGGTGGCATTAAAACTGGCGGAGCAGACAGAATTTCCTTGATCTTGTCGAAAGCAGTTTGGCACTTGTCATCCCATAGGACCCGTTCTCCTACTTTCAGTTTCTTGAAAATTGGTTCACACACCATGGTTAGTTTGGAAATGAACCGACTGATGTACTGGACTTTTCTGAGGAATCCCCTTATTTCTTTTTCGGTTTTAGGAGGTTGCATCTCGGTAATGGCTTTGATTTTAGCTGGGTCGACTTCGATACCTCGTTGGCTAACGATATGACCCAGTAATTTGCATGATGTTACCCCGAAACTGCACTTTTGAGGGTTTAACCTCATGTTGTATTTGCGCAATCGGGCGAAGAATTTTCTTAGGGCGGTGATGTGACCGTCCCGTTCTTTGGATTTGACGATCATGTCGTCAACGTAAACTTCTACCTCTTTATGCATCATGTCGTGTAATAAAGTGGTAGCAGTCCTTTGATATGTGGCCCCGGCATTAATGAGACCGAAAGGCATGACGGTATAGAAGTAAGTACCCCAAGGTGTGGTGAAGGTAGTCTTACTCATGTCTTCTTCCGCCATCTTGATTTGATTATACCCGGCATACCCGTCCATGAATGATAGAAGGGCATGATCGGTCGTGTTATCCACCATTATGTCGATGTGTGGTAACGGAAAATCATCTTTCGGGCTCGCTTTGTTAAGATCCCGAAAATCTACACATACCCGCACCTTACCGTCCTTTTTAGGAACCGGCACGATGTTTGCCACCCAGTCCGGATACTCGGACACTTGTATGAAGCCGGCTTTGAATTGTTTGTCGACTTCTTCTTTTACCTTGAGAGACCACTCGGGCCTCATCCGACGAAGCTTTTGTTTGACCGGCTTGCACCCATCTTTGATTGGTATGTGGTGCTCGGCTATTTCCCGGTCTATCCCCGGCATGTCCTTGTAGGACCATGCGAAGACATCTTTGAACTCTTGGAGGAGGCTTATGAACTGTTGTTTCTCCTCGGGATTTAAGGATAACCCTATCTTAAGTGTTTGAGGCTCTAAGGTTGTTCCCACATTTATGGACTCGGTTTCTTCGATCACCGGGTTTCGGGACTCCCTTTGCTCTAGTTGCTCGATCAGATGCGGAGGTAAGGGTACCTGTTCGTCTGATTTCTCAATGTCATAGCATAAAACATTTTTAAAAGCAGAATTTGAAAGAGACAAGTCGGAAGCAGAACGGTTGTTATTATTGATTGAAAATTTGGAGAACAGCTCAAAGAGAGCAGCCATCTGATCATTGGTTAGTGGCGGGATAGGTAGGGCACTCGGGACAGACCCCGAAGTGCCAGCAGCAGGAATAATAAAAGGGAGGGGGGTTACAGGAGTGACTCTAGCACCGACTTCCCAAGACTCGACCTCAGACTCTGACTCAGACTCCGACTCAGACTCGGACTCAGACTCAGGCATGTCTCCCTCTCCGGTGACCAGCTTGTAGATCCTTCTCTGACTGTCAGTCCACTTGACAGTCTTCCTCCAGGCCCTGTTTCCCGTCTCGGAACCAACATCCGAGATCAGCTTGGTCGGGTCAAACCTGTTGCTGCGGAGGATCAGGTTGACCAGGTCTTCCTTTGGAGTTGGGGCTACGGTGTCTTCCCCAAATAGTAGCCCTAGAGCGGGCTCAGCATCTTCAGCTCCATTGGACTGGATGAGGGCGAACACGTCATCCGGGATGTAGTTGCAGTCCCGGGCCAAGTGGGTCCCGAGCTGCATAGCATTGGGTTGGTATAGACCAACCTGAATAGCCCCGAACACCGGTGTGACAAAGTAGTCAGCCAACCGTGGGCTATAAGGGCTCAAGTAGATACCCTTAAGGATGTTGCAGGCCTTTTCGATCCCTGCTCGGACAACATTGTCGGGGGTGATGTCATAGCCGAGACCAAAGTGAGATTCTTCGTCTTTGAGAACCTCGATGATCTTCCCAGCTGGAAGATCGGGTCGAGAGGTAGCCCCCGAAAGTATCCTAGGTTTTGGAGCATCATGTCGATACTCGTAGTGAAGTAAGGCCTAAAGAGGTACTCTTCCTCGATCATCCCCACAAAATCGAACCCCCAGAGGTCCGTGCATCCCGTGGCGTTACAGCTAGCCACAGTCATTGGTGTTGCCTCTAAAGTGATGACATCGTTAAGCAGAGGCATCTTAATCTTTCGATGAAGGGTGGAGGACACCGCCTTGACCGCGTGGATCCAAGGCCTACCCAGGAGCAAGTTGAACGATGAGGTGACATCGATCACCTGAAACTCGAGCTCCTTCTCTATCGGGCCAGTGATGATGGTCAGTTTCACGGCCCCAGCTAACGACTTCGGGCTCCCATCGAAGGCTTGGATGGTCTGAGCAGTCGGAACATAGTCAGCCTCGGTAATGTCGAGGGCTTTTGCGGTCCTTAGAGGAAGGACGTTCACAGCAGACCCGTCATCAACTAGGGTCATGGGAAGGTATTTTCCTCGGCAGACCACCGTGATGTAGAGAGCCAGGTTATGGGTGGCCCCAAATGGTGGTAGGTCGGCTTCGGAGAAAGTGATTACCGGTCCTTCTTCCTTAGCCTTGCCTTTTAGGTGGGGCAAGACCGTGGCTACCATTTCAGCAGGGGTAACCAAAGAGTCGACCTTAATTTGATCGAGAGCCTTTGTAAGTGCTTCTCGATGTTCTTGAGAACTAACCAGGAGTTGCCATATAGTGAGGTCAACTCGGGTCTTCTTCAATTGTTTCACAAGAGCCATTTCAGCAGTTGGCTCTTCGGAGGCGACTTCCGTAATGACGGTTGTCGGGATAGGGGCGTCCCTAGAGCTAGTGGCTTGAAAGGGACGGCCAAGGTGGTTACTGGTTAAGACTCGAGATTTAGTCTTTCGAATCTCCTCGGCGGTGATGGGGACAGCCTCCCCTTTTGCGAGATAGACATCATCTTCGTCATCGAACCAGATCCCGTTCACTTGCGGGATAAGTGGAGAGATAAGGTGAGAACAGTCAATCACCTCCCCGGTAAAGATGGCGTGGGAGCTGAAATGGTTCTCCTTGTTTCTAGGCTTATCCCCAGGTAGCGGGATTTTACCGCTTTCGATCAGGTCCTGAATCAAGTGCTTCAGCTTCCAGCACTTCTCGGTATCATGCCCATTGCCCCGGTGGTATTGGCAATAGGCTTGGGCATTGTAGTTCTTGGAGCGTCGCTCAACCGGAACTTCAGGAGTTGGGCCTATCGGTTGGATTAGGCCTTTTGAGGACAGTCTTTGTAAGGCATAAGTATAGGTCGTGCCTATATCAGTGAAAACCCGAGGTGGGGTGTTCCTCTTGGACGGGGCATCTAGTAGATTAACCGCGTCGAAAATACTGCGGGTTGCAGCTTGAGGCTTGGTTGTGGAGGAAGAAGCCCATTGGTAACCCTTAGCAGCGGCCTTGGTGAGGCCTTCCAGTCTCATATCATCTTCAATCCTCATACCCATTTCAGTAAGGGTGGTGAAATTGGGTATGACGGCATATCGGAGGTGAACCCGGTAAGATGGGAGGAGGTTCTTGACAAAGGCCTCCACCAAAGTCTTCTCACTGGGCTTATCGACCAGTTTCACGCTCTCGGCCCTCCAGCGTTGAAGGTATTTGGTAAAACCTTCCTTTGGTTCTTGGGCCATAACTTCCAGAGATCTCATTGTGGTTTGGATCTCGGTGTTGTCAGCATAGTTTCGAGCGAACTCGGTGGCCACATCATCCCATGTAGGGTATTTCTTCGGGTCTAGCCTGTAGTACCAGGCCCGAGGGTGCTTTTCAAGAGACGCAACAAAGAGGTTCTTGAACATGGTGGAGTCCACTCCTTTGATGGCCATGAACTCCTTGAAGGCCCGTACATGTAGTAACGGGTCTTCAGTCCCTTCGAACATAGGCAAACCGGTGAGGTTCAGGTTTGTAGGCAGCTTGTCACTTAGCGGGTTATACTCCCGACTGTTTTCCCGGTGAATGTTGTTACTCCCAGTTAAATGAACTTGTTCTTCGAGTTGGCGGACCGAGCTAACCAGTTCAGCTAAAGGTCCGGTAGTTCCGGTAGTAGGAGTCCTGTGCTCCACCGAAGCCAATCGAGTGACGATAGCAACTTGCCCAGCCCTCATTTCATTCAGTTGGGCATCGATGTCGGCCTGCTTCTCGATCATGGCATCAACGGAGGTTTTCAATTCAGCTAAGGCAGTTTCCATCCTGCGAGTGTGTCTGGTTGATGGTGGCCTGTCTGTAAGAACACCACGTAATCAGAAACCAAACCCAGTCTTGGAATCAAAGGAAACAGTACATCCCGAGCGACCCAAAAAGAAAGGACTGAACGGAAAAGACTCGAGAAAGACATCTAGACGGATGACTCGTGGGTGGTATGACTTCCTTAGGATTTCGGCTTTGTGGGCCTAGTCCCGTTCGAAGGAAGGTCCACGTGAGATTACTCCCCAGACTTTTGACTCGAGTGTATGGACGGACTTTCCTTTGTAGGGGTATGCCCTATGCGGGTTGGTCGTGCCTTGACAGATAAGGCGGACTCGGGAAAGGGGGGAAACTCGTGATATAAGATCGACGGAGTTTCGACGCTATAAACCCTCTACATACTATGCAAAGACCCGACACACGAATTGACGGTAGGTCCTATAATAAGGAAGGTTTATTTAGGAAAGTTGAAAGTTGAGGTTCGAATGCAAAATGAACGAATTTCCGAAAGTTTTTGAAAACTGAAAACGGAATTTCGAAAACCGAGATTAGAATTTTGAAAAAGACAAAATTCCGAAAATCAAGGTGGTGGGGGGTGGAAATTCGAGAATTAAAACGGACAGCATGCCGACTACAAAAAAGGATATTTTGAGTCAAATCGTTGATCCTAAATTTCGGCGGCATTCCGAGTTTTGAAAATTGGGTATTTTGAAAAGGTGAGTCCCGAAATGGGCAGCATTTCGGGTTTTTCAAAATTGGGTGTTTTAGAATGACGGGTCCCGAAATGGACAGTATTTCGGGTTTTTCGAAAGGTGGGTATTTTTGGAAAGATGCAAATTTTGAAATGACGATTCTTTTGAAAATTGACACGGAAACCAAGTAGCACGTAGTCAAACAAGCATTATAACGACGCTCATGTATGCTTTACACTAAGTCTCGGTCGGTCAAAATAGGGTCTATACCAACAACGATGGCTTTCTCATGTGATGGACGGACTCCCTAAGCCGAGATGGTCTTAGGACATGCCGCAAAACCGAGACGAGTTCCACCATCGATGTTTTTAGCGCACCCATGTAGGAATGCACCGCGGTATAGTGGGACGTCGGTCACAAGTAACCGGCCCGGGCAAAAATGGGTTATGCATGAATCATTAAACTAACGCGCGCACACTAATCTACGAACGATTTCTCTTCGAGTCTCACCCTAGGAACCCCGATGACATGTGGTACATCAGGTATCCCCAGCGGAGTCGCCAAATTGTGGACATGACGAAGGTCCACCCCGACGCGGCGAAGCGCGGGTTTGGGTAGGCGAATGAATCTCGTGGTAAGATTGTTCTCGAGTTCGAAATTTAAGTCAAAATGGAGTCGCCACCGAATTTTGTGGTTATTCGGAACCATACGAGCCCACTCTATGTCGTCATGGGCTATACACAAAGTAAGCCCACTCCGATTTCAGAGTTTATGGGGCTCGTCCCTTTGCATTGCGATACCGATACCATCTATACCGGTAATCGTGTAAAGAATGACTCTCGTGCGCCAAGGGTTTCGGACATCCGGAAACCAAAGGTTCTGAGTAAGGGGTGAGGGTACGTGTTGGGAAGCCCACTAAGGACACCCAACCCCGCCCGCACATGACCTCTACTAAGACATCGTTCGTGTTCGTGATACGCGCGCTAGTAAAATAATTAAATGAAATGCAAACAGCGTTTTGACTAAGCATGCGAATTTTGCGTTAACTACGTCATTTAATGCATCTTATTATTGGTCGAAATGGTTTAGCATGCGAGGTTCATTTATAAAGCGTAAAAGCAAGTAAATAAACGAAGCTCGAAAATAAATAAATAACGTACAAATTACACGGGCGGAAATACAACCCGGAATTCACAATACAACATAAACGAAATAACATAAAATAAAGGTAGAATGAACCCGTATGAAAGCTAGACCGCGAAATATGTAGATGGACTAACCCCGCTCAAATACGTATTATGTTACGTATTAAACGAAGGACGGAAATGTGAGACTGCGGCGTATTACTAGCCTAATCTCACATCCCGTAGTCTTGTCCCGACTTATCACGTCAAAGTGGTCAAAGTCGTTCTACGTGTCGTGATGTGTAGGTTTTGAAAAATGAGGAGGGTCATGCAATGGTCTAAAGTCGATAAAGAACGGGGCTCGAAATATGTGTCCAAGCCCTCGGGTTTGCGGGTTATAAGACCCACTCGATCGAGTCATTGACTGATTCGGTCGAGTGTGTCATTAGCGTGGCTACTGACCACTTTTTGGGGTGCTACTCGATCGAGTGGCCTATGGCACTCGATCGAGTGCCCCCTGTACGAGAGGTAACTCACCTTGTTTTTTGACTTGAAATCGATAGTCGGCCTAACCAAGTACGGATATTACATGATTCGTACTTAGTGCGACCTCCGGTATTATAATCGTATATGAACGATTATAATACCGTCATCGGGATTTTATGAAAATGCTTTACGTTAGATTAGGAAATTTTGAATTAGTAACGAGATGCGTCCCTCTACGTCACGACATCGAAACTAACCCTTTCGGGTTATGTGATGTCGGTATTCGTGTCAACGGGTCTCGAACCAATTATGGAAATGGAATGAAATTCGTTCAACTACGACCGTTTGCAATCGCATCACGCCCTTGAGTACGTTGGGGCGGGGCTCCTCGAGAGGGCTCCACCTCCGTTGTTGCTCGTAAAGGGATTAGACGGATTTTAGGCAAACATCGTAGTCAAACGGATTTAAAACCGGATTTTGATACTAGTTTTATATATACGCGGTATTATTTATGATGCTAGTAGTAAAAAAAATGACGAAACGAAATAAGGATGCAAAAAAATAGAAACGCGAAAATATAAAAAAACTACTGTTAGTGTTAGTGTTACTACGATACAATAATGCAAAAATGTACATAAAAAAAAACGGTATAGAAAAGAGATAGAAAAGGGGTTTAGGACACCCTCAACATACATGCTAGTATAGATCTCAGAAATAGGCTCGTGAACAACGACAATGCTTGGGAGTATCGAGTACGTATGTGAGTTATGGTGTATATGGATGTGTATGTGTGTGTGTGTGTGTGTGTGTCGATTTCCGAGGGTCAAAGAGGCTCGGAAATGGTGTTTTTGCTTAGGGTTTGTAGTGTAGGTGTGCAAGGAGGGAATAGGGTAGATGTGGCTGAAAAGTGTAGGGTAAAATGCTCAAAAAAAAAAAATCTGAAAATGCATGGGGGTGAAGCGGTATTTATAGACTTCACCCCTCGACCTAGGGGCACTCGATCGAGTGGCCCTAGTGCACTCGATCGAGTGCCTTCGCAAACGGGCCTAACCCGGATAAAAGGGCTCCACTCGACCGAGTGGGTCAATCCACTCGATCGAGTGGATCAGTTGGGTGAGAAAAATAAGGAAGACTTGGTCTTGTTTATTTTGGTTGCTCTTTTTTGAATTCGAATTTATGCGCCAACTGAACTTAGCTGATTTATGAGACGGTTTCGTCTTTGACCGGGTTTTGACCCGGTCGCCAAAAGACGGGAAATATTTTTGTGTGTCGGTTTTGGCCCAAATTAGTCTTATTTGACTCGGAATGACCCACTGGGCCTGGATTTGAGGTCTGTTTTGTGAGATTTTTACTCCGCTAAAAGTCCATGTCGGATATTATGAATTCCGAGCCCAAATCCGAGTATACTAAGTCACGTTGACGTCCAATCATCATCGGGTGTTTTTCGGAGACTACCATAGACACGTGGCAGTCAAAATGCGGGTGTCTACAGTATGATACACGACTCCCTGACCAAAGTCCAGTGTCGAAAAAGACCGATGATCAAGAATTCAAGACAATGAACTTCACCGTTTAATTAACATTCCAAGAAATTACTTTAAGATTATAATTAACCGTTTAACCATCCGCTTCACATGAATTTGCCATCTTATACAGCTCCAAACAACGGTAATTCCTCAACATGCAAAAAAACTACACTCAATCTATTCAAAATCACCAAAACTCGCAAATCAAATCGAAAGAAAACAAATAAGGCACAGCAATTTAGTCAACTTCAAACATTCATAGAGTTCCATAAACCATCCTATTTTGCTCTCAACAATTCACAATTGATCAATTCTGAATTCCATAAACCATCACATAGACAAACAGTGATTAAAAAGAGCAATTAAAAAACTAAAACGACAATTCAATTCAATTCAAAGAAAACTCTCAACCTAATACAGATACATCACTATTCAAATTTATCAGAACAAACAAAATTGAAATCGATTTAAACAAAGAAAAAACTAAAATCAATCATCAAATCGAAACTGAAATCGAATAATTCAAAACTGAAATCAAAACCCTAACCCTAATTTATTCAGATTAGATAACAAACCTCGTGAATTTGAATTTATGAATGAAGCTTAATCTGCGTTTTCTTGATTTTCGGCGAATTTTGTTGAAATTGTTATTCAATTTTTGGTGAATTGATGAAGGAAAGGAGCGAAGGAATAGAGGGAAAGAAGAGAGAGAGAGGAATGAGCGATGAAAATTAATTGAACATTGACCCCGCAAATTATTTTTCTGTGAAATTTACCTGATATCTAAAGACTATAAAGGGTTCTCACAGTTCTCACCATAGGATGGGTTCTCACCCGATCTTAACTCTATATATATATATATATATATATATATATATATATATATATATATATATATATATTGCAGGCATGTCTTGTTTTTTACACTTTAGCTTAAACACGTCTTGCCTCCCCTTGATAAATTGTTCAAGACTATACATATTATAGATGAACTTCTGTTTTAGTTTTCTCCACAAAGCTAAGTCATTACAGTAGAAATTCTGCTACATAATAATATGTGCTTTCAGTTAGGATGAGTGGAATTTCCCGGTTATTCATAAACTCGAGATAAAAGCCTTATCGTGTGGTAATTACTTGCTTAGATGAACAAACATATACGGAGTATTCCATTAACACACACACAAAGTAAAGTGGGTAAATTCTTCCTCTATTTATATATATAAGCATTTTCTTTTGTAATTCTTCATTTACGCAAAAGGGTAGTCGATAGCACGATAGCAGACTCTGATCATGCGATCATTAGGCGAGAGATGCAGCAGCGCGAAGCCATACTTGGCTGTCATCTTTGTGCAGTTTGGAATAGCAGGATTAGCCATAATCCTGACAGCCCGAACTCATCTCAGGCAACTCCTTTAGCCAAATAACGATATCCTCATATCGTTCTTCAAGAGCTTATGATGAAATTGGTGATTAGATATAGTTAGGTGACCTGATTCCCATAATTCCCATACACTTCCATGTTTACACACAATTGACATATATGATCAGAGTTATGAGATTAAAGTCAACAACTAGAAGCCATACTAAAGCACATAAATATATGACACATGTATGTATGGACACCCAATTTCAGACTATATATTTGCTTAGTTCACCCTCACACCCATAATCATAATACTACATACTGCTACACATATCATTACTACGCTCTAACTGATTCATTGCTAAGTTTGTTCTCCAATTTTTTTACACATGTTTTTTACAGGCACCTTTGCCAGCATTGTCGTCTCCACTTTTGCCTTTCTACTTGAGAAGTACATGATCTGCAGATCAGTGTATGCTATCATTAATTAACTTAGAGCTTATATGTTCAAAGTCGTGCTTATTTTAATCTCTTTTGGATAGACTATTGATGGAGTACCACCATCCTGTGCTCATATGTTCTTGGAGACTGATAAGGACCGAAAAACTGATCCTACTCCAATGAATGAAAAATCAAGGCAAGCGGTGGTGAGAACCATGTTCAAATTTTATTCAATTGCTCATATATTGATTTGATAATTTATTTTGGGTAGACTTATTATGTGAATTTCACATGGAGGTGTATATTTTTTTTGCTTATAGGAAATGATCAATCCGAAATTAAATGATTTGCCAAATAATAAAGAAGTCACAAGTGGAGTTGTTGCTTGGGATGGAGATATATGTAATTAATGAGATTATCGGTCCTGAGAGAAGAGGACGAGTCCGCGGGCTTGGTAGAGGTTCATCGTCTATTTCATCCACGACATGCTATGGTAACAAAGAAGGTTTGGATAACGACCATGTGTAATGTAATGAAAAAATTCAAATTTTGGAGTGTGAGCTCAAGAAGGTCAATGATAAATGTGTCAAGATACAAGAAGAAAATTTAGAAGTGCAAAGGAAAATGCAAGAGGAGTTAACCATGCTCAAGATGGCTTTATTTGGTAGAGATATCCTTAATAATCCTCATACATAGCCGCAATAATCGCTTTTGGTTTTTTTGGGATAACTAGCCATTTCTACTTGGCTATTTTGATAGAGATATAAGTATAGAAATTTTGGTATTTGGATTGTACCTATTTACGTTTTTATTATCCTTTGATTAAGGTTTAACGAATTGAGTTTATACTCATATAACCTATTGTAATGATCACTTGACAACTACAAATTATATTATCAATATTATAAAATCAATTATTTTATATGTTTGTCCTTTTTTTAATCAGTTACTTTTAATATATCTTTTTAATTAAAACAATATTATTAAAAAGGAAAAAAAAAACCTCCAAAATTGGAAAGGCGTGCTTACCAATTAAAAAAACAAATGAAATAAATAAAATAAATAACAGATTTTTGAATTTATGAAAGGTCTATAGTGGGGTTTATATAAGGCTTTACCAGCATTTGTAATAAATGCCACAATGATTTCTCCCTACATTGAATCTAGAGGCAAATGATTAAATGTTGCAAGCACTTTGCGTGACATTTATAAATGCCACTTAATCACAGAATAAATGCCACTAAAGATGTGATCTCTTGTAGTGATAGTGGAAAGTACTAGCCTTAGAAAAGACCAGTACAATCTGTCAAAAGCCTTACTTATATCAACCTTGAAGGCCATGAGACTAGATATGTGTTGCTTACTCTTATTGATGTGATGAATTATTTCATGGGCGAGTAGGATGTTGTCACTGCAAGAACGTCCTGGCATAAATTCGTTTTAATAGGGTCCAACAACACTAGTGATGATCTTCTTAAGTCGATTAGCAATGTACTTTGTGATAATAATCATGATGGTATTGCATGGACTGATCGGCTATAGTGCTCCACATCCTCCGGGTTATCTGTTTTAGGAATCAGGGTGATGAAAGTTCGATTGAATTCCTTCAAGATAAATCCACTATTAAGGCAATGACAAACAACCTAAATATCATCTTCTTTAATATGATACCAAAGTCTTTGAAAGAAAATAGCATGAACTTCATCATGTCCGGGAGACTTAAGAGATCCAAGTTGGAAGACAGCAGTTCTGACTTCTTTAGGAGTGAAAGGCGCATTACGAAAGTTTATATCACCCTCGGTCAGCTTATTATTCATATTGTCGAAGATTTGCAGCCGTTCAAAAGAAAGATTGTTGGGGTCAGTAGTATGTAGAGAGCTGAAATGATTTGAGAAAAAATCCACAAAAGCTTTACTAATGTCATCTTGATTATAAGTCCAAGCGCTATCAGCAGTTCTGAGCCCAGCAATAAAGTTTTTGCTAGCCCTTCCTTTCACCCAATTAAAGAAGAATTTGGTACATTGATCTCCTTCAACATCCCAGTTAATCTTAGTTCTTTGCTTCCAATACTTTGCAGCCACCTTACTAAACTCGATGAGATTATTATGGTGACAGTTATAAGTAGTAGCGTCTTGTCCGCAGAAAATTTCCTCAAGGTCCGAACTTAGCATGTCATCAAAATCTGTCCATTTTTTTTTCCATTCAAGTCGCTTATCAAGTGACCATTTCTTCATTGTATTTCTGGCAGTAACCAGTTTCCTGGCTAGAACATAGGAGTACGAACCTTTCAATCCTTGAAGGGAAGAATGATGGTTCCAGGCTTCAGTGACCTTAAGTTTACAGTCTTCATGATCTAATAAATTCCAGGCTTCGATTGTATAAGGACGTACGGTGTTGTCATAACATAGATGCAGATCAGTTTCAATCATAGCATGATCACCGATCTGTATAGGAAAATGCTTTATGGCGGTATTCGGGAAATAGTCAGCCATGAGGGCATGGCAAAAGCTTTATCCAGTCTCTCGTACACTCTATCATTACCTTCTCTATTATTACACCAAGTGAAGCGAGGTCCCTTGAAGGGGATGTCAATGATATTGCAGTCAATTTTCCAGCTTGTAAAGATGTCCGCCCCCTTCAGATTGTCATTTTTGTAGCTAAGTTTATCTTCGGGATATTCAACTTGATTGAAATCCCCCATAAGAAGGACAGGATAATCCAGAGAGCAAATTCGATCTCTCAAATTATTCCAAACAGCTTGTCGATCCATCAGGTAAGGGCTACCATAAATAAAAACAAGATAACAAAAGGTTCCATTTATTATAGCTCTCAAGTTGTTACAGCTGTAAATGAAGTGCATTGAGAGTGAACCTTTCCATTCTACCCATAGGCCACCACTAGTTCCTAGGGCATCCACACCAGCAAAATGAAGAAATCTAAGGTTTTACATACCTAGACGACCAACATGGTCGACATTGCATAGTTTCGTTAAGAAAAAGGAGATCATAATGTTTATTCATGACTGTTGCTCGCAGCTTGGGAATTGCAAGGGTGAGCGGATCGTTAAGCCCCCTACAATTCCAGAAGAGTTCTCTCATGGCTGCTTTGGAGAGTGATTTGGGACAGTAGTCTCCTCAACCCTAGGGAAGCTGTTTACCTTAGTGTCCAGGTCATCAAAGTCTGCATTAGTAACAAACATTCTGAAAGCCGATTTGTTAGGTTCATCAAATTTTAATTTCTTACCCAGGGATAACAGGTAAGATTTGGTAGTGTCCTTATTGGCAAATGTGTTTTCCTCCAACAACAGCAGGTCGGGATCGGAATTAGACTTACGCTTGGCACTCGTGATCTTTCGAGTACTGTAAAAGAGCGGTTTCTCAACATGAGATCCATGGGGTTGGAGCGGAAAAGGCTTATTGGGTGGTTTTTCCTGTGAACGTAGAAGCAAATCAGCCTCCAGTGGACCAAACAGATCAGTAGAGAAACCCTTGAGCTTGTTGTCAATGTTTTGGAATAGAGAGATGATTGCAGGAGTGTTAACACTAGCGGCAAAAGGAGGCGTCACCAGTGCACTTGAGTCTTCAAGCGAAGGAGCTGATGCTGGGGGAATGGGATTGCTTGGAGTAACTGGAAAAACAGCTGCAGCAGGAGGTGTTGGCGCCAAAGCCTGTTGAGGTGATGTATCATCACAGGCATCAACAAAAGCCCGCTCTGAGGAATGAAAATCTGAAGATATTTGAATAGCACAGTCGTAATTATTGTGCTCGTCTGAGCTATACTGGGGCCATTCAGGGGAGGAGCGTGGGGAAAAGTTGTCGTCACTCCAATTAGCTTCATAATCCGGGTTACCATTTGCATTGCTGTGATTTTCTGGATTCCCATCTTGTTCAGCATCATTCAGTGGCGGCTCATTATACTGATGGTGAAGATTGGCGACAAATCAAAAGTTTGAGCCCAGCCACGTGCGTCGTCAATAGCAAAAGCAGTTTTGTAGTTACCCTTCCAACCTGTAGTTCATCGCTTCATGTTTCATAACATCATCGTCTCTCTGGAATAACACCAATCCATTTCATTGGTAAATAAGACAATAAGTGGATCTTCCGAGTAGCAAAAGGGTAGGGGATATCTGCTTGAGTATGGAGTTTCAAAGGGAACCCCTCTCCATTCCCTACTACCATTTCTAGCAAATAAAGAGTCATTTGATAAGTCATCATGATCAAATTCAAAAACTCGCCCACGGGTTGCAGAAGCATTGACCCTGAGATGGTTGTTGCGAATAGCTGGGCCCTTGAAGGGCTGCGATGTAACCAGGAATCATACCCGGATAAACTTTACCGCCAGGGGAGAGGCCGAGATTGAAGTCCACATAGTTTTCAACAAATTTATGAGCTGGGACAAGACGGTTAGCGAAGCTCCCAACACGGAATTTTGATGTTAAACATTTGGAAGTGGAGGGGATAACTCTAAGATCAAGATTAAACATTGTATGCCTTCCACATGCTTCTAAGATAGTATAGCCTTTGTTGTGAATGGACTTCATCACCTGGTCAAGATTAGTGGAAATACTCGTTGCAAGCTCCTTACAATGGATGGCCTTGTGTCCGGCTCTACCACAACTAGTGTAGTACTTAAAGATCTCCTCATACTAAAATTGAATCCAGATAAGATATTTGTTGTTGCAGACTAAGAAGAAACCCGGGTTGAGTGGATCACCAAGTGAGACGCAGGCTCTTATACGTAGGTAGTCGTTTGGGGGGATGACATCAAATGGCTCCACTACAAAGTCTGTGCTGAGGAGGGGACCAATGGTGTTGGCAGTTCCCATATTAAGGAACTCAAAGGGTAGCCCACAAACCCTGACCCAAAGATAGGTTGCAGGGAGAACTGTGCGAGGCACAGACCCCGGGGTCCATTTAGCAAGAACAATGATAGCTCCGTGGATGGAAACGAAGGTGCGTTCAAGGAGATCTTCCCGATCAAGGAAGTCCGCGCAATGGAAGATAAAGAGGTCTTTCATCTTATGGACCTTGATAAGGTCTCGTGTAACCCAGTGGTCCTCTATGACAAAGTTAATAAGCTCCGCACTAAAACTTCTATAATCCACCATATACCTCAGGAGACACCGATTCAAAAAGGCAAAGGAATTCCCCAAGAAGTCAGGATTCATATTGATAATGGGGCTTGTTTGTGGGTATCTCCAGGCACTTTCAAAATCAATTTCGAAGCCAACGTGCTCACCAGCCGAGATGTTAGCTACTCAAGGTATGTTGGGTCCGACTTCAACAAAGAAGTTGTTGGTGAAGCAAATAGAATTAGGGGAGTTGTTTGGTGTTGGATTTGAGCCCATAATTGATTCTCTGTATTATATATGATGTGAAGGTTGTTATATGTGTTGGGGTTTGTTGTGGATGATAAAGGACGATCCTTAAGGCAGGTATAAATAGTTCCCATGGCTCTGAGATTACCACTGAACGGTCATTTAATGGGAGCAGTGCAGCTGGAGGGGATTGGGCAATATTGCGGCACCCACTGAGTGAAGAGAATTATAATGATTTGGCGAAGTGAAGAAGCCTAAGAGGTTAAAAAGACCAGGGGAAGGACAATCAGTCTTGGGAATGAGGAAGGAGAAGGTGTAAAGTAAATTTAGGTGTGCGGTAGGCTTCTAACAGAAAAGACAAAACGAGGTAGGTAGGCGTTGGGGTGTAAAGAATACTATTGGCAATAACTAGCTGGCTGGAAGATTTTTTAGTTGGCTCAATGTTAATAGCTGGAAGGAAAGCTTACTTGGAGCTACTGGGCACAAAAAATCAAAACCTGCTAAAGCAACTAAGGGGAAGAGATATTTTGATTATGAGATTGAAAAGATTATGATAGTTGTATTTGATAATTTCGTAGGGTAGCTTGGTTGGTTATTTAGATTTGATTTTAGAGTCAAATCGATAAACTTCGAGATAGGTGATAGTGGGTAGTGGTGAAATTGATTTGGGGGTTTTTTCAATTAGGGTTAAGCTGGGGATATTAATTTGGGGCTTTTTTAGGAAGGCTAAGAGCTCTCTTAGAGAGAGAATCACTTTTCAAATGGTTTGAAAACAGGATTCTGGAGATGAATCCCTCCTATACTAAGAGAGTAGGAGTGACTAAAATTGTGCTGATGTGTCAACACGAGACACAAAATTTTTCCGCCCAATGCTATTGTCATCTATATATGGTAAGTGTAAATAAAAAAATCATATCAATTTATACGGTATAATTTGTATGATTTACATAAAATTGATAAATTCTAGAATAGTATACAAATATAGGACTATTATATGCATGATAGACTCATATTATATAGATAATCTATACATATAATTGGTAAATTTACCCATATTAATTTGTACTTCCTCCATTCAACTCCACTCTTCACCTATTCCTTTTTGGTCCATTGGAATCCACTTATCACATTTCCTTTTTTTGGCAATTATTAAGACAAATTTACCCTCACTATCTATTTTACTTTCTTTACACCATATACCCCTACTATAATCCCACATACTTTATCTAAAGTACATATTACCACTCATTTATCACTCCAATTAAACTAATAAACTCACCTACACCTTTAATTACTCCCTCCAAAATTAATTCACCCACACCCACCAACCACCCTTTACTCCGTCACAAAATCACCCCAACCAACCAATTGTTATTCATTATCCATTTATTCACCCTTATTCATCCCCATTTATTCACTCCCCTTATTATACCCATCCTTCTCACTCCCCTCATAATAACCCTAAAAATTGTACCCCATTTATTCATACAAATTTCTACGCCCCTCATTCTCTCCTTGATTGCCTCACTTTTTTTAATTGAAACCCTAAAATAACTCTTTTAGTATTTCGATCTCTCTTTGCATGTTACTCTCCCTGATCATGTAAGTCGCTTTTAATCTCACTCTGTTTCTTGAGATCTAACTCGCTTTTTCTGATCATCAATGTCGTCGCCTCATCTTGGCTCTTCTTCTGTGTCCTCTGATCCTGACGATTCTTAGCAGATGTTCCCGATAATCCGTGACTCATTAGACCCATTTAATATGGGAACTGAAGTTCCAGAGACACAATTTCCGGATCCAATTAACGTGTTGGAGTATGATATCGTTCCAAACACCCCGGAGTTTGACAACATGCCTGAAAGCCCACCGAAGTGATGTCTAAGTTACGTTATTATGCTGGTAGGGGAGGTTTTACATTACCATATTTTGAGGCTAAGGTTGATGAAGGAATGACGAGTAATAATTTCGATGTAAACAAAGTCGACCCAGATGAACACTTTTGTGATGAAGGCGATTTAACAGATTCTCAGGTAAGAAAACTGTAAACCAAAAAGACCACTAAAGAAGGGGTTCCTAATTAGAAAGATGTTTATATCAAAGAGGATGGTAAATATATACGATTAAATGACCTCAGTGATGAGGTTGAGTTATCCGATGATGAGCTTACTTTTGAATTTCGTAAGGGCTGTAAGTTATTCTCGCCCCTTTTTTGTATGACGATTGATGCGTGCTATTTATATATGATTATTCCATCTTTTAGGCACGCATTTCCATGCATATCGAGTAGCATTGTCTACTATTTTCCCCCGAATTTGATACTTTGTGGTCATGTTGCATCTTATGTAGGTTTGAACCCGTGGACGCATAAACAAGGCAAAAATCGTGCTTAAGGGTGAAATCTTTTGCGAAACAAGAAAAGAGAATGATCGTTTCCAGACGAGTCAAATTAAAACGTGAATATCTTGAGTTCTACAACGCCAATTGATCGGATTTCAGTTGCGTTGGAAAGCTCTTTCTCTTAGCTTTCCAAAGGTATATTACACGCCCGATTTGAAGAAGTAACGAATAAATGGAAAGCGTTTGAAGTTGAGCGCGCAATGCTGAGAACGGGTCCAGATAGTCGAACGAATATTCAGAATAGTCGACCGACTATTCTCGAGACTGAACGAAGACCGAGACTTTCCTAATTTGATATTTAGGGTTAATAAGACTTTTGGGCTTTTGTTTTAACTTAGTATTTAAGAAACTATTAGACTAGAATTCTGGAACCTCTTCTTTTATACTTCTTCTCTTTAGGCTTTTCCTTAGACTTCTCCATACTTTTACTCTTTCTCCTTAGACTTTTATTTAGATCTCTTCTTCTTATTCTTTAGAATTATTTCTAGTTTAATTTCTTCCCAAAACTCGGTTATTGTAAGAACTTTTGGATTCGAATCGCCTTCATTCCTTTGGTAATTTTATTAATCTTCCTTCCTTCTTCTTTGTTCTTGATTGTTTTCTTCTTCATATTTAATTAATCTTAATTATTGTTTTATACTTGTCGTAAATTTATTATTATTCGTAATGTTTAATCTAGTAGATTCTTTTATTAATCTTGTTGTTCTTAATTTAATTATGAGCTAATTTCCCTCGCTAGGATTTAGGGGATCTGCGAATTGAATGTAGTCGCTAAATAATTTATAGATATGTCAATAATATTGTGTCTGAGTTGTCAATTGTAGCATTGAAATTGAGATTAATTGATTAAGTCGACGTAATTGATTAATTGAATTCGGTAAACTTGAACCTAAGATCGAAAGCCTGGTAAAAGTTAGACCTGCTACAACACATTAGTTTGCCCTAATAAGATCGGAAGCCTTTAGACGCATGCTAGGGTGAATAGCGGACCGGAAGGACCTTTTCAATACCCCTTAGACCAATATCTGTGACAGACCTGTGATTTAGACCGTGACCATATGAGATTCGTAGTGAACCGAAAATCCTAGTTTTCTCTCCTTATATTTATTCATCTTAAATTCATCTTATTTTATTTTAGTTATTTCTTCCCTTTTAATTCTCTTTCCTTCACTACTTTAGTTTAGATAAAAACAATTAAAAACTCCCGATTTGTTACGTAGATAGACTTTAATTACAAGTAGAATTTATTTGTCTCCCTGTGAATTCGATCCCGACTTCCCTACCTATATTTTTAGTTAGACCGTAGTTGGTTATTTTTGATAGGTATACGACTAGCTTATCAACGATTCAATTTGGCATTTTTCATCTTGTTTATTTGTTGGCTTCTTTCAATCTTTCATTGCTACGATAATTTGACTTTGTTAGTATGTTTGTTGCTCAATTTTTAATATGGCAAAACTACTAGGCATGCATGCAACTATCAGTATGTATTTACTTACTCATAAGTAGTCATAACAGTCCTATATGGATTGTAAAAGAGTTTGCAGGAAGCGTGACATGTTTTATTTTATATCGATCGGAAAAGAGTCATAACAGTCCTATATGCTTAATTTTATTTTCATGTTTATTATGCTCTCGTGTGTTCTTGTTGTTCTATTTCTGTTATACTCCACTTTGATTCATACTCACTTGGTTGAATACATTATTGGTTGTGATGATAAATCGGTCTTTGTTAGCTTGTTTTTTCCACACTTATTGTTTGTCAAATTGTCTCTTGATAAATTTGTTTGCTCCATTTTTTTCACTATGGGCAGGTACCTAATGCAATGTATATTTAGATGATGTCTACTTAGTGAATTCAGCTGACGGCTTCAAATATTTGTTTCCGGATTTTACAAACTCGATGATGACACCACCTTAGTGGTCTGAGAGTAGTTATCTCACAAAAAAAGTAAGCGTCTAATGAATGAATACAATAAATATAAAATTTCGTCGAGACTTGTGTGTAAAGTCTGCCCCTATTAGTTATAGAAGTCATCTCGACATTTTGTTTGATATGTCATGTACATGATGTTCTCTAAATGAATTGAGTTGACGGCTTCACATATTTGTTTCCTGATTTTACAAATTCGATGATGACATCACCTTAGTGGTCTGAGAGTAGTTATCTTACAAAAAAAGTAAGCGTCTAATGAATGAATACGATAAATATAAAATTTCATCGAGACTTGTGTGTAAAGTCTGCCCCTATTCAGTTATAGAAGTCATCTCGATATTTTGTTTGATATGTCATGTACATGATGTTCTCTAAATGAATTGAGTTCGCGGCTTCACATATTTGTTTCCGGATTTTACAAACTCGATGATGACATCACCTTAGTGGTCTGAGAGTAGTTATCTCACAAAAAAAAGTAAGCGCCTAATGAATGAATACAATAAATATAAAATTCCGTCGAGACTTTTGTGTAAAGTCTGCCCCTATTCAGTTATAGAAGTCTCTCGACATTTTGTTTGATATGACATGTACATGATGTTCTCTAAATGAAATGAGTTGGCGGCTTCATATATTTGTTTCCGGATTTTACAAACTCGATAATGACACCACCTTAGTGGTCTGGGAGTAGTTATCTCACAAAAAAAGTAAGCGTCTAATGAACAAATATAATAAATATAAAATTTCGTCGTGACTTATGAGTAAAGTCTGCCCCTATTCAGTTATTGAAGTCATTTGACATTTTGTTTGATGCGTTATGTAGATGATGATCTCTAACTGAATTGAGTTTGCGGCTTCGCATATTTGTTTCCGAAAAATATAAACTCGATGACGAGACTACCTTATTGGTCTGAGAGTTGTTTAACTAAAAGTAGATGCATTCCATTAGTCATTTCCCTCGAACTACAATAACATTACTCTGTACATCATAAAATTTGATTACATATCCCATGCATTGCATATGTTTACATGGTAAACATTTCCGTTGTTAAGAGAAATGTTTATCGTGTAAACAATGTTAGATCGAAAAGAACGTAACAATGACGAGGAGAAGAAATTAAATCAAACCGATCAATGACGAGGAGAAGAAATTAAATCAAGCCGATGCGCCAAATTAAAACTGAAGGCCACGGACAATTGGACTTGCTGTCAAAATCAGAAGGTAGCAAACAATCCTGACCATACTGTCAAAATCGAAGGCAACAGGCAACACGACAGTACTGATAGGAAATCGAAGGCAGCAGGCAGCAGGAGACAGGGGCAGCAGGTACACGGACAGACGGACGAGGCAACAGGCAACAAACGGACAGAATCTGCAGACCGGAAAGCGACAATCGGGAACTGAACTGGAAGCGTTGTGTCGTGGTACCCGCCACTGACTTGAAAACTATTGCGGCTCGACCGTGGTGGTTATCGACTCGTACCGGTAGTTTCCTAAGGTGAACACAGCAGCTACCTGACTCGACCACTCGAGGCATGCAGATAGCTAAGGAACATCACAATCTTAACCAAAAATAAAGAAGAGAGTTAACTGGAGTTCGAGACTTGTGTTTTGTGTTTTTGGTTGCTGCGTTTTTCATATCTCCAAATGCAAAAAACATGAGCTTTATTTATACACCAAGTAGATCATAAGAGGAGCCAAAAAGAAATTAAGAGGGGGTTTTAATTTCTGGTAATCAATGGCAATCAACTGCAATGAAGATGATGGATATTGTAACAGTCACAATTGACTGTCAAGGGAGATGAATCGGGACAAAATGAATCGGGACAGACCAACACACAAGAAAAAGCCCAAATCTGTAAAACCGAGCCCGAGATGGCTTTTCAAGCCTTTACAACCAACAATCCCCCACAAAGGCGAAAGAAAGACGAGAGAAAAATTCTGAGTTAAGGAAAGTTTGGATACTTAGGTATCAATGTCTTTCGACTTGAATTGACACATTAGTGAAAATGAGGCAACAACTTACTTTCAAATAAGAGAATATCTTTCGATTTGAATCCCTTACTGATTTTCGGCTGAGACCATCATCATACCTTCTGTAGACACCCGCATTTTGACTACCAGGTGTCTATGGCAGTTTCCAAAAAACACTCGATGATGATCGGACGCTAACGTGTTTCTACGCGCTCGGATACGGGCTCAAATCCATTAGTCGCTGGCTAACACACTTACGGAGTACAAACCTCACAAAATCAACCTCAAATCCAGGCCCAGTGGATCATCCCAAGTCAAACAAGACTAATTTGGGCCAAAACCGACACCGGAAATAAAACCGACTTTTTGCGATTGGGTCAACCCCGGTCAAAGTCGTTTCCGAGACACACAAAACAGCCCCTCACATCATCAAAAGTCCAAGTCAAACACAAAACCCATCAAACATCCAAAGTCAAGGTCCAAAAGACTGACCTGCGCGACCCAGCTGGGCCACTCGATCGAGTGACCCACCCACTCGATCGAGTGGCCTGTTTCGAGCCCGACTACAAGCATAACGGGCCACTCGACCGAGTTAGCCACCTACTCGGTCGAGTAACCCTAAACCGGGTGCCCTAGCTTTTCCTATATAAGCAACCCCATGCAACACAACTCAACACCTTTTTACAACCCTATGCGCACACACACACACAACAACTCGGCAACCCTAATCAAACCCTAGCATCACATTAGCAAACCCTAAACTTAGATTTAGGAATCGAACCCGAGCCACCATAACTCAACCTTCATACACATCGAGACTCCCGTGATTAAGCCACGACTACGAGCCTATCCGAGCCAAGAACATGTAGGTTGAGGGTGCAAAACCCCTTTCTTCCCTTCTCTTTCTCTCGTCACTCTTCCTCCTCTCCCTCGTTATTTTCGTTTTCTTATTATCATTCAGTTATCGCATACTTCATCACTTCTAAACCTATTTTCAAGACACGTATTTTTTTTAAGGGTCGAAACCCGTTGACGCGGATCCGACATCACAATCCTTAGGGATTTATTCGATGTCGGAAAAGCCGAGGGGATCAAGTTTTCATTCAAGCAAAGCGTCGATATTAGATCCGATGCCAATTCCATAATTGGATGTCGAATCTAATAACCCAATCAAATAATTTAGCCAATTCGATTTTCCGTTGATGCTAACGTAGATGTCATTTAATTCGTTTGAATTATGACACTACAAACGCGGAGGAATATTCATATCGTCTTGGTTAACTTAAGCGATTGAAATCAATTTCAAAAAACAATAAAATTACGAACGAAATTCGGTTCGCACAGGTGCCACTCGACCGAGTGCCTAGGCCACTCGATCGAGTGACATCACAAAAACCGAGACAGAAGGGTCTGCATGACCTCCACTCGGTCGAGTCTCGCTCTGACTCGATCGAGCGGCGACGTACTCGGCCGAGTTGGTCAATAACTCGGTCGAGTAGGGTCACAAGATCCGGGACAGAACACTTTTCAAGGACCCACTCGGTCGAGTCCCTCAATGACTCGGTCGAGTGGCCTCTCATCACGTCAAACCGTGAGTCCTACAAAGGCATCCAAGTCTTGTTAACCATTTTTTTTTACGACTCGAGTCGACGCGTGTCAATCAATCACGTGAAACATCAAATTTCAAAACTTTGCATCATTCTACATAATTCAATAATTCGTAAAAAAACCCGAATTGAGCATAAGTCATACAATACTTATGCTCAACTCGGTAAAACCATCGATTTATCAAAAATCAAAAGCGATTTCGGAATCAATAACGAAATTGCAAGCAAACATGGTTCGTACAGGTGCCACTCGACCGAATGCCTTGGCCACTCGATCGAGTGACATCACAACTCAGCGGGGAGAATACTTTTTTTGACCTCTACTCGATCGAGTCTCATAGTGACCCGGTCGAGTAGCGACGTACTCGACCGAGTTGACCAATAACTCGGCCGAGTAAGGTCTGAAACGCAAATCAGAATCCCTTTTTTAGGGGTTCACTCGATCGAGTCTATCGACCACTCGATAGAGTGACCTCATCACGACCAATATCGTGAGTCGTACATTCTTCCTTTTCTAAATTCAATAGTATTTTACGACTTAGGTCAACACGTGCTTAATCAATCACGTGTATTTACTATCTTTTCAAACCATGCATCATCTTGTTTATCATTCAATTCAATTCAATATTTGCACAAACCGTTATTATTCGTTATATCGTTACTAACCGTTTGTCTTTTCCTTTGTCAATTTTTATCGTTTGTTTTATTTTACTAAAATGAACTCACATGCTAAAATTCAACTTCGACGTTAGAATTAATTGCATTAAATTGACTTAGAAACCCTTTTCAATTCCATTCACATGCTTAGGGAAAATAATCTTTGCATATCATTTTTCCCGTTTTACTAACGCGCGTATTAGAAAGTCATTCGAATTCTTAGTAGAGGCCGCTAAAGTGCGGGCGGGGTTGGGTGTCCTTTGTGGGCTTCCCAACACGTACCCTCACCCCTTACTCAGAACCTCGGTTTCTGGATGCCCGAAACCGTTGGCGCACGAGAGTAAATCAATACACGATATCCGATAATGTCGGTATCGGTATCAAATGCAAAGGGACGAGCCCAATAAACTCTGACATCGGAAATGGACCGTATTTTGTATACGGCCCACTACGACATAGAGTGGGCTCGAATGGTTCCGAATAACCACAAAATTCGATGGCGACTCCACATAGACCTAAATTTCAATTCGATCCATTCTCATATGGAGATTCATTCGCCTCCCCAAACCTGCGCGTGGCCGCGTCGGGGTGGACCTATGTCATGTCCACAATTTGGCGACTCCGCTGGGGATTAACTGATGCATGACTTACCATCGGCATCCTCGGGGTGAGACTTGAATAGAAATCGTTTGACGAATACAGTACGCGTTCTAGTTTTACGGTTCATGCATAACCCATATTTTCCCGGGCCGGTACTCGCGACCGACGTCCCACTATACCGTTGATGTACTCCAATATGGATATGTCAAAAGGTGTCCATAGTCGATTCGAGTGGGTTTCGCGGCATGTTCTAAGATCAACTCGACTTAGGAAGTCCGTCCCGATCAACGTCTAGACTATGTACACTGCTATAGACCGCTTATAGACCGACCGAGACTTAGTATAGAGCATACATGGCGTCGTAATAATTAGGGGTGAGCAAAACCGGATATCCGATCCGGTTTTGTAAACCGTATCGGATATCCGGTTTTAAAAATCCAAAAAATTCCGATCCGTATCCGATCCGGTTTTTCCCGGATATACGGTTTCCGGATATCCGGTTTTTTCGGATATCCAGTTTTCGGATATCCGGTATCCGGTTTTATATTTTTCTTCTATTTTACTTTTTTTTAATAGTTTTTTCATTTTGAATTAAGAGTAATTAATTCATTTTAAACAACGTTACGTTTTATATAAATTGATATAATAAAATACATTAAAAAAAAACTCAAAAAAATGGTATATATGTCTTACGGTACAATTATTCTAACAAAATATTACGTTTCAATACATAATATCATAAATTTATTAATATGAAATAACTCCGATGAGAAGAAAAAAGAAGGCATTAAGAGACCCTCCTGGCCCAACCCTAGACACGGTTCTTACATATAATTTTTTCTTTATTCAGAAGTAATTCGCGAAATCATGCACCTTGCCGCTGGGTAGCCAAGTGCGGAGCGGATAGTTAAATAAAAATTTAATTCACCCTTTAATTTGTTTTTTACCTTTGAAAATAATTGGTGAGTTTTGGATTCTTTATTGTATAATTCATATTAGGATTATATTTTTCATATTTTTTATTGTTTTTAAAAAACCGGATCGGAAACCGGATATCCGGTTTCTATTTTCCCCGATACGTATCCGCTACGGTTTTAAGGAAAACCGTATCGTATATTTTTGCTCACCCCTAGTAATAATGCTTGTGTGACTACGTGCTACTTGGTTTCCGAGTCGTTTTCAAAAAACCGTCTTTTTTCAAAGATTGCACCTTTTTTCAAACTACTCAATTTCAAAACCCGGGACACATACCGAATTTAGGACTTATGATTTTACTCAAAATAGCCTATTTTCTAGCCGGTATGCTGCCCAATTCAAAACTCGAAAACATTTTCAACCTTTCAAAACCCGTGGCCCAATACCATTTTCGTTTTTTTTTTCCGAAAATTGGGCCCTCAACCGAGTTTTCTCGGACCTTTCTAAAAAACAATCAATTTTCAAAACCTTCCTCTCCTTAGGACTTCCCGTATTTAGCAGTGTCGGGTCGCGTCTTAAGTTGTCAAGGTCCTTAGCGTCGAAACTCCGTCGATCTTACATCAGGAGTTTCTTCCCTATCCCAGTCCGCCTTATTAGACTAAGGCAAGGCCCACCTACGTGAGACAAACCCCTACAATGGAGGGCCCATCAACACAATCGAGTTCGTAAGTCTGAGGATGTCTCACGTGAACCTTCCTTCGAACAGGACTAGGCTCACCCGCCGAATCCTAAGGAAGGCCCACATTTCACAAGTCACCCGTCTAGGTGTCTTCTCCGAGTCATTTCCCTTTTTTAGTCTTGTTCGGGATGTACTTTCTATTCCGGGATTCTGGGCTAATTTCTGATTATGTGGTGTTCTTACAGACAAGCCACCCGAAACCAGGCACCAACGCAAAATGGACGAGTTGAAAAATGCTTTGACCAAGATCGAGACCCAACTGGCTGCCATCCAGGCTAACCAAGCGACTTTATCCACCCGCCTAAGCACCGTGGAGAAAACGGCCCCAGTTAAAGGAGCTGAGCCCACTGGGCCCATAGCCGAGTTGATCAGTGTTGTTCGTAGGCTCGAAGAGCAAGTCCACTTATCGACGAACAACTCAATCCACACCGAAAATGCTCGTACTTATTCACCTTTGAATGACGAGTTACCTGCCAACCTCAACTTAACGGGAATTCCTATGTTTGAGGGTACCGAAGACCCGGTCCACCACATCCGGGCTTTCAAGGACTTCATGGCAGTCAAAGGGGTGAAGTCAACTATGTTCAAGCATTTATTCCCTTCCTCCTTGGAGAAGCATCCTAAGGCCTGGTTCTACAGGCTCGACCCCAAGAAATACAAGACTTGGGATAATGTGGCGACCGAATTTGCTCGGAACTACGCCGATAACACTGAAATCCAGACTACAATGCGTACTGTGGAAGTAATGGCCCAAGAGCCCAAAGAGGGGTTCACGAAATATTTGCAAAGATGGCGGGCCGAGAGTGTAAAGCTGGTCGACAAGCCCGGTGAGAAGGCCCTAGTAGAAGCCTTCGTCAAAAACCTTCTCCCATCCTACCGGGTCCACCTCCGGTATGCTATCATCCTAAACTTTGCTGTCCTTACTGAAATGGGCTAGAGAATCGAGGATGACTTGAGACTAGAGAGCCTGACTAAGGCCTCTACCAAGGGCTATCAAGGGGCTAGTTCATCCACAAACAAGCCTGTACCTGCAGCTGCAACTCGCAGCATCTTCGACGAGGTAAATCTGCTCGACACCTCATCCAAAAAGAATACACCGAATCGGGTATTCACAGATATAGGGACTACCTATACTTATGCCTTACAAATGCTATCCTCGAAGGGCCTGATCCAACCGATAGGCCCAACTGCAGAGCCTCCAGTAGAGAAGAGGCCCAAAGCTTATAATGCCCAAGCTTACTGTCAGTATCACCGGGGTAACGGACATGATACTGAAAAATGTTGGAGACTAAAGCATCTAATCCAAGATCTTATCGAGAGCGGGAAAATCCCGTTGCCCGGAGATAAACCGAGCAACAAAGAAAACCCGTTCAGTGCCCATGCAATATTCGCGGGGGAAGTAATCGATTGTTCTCACCTCATTTATCCTTTTATCCCACAAATCAATGGGATATGGTTCGATGACGAGGACGACGTGTATCTAGCCAAAGGGGAAGTTGTCCCTGTCACCCTTGAAGAGGTCCGAAAAGCCAAGTCCAAGGCCTTGGCCACCAACCACCTCGCCACTGCTGGGCGCGCCACTCCAACACCCGTCACTGAACCTGCCAGGACGGGGCCTACCCTCGAAGAGCCAAGCAACGATACGGCTCTAGTCCAACAACTGAAGAGGGTTCGAACTGATCTAACTATATGGCAACTATTGGTTAGCTCACAAGCACATCGAGAAGCACTGACTAAGGCTCTCGATGAAATCAAGGTCGATTCACAAGCTACCCCTGCTGAAATGGTAGCGACTATCATGCCCAACCTCAAGGGCAAGTCCAAGAACGAAGGCCCACTCATAACCTTCGCCGAGTCTGATCTGCCACCATTTGGGCCCAATCACAATCTGGCCCTATACATCACGATCATCTGCAAGGGTAAGTACCTCCCGATGACCCTTATCGACGATGGATCAGCCGTGAACGTCCTACCTCTAAGGACTGCCAAGGCCCTTGGCATCACTGATGCCGACTATCTCCCGTCGGCACAAACTATCCAGGCTTTCGACGGAAGCCCAAAACCAGTCGTCGGGGCCGCTAAATTGAAGATCATAACGGGCCCAATCGAAAAGGAGTTGGAATTTCAGGTGATCGATGTCACCTCGTCTTTTAATCTGCTCTTGGGAAGGCCTTGGATCCATGCAGTCAAGGCCGTGTCCTCCACACTCCACCGGAAAGTCAAGATGCCACTTAAAGACGGTATCATCACATTGGAGGCGACCCCGATGACCGTGGCTAGCTATAATGCCACAAGCTGGGCCGAACCACGAGGATTCGATTTCGTGGGTATGATCGAAGAGGAATATCTTTTCAGGCCCTACTTCACTACTAGCATCGACATGATGCTACAAAACTTGGGCTACTTGCCGGGGGCTACCTCGAGAGCATATCATCCAGCTGGGAAGATCATCGAAGTCCTAAATGATGGCGAATCGCAGTTCGGGTTGGGATATGCTATAACCCCATAAAATGTAGTCCGGGCCGGTATTCACAAGGCCATCAACATCCTTAAGGGTACTTACATAGGCCCTTATAGCCTGAAGTTAACTGATTACTTCATCACTCCAGTCTTCGGAGCCATTCAAGTGGGCCTCTACCAACCCACCATCACATATCCCGAGACCAAAACGGTTCGGGAATGCAACTATATCCCGGACGATTTATTCACCATTATCCAGGATGAGTCCGAGAAAGGTGTAAGCAACTCTGAGCCCGTGCTGGGGCTCTTATTTTGAGAAGACAAGACCGTCCCCGCTCCAAAGGACGACTTGGTCAACTTGATCCTCCGCAGCGATCGGTTCGACCCAACCAAGCTAATCACCGAGGTCGGAGCCAACACCGAGACAAGGGCTTCGAGGAAGACCATAAAATGGACCGACAGTCAAGGACGGATCTACAAGCTGACCACCGGCGAGGGAGACATGCCGGATACCGAGTCCGAGTCTGAGTCTGAGTCAGAGTCGGAGTCTGAGTCCGAGTCTAGAGGGTCTGGTGCAAGTGTCGAGTCTGTAATCCCTCTTCCCTTAGCCACTGAGGTCTCGGGGCCTGTCCCAAGACCTCTCCCTATCCCGCCACTGACCAATGATCAGATGGCAGCTTTATTTGAGCTTTTCTCAAAATTTACAAAGATGGGTGTAAGCCGGTAAAACAGAAGCTTCGAAGAATGAAACCCGAATGGTCTCTGAAAGTCAAAGAAGAAGTTGACAAGCAATTCAAAGCGGGTTTTATACAAGTGTCTGAATATCCAGACTGGGTTGCAAACATCGTGCCGGTACCCAAGAAGGACGGCAAGGTGCGAGTATGCGTGGACTTCCGGGACCTAAACAATGCTAGCCCAAAAGACGATTTTCCGTTACCACACATCGACATTTTGGTGGATAATACGGCCGATCATGCCCTTCTATCATTCATGGACGGGTATGCCGGATACAATCAAATTAAAATGGCGGAAGAAGACATGAGTAAGACCACCTTCATTACACATTGGGGGACTTACTGTTACACCGCTATGCCATTTGGGCTTATCAACGCCGGGGCCACTTATCAACGGACCGCCACTACCTTGCTACACGACATGATGCATAAGGAAGTGGAGGTCTATGTGGACGATATGATCGTTAAGTCTAAAGACCGAAGCGGCCACATCTCGGCCCTAAGGAAGTTCTTTATCCGGCTACGTAAGTACAACATGAGACTGAACCCACAAAACTGCAGTTTTGGGGTAACGTCGGGCAAATTACTGGGCCATATCGTTAGCCAACGCGGCATCGAGGTCGACCCAGCTAAAATCAAAGCCATCACCGAGATGCAGCCACCCAAGACCGAAAAGGAAATAAGGGGGTTTCTCGGGAAAGTCCAGTACATCATCCGGTTCATTTCAAAGCTAACCATGGTATGTGAACCCATTTTCAAGAAACTGAAGATCGGGGAACGGGTGCTATGGAACGACAAATGTCAAGCAGCTTTCGATAAAATCAAGGAGATCTTGTCTGCTCCGCCGGTACTAATGCCACCTCAACACGGTTTGCCTTTGTCGTTATACCTAACGACGACCGAGACAGCCATGGGGGCTATGCTGGCCCAGACAGTCGAATCAGAAGAACGGGCTATTTACTACATCAGTAAAAAGTTCCTCGAGTATGAATGCAAGTACACCATGCTCGAGAAAACGTGCCTAGCTTTGGTTTGGGCCACTAAAAAGCTCAGACACTACATGCTCAGTCACGAGGTACATGTGTTATCCAAAATGGATCCTATCAAGTACTTATTCGAGAAGCCCATCCTCAACGGCAGGATGTCAAGATGGACTTTAATGTTATCTAAGTTCTACCTCAAGTTTGTACCATTAAAAGCCATCAAAGGCCGGGTAGTAGCCGAGTTCCTCGCTGACAGCCCGATATCCGAAGAAGGCCACACCGATACTTGGGCCTTTCATGATGAAGACATATTCCATACCGATACCGAAACATGGGATTTGTATTTTGATGGAGCATCCAACTTCCGAGGATTTGGGGTCGGAATTCGGCTAATCTCACCCCGAGGGGAACACACTCCCTTATCCATCAAGTTGGACTTTGACGTGACCAACAACGCAGGCGAATACGAAGCATGCATTCACGGGTTGCAAGCCGCCGCTGATTTAGGGGTAATAAACCTCCGGGTCCACGGTGATTCATCATTGGTCATCAATCAAGCACTCCAGAAATGGAAAACTCGGAACGCCAATCTCGTGGCTTACCAAGCGCGAGTACGGGTTCTAGAGAAGCAATTCCAGAAGGTAGAATATATTTACCTGCCTCGGGAAGAGAATCGGTTCGCAGATGCACTTTCCAAATTAGCATCTTTACTGAACATCCGGATCACCTGACCAACATGCTAATCTGTGTTGAAAGGTGGTCTGAGCCGGCATACATCCATGCCATTCAGGATATCAAGATAACTGACCCAGAACCTTGGTACCAAGCCGTCCTAACCTACCTGAAAACGGGGAATATCCCCCGGAAGCTGAAAATCGGGCCAAAAAGGCCTTGCGAAGATTGGTGACCCAATTTGTTCGTACTGATGACGGGCAATTGTACAAAAAGACGGCACATGGGGATCTCCTCCTATGCATCGACAAAATACAGGCCGAAAAGGTCATGGCCGAGGTCCACGACAGTGAAAACGGTCCGCATATGAACGCCCATATGCTATCCCGTAAAATCATGAGGCTCGGGTATTACTGGAACACTATGGAAACAGACTGCCAGTTATATGTCAAGCACTGCCATAACTGTCATATCTTCGGTAATGTACAGCATATGCCATCTTCCCTATTATATACCATGACATCACCATGGCCATCGACTACTTCACCAAATGGGGTATTACATGGGGTATTGACATAATTGGGAAAGTGCACCCTTCCGGGACGGGAGGACATTGCTTCATCTTGGTGGCCATCGACTACTTCACCAAATGGGTCGAAGCCGAGTCATACCGTGTCTTGAACACCAAACACGTGGCCAAATTTATCCAAAATAAGATCATATGCCGATACGGGATCCCTCACGAATTCATCAGTGATCACGGGACCCACTTCCAAGCTGAAACCACTGCATTACTGGCGAAGTACAAAATTCAGAGGCATACATCTTCACCCTACCGACCCCAAACAAATGGAGTGGTAGAAGCGGCCAACAAAACAATTGCCACCATACTTAAAAAGATGACTGAGAATTATCAGGACTGGCCCGACAAAATACCCTTTGCTTTATGGGGGTATCGAACTTCAATTCGCACTGCAACTGGAGCAACTCCATACTATCTGACATATGGAATGGAAGCAGTCCAACCGGGCGAGCTAGAAGTACCATCTCTCCGGATTTTACTCGAGAGCCAAGTACCTGAAGCAGATTGGGTCCAAACCCGATACGATTCGCTAGTCCTTTTAGACGAACGGCGATCCCGGGCTCTCAATAATATTCAAGTATATCAAAAGAGAATTCAACGGGCTTTCAACAAACGGGTTAGGCCCAGGAACATCAAAGAAGGGGATTTGGTCCTGAAATCGGTTCGTGCCTTACTACCGGTTGACCCAAGGGGAAAATTTAAACCCAATTGGACTGGGCAATACTTAGTCAAGAAGGTCCTATCAGGAGGAGCGGTGATGCTGACAGACTTGGACGGGAACGAGTTCGTCAACCCGACCAACTTGGACCAGCTAAAGCGCTATTACCCATAAACCCCTATCTCAATGTCATTTGCAAAAGTTTATAAAAATTTGTCTTTTTTATAAATTTTCAAAATTTTAGACAATTCAATGAGTTAGAATTAATTATTCTACCGTCCCACATCTCGAATTAATAATCCTGATGTATTTCGAAAATTGCAACAAAAAATCAAATCAATTTTGAACTACGTTTGGTTTGATTCCGCTAATTGTGGATGCATAGGCAACCCCTCAAAAGGGTACAACCACTGCAATATCGAAAGGACGGGAACGGTTTTCAAATAATACGTCTTTTATTAATATCTCGATAAACTCGGGATTACACAAAAAAAAAAAAAAAAAAAAAAAAAACGCCTAAATCGGCAAACAACACACAAAAAACACCACAAAAATAATAGTAATATTCAAATAATAAAATAAGGAGACTAATATCCGGGCATCTTCCCCTTTCCCTTGTCCTTCGGGTCGCGTGGAGCCCGAGGTCGCCGAGGTGGGGATGAGCGTTCCCTAATCACAAGGGGAACCTCTTTAGCACGAGCCCGCCTCCTTGACGACGGGTCTTCAATCACAGTCTTCGGCCCAAGTCGGGCCCGTACATGCTCAGGCAGTCTGTCTCGTGGGTCAAGTCGGTCCTGCACGACCAGTCTTGGGCCAAGTCTCCTTTCCAAGTCAGTCTGGGGGCTCACCTTCCCCCAAGCACCTTTAGCACTAGACCCTCCAGCCTGAGTCTTAGTCTCCTTCTTCTGACCGGACATTAGACGAACTAGGGTAGCCGGAGTGTCTCCCTCATCAAAGAATCCCTTATTGTCTTTAGCTTGCTCTCTCCTCAGCAGGTCAAAGGCTTCGTCAACCTTCAAAGCGGCTAGGGCCTTGGCATCACCTTCTTTAGTCCACTTCACATATGAATCTGAAACCTAGATCGAGTGGCGAGACTTGGAAATAGGTCAGGTGTGCCGGGTGTACCATCTCTGCATCCACGTATCGCACATCACATCAGTCAGTTGGGTAGGGTCACTCACAACTGCTTCAATTTCGGGTATCCGTTGAGCCCGTCCGTACTGCCTTAGTATGCGATACGGGTAGAGATGACCGTTTGCCTGAAGGACAAGTGTAGACACCGGCATTTTGACCGCCAGGTGTCTATAGTAGGTCCCGCCAAACACCCGATGATGATAGGACGCGAACATGCTTTAATGGACTCGGATATGGGCTCGAAATCATGGACAATTGGTTTAGGCTTATTACGGAGTACATATCTTACAAAACCAACCTCAAATCCAGGCCCAGTGGGTCGTTTCGAGTCAAATAAGACTAATTTGGGTCGATTCCAACACCAGGGGTAAAACCGTCTTTTTACGACCGAGTCAAAACCCGGTCGAAAAATATTCTCGAGACACACGAGTCAGCCGTGACACCTCACACGGCTGATTCGGTCCCAAATACTACAAAACTCAGCTTTCATAAATATTAAACAAATCCGTTTAAGGATAGAATTCGATCTCAAGTAGGAATTCTATCCGGAAACCGAATCAGACACCGACCGAGCTCCAGATACTCGGCCAAGACATCCCGAACAGCCAAAACACTCGGCCAACTCTTCATGACAGCCGAGATACTTGGCTTCTCCACCAAGAAACGAGACTTTCATTCCCTTTCGAACTCTCGTGTTTCCTATCCAAACCGGTATTTCTTGTCACACAAGCAAGACTACCTCGACTCCTATAAATAAGACCTCATATTCAACACAAAAGACACGATTTCAGACAACAATTTTTCACCAAACGAAAAACACAACACTCACGATTATTAGCATATACCCTCGATATCTAGTAATTCCCGACGTAATCCCGAAGTAGCCTCGAAATACCGACGAAACCGACCCCCCATCCGGCCGAACCCGTCCCATCATACATCCAAAAAACCGACACCTTAACTCATCCCGCATCATCTCGACGCTCCCGTGCCTAACCCACCGTCTGACGAGCTTCCTACCGAGAAAGTAAAGCATGTAGGTTGAGGGTGTAAATCAAACCCGATTCTTCTCCTTTCTCTCTCTCTCTCACGCCTTTTTCCTTTTTTTTTTCGTCCGTCACTTTTTTTTTTTTTTTACGGGTCGTCGTTCGTTTCGTATTATTAATATGGGTCGTTCGTCGCATATTTTTATTTATTTCTAATAATCGATACTATAAAACTATTTTTCATATAACGTTCTTAAAATACGATACCGATTCTCTAATCGAATATCGTATCTACAAGAACTAAATTAATTAATTCTCGTTGATGCTAATAAAATCATTACTCTTTTTAAACAAAATTCAATGATTTTAAACGCGGAGAGAATTAACATCTTTTTCGTTCAAAATTCTTTTTTTTACTTTTCGCCCGAAACTTTTTTTTTTTAAAAAACTTTTTCTAAAACGTTCCGACTATTCGATATCGATTTCATAATCGAATATCGGATATGACGAATATTGAAAATATATATCGAGTATAAATTGATCCATATTTGTACGCGATTTATAAAAATTGACGATTTTTCGACAAATAAAAAAAACCGGCAGGCCACCACGCGGGTCGCGCGCCTGTCAGGCGACCCGTGCGGCAGCCGGTTCGCCGGTCCTTACTTTTTTTCTCGTTTCCTCGCTTTCTATTTTTTTATTCTTTTCGAACCTTACATAAAACGCGACTTTCGCGACATATTTCAATAAATACTTTTTTCGACCTTGGTCAACACGTGCTAATCCATCACGTGTCATTAAAACTTTTTTCGAGTCATGCATATTATTTATTCATGTCTTTATTCGATTTATTTAAACGTTACTAACTCGTTTTCTCGTGTTTGTAGCTTTTTTGTTTTTATTGTTTAATTAGACTAAAACGAACCTCACATGCTAAAATAACTTTGACGTTATTAGTTTAACATGCATTAAACGACTTAGCAACCCACTTATTAATTTTTCTCACATGCTTAGGAAAATAATGTTTGCATATCATTCAACCGTCGAACTAACGCGTGTACACCAAAAACGAACGATATCTTAGTAAAGGCCGCTAAGTGCGGGCGAGGTTGGGTGTTCTTAGTGAACTTCCCAACACGTACCCTCACCCCTTACTCAGAACCATGGTTTCCGGATGTTCGAATCCATTGGCAACGAGAGTCATTCAATACACGATATCCGATAATGTCGGTATCGGTATCAAATGCAAAGGGACGAGCCCAATAAACTCTGACATCGGAAATGGGCCGTATTTTGTATACGGCCCACTACGACATAGAGTGGGCTCGAATGGCTCCGAATAACCAAAAAATTCGGTGGCGACTCCTACTTCGATTTAAATTTCAATTTGACCATCTCATATGGAGATTCATTCGCCTCCCCAAACCCGCGCGTGGCCGCGTCGGGGTGGACCTATGTCATGTCCACAATTTGGCGACTCCGCTGGGGATCAACTGATGAGTCACTTACCATCGGCATCCCTAGGGTGAGACTCGAAAAGAAATCGTTCGAATAGTAATGTACACGTTTCAGTTCAATGGTTCATGCATAACCCAATTCTTTCCCGGGCCGGTTACTTGTGACCGACATCCCACTATACCACGGTGCGTTCCTACTTGGACCCACTAAAGACTTCGATGGCGGAACTCGCATGGGTTTTACGGCAGGTTCTAAGACCAACTCGGCTTAGGAAGACCGTCCTGATTTGCGAGAAAGCTATCGTCGTTGGTATAGACCCTATTAGACCGACCGAGACTTAGACTAAGAGCATACATGGTGTCATTATACTGTTTCCGTGACTACATGCTACCTGGTCCGTGTCTCATCTTTTCAAAAACCGTCATTTTCAAAAACTTGCATCTTTTTCGAAAATCATCCATTTTTCAAAACCCGGAAAGCTACCGAATATAGGACTTATGATTTTGACTCAAAATAGCCTATTTTCTAGCCGGTATGCTGTCCAAACCTTTTCAAAAATTCAAAAAATCTCGGCATGATAACACCTTTTTTTTTCGATTTTCAAAAAAATTGGGCCCTCCAATCCGTTTTGTTCGGGTTTTTCAAATCCAAATCCCTTTTCAAAGCTTTCTTCTTAGGACTTCCCGTATTTAGCAGTGTCGGGTCTTGTCATAAGTAGTTAGGGTCTACAGCGTCGAAACTCCGTCGATCTTACATCACGGGTTTCCACCCCATCCCAAGTCCGCCTTATTAGTCAAGGCACGGCCCACCTACGTAGGACAAACTCCTACAAAGGGAAGCCCACTTACACAATCGAGTCCAAAGTCTGGGGAATAGCTCTCACGTAGGTCTTTCTTCACACAGGACTAGGCCCATTCTGCCGAAATCCTAAAGAAAAGCCCACCGTCCATGAGTCACCCGTCTAGGAGTCGGTTTTTAGTCTCTTTCCAAGTCTAGTCTTTTCCTCTTCTTGCTCGGGATGCACCTTTCGATCTGGGTCCGATTCTGATTACACGGTGTTCTTACAGACAGGCCACCTCACACCCGAACCATGACTCAACAAGCCATAGACGCATTGAACACCTCGTTGGCCAAGATCCAAGAACAACTCGACCGAATTAGGGGCGACCAGATCGCCATCGTTACCCGGGTTAGCGCCATAGAGCAGGATAAGCCGAGTGTTGAAGACGAAACTAAGGGCCCTTTAGCCGAATTGACTAGCGCAGTCATCAAGCTGCAAGAGCAGGTCCATTTGTCGACCCACAACTCGATCCATACGGAGAATGCCCGAACCTATTCTCCCCTGACCGACCAACTGCCTGCCAATCTCAACTTGACAGGCCTCCCGATGTTCGACGGAACCGAAGACCCGGTATTACATATGCGGGCCTTCAAAGAGTTTATGGCCCTAAAAGGAGTCAAGTCAGACATGTTCAAGCATCTGTTTGCCTCCTCGTTAGAGAAGCACCCGAAAGCCTGGTTCTATAGGCTCGATTCCAATAAATACAAGTCTTGGGACGACGTAGCAACAGAATTTGCTCGGAACTACGCCGATAATGCGGAGATCCAAACCACGATGCGCACCCTGGAAGTAATGGCCCAGGAACCAAAGGAAGAGTTTACGAAGTACCTTCAACGCTGGAGGGCTGAAAGCGTCAAACTGATCGATAAGCCCAGTGAAAAGGTCCTAGTTGAAGCCTTTGTCAAGAATCTTCTGCCCGCCTACCGGATCCATCTCCGGTACGCCATCATACCTAGCTTCGCGGTCCTAACCGAAATGGGAACGAGAATCGAGGATGATCTAAGGTTGGAAAGCCTCACTAAGGCCTCCACCAAGGGATACCAAGGGGCCAGCTCATCAACAAGCAAGCCCACATCCGCCGCTGCTACTCGTAGCATTTTTGACGAGGTAAATCTACTTGATAACCCGTCCAAGAAGAATGCCACACCCCGAGTATTCACCGACATAGGTACTACCTATACGAATGCCTTACTAAGGCTCTCATCAAAAGGCCTGATCACCCCAATAGGACCAACACCTGATCTTCCAGTTGAGCGCCGCCCCAAGTTCTACGATATCCAAGCCTACTGCAAATACCATCAGGGTAAGGGACACGATACCGAGAAATGCTGGAAACTGAAGCATCTTATCCAGGATCTCATCGAAAGCGAGAAAATCCCTTTACCTGGAGGCAAGCCCAACAACAAGGACAACCCGTTGGCCACCCACGCCATCTTCTCCGGGGAAGTCATAGATTGCTCACATCTCATTTCCCCGTTTATCCCGCAAATCAACGGGATCTAGTGCGACGATGAAGACGACGTCTATCTCACTAAGGGAGAAGCCGTCCCTATCACGCCCGAGGAGATCCAGAAGGTTAATTCCAAGGCCTTAACCAGCAGTCACGCCCTCAACATCACCGAACCACCGCCTAAAGCGGAGGTCGTCCCGGAAGAGCCGCCAACTACTGAAAAGGCTATGGTAAAGCAGCTGAGCAAGACTCGAGTTGACCTCTCTATATGGCAACTCCTAGTTAGCTCTCAGGAACATCGAGAAGCACTCACTAAGGCCCTCGATCAAGTCAAGATCGACTCTAGGGCTACCCCAGCTGAAATGGTAGCCACGGTTCTACCCCACCTAAAGGGGAAAGCTAAAGAAGAAGGCCCACTCATCACCTTCTCCAACGCGGATCTGCCATCATTTGGGCCAGCCCACAACATGGCTCTCTAAATCACGGTAATCTCCCGTGGAAAATATCTGCCTATGAACCTTATCGACGACGGGTCCGCAGTCAACGTCCTCCCCTTGAGGACTGCCAAAGCCCTCGGTATCACCGAGGCCGACTACATTCCTACAGCTCAAACCATTCAGGCTTTCGACGGAAGTCCAAAGTCCGTAGTCGGGGCCGTAAAACTCACTATCATAACGGGCCCAATAGAGAAGGAGTTGGAATTCCAAGTGATCGACATGACTTCTTCCTTTAACCTTCTTTTAGGAAGACCCTGGATCCACGCGACCAGGGCTGTGTCCTCCACCATGCATCGAAAGGTCAAGCTACCTTTGCACGACACCGTCATCGCTCTAGAAGCCACACCTATGACTGTGGCTAACTGCAACACCTCGGGCCGCACCGATCTTTGGGGGTTCGACTTCATAGGGGCCATCGAAGAAGAATATCTTTTCTGACCCTACTTTACGGTTAGCATGGACCGGATGTTACAAATTTTGGGCTTTCTACCGGGGGTTACATCAAGGCCCGATCTTCCCGCAGGAAAAATCCTCGAAGTCCCCGATAACGGGAGGATTCAAACCGGTCTGGGTTACACCCTAACCCCGGAAAACATGGGCCAAACCGGAACCGGTAAAGTCACCTTCGCCACGCCGGTGTTCGAGTCCGTCCAAACAGGCCTATACCGGCCCACCACCACACGCCCTGGGACCCACTCGGCCCAGGTCTGCAACTACATACCAGACGACATCTTCGCCCTCGTCCAGTCCGAAGATGCTAAGAATGCTGAACCCGCACTGGGACTACTTTTTGGGGAGGAGCTCGCGACGCCAAGACCGAAGGAGGAGCCGGTTAGCCTGATTCTCCGTAGCCGCACCTTCGATCCATCCAAGCTGATCTCAGATGTCAGATCCGGGACAGGTAAGAGAGCCTGGAGAAAGACTGTCAAGTGGACTGACAGTCAAGGAAGGACTTTCAAGCTGATCATAGGGGAAGGAGAAATGCCAGAATCTGAGTCTGAGTCTGAGTCAGAATCCGAGTCTGAGTCTGAGATTGAGTCTAGTGAGTCCGGTGCTAGGGTCAGTCCTGTAACTCCCCCTCTCCCTTTAGCTTTTCCTGGTGCTTCGGGGTCTGTCCCGGGCACCCTACCTATCCCGCCACTGACTAACGATCAGATGGCAGCTCTTTTTGAGCTATTTTCTCAATTCATGAATAATAACAACCGTTCTGCTTACGAATTGTCTCATTTTCAAAATTTCCTAAATTTTCAAAATTTTCTGTGCAATGACATTGAGAAACCCGACGAACAGATATCCTTACCTCCACATCTGATCGAGCAGCTAGAGCAAAGGGAATCCCGCAATCCGGTAATCGAAGAAACCGAATCCATCAACGTGGGAACAACCTTGGAACCTCAGATGCTTAAGATAGGGTTATCTCTAGATCCCGGGGAGAAACAACAATTCATCGATCTCCTTCAAGAATTCGAAGACATCTTCGCATGGTCCTACAAGGACATGCCGGGGATAGACCGCGAAATAGCCGAGCATCATATACCGATCAAGGAAGGGTTCAAGCCGGTTAAGCAGAAACTCCGACGCATGAGGCCCGAATGGTCCCTCAAAGTCAAGGAGGAAGTCGACAAACAATTCAAGGCTGGGTTCATACGAGTCTCCGAGTATCCAGATTGGGTTGCGAACATCGTGCCGGTCCCTAAAAAAGATGGTAAAGTACGGGTCTGCGTGGACTTTCGGGATCTTAACCAGGCGAGCCCGAAAGACGATTTCCCGTTACCACACATCGATATACTGGTGGATAACACAGCTGGTCATGCCCTTCTATCATTCATGGACGGGTATGCCGGGTACAATCAAATAAAAATGGCAGAGGAAGATATGGATAAGACCACCTTCATTACACCTTGGGGTACTTATTGCTATACTGTTATGCCATTTGGTCTCATCAATGCCGGGGCCACCTATCAACGAACCGCCACAACTTTATTACATGACATGATGCATAAAGAAGTGGAAGTTTACGTGGACGATATGATCGTCAAATCCAAGGACAGGGACGGTCACATCACTGCCCTGAGAATATTCTTCACCCGATTACGCAAATACAACATGAGGTTAAACCCTCAAAAATGCAGTTTCGGGGTAACATCTGGCAAATTACTGGGTCACATCATCAGCCAACGCGGTATCGAAGTCGATCCAGCCAAAATTAAGGCCATCACCGAGATGCAACCTCCTAAGACCGAAAAGGAGATAAGAGGTTTTCTCGGAAAAGTCCAATACATCAGCAGGTTCATTTCAAAGCTAACCATGGTGTGTGAACCGATCTTCAAGAAGCTGAAAATAGGGGGAACGGTTACAATGGAACGACAAGTGTCAAGCAGCCTTTGACAGAATCAAAGAAATCTTGTCTTCACCGCCGGTCCTGATGCCACCTCAACCCGGTTTGCCTTTGTCGCTATACCTAACCACGACAGAGAAAGCTATGGGGGCTATGCTAGCTCAAACGGTCAACTCCGAAGAACGAGCTATATACTACATCAGCAAGAAGTTTCTAGAGTACGAGTGTAAGTACACCATGCTCGAAAAGACATGTTTAGCTTTGGTCTGGGCCACTAAGAAGCTCCGACACTACATGCTCAGCTACGAGGTACAAGTACTGTCAAGAATGGATCCAATCAAGTACCTTTTCGAAAACCCATTCTCAACGGTAGGATATCAAGATGGACCCTGATGCTGGCAGAATTCGATCTAAAGTTCGTACCATTGAAAGCCATCAAAGGCCGAATAGTAGCCGAATTTCTCGCCGATAGTCCCGTAACCGAAGAAGGACACACCGACACTTGGTCCTTCCCGGATGAAGATATTTTCTATACTGACACCGAAACGTGGGACTTATACATTGACGGGGCATCCAACTTTCGAGGATTTGGAGTCGGGATCCTCCTAATCTCGCCAAGAGGGGAACATACTCCCCTGTCCATCAAATTGGACTTTGACGTCACCAATAACGCTGCTGAGTATGAAGCATGTATCCACGGGCTACAAGTCGCCGCCGATTTAGGGGTCACAAACCTCCGAGTACACGGCGACTCATCTCTGGTCATTAATCAAGCGCTCCAAAAATGGAAAACCCGAAATGCCAACCTCGTGGCCTACTAGGCACGAGTAAGGGATCTCGAGAAACAATTCCAAAAGGTAGAGTATATATATATCTGCCTCGGGAAGAAAATCAATTCGCGGATGTACTTTCAAAACTGGCATCTTTACTAAATATTCCCGATCATATGACCAGCATGCCGATCTGTGTCGAAAGACGATCCGAGCCAGCATATATCCACGACATCGAAGACATCGAGATATCTGATCCCGAGCCGTGGTATAAAGCGATCCAGACATACTTGACAACCGGAGAATATCCACTCGGGGCCGACAATCAAGCCAAAAAGGCCTTGTGTAGGTTAGCGACCCAGTTCATCCGTACCGACGACGGACAACTCTACAAAAAGACACCGCAGGGGGCTCTCCTTTTGTGTGTCGACAAGGGTAATGCCGAAAAGGTCATGGCCGAAGTGCATGACGGCGAGTGTGGTCCTCACATGAACGCCCAGATGCTAGTCCGAAAGATCATGAGACTCAGATATTACTGGAACAGCATGGAAACCGATTGTCAACTTTATGTCAGACATTGCCATAATTGCCAGATTTTCGCTAATGTACAACATATGCCACCATCCCTGCTGTATACCATGACATCACCCTGGCCGTTTTCAACATGGGGAATCGATATAATTGGAAAGATAAACCCCTCGGGAACCGGAGGACACTGCTTCATTTTGGTAGCAATCGACTATTTCACCAAGTGGGTTGAAGCGGAGTCCTACCGTATCCTCAACGCCAGCCATGTTGCCAAATATATCCAAAATAAGATAATATGCCGATATGGGATCCCTCAAGAATTCATCAGTGACCATGGGACCCACTTTCAAGCCGAAACGGCAGCCTTGTTAGCCAAGTACAAGATCCAAAGGCATACGTCTTCACCTTATCGACCCCAAACCAATGGAGCGGTAGAAGCAGCTAACAAGACTATTGTCACCATACTCAAAAAGATGGCTGACAATTATCGGGACTGGCCCGATAAGATACCATTTGCCCTTTGGGGATATCGAACCTCGATTCGTACTGCGACCGGGGCAACACCGTATTACCTTACATACGGGATGGAAGCGGTCCAACCTGTCGAGTTAGAGGTACCGTCACTCAGAATCCTACTCGAAAGTCAAGTACCCGAAGCCGATTGGGTTCGAGCACGATATGACTCGCTAGTACTTTTAGACGAACGAAGATCTCGTGCCCTCAATAATATACAGATTTATCAAAAAAAGATCCAACGGGCCTTCAACAAAAGGGTAAGGCCCAGGAATATCAAAGAAAGAGAATTAGTTCTCAAGGCATTTTTCCCTTTTCCTTATCCTTAGCCTCTTTTTCGGTCCACCGGCGTCGACGCGGAGGTGAACGCTCCCGAATCACCAAGGGAACTTCCTTAACCCCGGCTCGTTTCTTCAGACCCGATTCCCCGGTCACCTTAGTCGGTCCTAGCCGAGCCCGCACTCTCTCGGGTAGTCGCTCACGCGGACCTAGCCTATCCCGGGCCGCCAGTTTCGGCCCAAGTCTTCTCTCCAAGTCGTTAGCACCGGTCTCTTTAGCTCGAGTCTTAGTTTTTTACTTAGAACCCGACTCCGGCCCGACAAAGGTAGTTGGAACTTCCTCTTCATCTAAGAACCATCTGTTGTATTTTGCTGATTCTCTACGGGCTAGTTCAAAGGCCTCATCAGTCTTCAAAGCCTTACGGGCTTCTTCAGATTCTTCGGAAGCCCACTTGCGATATGATTCAGAAACCCAAGCGGTTTGACAAGGGCGAGGTATAGTCCACATGACACGGGTAAACCAGCGTTGTAGCCACGTGTCACACATAGCGTCCGTCAATTGGAGCGAAACGCTAATAATTGCTTCAGTTTCGGGGATCTGTTGGAACGAACCGAACTGCCTTAGAAGACGATCTGGGTAAATATGGACGGTCCATTCCAAGGACAAAATCACCAGGTAACGGGCTTTATCCCTTTTAGCTAGGCCCGTCATCTTCGAGAGGAACCACCAGATCACGTTCCTAATCAAGAGCCCGCCATGGAATTTTAGCTCTTCATCCCAATACTTCCGATTTATGTGATGACTCGAGCTAATTCGTCGGGACCGCGAGCCAATTTGACAGCTTCGATATCTGGATATGCTCACCGGGGGCTCTATAATCGACAGGCGTTCGGATAACCAGATCTGCAAAATTTTCGAAAAGTCAAAAACTTTCGAAAAATCAAAAAAATCCAAAAAAATCAAAAAAATCGAAATTTTAGGAAAAATTGAATTTTAAAATATTTTTTTTCGGAAATTCAAAAATTCGGAAAATTCAAAAAAAAATCGGAAATAAATTAATTTTTTCGGAAAAATTTTCGAAAAAAGAGAATAAGGTCAAATACCTGCAAAAGACGAATACTGCCCGTTAATTGTCGATCCGGGTCAATCTAGTTATCAGCCAGGCTGGGCTATAACCTGCCTCCATCTGATCCACTATGCTGATTAGCTTGATTTCACCCAAACATGAGTCAGCATCCATCCGACCTTCGAAGGCATATCGGTGCAGCATACAGAAGGCAAAGGCCCTACGCCTATGGATAGAAGAAATTCTGGCACCATTTGGATCCATGAATTTATCAGCCAAATCAAACAGGGAAACAGAATTTCCCTTCACCATACGAGAAGTCTCAGCATGAGACAACCCAAGAAAGTCCCTCAGTCTCCTCCTTGGATCAGGATAAAAAGGAGGAATAGCAGGATGAGCGTTTGGGCACCAACCCCCTACAGCGGCAATTTCTTCGGGAAGGGGACATATTTCTCCCCGGGGAAAAGCAAAAACATGGTGGGTAGCATCCCAAAAAGTTAAGCAAGCGTCCAAAAAATGTGCATCCACCTTGAATCGCTGGAGCGGGAACAAAGCCACAATTCCTATCTGAGTTAACTGAACCTTATCTCCATCTCGGAAATCCTGGGCCCACGCGTGAAGCATCGCGGTCAGATGTTCGATACCCATAGCAGAAAGTTTTGTTTTATCTTAAAAAGTTTAAAGGGATTTTAAGATAAGAAGGAAATATTTTGGGCTGGAATATGAGAAGATTAAGGGCAAGAACTCTCTATTTATAATAGAGAAATCCCCTCTCCTAGTCACCCCTGGAATAGGGATTTTTACAATGTTCCCTACTTCACCTAGGCATACAGGCCTAACCAGAATTTTAGGAAGCTGTGCCAGAATCTGATCAGGAATCAAGTCGTCCCAAGCATTCCTATTTCCAAATTTTCTTTTTTTAGAAAAAAAAATCGGCTTTTTTTCGAAATTTTCAAAAAAAAAATCTCTTTCTCCAAAAATCAATCAGTCAAAAAAAAAATCATTTTCTTCCCCAGCATGAGTCGATGTTTTATCTGAATGTTGCATGCAAAACAGGCAGGTATCCCAAGACTCCCGAAGAATTCTCAAAATTCTCAGTGAAAATTCAAGCAACATTTTTACTGAAGAATCGGATGTAGCAGTAAGCGGTACATCCGCAGCTTCCAATGGAGGCTCCCGCGCAATTCTAAGATGGGACGTGTCTGTAAACAGACATACCCAAGACTTTTTAAGAAAAGTCCCCACGACATTATTAACATCTACCCAGGTATGATTTCTATCTTATGGCTGGCGAGCCCCACCAACGCAAGTCTAATGGACTCTAAACGACCCGATCGGAAGTCTGCCAGGTCTTAATCCTCGATTGGCCTGGTAGCTACTTTGACTTTCGCCTTGTCCAAGCCTCAGTCAGAGTGGGGGCTCTGTAGACACCCGCATTTTGACCGCCAGGTGTCTATAGTAGGTCCCGCCAAACACCCGATGATGATAGGACGCGAACATGCTTTAATGGACTCGGATATGGGCTCGAAATCATGGACATTTGGTTTAGGCTTATTACGGAGTACATATCTTACAAAACCAACCTCAAATCCAGGCCCAGTGGGTCGTTTCGAGTCAAATAAGACTAATTTGGGTCGATTCCAACACCAGGGGTAAAACCGTCTTTTTACGACCGAGTCAAAACCCGGTCGAAAAATATTCTCGAGACACACGAGTCAGCCGTGACACCTCACACGGCTGATTCGGTCCCAAATACTACAAAAATCAGCTTTCATAAATATTAAACAAATCCGTTTAAGGATAGAATTCGATCTCAAGTAGGAATTCTATCCGGAAACCGAATCAGACACCGACCGAGCTCCAGATACTCGGCCAAGACATCCCGAACAGCCAAAACACTCGGCCAACTCTTCATGACAGCCGAGATACTTGGCTTCTCCACCAAGAAACGAGACTTTCATTCCCTTTCGAACTCTCGTGTTTCCTATCCAAACCGGTATTTCTTGTCACACAAGCAAGACTACCTCGACTCCTATAAATAAGACCTCATATTCAACACAAAAGACACGATTTCAGACAACAATTTTTCACCAACCGAAAAACACAACACTCACGATTATTAGCATATACCCTCGATATCTAGTAATTCCCGACGTAATCCCGAAGTAGCCTCGAAATACCGACGAAACCGACCCCCCATCCGGCCGAACCCGTCCCATCATACATCCAAAAAACCGACACCTTAACTCATCCCGCATCATCTCGACGCTCCCGTGCCTAAGCCACCGTCTGACGAGCTTCCTACCGAGAAAGTAAAGCATGTAGGTTGAGGGTGTAAATCAAACACGATTTTTCTCCTTTCTCTCTCTTTCTCACGCCTTTTTCCTCTTTTTTTCGTCCGTCACTTTTTTTTTTTTACGGGTCGTCGGTCGTTTCGTATTATTAATATGGGTCGTTCGTCGCATATTTTTATTTATTTCTAATAATCGATACTATAAAACTATTTTCATATAACGTTCTTAAAATACGATACCGATTCTCTAATCGAATATCGTATCTACAAGAACTAAATTAATTAATTCTCGTTGATGCTAATAAAATCATTACTCTTTTTAAACAAAATTCAATGATTTTAAACGCGGAGAGAATTAACATCTTTTTCGTTCAAAATTCTTTTTTTTACTTTTCGCCCGAAACAAACTTTTTTTAAAAAAAAAACTTTTTCTAAAACGTTCCGATTATTCGATATCGATTTCATAATCGAATATCGGATATGACGAATATCGAAAATATAAATCGAGTATAAATTAATCCATATTTGTACGCGATTTATAAAAATTGACGATTTTTCGACAAATAAAAAAAACGGCAGGCCACCATGCGGGTCGCGCGCCTGTCAGGCGACCCGCGCGGCAGCCGGTTCGCCGGTCCTTTCTTTTTTTCTCGTTTCCTCACTTTCTATTTTTTTATTCTTTTCGAACCTTACATAAAAAGCGACTTTCGCGACATATTTCAATAAATACTTTTTTCGACCTCGGTCAACATGTGTTAATCCATCACGTGTCATTAAAACTTTTTTCGAGTCATGCATATTACTTATTCATGTCTTTATTCGATTTATTTAAACGTTACTAACTCGTTTTCTCGTGTTTGTAGCTTTTTTGTTTTTATTGTTTTATTAGACTAAAACGAACCTCACATGCTAAAATAACTTTGACGTTATTAGTTTAACATGCATTAAACGACTTAGCAACCCACTTATTAATTTTTCTCACATGCTTAGGAAAATAATGTTTGCATATCATTCAACCGTCGAACTAACGCGTGTACACCAAAAACGAACGATATCTTAGTAAAGGCCGCTAAGTGCGGGCGGGGTTGGGTGTTCTTAGTGAACTTCCCAACACGTACCCTCACCCCTTACTCAGAACCATGGTTTCCGGATGTCCGAATCCATTGGCAACGAGAGTCATTCAATACACGATATCCGATAATGTCGGTATCGGTATCAAATGCAAAGGGACGAGCCCAATAAACTCTGACATCGGAAATGGGCCGTATTTTGTATACGGCCCATTACGATATAGAGTGGGCTCGAATGGCTCCGAATAACCACAAAATTCGGTGGCGACTCCTACTTCGATTTAAATTTCAATTTGACCATCTCATATGGAGATTCATTCGCCTCCCCAAACCCGCGCGTGGCCGCGTCGGGGTGGACCTATGTCATGTCCAGAACAAGATTACTTGATAACGGGCTCTGTCCCTCGAATCCAAGCCGGTCCAAACATAGATGGGCCACCATGGCACGACCCATCGAATTAGCCGCCCACCGTGGATCGATAGCACCTCGTCCCAATATTTCTGACTAATTTGGCGAGACAAATCAATGGCGCGCCTCCTCGTCATCAGTTGGTTATGGCGGTAATTGCTAGCATCAAGCGGAGGATCTATCACCGATAGCCTGTCATAAAGCTAAATCTGAAAAAGAAAACAAAAGCATTAGATCTCGAGACGAAGCAGACGACACTCGATCGAGTGCCAGGGTGACTCGATCGAGTGGCGTCACTGGAAGCGAACAGAAGGCTTTTTACGAAGGCACTCGATCGAGTGCCAGGGTGACTCGATCGAGTGCCCACTGCAGTAGGCAAATTCACGAAAAAATTCAAAAAATCAAGAGATCAAAAAAAATAATAATAAAAATCCGACATACTTGCAGCAAACGGGTGCTTCCGGTGAGACGGACGGACGAATCCCTCTTGCGATGGTCCAATCCTTGGATTATTTCACCCGTAATCAACCAAGCCGGGCTATGCTCCGTCTCCATTAAATCAACCACGGTTAGTAGACGGATATGACCCATACATGACAATAAGTCCATGTGACCCTCAAAGGCATATACATGGAGCATACAAAAAGAAAAGGCCCTACGGCTATGAACTGATCTCACCCGGACATCATGCGGGTTCATAAACTTCTCAGCCAGGTCAATCAAGGAAACCGTGTTGTCATCCTGGTCATTCGAGACACTTCATTGTGGGAGAGGCCTAAGAATTCTCGAAGCTTCCTCCTCAAGTCATAGACCGAATACGGGACGGCGGGACGAAGCATTAGGTTCCATCCTCCTACAGCTGCAATCCCTTCAGGTAAAGGGCAGACTTCGCCCCGAGGAAAGTCAAAGACATGATATATGTCGTCCCAGTAAGCCAAGCATGCATCCAAGAAATAGCGGTCAACCACCATCTGACGGAACGGGTACAGCTGAGTTATGCCCGTCTGGTTCAAGACCACCCTATCAGCATCCCTAAATTGTCGGGACCATGCCTGGAACATGGCGCTCAACCTATCGATCCCCATACTCGATTTCTTAAGAAAATAAAGAGACTTTCTTTTTGCCTTAAGGGAAATAAAGAGACTTTCTTTCAAGAAGGGATGATTTGTGATTATGAAGAAAATCAAGGGCGAAGAGGGGCTATATATAGCATTAGCTTTGCAAACCTCTTTCCATATCACTTTTAGGAAAAGGTTCCTAATTCCAAAACGGAATCAACCCGCAAGCCTAATCCCGATACTAGCACGGAAAGATTCATCCCGAACTTTCCTAATTTCTTTAGGAGTCAATTCTTTCAAAATTTCCAAATTGCCAAATTTCAAAATTTCAAATATTTCAAAAATTCAAAATTTCAAAAAATTTCAAAAAATCATTTTCCCCAGCACGAGTCATTTTACTACCTACGTGTTGCATGCATTTTTATGTGACTTATACAGGTACGACTCAAACAGGGACATGCAACCCACTCAATCTCCCCAGCATTCTCACGGGATGGGCCTACACACAGGCGCACCCAGGACTTACGCGACAAGTCCAAATGCCCCACGGAGTATTATCATCAGCCCAGGTATGATTTCTATCTTATGGCTGGCGAGCCCTTCACGCAAGTCTAATGGACTATAAACGACCCGAACGGAAGTCTACCAGGTCTTAACGGGCTTGGTAGCTACTCTGACTTTCGCCCTGTCCAAGCCTCAGTCAGAGTGGGGGCTCTGTAGACACCCGCATTTTGACTGCCAGGTGTCTATGGCAGTTTCCAAAAAACACTCGATGATGATCGGACGCTAACGTGTTTCTACGCGCTCGGATACGGGCTCAAATCCATTAGTCGATGGCTAACACACTTACGGAGTACAAACCTCACAAAATCAACCTCAAATCCAGGCCCAGTGGATCATCCCGAGTCAAACAAGACTAATTTGGGCCGAAACCGACACTGGAATTAAAATCGACTTTTTGCGATTGGGTCAACCCTGGTCAAAGTCGTTTCCGAGACACACAAAATAGCCCCTCACATCATCAAAAGTCCAAGTCAAACACAAAACCCATCAAACATCCAAAGTCAAGGTCTAAAAGACTGACCTGCGCGACCCAGCTGGGCCACTCGATCGAGTGGGCCTGTTTCGAGCCCGACTGCAAGCATAACGGGCCACTCGACCGAGTTAGCCACCTACTCGATCAAGTAACCCTAAACCGGGTGCCCTAGCTTTTCCTATATAAGGAACCCCATGCAACACAACTCAACACCTTTTTACAACCCTAAGCGCACACACACACACAACAACTCAGCAACCCTAATCAAACCCTAGCATCACATTAGCAATCCCTAAACTTAGATTTAGGAATTGAACCCGAGCCACCATAACTCAACCTTCATACACATCAAGACTCCTGTGATTAAGCCACGACTACGAGCCTATCCGAGCCAAGAACATGTAGGTTGAGGGTGCGAAACCCCTTTCTTCCCTTCTTCTCTTTCTCTCGTCACTCTTCCTCCTCTCCCTCGTTATTTTCGTTTTCTTATTATCATTCAGTTATCGCATACTTCATCACTTCTAAACCTATTTTCAAGACACTTTTTTTTTTTTTAAGGGTCGAAACCCGTTGACGCGGATCCGACATCACAATCCTTAGGGATTTATTCGATGTCGGAAAAGCCGAGGGGATCAAGTTTTCATTCAAGCAAAGCGTCGATATATTAGATCTGATGCCAATTCCATAATTGGATGTCGAATCTAATAACCCAATCAAATAATTTAGCCAATTCGATTTTCCGTTGATGCTAACATAGATGTCGTTTAATTCGTTTGAATTATGACACTACAAACGCGGAGGAATATTCATATCGTCTTGGTTAACTTAAGCGATTGAAATCAATTTCAAAAAACAATAAAATTACGAACGAAATTCGGTTCGCACAGGTGCCACTCGACCGAGTGCCTAGGCCACTCGATCGAGTGACATCACAAAAACCGAGACAGAAGGGTCTGCATGACCTCCACTCGGTCGAGTCTCGCTCTGACTCGATCGAGCGGCGACGTACTCGGCCAAGTTGGTCAATAACTCGGTCAAGTAGGGTCACAAGATCCGGGACAGAACACTTTTCAAGGACCCACTCGGTCGAGTCCCTCAATGACTCGGTCGAGTGGCCTCTTATCACGTCAAACCGTGAGTCCTACAAAGGTATCCAAGTCTCGTTAACCATTTTTTTTTACGACTTGAGTCGACGCGTGTCAATCATTCACGTGAAACATCAAATTTCAAAACTTTGCATCATTCTACATAATTCAATAATTCGTAAAAAACCCAAATTGAGCATAAGTCATACAATACTTATGCTCAACTCGGTAAAACCATCGATTTATCAAAAATCAAAAGCGATTTCGGAATCAATAACGAAATTGCAAGGGAACATGGTTCGTACAGGTGCCACTCGACCGAGTGCCTTGGCCACTCGATCGAGTGACATCACAACTCAGCGGGCAGAATACTTTTTTTGACCTCTACTCGGTCGAGTCTCATAGTGACCCGGTCGAGTCTCATAGTGACCCGGTCGAGTAGCGACGTACTCGACCGAGTTGACCAATAACTCGGCCGAGTAAGGTCTGAAACGCAAATCAGAATCCCTTTTTTAGGGGTTCACTCGATCGAGTCTATCGACCACTCGATCGAGTGACCTCATCACGACCAATATCGTGAGTCATACATTCTTCCTTTTCTAAATTCGATAGTATTTTACGACTTAGGTCAACACGTGCTTAATCAATCACGTGTATTTACTATCTTTTCAAACCATGCATCATCTTGTTTATCATTCAATTCAATTCAATATTTGCACAAACCGTTATTATTCGTTATATCGTTACTAACCGTTTGTCTTTTCCTTTGTCAATTTTTATCGTTTGTTTTATTTTACTAAAATGAACTCACATGCTAAAATTCAACTTCGACGTTAGAATTAATTGCATTAAATTGACTTAAAAACCCTTTTCAATTCCATTCACATGCTTAGGGAAAATAATCATTGCATATCATTTTTTCCGTTTTACTAACGCGCGTATTAGAAAGTCATTCGAATTCTTAGTAGAGGCCGCTAAAGTGCGGGCGGGGTTGGGTGTCCTTTGTGGGCTTCCCAACACGTACCCTCACCCCTTACTCAGAACCTCGGTTTCTGGATGCCCGAAACCGTTGGCGCACGAGAGTCATTCAATACACGATTTCCGATAATGTCGGTATCGGTATCAAATGCAAAGGGACGAGCCCAATAAACTCTGACATCGGAAATGGACCATATTTTGTATACGGCCCACTACGACATAGAGTGGGCTCGAATGGTTCCGAATAACCACAAAATTCGATGGCGACTCCACATAGACCTAAATTTCAATTCGATCCATTCTCATATGGAGATTCATTCGCCTCCCCAAACTCGCGCGTGGCCGCGTCGGGGTGGACCTATGTCATGTCCACACCTTCAAATCATGTTGTTCCGCGATTTCAATGTGCAACGCTTTTCATGGCCATGCGTTTACCTCGGTATAACAAGTGTTTTAGTTGAGACTTTTTCAAGTCTAACATAGACGGCGGCCAAAGCGTCTCACCCGTATAGGTGGTTCAAGTGCTTCTCAATAGCACTTCTCACTAGAACCATTAAGGACGTAGGAGTCCATCCTGTAAAACAAAGTCACAAATCCATCAAGTGCTTCTCAACCAGCACCACCATAAAGGCTATGGATTAAATGCCATAGGAATAGTTCTTTAGTTCATGTCAAATCATACACTACTTTGATTTAAGAACCTAAGTCCCATTCCCCTCAAGAATTCACTGACTACTCTCCGTGGCAATCCTTTTGTAAAAAGATCGGCAAGGTTGCTTTCGGACCTCACATAATCCACGGCAATTACTCCATTTTTCAGGAATTGTTTAACCACATCATGCCTGATTCGAATATGTCTTTTCTTGCTATTGTAGACATCATTCTTAGCAACACCAATTGTTGCTTGTGAATCACAATGCAAGGAGACTGGTGCAACCTGTCCCCCCCCCCCCCCCCCCCACAACGGCATGTCTGCTAGCAAGTTTCTCAGCCTATCTACATCTTGTCCTGCCAGCTCAAGAGCAATAAACTCATATTCCATAGTGGAGGTTGCTATACAAGTCTGCTTTGAAGACTTCCACGAGATAGCACCTCCACCTATGGTAAACACATAACCACTAGTAGAACTAATTTTCGGATTACTGTTGATCTAGTTAGCATCACTGTAACCTTCTAACACAGCAGGGTACGTACCATAATGCAGGCATAGATCACTAGTACCTTTAAGATTCTTAGTAAACGACTCAAAGCAGTCCAATGTTCACTATTAGGGTTATGAGTATATCTACTGAGCCTACTTACAGCATAAGCAATATCAGGTCGAGTGCAGTTCATGAGAAACATCACACTTCCTATGATTTTAGCATATTCTACTTGGGAGACACTTTCGCCCAAATTTTTACACAGGTGAACACTGGGATCATAGGGAGTTCTAGCATGCTCAACATCAAAATGGTCAAATTTTCTCAATACCTTTTCCACATAATGAGACTGACTTAGGGCGATTCCATTAGAGTTTTGGATAATCTTAACTCCTAGGATAATGTCAGCTTTCCCTAAATCTTTCATCTCAAACTGTTATGACAAGAACTGTTTGGTTTTATTTACGACAAATAAATTATTACCAATTATTAACATGTCATCAACATATAGGCAAATAATCACACAATCTGATCCAAACATCTTTGAATACACACATGAATCAGAAGTATTGGTAATGTAGCCATCTTTAATCAAGGTGTTGTGAAATTTTTCATACCACTGTTTGAGTGCTTGTTTCAGACCGTATAGTGATTTTCTTAGTTTACACACTTTACTCTCTTAACCTTTAACCACAAACCCCTCGGGTTATGACATGTAGATCTCTTCCTTTAAGTCTCCATTCAAAAAAGTTATTTTTACATCCATCTGATGTATTACAAGATTATGAATAACAGCTAAAGCGATTAGAGTTCTAATGGTGGAAATTTTGGTCACGGGTGAGTAAGTATCAAAGTAATCAATATCTTTCTTTTGTGTAAACCCTCTTATTACAAGTCTAGCCTTGAACCTTTCTATCGTACCGTCGGGTCTAAGTTTCTTTTTAAATAACCATTTACTGGAAATCGGCTTACATCCTTTAGGTAAATCAGTTAACTCCCATGTCTGATTTGAAACAATAGAATCTAGTTCACTTTTAATGGCCTCTTTCCAAAAGTTGGCATCAATAGACCTCATAGCCTCATTATAGGTTTTAGGATCTTCTTCCATTAAAAAGGCGGAAACAAACTCATCACTCGTGCAAAAATCACATGCATTTTCAGTTAAGAAAGTTGTAATAAAATCATCGCCAAAATCTTTCTCAATTCTAGGCCTTTTACTCCTTCTAGGTTCAAAATCATGATCAACAGAGGTACTACTCCTAGCATGCATAGAACTATCAGCAGGATTAACAGGCAATTCAGTCAATTCAGGCAATGATGCAACATCTTTCTTTAATGGGAAAACATGCTCAAAAAATTCAGCGTCTCTAGCTTCAGAAATAGATCGATCACTTAAAGACATAAATCTATATGCAGCACTATTTTGAGCATATCCAATGAAAACGCAATCATAGGTTTTAGGTCCTATAGTAGGCCTCCTAAAATTAGGTAAACCCACTTTAGCTAAACACCCCCCCCCACACACACACTTTCAAGAAACTAAGGTTGGGAGCATAACCCTTCCACAACTCGTAGGGTGTCTTGTCTAGTTTCTTATGAGGTACCATATTAAGAATATGACATGCAGACAAAACCGCTTCCTCCCACATGTCGTCGGAAAGGCCAGAACTTAAAAGCATGGCATTCATCATTTCCTTTAAAGTTTTGTTTTTACGTTCAGCTACTCCATTTGATTGGGGCGTGTAAGGTGGACTTTTCTCATGAATTAGACCATATTTCTCACAAAAGTCTACTAAATAATTAGAGCCATATTCACCACCCCTATCGGACCTAACTCTTTTAATCTTCTTATCAAGTTGATTTTCTACCTCGTTTTTAAACTTTACAAACATATCCTCAGCTTCACTTTTATGTGTAAGTAAATACACTTTAGTGTACCTAGAACAATCATCTATAAAACTGACATAGTAATGTTTGCCTCCTCTGCTCATAGTGCTTTTAAAATCTGCTAGGTCGGTGTGAATTAATTCTAGAAGGTCACTATGTCTAGTCTTAACAGGTTTATTAGGCTTTTTAGCAAATTTAGCCTCTACACAACTAGGACATTTTGTAAACACTTCTGAAGATAATGACGGGATAAGCGACATTGACTTGAGTTTTTTAATAGACTCAACATTCACATGACCTAGTCTACCATGCCACTTATCAATAGACTCAGCAATATAAACAGAAGAAGAAGCTTTATTATTAATGGTAGAAACATCAGTGTTCAAAACAAACAGACCCCCCCCCCCCCCTACTAAGATAGCCCTTGCCCACGAAGTCTCCATTGCGAGACATTACAACCTTGTCAGCCTCGAAAACAAGTTTCACACCAACTTTGTTAAGTAAGGCACCAGACACTAGGTTTCTACGCAACAAAGGAACATACAGAACATTACTAAGGGCAAGAGTCTTCCCTGAGGTGAGTTTAAGAAACACCTTGCCTTTTCCTGTGATGACAGTGGAGGAAGAGTTACCCATGTAGACGCATTCACCATCATCTACAGCTTCAAACTCGGCAAACAACTCCTTGTTAGCACAGAGATGCCTTGAAACTCTAGTATCTAGAATCCAGTCACCATCATTTGCCACCAAATTTGCCTCAACCACGACAGTTGCAATGATGTCGTCTGTTTCAGCAAGATTAGCTTGACCAGCATGACCACCTTTTTTCTGAGGGCATTGATAAGCTTTGTGACCTGGTTGACCACATACATAGCACACCAGATTAGTATTTGGTTTCTGAATTTTTGGAACGGCCTTGGTGTATTTTCCTTGATTTTGTTTGTTTTTGTTCCCCTGATCCTTGCCTTCACCACTCTTAGTGTTTCCCTTGTTCCCCTTATTTCCCTTCTTGTTCTCTCCCTTAGAAGACACACCGATTTCAACGAGATTAGCTTTAACGGGATTAAGGGACAGACTAAGAGATTTATCTTTTAGACGATTGGCCTCCTCGGTTCTCATATGGATAACTAACTCTTGGAGTGACAAATCTTTCTTTTTGTGTTTCAGCTGATTTCTATAATCGCTCCAAGAACGGGGGAATTTTTCCAACAAAACATTAGCAAGAAAAACTTCATCTAACTTCATCCCTTCATTAACAACATCGCTACATAAATTTTCGTAGACATGGACTTGATCCATAATAGGTTTATCGTCAACCATTTGAAAATTTAGCCATTGACCCACCACATATTTCTTTTTTCCAGCATCATCAGCCCCATATTTTTTCTCCTACGACTCCCAAATAAATTTAGCTGACTTATGGACCATAAGTAAGTCAAAAAGAGTATTAGTCATATGATTGAGTATATGACACCTAGCCGTTTTATTATCCTTCTCATATTTCTTAACTAACTTCTCGTTTTTATTTATGAAAGAAATTAAAGGTGGAGTAGCCTCGGTGGCGTTGTTAATGGACATAGGAATAGGAGGGTCGTTAAACAGAACATGATCGACCTCTAATTGCTCAAAGAACATCAAAACTTTTGTGACCATCGTCGGTAGTTGTTTCCATCAAGGGGTTCCAACTTAGACAGGTCAGGAATAGTTTTTGACAAAATCGACATTGTTATGGAAAAGACAATAGTTTTCAAATTGTTAGATCGAAAAGAATGTAACAATGACGAGGAGAAGAAATTAAATCAAACCGATCAATGACGAGGAGAAGAAATTAAATCAAACCGATGCGCCAAATTAAAACTGAAGGCCACGGACAATTGGACTTGCTGTCAAAATCAGAAGGTAGCAAACAATCATGACCGTACTGTCAAAATCGAAGGCAACAGGCAACACGACAGTACTGACAGGAAACCGAAGGTAGCAGACAACAGGAGACAGGGGCAGAAGGTACACGAACAGACGAACGAGGCAACAGGCAGCAACGGGACATAATCTGCAGACCGGGAAGCGACAATCGGGAACTGAACTGGAAGCGCTGTGTCGTGGTACCCGCCACTGACTTGAAAACTATTGCGGCTCGACCGTGGTGGTTATCAACTCGTACCGGTAGTTTCCCAAGGTGAACACAGCAGCTACCGGACTCGACCATTCGAGGCAAATAGCTAAGGAACAGCACAATCTTAACCCAAAATGAGGAAAAGGGAGAGGAGAGAAGGTTTGTGTTTTTAGTTGCTACGTATTTCATATCTCTAAATGCAAAAACATGAGCTTTATTTTTACACCAAGTAGATCATAAGAGGAGCCAAAAAGAAATTAAGAGGGGGTTTTAATTTCTGGTAATCAATGGCAATCAACTGCAATGAAGATGATGGATATTGTAACAGTCACAATTGACTGTCAAGGGAGATGAATCGGGACAGACCAACACATAAGAAAAAGCCCAAATTTGTAAAACCGAGCCCGAGATGGCTTTTCAAGCCTTTACAACCAACAAACAAGTCAAAATGTTGTCTTCACCTAAAAAACACATACCCTTTTTATCTGGATGTTCTTCAAAAAGTCGTTACCTTACCTAAGGTAACTCAATGGTTCATGTTGTATCCCAAATCATGCATAAGTAACTCTAAACCATTTGTTTTTGATAATTGTTGTAAGTAATCAATGCATTCTCGTACTAGAACTTCACTTACCGTTAGATTCTTCGGTAGTAGACCTAGGGCAGCTAGATGTCCCTTTCCCATGTGCGGGATTGCAAAATTATTATTGCCTTTGGCCTTCATAATCTCCACCATTATAGACTGAAGTGTTAAGAAAATGTTGTTTAACTTTGATGGGTCGTAGTCTATGAAAGTCTTCTGCACTGCTTCAACTAAATCTGTCACACTTCTAGCTGCGCTTTCCGACTGAAGTGACTGCAAAGCTCTAAAAAAACCCAAGTCACTGGTGTTTAAATCTGGGGAATTTGGGGGCCGAAACACTAATTGTATGTTAAAACCGTCACTTGTTGCAACATTTTGGAAATCTGGGTCGTCGTTCTTGATATGAGGCTTTGCATTATCTTGTTGAATAAATATATTCTTGTTGATGTAGACCATTTGCTTTAATAAACATTCTTTTGTCACTTCTTTTGTGATTGAGTCGATGGGCTTAGTCTCCATTGTTCCAGCGGGTCTGTTTTTGCTCCTTCTTGCAGTTGGTTGTTGTTTTGTGAAAGGGAAGATTCCTATTTTCCCATCAAATATCATTTCCCCATGGTCATTGTATAAAGGCCTAGTAATGGCGCACATGAACATTACCTTTGTGATGTATCTCTTCGACTTGCAACATCGGCATGGTAATTCTTCCTCGAGAACCACGTAATATTTCTGCTTATCTTTTGAAATATAAAACCACTTCTCGTCAATGTGGATTGTGTTTGACATATCTTTGAATTTGATTTCAAGAGGTGGTAAGGCTGGAATTTCCATTGACGGTGCAACAGTCCCACTATTCTCCAGCATATTTGGTGAGACTGTTGTCATTAATGATTCTGATTATGATTCCCCACTGATATTATTGCGGTTATGTTTTGTGAAATTGAGCGGCTGATTCCGATTCCACTGATGACATTATTATAGTGATATCTTCGGAAATTTGTTGGGGTGTATTATGCACATCAGACACTACTGATGTTGTGCCTAATGTTTGGTTGGAACTTGATGCTGGTGGTAAGTTTACCACTTCGAGGGACTTCAAACAGAATTTAACCCTATCTACTTTGTTTAAGTCCGTTAATTGTGGATGTCACGGACTTGAATGTGGCCTGATTAGTCTTATTGACCCATGAATGAACAGTACCAACAGAAGCACCCACTGAAAGACGTGAAATAGCGTCCCGGACAGCAAAGTCGAGATTTTTTATTGGTTCCAGGTTAGGCAACACCCTTTTCTGTTTGTATTTGTGATTCTCTTGCTTTGTACATTTAGTCGCTTACCCTCCAACATTTGTTGTTTAGCAGTATGTCAAATGCTTGAGATTGTTCTTCGATGAACTCCCCATTTTTCGGCGGCAACTCCAAGCATCCCTCTCTTAAGAACGTCGTCCTTGGTTTTGTCAAGCAAGAAAATTGTGACATCTTCTCTTTCGGATTCGGTGAAGCACGTAAATCCCATGAAATGGTCCTTCGTAGAATTGTTATGTAAATGTAAATATAGTTTATGTATTTTAATTTTATAATTTCTGATATGTAATTAATTTTTTTAGCAACTCTCTTACAAGGTGAAAAATCACCAAGTAAGAGAAAGTGGATGCGTGTAAGAAAAAATGAAATATTTCTTTGTGATTTTGTAGGGGATGACTTTGTTTTGAAGGGAAATTTAAAATATTCCCAAATATGGGAGGGATAAATTTGGTGGTCCACCAAATTAGATGATTTGTAAAGGTGATTACTTTTGTTAATGTTCTTCATTAATAACCTTAATAAGGTTATGTGTTGGTCCACACTTATGTTCTTTTATTCATTTTTTTTAGTTTCTTAGACCATGCACGTTCGTTTTCATCTTCTTCTTTTTCATCTTACCTTCTCTCCTCATTTCAATCATCCACCTCATTTTTCCACTCACCATCTTCTTATTTTTCATCTTACAGAAAAACACTCCACATTCATTTCAACTTCTACTTTCATTCTTTCTTCTATTTTATTATACCTCACACATTTACACATCAAATTTACTTTAACCCAATCATTTATTTTCATACTATTATTAATTTTTACTCTTAATTTGCTTACATTTTTTTTTGAATACTATCGTTTCTAAAAAAATGAAAGTAAAAAATGAAAATGAAACACACGGATGTAATCGCTTAAAGTTAAATAAATTAAAATGAAAACAGGCGAAGACTCACACATTTACACATCAAATTTACCTTAACCCAATCATTTATTTTCATACTATTATTAATTTTTACTCTTAATTTGCTTACATTTTTTTTGAGTACTATCGTTTCTAAAAAAATGAAAGTAAAAAATGAAAATGAAATACACGGATGTAATCGCTTAAAGTTAAATAAATTAAAATGAAAACAGGCGAAGACTTAATACGGACGTTGGAACCGAAATAAATTAAGAAATAAAGAATAAAACTAAAACTAAAAGTTGAAGAAGAAAATTATACGTTCGATATAATCGTCGAGAAAGAGTAAATACGTACATTGGAACCAAAACAAATTAACAAAAATGAATGCAATTAACACAAATCTTTACATATTAAAAGAAACATACTACAAGAATTGCTCTTAAGAATAGTATTGCTCTTAGGAACAGTGAAAAGTACCTTTTGCCCATCCTTCTCCTTTCCTTTTCCTTCCTTCCCTCTCATCCATTCATTACCTCTGTACACCCATCCCTCTCCTTTCCTTTCATTTCCTCGCTTCATCTCTTCCGATCTCTCGCTCTGCCTTCTTTTTTTCCTCTGTGGATCTGCCTTTCTTCATTCCCTTCATTTCCTCGCTTCCTCGATTAGGGATTCTAGCATTAGGGGCAAGATGGGATTAATTTATCTAGGTTCTGCTTCTTTTGTTGTTTGATTTGATTTATGTTGGTCGGTGTTCGTTTAGCTCGCAGAGTGACATAGCCAGTCGCAGAGGTGGTAGTCGGGTGAGTTGCCGGCGATGCAGAAGGAGGCGTGAAGATTAAACTTCCAAGTGCATTTCCGTCATCAAAGGTTTCGTCATTTAAAGTACCTATTCTTTGAATAATCACGAAACCGAACTCCATCACCAGCGATCGCCGTAATCATCATCGTCTTATCTGGGTGAGTCTTTTTCTACATCGTCTTCTGAGCATTTCAGGTCTTGATTCACTTTTCTCTCCAGTTTTAGCTTGATTCCTGGGTTTTATACGTAACATAAGACCACCAAAAAACCTGGTAATGCTCACCCAGACGATTCCTGGGTTGCTGGTAATGCCATCATTACCGATCTGGTAATTTATTCCTGGCTTGCAAGTTTCAGGTCTTGATTCCTGGGTTTCATCGCCGTAATATTTATTTATATTGATTTGGGGTTTTTTGTTTTTGTTTGATTTATATTGATTTGATGGTGAGGTGCGATGATTTGGCGTTGAACCAGCAGTTGGAACTGTATCTTTGTTATCCTTTCTTGTTTATGAATCTCGAATTCTTGTTTATCGTCGTCGCCTCATTCAACAGCTCAATTTATTTTCATTGATTTTCCCTAATTTTGTGCGCAAAGGTATAGTCTTTATCTAATTTTTTCAATTTATTTTCATTGATTTTCATTGATTTTCCCTAATTTTGGTTGTCTCAGTAAATTTGGATTGAAGTATGATTTGATTTTTTTCCCTTTTTTAATTTTTTTTTTGTATTGTGATAGTGATAGTGATAGTGATAGTGATAGTGATTGTGATTGTGATTGTGATTGTGATTGTGATTGTTTTTAGGTTGATTATGAATCTCGAATTCTTATTTGTCGTCGTCGCCTCCTTCAACATCTGAATCAACCGTTACTACTGCTCCCATTTAATGGCCCTAAAAAACCTGGTTTGTCCGTCGCACCTTGTTATTATAAGAATACGTATTTATTTGTTCATTTTGTAGTCAAAGTGGAGCTCTTGGTGAAAGAAATGATTGTGTTCTATTTAATTTGGATGGATGTAGTTTGACATGGAAGTTTTTTTGTCGATTATTTCCATTCTGGTTTATTCGATTAACAGCATTTGTTTTTGAAGACTATGTTCTATGATTGATGTGGCAACAAGGCGAAGACTAATCAGCTGTTGTTATTATTTGTATTCTGATAGGGTAAATCAAACCTTGCTAACGCTATGATGTTGTTGTATTCTTACCCATGTGTGGATTACTGATGAACTGCAGGAAGGGTGACTAGACCGGTATCCTGCTGAATTTAAAACAGATGATGAAAAGAAGGAAGCTGCTGACCAATCACTGAAGGGCTATGAGGTTGTTGATTCCTATATAATACTCCATTCTTATAAGCTCGGAAACAATGGTCGTGCACTCATGCTATTCTGCTTTTTTTTTTTTATCTTTCGCTCTCACAATGCTGATGTTTCATGTTAGGCGGCTTCTGCAACCGCTAATACAGACCTGCCTTCTACTCACCCCATTAAACTCGGTCTTGCTCTCAATTTCTCTGTCTTTTACTACGAAATTATGAACTCTCCAGAAAGGTATAAACACAAACACAAACACATGAGATCTGTTCTGACTCGCCAAGTTAATCATTGCATCGATATCAACTTAACGCAGGGCATGCCATTTGGCCAAACAAGCATTCGATGAAGCCATTGCAGAACTGGACGCACTGAGTGAGGAGTCTTGACCCTTGTAATGCAGCAATTGAGAGACAACCTCACTCTATGGACCTTCGAATTGCCTGAAGACGGAGGAGGAGGTATATCAGTACAGTTCAGTACATTATTATGTAGCTGACAGTTCACTGCTCAGCTTTTCCCCTTTGATTCTCACCCATCCCTTTCGCTTCCTCCTTTTCATATGTACATCCCTGTTTTCCAAAACCCCTCCCCCCCTCTTTGTCCTTTCATTTCACCATCTCCGCCCCACCTCCGTCACTCACCACCACTTAAGCCACCATTGATCGAATCCAAGTGGTTCGACTACCAAAGACCCTCCTGCCCAGCTCACCTCGCACCTCCCAAGATGAAATCGAGCTCTGTTGTTCCGTCGATCTCAGGCGCGCACCAACAGCCTTGAACCACCATACAAATGATGATCATCTCTTCATTCAATCATGGAGTGGTAGGTAATAATATACTCGTAATTGGTAAGAGTATAACCCTAATTTCATCAAAATGAACATACTGTTAATTTAGCTTCCTTTCAACTCCCATTAACCATTTAATTTTTTTCCATTTATATATTTTTACCTTCACTTTCTTGTTTGTCAGATTTGGATGCCTGCTATTATCGTCACTGGTTTCGGGCTGTAGAAAGGTAATCTGCATTCTTTACTTTGTATTGTGTATTCATACTCATATGAATATGAATTGTTGTTTCATTTGAGTACTTGTAATGTAATAATGAATGAGTTTCTTAGATAGTTCTGACTTGAAAGATGCAAGCTTTGTAAATGTAGGAGTATATAATAGTGAATTGGATGCGGTGAGGGCTTATGATCTGGCGGGCCTTACGTACTGGGGACCAGAAACTACATTGAATTTTTCAGTGAGTACCTAAGTTTTTTAGTAACTTATCAAGGAGTAATTTATTATGGAGTATGCACTACTTATTCCGTTTTTATTTACGTAACTCACCTAAAAGTCGTGTCATTAGGACTTGGTGTGAGTGCGATTGCAAGTGTCTCCCTACTCTCTTTTTTAGGCTTCACTACTAACTTTTCACTCCTTTTATTAGTTGATGATGTTGATTTCAACTACAGCCACATTTCCGTCATTTGTTTCCTTATTTATTCTCTATCAGGAGTATTTTAATGGAGTATTTCTGTTAATGTGTTATAATTGGCCGGTATAATTGCATAGTACTTGTGTGTAGGTAGAAAATTATGCAAAGGAGTTGGAAAAAATGCAAAATGCTCCAAGGAGGCATACTTGGCTTCTCTTAGACGAAGAAGTAACAGATTTTAATTTGCAAGTGAGTACTAAAAGAGCTGTTCTTGATTTGGAGAAGCCAATCTCTTCACCATTTAACGTGAATAGTAGCCTTAATATGTCTATGTTAGGACTTCGATAAAGAAGCTATTGTCTTTTATTAAGCTTTAGTTAGGATTCCTTTTTAGACCACATCCACCAATTTTTTTTGTTTTTACGGACGGTTTTTGAACCAAAATCATGAGCAACTCATCCATTCCTTTTTAGACCACATCCACCATTTTTTGTTTTTTTTTATTGATTGTTTTTGAACCCAAATCACGAGCAACTCATCTCACGCTTCACATATGCAAACTCTTCTTAATTTTGAACCCATAGTTTATGCAATTGAACATATGGAAAAATTGTAGGTACCAATGGTCAATACAAGGACATAATTGACAGGTCAACAAGACAACTCCTACACTCTGAATACTTTGCAATCATATTTGGAAGTGCTTCAGTTAAACTAACCAAGCAGTTCAACTGGAACTTGATAATATATTATGTTCATTCTGTGTCACTTGTTATTTTTTTACTGGGAACAGGTTCTCTCTGAGTTACTCTCTTCCTTTTTTCCAATATTACTTGCGTCCTTATTTCACACGGAACTCAATAGCCATTACTCAGCTTTCATTTGAAGGTATGATTCTAATTTTTTTCTCACTCTCTTTTCTTCTCTTTCAATTAATTCTCTTCGTAATTCTTTGGTTTTGTCGCAACACTTATTTTCAACCATCATCATAGTCTACGGCTGAGAGTGTTGGGTTAGTTTTGATGACAAATATGCATTGCAGGTGAAGGGAGAGAGGGACAGTGAGGATGACGAGGAAGATAATTCAGAGGAGTCAGGACGAGAAACCAGCCAGTGTAATATTGCATTAGAGTAAACCTTTTTTCCCCTCTCTTTTATGCTTGTAGTCATCATATGTTTTGGATGCTGAAAATCCTTATATCTTTGTTTCAGACTCTAATGCTGGTTAGAAAAGGTCCAAGAAGCAAAGTTAGTCACGCCTCAGAAAACATGTGACATTACTTCTCTTTTATTTATTTGTAAACTCTTGCCTTCTCTTCTCTGCAATTGATGGAGGTTGAAGATGAACTGTGGAATTTCCAATCTAATATTAGTATTCTTAATACCAACCTGACCCAATTTGACCATAGCCGAAGAAAAGGGACGGTAGAAGTTGACAATGTTAGTAGCCCATTTTTTTGCTTTCATGTTCGTATCATACTCCGTACTACCATACGAGTTATCGTGATGCTACTGTCTATTGTCGAATGAATTGAATAGATTACTGCTTCTCTGTTATGTTCCCTCTATGTACACAATGTTTTTTCTTAAATATAATACCTACCATATGCCAATTTTTAAGCCACATTTTGATTGATTTTCTTAGGTCATCTCCAAAATCTAAAAGATTTTGTTGCATTTTAGGAGTCTAGAGTTAGTGGTGGTTTTTCATTGTTGTTGAGTAAACTTTAGTGTATATTTGCATTATTATTGTGAGTTAGAGTGTGCTTATTGTCGGTGGTACGAGTTTGTTTAGATTTATTCAAGCTTCTATGGCACCCAAGCAAGCGGACAAGAGGACTAGACAAGTGATGAAGGTGTTTTTTGTGCAAAATCTATCCAATCCGCTTCTTCGAAAGGCACTGAAAGGTCTATAATTGAGCTTCTACCTTTCTGGGTTCGTTCTTTCAAATCTGTTGCTGTTTTGTTTTGATTAAATATAGTTTCTGGAAGTTTGAGGTTAAGCCTTGGAGGTTCCTTGGAAGATCAAGTCGTGTAAGATGATCTAAGTTTCAGGCTCGCTTGTCATCTATTTTGGAAACAATCCAATCGATTATTTAGGCTTTCGAGGATGTATACACATTGGCTGGTATGCTATGCGTAAGTATTCTTTAACAACATAGGGTTGGTTGCCAAAATCAAAAAAATTCAATCCAAAAAAAGGCTTCCCAATCGCCCATTCTTTATTGGAGCAGAGTTCCATGACTCCATCCATAGTTTAATTTTAGACATGTAAAGTCGTTTTCATTGTTCATAGGTAATCAATCTATTACTTTTGTAGTTAAAAAACCTTGTGCTAAATATGTATTATCCATTACCATCTTATCATATTTTTGAAGTTTACCCCTCTGCCTCTGCCAGCATGATTGTTCTTGACACATACTATTTCCAAACACGGTGCGAGAAAAAAAGGTTGCTGGCATGATACGAACAATTATTGAGCAATTAGTCCTACTTGAAACTAAATTTACTAAAAAAATAACCTTAGCTAATGTGGCATTATTACTTTTATCGTTGTATCTTGCATTTTCACTTCTGCAACTACTCTATATCATCCTTAAAATTAATGCTTCCCAAAGTTGGCGTTTTAGAGTATTCTGGCCATGATTTGGTAGTTAAGGGACTTCAGCTTGGAGGTCAAACGCAACTGGTAATCTTACCGTTTGTGTTGTATCCGATAATAAATGCAAAATTCATGAAGGGGAAGCGGTCCACTTATTTCAAAGAGTAAAGAACGAAACAAACACAACCCTAAAGTAGAATTTGAGATGACATGAAGCTCAATCTCAGTTGATGAGCATGCATTTTACATCTGACGATGTTAGAATTGGTATGAGGAGGGACTATAGAAAGAGTTGAAAGAACGATCCAAGTCAGATCAGAGTAGAGTAGAAGTCGAAGGAGGGGGTGGAGGAGGAAAGGAATATACACACTTTTTGTGTGTGTATATACACACTGAGAAGAAAAGTGGGTCCATGTTACCTTCGGTCTGGATGGGGGAGTATATTGTTTGAGACATGTCGTAAATAAAATAAACGTGAACTATTGACTAAGATAAGTACAGTAGAAAGATAAATTGAATTCATTGGTAGTGATTTGGGTACCACTAACTCTTGTGTTTCAGTCATGGAAGGAAAGGTATGATATGAGCTTATGACCTTACGTACCATATTTCTCTTATCGGCCTTAAATTGTCGTTTGCTGATGTTTGCATAAAAAAAATATGCAGAGCCCAAAAGTTATCGAGAATGTTGAAGGTGCGCGTACCACACCATCAGTTGTTGCCTTTAACCCAAAGGGTGAGTTTCTCGTAGGCACCCCAGCCAAGCGTCAGTCTGTAACCAACCCTACAAACACAGTCTTCAGAGCAAAGCGTCTAATTGGGAGAAAATTCGATGACGCTCAAACACAAAAGGAAATGAAAATGGTTCCGTACAAGATTGTTAGGGCTCCGAATGGTGATGCCTTGGTTGAGGCCAATGGCCAACAGTACTCTCCTAGCCAGATCGGTGCTTTTGTTCTTACAAAGATGGAGGAAACTGCAGAAGCTTATCTTGGCAAATCTGTCTCGAAGGTTGTGGTCACTGTCCCTGCTTATTTCAATGATGCTCAAAGGCAAGCAACGAAGGACGTTGGTCGTATTGCTGGACTTGATGTTCAGAGGATTATCAACGAGCCTACTGCTGCTGCTCTGTCTTATGGCATGAGCAACAAGGCCTTATTGCAGTTTTTGATCTTGGTGATGGTACTTTTGATGTATCAATCCTTGAAATCTCCAATGGAGTATTTGAGGTACTCTGTCTGTTTTCTATTTTGTATGTTGCTTTCTTTGTTTGTGCAAATGGTTTAAGGTTGACTTTGGATTTGGCTTCTAATCTAAGCACCTGCAATAAGATTCATACCTTATTGGCTTATTGGATTTGGCTTTTTCATACCTTGCTTTGAATGACGGGAAAAATTCAAGACTAACATTTTTTTGTATTAAATCAGTCTGAGGGAGGGGGAGGGGAAGGGGGAAGAGAGAGAGAGGGATGGAGAGATAGAGAGGGGGAGGGAGAGGGGAAAAGAGAGGGAGAGAGAGAAAAGAAGAGGGAGAGGGAGAGGGAAAGAGGGGGAGGGGGAGAAAGGGAGGGGGAGTAGGAGAGGGAAGAGAGAGAGGGAGGGAGAGATAGAGACGGAGAGGGAGAGAAGGAAAGAGAGGGAGATAGGGGGAGAGGGGGGAAGGGGAGAGATAGGGAGGGAGAGAGAGAGAGATAGGGAGAGATAGGGAGGAGAAAGGGGGAAAGAGGGGGGGAAAGTGAGGGGGTGGAGGAGAGGGTGAGGGGAGAGGGGTGGAAAGTGAGGGGGAGGGAGAGGGAGAAGGAGGGGGGGAGGGGGGGAGAGAGAGAGAGAGAGAGAGAGAGAGAGAGAGAGAGAGAGAGAATGGGAGGGGGAGAGAGGGAGAAGGGGAGGAAGAGGGGGAGGGGGAGGGAGAGAGGGGGAGAGGGAGGGGAAGTGAGAGATAGAGAGGGAGGGAGAAGGAGAGGGAGGGGGCAGGGAGAGGGAGAGATGGGAAGAGGGGGAGAGAGAGGGAGAAGAGAGGGGGAAAGTGGGGGGAAAGTGAGGAGGGGGGAGAGAGGGGGAGAGAGATGGAGAGGGAGAGATAAGGGGAAAGAGGGGGAGGAGAGAGGGGGAAAGTGAGGGGGAGGGGGAGGGAGAATGGGAGTGCAGGAGAGAGGGAGAGAGGGAGAAGGGGAGGGAGAGAGGAAGAAGAGGAGGGAGAGTGGGGGAAAGTGAGGGGGGAGAGTGGGGGAAAGTGAGGGGGGAGGGGGGGAATGTGAGGGGGGAGAGTGAGTGAAGGGATAGAGAGAGGGGGAGATAGGAAGAGGGGGAGAGAGAGGGAGAAGAGAGGGGGAAAGTGGGGGGAAAGTGAGGGGGAGGGAGAGGGAGAGGGAGAGATAGGGGGAAAGAGGGGGAGGAGAGAGGGGGAGGGGGAGGGAGGAAGAGAGGAAGAGGGGGAGGGAGAGGGGAAGGGGGAGAGGAGGGAGAGTGGGGGAATGTGAGGGGGGAGAGAGGGGGAGGGGGGGAATGTGAGGGGGGAGAGTGAGTGAAGGGACAGAGAGAGGGGGAGATAGTGGGAGAGAGATGGAGGGAGAGGGGGGAAAGTGAGAGAGAGAGGGAAAGTGATGGGGGGAGAGATAGGGAGAGAGGGAAGGGAGAGGGGGGAGGGAGGGAGAAGGAGAGGGGGGACAAAGTGGGGGAGGGAGAGGGGGGAGAGGAAGAGACGGAGGGGGACAGAGAGAGGGGGAGAGGGAAGGGAAGTGAGAGATAGAGAGGGACAGAGAGAGAGAGAAGAGAGGGGGAAAGTGAGGGGAAAGAGGGGGAGGGAGAGGGGGAAAGGGAGGGGGAGGGGGAGGGAGAGAGATGTGGAGGAGAGAGGGGGAAAGGGAGGGGGAGGGGGAGGGAGAGAGAGAGGGAGAATGGGAGGGAGGGAGAGAGGGGGACAGTGAGGGGAAGGGGGAGAGGAGGGAGAGTGGGGGAAAGTGAGGGGGGAGAGGGGGGGTGATGTGAGGGGGGAGCGCGAGTGAGGGGACAGAGAAAGGTGGAGATCGGGGGAGGGAGAGGGAGAGAGAGGGGGACGGAGAGGGGGGGAAAGTAAGGGAGAGAGGGAGAGGGAGAGGGAGGGGGGAGAGAGAGAGAGGAGGAGGGGGGAAAGTGATGGGGAGGGGGGAGAGAGAGAGAGGAGGAGGGGGGAAAGTGATGGGGAGGGGGGAGAGAGATAGGGAGGGAGGGAGGGGGGAGAGGGGGAAGGGAGGGGGGAAAGAGGGGGAGGGGATGCAGAGAGAGGGGGAGATAGGGGAAGGGGGAAGGAGGGAGAGAGAGACGGAGAGAGGGAGGGAGGGGGAAGAAGGAAGGGGGAATAGAGACAGAGATAGAGAGGGATGGAGAAGGGGAGGATGAGAGGGAGAGAGAGGGAGGGGGAGGGAAAGGGGAAGATGGAGAGGGAGGGGAGGGGAGAGAGGGGGGAAAGTGAGGGGGCGAGAGAGAGGGAGGGGAGGAGAGAGAGAGCCAGGGGAAAGTGAAGGGGAGGGGGAGAGGAAGAGACAGGGAGAGGTGGAGATAGTGGGAGATAGAGGGAAAGAGAGGTAGAGAGGGGGAGAGAGAGGGAAAGAGAGGGAGAGGGGGGGAGGGGGTGAGGTAGATAGGGAGAGAGAGGGGAAGAGAGAGGGGGAGAGGGAGAGAGAGAGAGAGAGAGAGAGAGAGAGAGAGAGAGAGAGCGGGAGGGAGACGAGGGGAGAGAGAGAGCGGCAAGGAGGGGAAGGAGGGGGAAGAGACAGAGAGATGTCTGCTGTTTTCCGCCTTTGCAAGATTTGATCTTTTGTCGACCTTTTGGGATTTTTCAGGTTGTTTACTCATTTGGGTGGTTGTTATTCGTAATGTGAAGTAATAAGATACTGATTCCTGGAGCAAATCATGAGATGAGGTTTTTGGATGTAATGCTGGCTTGGGTAGTCAATTAGACTTCCAGATGGAGTTAAGCATGCTTTGTAATGAAATTGCTCATCAACAACATGAGCAAAATCAATGAGTTTACTTGCAGGACTAGATTCGCGATTGTAATTTTGATTTGTTTGTGGTTGTTTTCTCATAATTTTGCTTTAGTCATGTCATTATGCTATTATTTGATTGTTTTTAAGAAATTCCTATTGTCTCCTCCTGATAATATATTTCCTATTGAGATAATTCTGAATTATTTGGGATTGTATGCTTTAGTCATCTCCTGATTGTTTTCTCTTGATAATGCATGAAGCAATGGTACACATCAACCAAAATGCATTACAAAATTTTCCATACAACTTCGATGAACTTCCGCCTAAGGAGATACAAAAGTAATATAAGATAGCTTCAGTGTTGCTAAGCGGTAAACATATCACGGTGGCCTATTAATATGTTTTTATGAATTTGTATAACACACTTAATTTCGTGGTTTTGTAGTGTACATTCAACTATGACCCGTTTTCATACCTTGCTTTGAATGACGGGAAAAAAACCAAGCCTATCACTTTTTGTATTACATCAACCTGATTTGCTCAAGATAATATTACAATGCATACTTCCTAGATTAGTAGATAGTTTCATCTTAGAACTATAAACTTATGGCAAAAAGAAAAAACCCCTCAAACAATAGTTCGAATTATGCCAACAATTCGACAATCAATGACAACAATATGTGCCATCAAAATACATACACAAATCGTACCTAGCTAAGACAAAGAAACTAGCATATGTAAATCCTGAGCAGCGATGCTTGTGGCCCCTTCTGACCAGACCCCTCTATATACGCTTTGACAATGACATAAAACTACCAGCAATATCAAACTCAATGGAACAAAATAGACGTGTACCTTTCATTTACAATCACGTTCATCAAGCCAACAATTATGGTACATTTACAAACACTACCCATTTACAATGTATGGCAAGAAAGATTGGTTATTAGTCGTAAACACAAACAATATGCTTCAACAAAATACACGATTTGCTTACAAACCAAACTTACAGCTCAAAGGCGTGTACGAAATAGCTTTTTCTTTGAAATGTAAATGCATGACGAAAAGAAAAGGAAACACAAACAATGGTTCGAACAACCAAGGACAACAATATGCTTCAACAAAATACATACACGATTTCTGCCTAACACTTCGCGCGCATCGCGCAATCTCAAACAGTCGTTTGCATTATGCCAACAATTCGACAATCAATGACAACAATATGCGCCTTCAAAATACATACACACATCGTACCTAACCATACGCGCGCATCGCGCGCGAGCAGAAACTAGAATTTGTAGTCTTATTTATAATATAGAATAAGACTAGGGAGGGGGAGAGAGAGGGAAAGAGAGGGGGAGAGGGAGAGAGAGATAAGGAGAGGGGAGAGAGAAGGAAAGAGAGGGAGAAGGGGGAGATAGGGAGAGGGGGAGAGAGAGGGAAAGAGAGGGAGAGGGAAGAGGGAGGGAGAGAGGGGGAGGGGGAGAGGGAGGGAGAGAGAGAAAGAGAGAGAGTAGGGGAGAGGGGGAGAGAGGGGGAGAGATGGGGAGAGAGAGAAGGAGAGAGAGAGAGATAGAGAGAGGGGGAGGGGAGGGAGAGAGGGAGAGAGGGGAAGGGAGAGAGAAGGAGAGGGAGGGAAAGGAAGAGGGAGAGGGAGGGAAGAGAGAGGGGGGAAGGGAGAGAAAGAGAGATAAGGAGGGAGAGATAGGGAGGAAGAGAGGGGGAGAGAGAGAGGGAGGGAGAGGGGGAGAGGGGGAGGGAAAGAGATGGAGAGGGGGAGATAGGGAGGGGAGGGGGGAAGAGAGAGAGAGAAGGAGGGGGGAGGGAGAGGGGGAAGTAAAGGGGGAGAGAGAGGAAGGGAGAAGGAGATAGAGAGGGGGAGAGAGAGGGGAAGAGAGGGGGGGGAAGTGAGGGGGAGAGATGAGGAAAGTGAGGGAGAGAGGGAGGAGAGGGAGAGATAGGGAAAGGGGGAGAAAGAGGGGGCGATAGGGAGAGGGAGAGAGGGGGAAGAGGGAGAGATAGGGAGAGGGGGAGAGAGAGAGGGCGATAGGGAGAGGGGGAGAGAGAGAGGGGGGGAGGGAGAGAGGGGGTAAGGGGAGAGGGAGAGAGAGGGGGAGGGGAGAGGGAGAGCGAGAGGGGGAGGGGGAAGGGAGAGCGAGAGGGGGAGGGGGAGGGAGATAGTGGGAGAGGGAGAGGGAGATGGAGAGATAGGGAGAGAGGGAAAGAGAGGGAGAGAGGAAAATAGTTACAAACCAAGGACAACAATATGCTTCAACAAAATACATACACGATTTCTGCCTAACACTTCGCGTGCATCGCGCAATCTCAAACAGTCGTTCGAATTATGCCAACAGTTCGACAGTTAATGAGAACAATATGCGCCTTCAAAATACATACACAAACTATACCTAACCATACGCGCGCATCGCGGGCGAGCAGAAACTGTATTTTGTTGCTTTGGACATAGCATTCTTTTGGAAGTACAAACTAGGTGACATTTGAATTCACGTTGACAGTCATATTAGACTATGTAGTATTATCATTTTGGTTGCGGCAGATCCGACTGCATCTTGGTTGCGGCATCCGACTGCTCCCACAGAATCTCAGGCAACGGGCATAAGTTAGCCTAACAGATCTGCAAACGAAAAAAAAACAACAGCCACCATCAAATCGCAAAAATGGATTGTAACTAACCATACGCGCGCATCGCGCGCGGTCTTCAATTACTAGATATAATTAAATAGCATCGGTTAGCATCTGAAAACAAACATTGGCACCACCTGCATTCTATTCTAATGCTTACTGTTACAGGGGTAGAAGACCACATCTGCATCGAATCTACACAATACACATAGCAGAAGAATGGAAAGCGATCCTGACCTTGAAGGTTTTATATCTGAGTATGCGTACCCTGCTCAGTGGATAGTAGACGATATGCCCTACCAAACATGCAACACGCGTTACGCGGCCCACTGCCACACGGTTGTTAAGGAGGCAATAAGAGACCTAGGGCACCGAATTGTTAGCTTGGAACCAGTTACCGGGCAGCCAGGGTTTGCCTACAAGAAAGCTATAGTGTTAGAGTTTGAAGAAGGCATGGATCACTACTGGCCTGCACTTAGGCTTGCGAGCAAAGCTGATAAAGCGGGTTTTGGAAAAGGCCGTATTGCCGAGCGCCCTGACACATTTGAGGGCATTCGCTTTTGGGTTGCAACGCGTGAAGACAGCGCATATTTGCCGCGAGATACCCAATATCGCTTTATTCCGACTGCGTTGAAGACAAATGCAGATGCAGAAGCAGCCACTAACTACGGCGAGGACTTCGACGCTGTAATGGTTGAATTGTTGTACTTGTACCCTGAACTATATATGTGGAACGCTGAGGAATGATTTCTGTTCATCGGCCTAGATACTTCATTTCCCTTTAGTGCCGGTGGTTTCATGTACTACATAGCTTTCACAATAACAGTAGTAGTTAGACTCCGGCAGTCGCTTGCCAACAGGCATAAGGGGAAAGGTTTTCACCATGAGCTGTCGTTAGATATGGCCCGTGGTTAATGTATGCCGATATGCTGTGTTTTAAGAACTTTGTGAAGAACTGACTATTCCAAACCGATGCTACTGGAACCTACGCCTGCCCAGTTACATCCAACAACAGAAGCAGGCCCGACCCCAAAAAATAATGGATACGCTATTATCCTTGTACCCAGACGAGCCACTGCACACCGCTGATGACCAAAACCCGCCTCTGAGAACTAACCCAAGAATCTACAAAAAAAGAACCCTAGGTAAGCACGACGATGGTTCTGCTGGGCTAAATTGCATCGGAGATGCCAATAGTTCGGCCCTAAGCAATACGTTGCTCAAAAAAGGAGCAGCTGCACCCGCGAAAATGGTCCCCTTCTCCATATGCAGCTACCACTGCCATCAGCGCTGCAGAAGAACAACCTGATAGTCGCATGCCCCTCTTCATGGCAAATGCATAGTCGGTTGCCTCACCATGTTTGAGGTCTACGACACACCATGCGTGCTTCACGCTATATTGTCACAGCTCTGACTGTATACTTCTGAAGAATTGCACGGCCCAGCATAAATCTACAGCCTATCGAGGCACCACTGTAGTACATCCACACACACATGCAAACAGCGCCCCCATTACTGCCGCACGGAAACTGAAGAACACTCAAAATCGTACTAACAATTTCCAAATTACACACCAAAACAATTGACTCGACATCAGCAAAGTACATGTTCCAATTCACAGCAAATAACTCTGGCGAATAGAAAAGCACGTTTTAGAAGGCGCAAAAAAAACACACAAAGAAACGCACAATAAAATTAGAATTACATAACCCTTAAAAGACCATAGTTAAATTTAGCAACTGCCTTGAGTTCCAATACAAGACTTAGATACTGATACCACCCTAACAGAAGTCCATAAACCTAATACTTCCATTGCATAATCCAACATCGGAATCAAATACACACACCTAATCATAGAACGGAAACACTGACGCATACACAATTAGTCGGAACCATCGCACTAACTCGCTAACCACTCCTCATAGTCGTAATCAAGCCCATCTGGCGGTACCTCCTGATCACGTAGAGCGTCCAGCTCTTCTTCCGTGGATACTTCATTGTATACATCATAGTAGTGAACAGAATCACGTACAGCGAAGACTCGCCCCGCTCCGGATAGTAGATCAAGCAAACTTTGATAGTTGATAACACTGAACAATCGCCTGACCATTTCTGTAACTTCAGCCCTTAATTTGCGCCGTTCTTCGGCTTTTGCGCTCGCTAAAACTGAAATCACATAGACAAACAACTAAACAACGCTTCCCATGTTCGCCATGTTAGTGTGCTCTCTAGACCAACAGCGTGTATTACCTGATGTCGCGTTCGTCAAAGTAGGTGAGCTGAACACAGCATCTGCATTCCCAGATATGATGGCGCCCAGTATCGTCAACGGTGGTTCGCGGTGTACCATATTCATGTACACGGCTTCAGGCATAACGATGTTCAACCGTTCAAGAAACCGAGGAGCATGATCTCGTATCATATCAATTTCCCGCTGATACTCTCGAACTTGGTCCTCCCATACTGTCATCTCCTCCGACTTTTAAAGAAATGCAGTGCAATTATCTTAGCGTAATTTGGGGAGAAGAATTGTAGCCGGGGAGAATGGTAAGAATCTTAATGTCACACCAGCTTTATTGAAGCACTAGCATGAATAGCTCAGCAAAACAGAGGTGACCCTCAAAAGACAGCTAAGTTCAACAATTTGAACAGACATTGTGAGTAGTCTTCCTCCAATTTGGACAGCCAGCAGTTCTACTGCAATAAATCTAATTACCTGCAGAGATTTGACAGTTCAAAAAAATTTTATTTCTATGACTACCTCATTTTACGCTATATTTAAATTGTAACAACTTTATATCTTAATGAAAGAACTTTAAATAAAATTATTATATAATATTTTTCCATTAATTTTAGTTAAGAACAGTTATTTGATTGGACTTTTACGCTGTTTTGAAGACAAACTTGCTTCCAGAATAAGAACCAAATTTCTCTACAGTAGTCTAAAAAAAACCCGCAAGGGCCAAACTTTATCAAATATTACTCCAGATTCTCTGCGGTCATACATGTACTATACCCTTATTCGATAGTACACTTCAGCCTAACTAGATTTGATTCTGCGGTTCCATCACAGAATTAACAATTCAGTTCTAAAATAACAACCACGATCATATGTTGCGACTAGGAATTACATCTAACTAAATTCAATATCCGGGAACCTAAATATTATAAAGTATTTAACTCGAAAAAAAAAATATCACGGAAACGTATAACCTACTTTCGCGTTTGGTTGCAAAAAAAGGGGGAACAAGGAAATTGAAAAGCACCACTAACAGTTTCCTGACACATTTACATATTAATTTTAGCGCCTGCTAAACACAAAATTGTACAGCTCATGGACAATTAGATTTCTCGCGAACTATGAAAGCGATTCAAGTAGTGGAATCTATAGCTTACTCAATAGGACTTCTAATAAGGTAAAAACACGCCATACTCGATAAAACGCTCTTACAATTCGTGTGCCATATTTAACTTCCAATATGTACTGCTAATCACATGCAATACATATATTAGATTCAGCAGCCAACTTCTCCGACAATATCACAAACAACGACCACACATTGGCCCAACAAATTCGCATGCCCAAGCCAAACAACAACCACCGTCAGATTGCATACAAAAAACGTACCTAACCATACGCGCGCATCGCGCGCGGCTTGCAACTACTGAAATAAAATAAATGTTTTACGCAAAATAGTAGTCATCCTTTTTGTTCAGTTTACACAAATATGCTGACACAAAATGTACTACCCCACCCTCTCTCTTCCATTTCAACATTTCAACTTGTTGAAATTTTTTCATCTTTTCATCTTCATCTTTCATAATTTCAATTAATGGGGGCAAGTATTTCATCTTCAACTTCATCCTTCTCTCTAAAATCCTTATTTCATCTTCTTAAATTTCAACCATTGTCCATGGTCTTAATATTGATGCAAAAGTGAATAGTGACAATTGGTAACGAATGGAGGGAGTACAACATAATACGGAGTATATCTGTGCAAATTACTGCGGTATAGTAAGTATTTATGGTCATTTGTAAAAATTAATGACTATATATTAACATACGTACAAATTATCATACGTATAAACCCCTATATACATGTAATGAAGGAATGTAACAAGCTAACAACCAATTAAAAACATGGGAGTATTAAAATTAGTACTACAATATATTTTATAAAAATTCTAAAAAATTATTATTTGATACAATTGTCAACCAAAATAAAAAGAATCTCTTATAAATGATAATCTATATAAACCGCATATTTGTGCGGGTTCTATACTAGTAATGGAATAAAAGGTTAGTCGTCGCATCATTATAACGGATCAAATATTACACATGTAATTAAATAATAGTACATGATAAAGCATTGTTTACCCGCAAGGGTGAAGCCTAGTGGTTAAAACATGTGGCCACAACCCATGGGTCTCTGGTTCAAGCCCCTACAAGAGCGTTCTTGTGGGAGTTGTATGGCCTGAGGCTACGCCATCTAGGCTTCGAGCCTGTCGTCCAAAGGGCGGCTTACATGGTGTGCGTACACCCGGGGGTTTACCCAGAGCGCACCAAAGGTAGCGGCTGCGGGTTCCCTCGTCACCAAAAAAAAAACTCTTTCTAGATTAAGTCTCCCTTGTAACGGGTATATATTTGTTACAAATCGATGACTAATCAAATAATACCTTGATTAGATAAAATACAATCCCAAGAATTAGCACAGGAATAATGTTTTTTTTTCTAATCAAGTGGATATTATTTGATTAGTCATAAGTTTGTGACAGATATTTTCATCTAATCTGTATTGCTTCTATAAAATACTACTCCTATTTTAATTTTATTCTATCAAAATGGTTAAATATTTGAACCATCAATATTAAGATGAGTATCTCTTTCACAAATTTATGATAAAGCCAGTAATAAATTGGGAGCAGGTGTGAGTAAGACCAGTATTGGTCCATGCTCCCGGCAATCATCCTATCATAATATAAATACTGTAATCAATCATCACTCCCCTCGTCTCTAGTCTGTAGTCTGTAGTCTGTAGTCTGTCCCCCTCGTGGAAAACATGTCTCCCTACTTCTCTCTCCTCATCCTCCTGGCGGCCTTAATCTCCACTACCATCTCCAGCGACTTCTCCGGCGACCAACTCATCATCCAACAAGTCACCTCGGGCGACCCGCAGCACCACTTCAGCCTCTTCAAGAAGCGTTTCGCCAAGACCTACGCCACCCAGGAGGAGCACGACCACCGCTTCAGGGTGTTCCAGGCTAACCTCCGTCAAGCCCAGATCAATCAGGCTCTGGACCCGGGTGCGATACACGGTGTCACCCGCTTCTCGGATTTGAGCCCGGATGAGTTTAGGAGAGAGTACTTGGGTTTAAAGAAGCTCAAGTACCCGGCACATGCTAATAAGGCAGCTCTATTGCCTACTGAACATCTTCCCCTTGATTTCGATTGGAGGGACAAAGGTGCTGTCACTCCTCCCAAAGATCAGGTAACTACCTATATTACTCCTTCATTTCACTTACACTATTCATTTAAACCGATGCAACTAAATGGTGATCGCTCCGTACTAAAATGATCTTTCCATTTCATTATTATATCCTTCAAAAAAAATGAAAGATGTCGGTGATACGGAGGGAGGGAGGGAGTACTCCTATTTATAATTTATATCCACTTGTCTCATTTGGTTTTACATATTTACCAAGACGAGTTTTACCCTAACTAAAAAATACTCGTATATAACTAACAAAAAATATATAACTAACACCGCTGATGTATGTATGTATGGTATCAGGGAGGTTGTGGATCATGCTGGAGTTTCAGTGCGACGGGAGGCTTGGAAGGCGCACACTTTGTAGCAACAGGGAAACTTGAGACCCTCAGCGAGCAGCAGCTTCTCGATTGCGATCGTGAGGTCCTAACTAACATACATACATACTTTACCTACCTACCTCCTCTTGTCTTGTCTTGTCCACTTGACAAAAGAGTGTCCACTGTGATTTGCAGTGCGATCCAGAGGGGGAACCAGATGACTGTGATGCTGGATGCGCAGGTGGTCTAATGAACAATGCTTTCGAGTACCTTCTCAAAGCTGGCGGACTCATGAGAGAGGACGATTACCCGTACACTGCTTCTGGTGGAACCTGCAAATTTGACGACACTAAAATTGCTGCTAGGATTGCAAATTACAGTGTTGTTCCTGCTGACGAAGCCCAAATGGCTGCCAATCTCGTCAGATATGGTCCTCTTCCCGGTATGTCAATTTCTGCCCCACAAACTTTTGATCAATGTATGTATGTATGTGATTGTAATGACGGTCTCTGGTGTGAAATGCATGCAGTGGGTATCAATGCACGCTATATGTCGAGCTACATTAGTGGAGTTTCCTGTCCACAAGTTTGTTCCGATTATTTAGAGCATGGGGTCCTTATTGTTGGCTATGGCTCATCCGGGTACTCCCCTAATCGAGGAGAAAACAAGCCGTATTGGATCATCAAGAACTCGTGGGGTAAATATTGGGGAGATGACGGATATTACAAACTCTGTAGAGGCTATAACCTCTGTGGAATCAATAACTTGGTATCCACAGTTGCTGCCCTCGGATGATCTGGTTCACGCACCGACTTGTGCAAATGTAAACCAACTGGTCTTGAAATGTACCATTCAATACCATATATATCCACGCTATTATCAAAACTTGTTTATCCAAGTCATTGGAGGGATGATGGCTTCTTGCAAAGGCTACAAACAATAATAATAATGCACTCGTATTTGTCACTGATGTTTACAGCTTTTAATTCGGCGAATTGTAAATTGTTGATTGTTAATGGTACTAATGAAACTATCCTTTGCAACAATTTCTGTTGGAGCAACTAACAGTATTAGTCATCAGAAGGTTAACTTGTCAAAGGGAAACTGATGTGCGATAAGAGCAGCTCATCTATACCTCAAAGATGGGGGAAATGAAATTTGTGGTATGCCTTTATTTTGTTTTTTGTACATGAAAATGCAAAATGTTGAAATCATTTATGATACATGGCCAAAAACTCCCTCAGGAGGCCGATTATTGACTTTCTCAAATACAAATAAATAAATTGAAGGGCTGCTTCTCTCCGTCGAAATGTTCCTCAAAGAGGGTGTTCCAGTCAGTTGTCTAAGAAAACTAATCAAAACAAATGAGTCAAAACCCCAAGACTCACCAGCAAATAATAATAAAGACATGATTTGTTTCGGAAATCAATCCATCATTCTTCTTCGTCACTTATCAGAGAGAACGCAAAGGGTAAGAACTTGTAACCATCTCCTTGGTAAAACTTGTTTTGGAATTCCACCCAATGAAGACGTAATGCGTGCAGGAAAGCACTCAAAGTTTCCATGACCAGCAACACACCAACCGTAGCGAAAATGAACACAATAATACCCACAATAAGAATGACTACGTTGTTGTACCTGAATCAAGAAGACCAGTAAGAATTTTTGGGTAGAAGAGACCACACATGTCAAACATGTTAAATGCATGCAAAATACAAAAACTGTTAAGACAGCATAAGAAATGAAAACTCGAGATTTCAGGATGAGTTTGGAAGCTGAAGGTTGAACATTCACCACAAAATATCAAGCTTACCATATCCTACATTCCTACCACATGATGGCCTAACCGGCCTGTTTATTATCTCTTGATGGCTAAAAAACTTAAAAACCTATAAACCCCGCAATCCCAAATGCTGTGGGCCCTGTGGCCATACACGAATCCCAAGAACTTCACAATAAACTTGCATAGAGATTTTCGCAATCACCACCATTAAGCAATATCATGTATTTGTTCATGTTTGACTCCAAAGCCAAATGAGACTGACTCCGTCAACAATAGAAAATAATGAACACACAAATCTAAACAAGTCAGAGTCCAAAAGTGAACCCAATAACATAATGAAAAAGGAACGAAAGTATTTTAACATACCCCCATGCTAGAAGCAGAACCTTCTCGTAAAATACAGAAGATAATTCTGAGTGAGCCAAACTGCAATGCAAAATTCAGAATAATTATCATTAAGCTTTCAATAAAACTGTATTTTGAGTTGTCATTTTATGAGTTTATGAAGTAAAAAGTAGTATTGAAATTTGCTTTTGTCTCTATGTTATCCCTCCGTTTTTTTAGCCCAATAAGGAACGAGCACAAAATTTAAGAAATTTTTTTTACAAAAAAAAACAAAAATTAAAAATTAAAAAAAATGAAAGGTAAGTCTTGTCAATTGACTAATGGGGCACCAACACCCTCTCTCCTCAAATGAGAACAATGAGGGGAATATAAAAAACAGATAAGGGTATTATGGTCACTTAACAAGGAAAAGAGTAAACTTATTAGGAAATGAGACTAACTAAAAAAATCCTAAAAGGAAAACGGGGCTAACTCAAAAACAAAGAGTAAACTTATTTCTCCATCATTCGTTAATTCTCTGCAATTACACTAGAGCTAAGTATCTTGTAGCTAGTGACATACTCCGTAGTACTCCTTCCGTTTCAATGATTTCTTCCACCTTAAAAGTGACATATTTTTTAAGAAAAACAATAAAATATTATAAAAGTAGAAAGGAAGTAAAGTTGATGGGCCACTAAGAGAGAAGTGGGATACCAAAAAAAGTAGGTGGAAGAAATCAAAGAAATTGTTGAAAAAAGAAATGTGGGAGATATCAAAGAAACAGAGGGAGTATCTTGTAGCTAGTGACATAATGCTAAAGCTTTATATTCATAACTATTATTCCAACAGAAGGCCGAAAATGATAGTGCTACAGAAATGATTTCCTTATATCAAAAAGATTTTTTTGTAATAAGACACTCAACATTTAGGTCACCTGGAAAAAAGGCACCTAGAGACCTAGAGTTATTTTTTTTGCATAGAAGCACGTAACATTTACATTTTGTTGTCGAAAGACACCAATTAACGTTTTCCTTACTAAAAGTCAAGATTTAACCTTGATTTGACGGAAACACATTATCTTTTTTCCAGATCTTACAAAGATAATTAGCCTCATTAGCCTCTATTTACATATTTCATCCAACCAAAATATTAACCATCGTCCATCATCTTCCATCTCCTTGTCACCCTTAACTAGTGCCAACTAAACAATCACCATGACACAATCATACGACTAGCACCACCGAGCCACCTTCTACCACATTGACGAACATCTAACTTGCACCATTGAGTCACCTTATATTCAACATCCACGACAACTTGGATTCGAACCCCTCACGCCACCAACAAATTCACCACCACAAATTATTTCACCCAAACCACCTTTAAATGACCACAAGTTAATATCTTTAGCCACCATTTTCGGCATCTACTAAATCCTCTAATAATAAAGGGAAGAATAGAGTCATAGACAATAAAAATTGATGAGGTTAGATTAGGAAGAAAAGAGATGGGTGCAAAGATAGGAGGATGTGCCAAGAAAGATAAAATAAGGTCAAGATTTAATTCAGCATTCAGGTGATGGTAAGGACAGTTGATCGGGTGGTGGGAAAGAATATGGTGGTTGGCCGAGGAAAGAAGGAGAAGACATGGATGAAGGGGGGGGGGGTGAGGAGGTTGTTCAAGTGTGAGAATGGAAGGAGAAATGGTATTGGGAGTAGTGCATAATGGACTTATTAGGTTAAAATTGTTTTCCATCGAGTTTAGAGGGAATGTTGACTTTTTGTGACGGAAAACGTTAGTTTGTGCCTTTCGACAAAAAAAAAACATAAAAGTTAAGTGCTTCTAGGCAAGAAAAAAACTTTAGGTGTCTTAAATGTAAGGTGTGTTCTGACACATTACCCTATTAAAAATAATACGAGTATATACATAGACAATAGAAAACCACAAGTACCTCAATGCCCATAAACGAAGATATGATGCAGTGTTTGAAACTGCTCCAAGCACAAATTCAATAGTATGTATGAGCTGATGAACCAGCACTTCACTAAATTCAAATTCCTCATGCCCACCATGAGAACCATGGTTTGCTTCCACTTGAAGGCTTTCTTCACCTTGAAGTGGCATGTATGTTTCGCCTTGGTGCCTCTGCAATACACCATATTCAACGAGTAAGATTAGCTAGATTTCATCAAATCAGCAAACTGAGAAAAAAAAAAAGTCCCAAACATACACTTTGGTGCTGGTGTTTTAAAATAAAAGGCTTTGGAAGCAGCATCCATGGTACAGATACGAGGGCAAGTAACAACAGAACCATCTGCCAGACCAAAACAGAGAAAAATGCTGTTAAGGAATATACTTTCAAATGGTTAACACAGTGAGGGGGCATTCAGTATAGGGTATTAAGGATAGGGTAAGGGAATGAAATGCAATGACATCCTTTATTAATGTTTGTTTCACCTATTTTATCATTCCCTCCCTTTTTTCATCACCCCAAAGTGCTCAACATCCTATCCCCTTTTCTTATCCCATTCCCTTCCCTCCTAACCCAACGTCCCAACCAACCAACAAGCAATGGGTAGGGTCATTCCTTTTTATTAACTAACCAAGCAACAAGTATAATTGCAAATACCAAGTAGCTAGTTGGTAAAGTCATGGTCATGAGAGGTGGTACTCATGATCTATGGTTCAAACCTCTTCGGCATCATAATCGCCCTTGTGGCTCTCTTTGGAGAAAAAAGGTATGATTACGGTTAATCCTTTTCCTTTCCCTCCTCTTTCCCTTATCTTAATTACATTCTCTTACCCTTTGATGAACCAAACACCCCCTAAATATGCAATCTATCTCGTATGAAAAGTGGACCCCAATTTAATTACAAGAGGGAATGGAAAGACCTGAGCTGTCTTCTGGCCAGCAAAGAGCTGGTTTTCACCCAGCTCATCAGTAGGGCTCAAGAACATGTAGATCATAATGTGATATAAATCAGCTTTAGAACCAGTGCACCACTTCATTATTATAAGTACAGAAAGGTAGCCAAACAAACCGTTTAAGAAAATCATCTGAGGGATAAACTGAAAGCTGCAGTTATAAAGCACAAAATAATAGCAGTAAGAGAGTGGTAACAAAAAGGGATAAAATTACAGAAGACTGAAACCGACATGATTAGAAATTTGGAGCACATGGTAATTCTAATACATACCATATATCTACCCAACTTTTAAAGAACTTGGCATTATAAAAACTCATGATGATCCCAAGGTTCATTTGAGCAACCCCAAGGAGGATTGACATCTTCATTTTCAAAGAGTTAAGAAAAGGCAATTCACTTCGAGAACCATGCCATACAGGATCTATACCAAAAGGGTATGCATCCCTTACTTTAATCAAGCCATCTGTTGTCGCATCCCTGCAATGAGTTAAAATTGATTAACGAAATATTACAAGAACATTAAACTAAGAACCATTGCATTAAAAAATAGTCCATACTTGCAGGAAAGATCACGGCATTCATATGCTGACTGACCAAATAATGAAAATGGGACTGAGAAAAACTCGTTATAGATTAAGCCAGTGTAAATTGAGAATATTGCCATCATCAAGATGACATATCGGCCACCAAACATCATCTCCATGATGTCTCCCAGTTTCTGTATCAAAAAGGAAATGAGAAATCCAGTCAGGCATACCCTATCCTTAATATAATTTCAAATGCAATATACTCCCTCCGGTTTTATATGTTTGCCCCATAGACTTTTTCACACTAATTAAGGCAGTGTAAGAAAAATGTAATGATGATACACTATGTATGGATGAGTCATCATTTAGTTAATGTTAATTATGTTAATGTGTATCATTAAATGGCAAAATGTGTAAATATGTGAACTTGGTAGGGACGGAGTGGTAAGAAAAAGTAGACCAAAAAGGAAAGTGGAGAAATGGGGCAAACAAATAAAATTTGCCAAAAAGGGAATACGGGGCAAACATAAAAAACCGGAGGGAGCATATAATATACTCCCTCCCCCCCACATTGTTGTTCCCATTTGGGAATGGCACACGGAATAAGGAATGAGTAATGAAAGGTGGTAAATTGTTTGGTGGGGTTCAAGATGTCAAATCAGAAAAAGTAGCCAATAGGAAGAGAGTATAATGGATTAATAAGGAAAGTTTTGAAATGGGAAAATCTTAGTGGAGTTTCCTTTTAAGGAAAGTGGGAAAATCTTAGTGGAGGGGAGGGAGTACATTATCAGGATCTTGTTGAACACTTGAACTGTACAGACTAATAAGAACCACAGGATCAAAATAAATTAAAGGCCTAGATACTTCTAAAAATAAACCTCAAAAAACTCATCTGTCATTTCCTTTTCCCGACATCATCACTAACCCTACCCCACCCCTCTCTCTCTCTCATCAGGCCTCCTCACCGTCGCCGCCAACAGAACACCACTGACGAACAACCTGGATGACGGCGGAACTCTGGCAAGAAGCTTCTTTGTGTAACTTTTCTCTATACTCTACGTTCCGCCTTTTCTGTCGGAAATCGCAAAATGTGACGCCGGTGACGTAATTCCCTTCATAGGCAACTCTAATGCTGCCGTGGAACAGCTGTTACACTTAACCATCAGCGACCACGGGCTCAACATCAAACTCCACGATGTGTGGTTCTCGAATCACAGGGCAATTTTGTGACTGCAGTAGGCGAGGGCGAGAGGCATTGTCGATTAGTAGTCGTTTGTGTTGATCAATGGCGTCACCTTGTCATAGACGATAGATCTGGGTTGTGGGTGTTTGGTGGTATCGTGAGTGGTGGTGATGTTGGTGTTTTAAGGGTGATGTACGATTGTACGGATGATTGGCGTGGTTCGCAGGAGTTTGGAGGACTGATCGTGGGGAAGGAATGGCAATGATGGTCGTGGGGAGTAACGTCGAGGCCAGTGGTGTTGATGATGGGGCTGTGGTGTAAGTACGGTAGGCGATTAGCAGCGATGGTGTGTGGGTTATTGGTCGTGGCTATTGGGTAATGGGTAAGTGGTGGATACACTTATAATTAAGTCAGTTACACTTTTGGTTATCCAAATTACACTTTTGAGTACCCCAATAAAAGTGTAATGGGGGACTTAAAAGTGTAATTGGGGTTGTACAAAGTGTATATGAGCCTATGAGTAATTTAATTCGCACAGTTCACACCGTAACTTAGTCGCACCGTAACTTAGTTTATCCCTAAGGCATCCCGCCCCTATATAACTTAGTAACTTGAAAGAAGTAATAACCTGACTGCCGAGCTTCTTCTCCCGTAGTACCAGAAATAATGTTGCAAGTAATATGCATATACCATGTCCCCAATCACCAAACATAACCGCAAACAGGAATGGGAAAGTAACTACTGTATATACAGTTGGATTTGCTTCTTGATACTTGGCAATCCTACACTTGAGAAAAACACAGATTTAGGAACGATGAGTTATAAAATTAGAATACACATGACAAAATTTTCAAAGGGACTTGATAGCAAAAAATTATAACAGAATTCGGGAAATAAAGATGCTTTCTAACTTAATTAAATACATTTTTTTAATCTAATGTTTGAGAAAGCAGTAAAGAAGTCTCGATTCATATGACCAACAGCACTCCAAATATTGTGTTGCAACGCCTAAACCCACACTTAAGATGCATTAAATCCTACCCAAAAAAGCAGAGGCAAAAGTACATTATCTTACTGTACTCCATGCTCCCTGTCACCATTCATATCAATATACACAGTACTGAAAAAAAAAATCAGTCATAATCTTATGTTCACAGAAGAAAAGAAGCGGATAATATTTGATGAGGCCAGTTCATGCTTTAAACACTATGCATGTCCCTAATCACCATCAACTACAAAAAACTTGCATCCCTGGGAAAGTACACTTTAACATAGAGGATGACTCACCCATATGCATCAACAATCTCCTGAAAAGCAGTAGTAAATTTGTTTGTCCTGAAATATGTTGGCGGAGACTCCCTTGTCTGCAGAACCTGCATAATGGCTTCAACTTGAGAGTTTGATTCAAAAGTAGCCCTCTGCAAAGCATCCTGGACCTGCATACAGAACCACAGTTGTCACACTCCTACGAAATAGCATATGTATAAAAAATCATTTTAGCAATGATGATTTTACCTCTGTAGTTGCGAAAACTGGGGACCACCCTTCTGCTACAAGACATTTCTTTGTGACGTCCATGCTAAGCATGTTTAGTGTGTGGTAAATAGACTTTTCCCTTCTCACCTAGAAATAAGCAATCAGATGAATTTAGAACATCCAACAGAACAATACTTTAGAGCTAAGGCAACGAAAGCAGCAAATTCCACGTTTATTATACACATAATATACGCAAGGAAGTTCAGCACACCATAAGGTTCCATGGCTCAAAATGATCACCAATAGTCTGCAATAAATTGCCCCGGTGCAAAAGACCAGCATCAATTGTAGTTTTAAGCTCTGAGATTCTTCCAGATACCTGTATTTCAATCAGACTAAATCAGCAACTTCACAATTTTACATGCAGTAAGAAACAAACACGGATCGCATCTTACAGCATATTAGTAAAAAGCTAGGCAACACAAAATATTATAGTATTAACAAATAATCATGTTACACGGGTAAGTATAATGTTCTTGTTACTTCATTTTCTTTCCTTTTCATAAGGAAGTTCGATAATTGAATAAAATACTTCCACTTTTCTTTTTTTATAAGTTGTTTTAGTAAATTGCACATAAATTAGGGAAGTTGGAAAGTGTAGTACCAACAATCATGCATAAGAATACCTTTGAAAGTACGAAGATAAACATTTATGATTTATAGCAATCAAATATAAGGAAATACCTATTTATCCTAGCTTTCTACTCCATTAATGTACCTCAATATTCTCTCTTAATGAGTGGTGTAAACAGTACTCCACATTGAGAAAATATAGAGAGGATATACTACACAGAAAAAAAGGAAAAAGAAAAAAAAAAGGGAACCAAACGACAAGCTTTTTTTTTTCTATAGCGACTTATAGGTGTTGTTTGACCTAGTTTCTTGAGGTGTTTTTAGAATTTTTTAAAAGCTAAAAGCTCTTATTTGGCCAAACACACTTTTTTGCAAAGGTAAAAACTGTTTTTTAAAAGCTCAAAATCAACTTTTACCACCCAAAAGCAGAAGCATCAATTTGATGCTTCTGACTTATTTGTTTATCTTTACGATATTTTCGCTCAAATGACAAATTTGTAATTCGTAAACATTTAAATAAAATTGAAAAAATATTTATTCCTTCATATTTTTAAATTCTCTACAAATAGAGACTCATCTTGCTATACTTGTAAAATATATTTTTTTTCTTTCATTTGCTCAAGTGAAAAGCTATTTTTAATAAATAGTTTTGTGAAACTATAACCAAACACGTAGAATTTTTCCGAAAAGCAGCTTGTGAATAAATTATTTTAAGAAGCAAAAACTCTTTTAATTAAGCAAGGCCAAACACCACCATAATATGGAACAGGGGAAGTAATAGCTGTATAGGTCACAGATTGTGGTCGCATATTTGACACGATGGCAGGTCCAATGTAGTAGTTTATCACAGCTTGCTGTTTTCGGTTATACAAGTCGTATCGGACTAATATCCACTTTCCTAGACTAGTATCTGCAAAGTATCGCTCAAATATCAGCTGTATAAGCCAAAATATTGTTTATTTTCGGCAGCCTTTATACATCGGGGAATGTTAATGAGAAAAGCTGAAAAACCTTTACATAACAACCGATACATCTCTTGACGATCCATATTCAATACCACTGAGTGCAGTCTGTATTCTGTAAGCAAGGCTTAGACCGTAATGAAAATGGCAGCCAAATTTGAAAATGTGCACAATAAAAAAACTACCTCTTTTAACATCTGAACTTGTTTGCTGGCATCCTCACTAAAAGAGTACCGGTTGGCTCCAAATGCCTCACATATCTTAAGAATTTTGTTTTTAGCCTTTTCACCAGAATAAAAGATCACAAACACATTTTTTTCAACCTGAACAATGGAAAGTCAAATGTCAGAAATGAAGAATCTATGACAATAAATGGGCCATAAGCCCATAACATAGTTAACAGATTACTGTGGAAAGCAGAGCACATAAAGGATATCAGTCTCCACCTTCTCTCCAGAAGCAGGGTCAACAACAGGATGCTCTACAATGGTCTGCCTCACAAAGACATTACCCCTTGTAGCACGAAATAAAATCCTCTCAAAAGCCATAGACTTTTGCCTGGGAACGAGGCCAGTAAAAAAACCCAGCTGCACTGTTTTTGATGCATCCACTAATGTATCCTGAAAGCCGGTCCATGGTAAGGAATAGAGAAATACAATCATTTAGGAATAGAGAAATACAAAGAAACCTATCAACATACCTGGTCCCGAAGCAGAGGAGTGTCAAGGGCCTCTTCAACATGGCCTGATTCTACTTCTCTCTGCTGAGCTGCTGCACTTCTTTGAGCTGACTCAAAGAATTCTCCAGACTGGATAAAAGGATAGAAGTCAGGACTGAACTTATTGAATAAAACATACGAGTAGTTCATGAACAGATAGGATGACACTCCAAAATAAAGAACCTAAATTACACTTTTGAACATTACAAGCGAGACCTCGTGAAGCAAGATAATTAGATAAATCATCATGATTTTTAAAAAGAACTGCTTTCTGACATCTGTATTATGAAACAAGTGACTTTAACACTCAAATGGGGCCAATAAGCAGCTTGCTTACCTTCTGGATGACAAGTTTATATTCAGCAAGTTCATTGTAAGTACGCTGTAGTTTCTCATGGTTTCCATTCATCTCAGTAAGCTCAGCTTCAAGCTCTGCAAGTTTTACCTGTATAACACAAAATGGCACTTCCATGACCGAAATCCAACTACAGTGTGGAGGCACATTCATAAACAAAGAGATAAAATAGGCAAGCTGCCAAAAAAAGGAAAGAAAATCTCCATCTACCTCCAAGTCATCCACTTTGAAGTCTCCTTGAATAGAAGAATTTGGTAGGATTGAAATCCCAGCATTCGACATTTGTTCCCTGAAATACCGCAATCTACGTGCCATCTCTCCACACTTTTTAATCTTCACAAAGAAATATGAAGCTTTGTTAATTAACAGGCAAATATTGACTTTAGTATGCCAACAACAAATGGCATTTAAAAGAAGCACTTCCACCAGAAACCATTATAACTAACAAACACTTTGCATAGGTGAACACTAACAAACCATTTTTTGGCAAATTTAAAATCAACTTTAAGAGACGTAAAAGAAAACAGCTTAAAAAAACAAATGTGACCATACCTGATTTGCATAGGTTCGTTGGAAAGGGCTCTTCTCAGCATTCAACTGAACAAAAAATTGACAGACGTGAATTAAGTTGATAACTGTTACCGTCAAAATGAAAATTCTACTGCCTAAGAATGATGAAATCAGCATATGTGCATTCCTAGCTAAAATAGCTACTAGCAGCCATCTCAAGGTAAAATTTTGTGTGAATCACGAGAGGGCCATAAGAATTTAACCCATGGAATAGACGTATACAGTTATAGTACAAAACTACATGAACTACACAAATTTTTACGATACATGACCTTAACACATCCGTATTTAGAGGAGAAATACAAGTACAAAGACAACAATATTGGGAACATATTCGTATTAAATCAAGTTGACAGTCTGCAAAATTAAATTATGTGAATATTAACTACTCCCTCCGATTCTTTTTTATCTTTCCAGTTCATTAAAATACTCCTCGCATATAATAGGGGAGTGGGAAGATAAAAAAGAATTGGAGGGAGTACTTCATATCAGGACATAAAAAATCAAGTTGAAAAAATAAAATTTCATTGCTTAAATTCAAGGAAAGTCACAATAGCAAGCTCCGACACTGGCACAGTAATCATGAATTCATTGTACTATGAGTTGTTGCACACTAAAATGCCACAAATACCATCATTGAGTGATCACAGAACTAACATGAGAGTCAACTCAATCAAACATACTCAGGAAATCCAGCACAACATTAAGCAATTACTAGCACAAATATATTATACTCCGTAACAATAATCATCAAGATGATCACTTTACAAAACAAAAATACAATTACACAAATTATTTCAAGCGCCACTCAGTCAATAACTGCATCAAAAACATCAAATATCATAGCAATCAGCAAAACCTAAATTACCTCGAAGAAAATAATCACAAAAGAAAGTCAAATCATCAACAAAACAATTTAAAACATCATGATCACATTGATTCACAAATCTAATCAATTGACCGATCAAAACTCATCCTCACACATGAGCAACAACATTATAGTCTACATTAAGAAAAACTCAATTATGCCAACGAAACTAAGTCAAACCATCAACAAAACAAAAACAAAGAAAAACAACAAAGCATCAAGCAAGTACAATCTGCAATCGATCAAACCACGTAAACAAACAACTTTCAACCCATAATCACGAAGAAACCTCAATTATCATAGCAACACCTAAATTATCTCGACGAAACCTCAATAATCACAAAAGAAAGTAAAGTTATCAACAATACAAATTAAAACATCACGATGACACTGATTCAAAAATCCAATCAATTGACCGATCAAAACTCATCATCACACATAAGCAACAACATTATATTATAATCTACATTAAGAAAAAACTCAATTATGCGAACAAAACTAAGTCAAGTCATCATAAACAAAACAAAACATCAAGCAGTATAATCTGCCATTGATCAAACCAGGAAGAAACCTCAATTATCAACGTAAAACTAAATTATCACAAAGAAAAGTCAAATCATCGACTAAGCGAAGTAAAACAAGTCGAAATCAAATGAATACTACGAAAACCTAATCAATTGAGCAATCAAAACACAGAATCAAAGAATGATCAGCAATCTTTCAAGTGATCGGATAAGCAGAAAATGAAAAAAAAAAAAAAAAAAAAATCAAAGTCAAACAAAAAGAAGGATGATGAAAATCGTAAGTAGAAAAGAATAGTACATCTTTGAATTGGATGAGGCCGAGGTCACCGAGATGTGAAACGGTGAGACGAGAAGATTCGAGAGGGATGATGAGTTGAACCAATTGCATTGGCTCGGAGCGCATGAGATCCATTGGAGGACAACATCCACCCACCATTGTTGAGCGCTATTTCCTCCGCCCTCGACCTCTTCTTCAACTATTCCTGTGTTTTGTTTGTTTTGATGGCAGCGATCGAAATAAGAGTGCGAAATTACGTGCTTCGTCTTTGTGTTGGTTTTTTTGGGGCTGGGGTACTTTTGTGTTTCTGTGTGTGTGATCCACCACGTTCTACCCTGACACACGGACTTGGTTCTGCTTATATTGCTTAACTTCAATCACTTGATTAATCAAATTAATTAAATGCACTGATTCATGATTGATGCAGAGGAATCGTTCTTCCACCTTCGATATCTAGCGACCCCTCCGTCCCAGTTAATAGATATTTTCTCCAATTTTTACGATTCATAACATCTACTATTTATACAAATAATAAGATTGTGAATGGAGAAGAAATTAACCCAACAAACCTAATGAATTTGTCAAATATGTAATATGTTACAAATCGTAACAATACTTCTCTCTTCACCACCTTTATTACCTTTATCACCTTCGGGTATATCAGCCGTGGTTTGTCCCTCCCAGGGTTGATTTATTATTTATTTGCATGGGTTACGTCCCTACAAGACTTATCATATTATTCACCGGCCATGGGTTACGTCCCTCCGGGTATTACCATCTTATGACTGGGATCGCGGCGGCTCCAATGGCCACGTCCCTGAAAGGGTGATTCATCATGTATCCCTCATCTACTGTTTCGCATAAGGTCGAGCTCTTTGTTTGAGCAAAGTGAAAATTAATTCTTATTTATTGATCATCCAAAATCGAGAAACCGGGAAAATTGTTGCATCAGCTCTTAGCTGTTCATTATATCGGTCCGACATTGGTAGTGAGGAAAACGGAGGTCCATCCTTAATATAGGAGTGGGAGATTCAAACTTGAGACTTATTATCCCAGAGCACCACCACTAGGCTAAGACATCTCATTTATTACAAGTATTGTTATTAATATTATTATTATTATTCAGTTCGGTCAATTTAATTCATTTTAGAGTCATTCACTTTAATTAAGACAAATTCACTCAAATTCAGTTCAATTGTCATATTCAATTTAGTTAAATCCAATTAAGTTGAGTAGTTTTAGTAGGAAATGAAGTAGCCTTAGAGCATGTACATCCATGGATTCATTTTGAATCCATGGGAAGGATGGAGTGTGGAGAGTTCCACATCCATGGATTATCTCTCCACCATGATGGAGAATGACTTTGAATCCTTCCTCATGGAGAGAAAAGAATAAAGAGAGAAAAAGTGAAAGTTGGAAGTTGTTGGATTTGATGTGATTTTATTTTGTTTTTTTTTTTTAATTGCATTATTAAAGTATTTCGTATTTCGTAACGCAATTAGTCTTGTAACGTAATTTAATTGAAGTGTAGACGTAATTTGTTATTATTGTTTATGTAATACTATATCTAATTTCCGATTAAATGTCATAATTTATAAAATTCTTCTCGATTTTTAGTTCCAAATTATATTCGAAATCTAAAAAAAAACAATAAGGTAAAAAATTCAAGTGAAAGAATCGATTCGTAAATCATTATTTTTATTAGAAAAAGTTTCAAACTTACGAAATATAATTATAATCATAATGTATAAAAAAATGGGGTGAGATGAGTGAGACCTCCATAGAGGGAAAAATGAATCTATGGACATAAGAGAGAAAATGAGGTAGAAAAAATGAGGGGAAAGATGTGGGATCATATGGAAAGAAAATGTATCCATATATAAGCATAGTCTTAGATCGTTGGTTATGCAGGAAGGGAAGGTGGGAGGTGGCTGGTTAGAAAACAAAGGTGGAAGTACTAGTATTAATTTACAATAGCGGCCCAAGATAGATGGTTCTTCTTCTTCGTCGTCGTCATCATCATCTCCATACAGTCGTTTGTTTAATGTTTATACCTGGGGTTATGTCGGGATAAATGAAATTGAGGTTGAGGTGAGGTATTCTCAGAAACAATCAAACCTCTAATCCAATCCCAATACCGCATACCAGGCAGACAAAGACAAAGAGAAAGGGCCGCGTCGAAATCATTCTATGGCTTCAGGTACCTTACCTTTCCTATCCATTTGTAATCTCCTTATCTTCTTTCTTTCTTTCTTTCTTTCTTTCTTTCTTTCTTTGTTTAATTAATTTTTTTGGTTGTGGAGTTTTATATCCACCAATAGTAATCGTATATGTATATGTATATGCTTGGCTTTTATATCTTCACATTCACATCCTTCATCAATCATCAATCATCAATCGCCAAATCATGACTGTATTTTAATTTCTGGGTAAAGGGGGCAGTTACAATTACAAATATATTCAACCAGCCAAGATACTCCGTCCCATTTTATGTCTTATACCTGGAACATGAAAGTTTGGACGACACGGGATCTGCACTGCTACTGATACTGATACTGCTAGCCTCCTTGTTTTGCCACTGAATCATCTCTTCATTTGCGGCTAAGCCTTTCACATATATCGCATTTTTTTGTCTGTGTATTTGTGTTCCTCCTTTACCTCTTGCTTGGTACGGAGTAATAAGCTCCATATTTTTATTTTAAATACGTACTTCATTTATTCAACCCATACCATATGTTGGCTCCCACCCAATAAAGACCCATCACTTCACTTTGCTACAAGGATATGTTTTGGAAACCAATGCTGATTGCTGACGAAGTTGTTCCTCTAGTTCTTGATCCTAAGTTGCAACTTGCAATTCTCGACACATTTTTTTTAAAATAGCACTTCAATATATGTCTTTTTTTCAAACTTCTACTTCTGTATTCTACTCTTCTCCTTTCCTATTTGTAATTATTTTTCACTTACATACAGTATGTGTTAGCCCTTGGACAATAAAGGAACCCATCACTTTGCACTTCTGTCCAGAAAAACATTTTTTTTTGCGAATCTTAGTTTGAAGAGACACAAGGTGCTAAAGGGCCGAGGGGACAAATCAAAGGCTCGAGACACTCCCTTTTTTAGTGACAACTTATTTTCCAATGAAACTTTAGGCAGCAATACCTTCTTTGGAGTTTTCGAGTTGGCAAACATGTAAGGAGTAAAAGTTGGAAAAATGAGGAAAAGAAAACGCATAAAGATTTGGAAAGTACGTATTAGTGTGCCTCGTTGAATGACCCTTTCAAAAAGCCACACCAAAAATGCACCAGGGCATTTTGCATAGTGCCTCATTCGAGTTGAGCTTTTTAAAACTAAGCTTTGAATATATCTTTTCCTTTCCTACATAAAACAGAAGTCAATGCATACAATTTATTGAATCACTTTCCTTTATTCCATTGTATTTGGAAAAATATATAGCAACTCTGGCTCTATTGAAATTAGGAATTTTTTTGTAAACGATGTAATAACAATCTGCAGAGTCAAGCTTGGGAATAGTGGCAGAGCTCGAGGCAGCATCTCGTTTAAGGACTTCTCAATTCATCATTTCTCAAAGGCCGTGGCTTGGTATGCCAAATTTATTTTGTCGGCTTCTCTGAAGGCGCTATTACTTAACCAATTAAGCAATAAATTAATCTCTACCTTCTATGCTCATTTTAGACTTGTATGGAGTGCGGGTTAGTCCTAAGGCAGCATTTGGAAGCGTGAGCAACAAGCCTCCTTATGATTCAGCCCTTTTACATCGTGTCTTGCCAGATGAGTTACTTCACGAGGTTTTTTCTTATCCATGCTTCTTGATGCCTACTTTTGGCTAGTTTCTTAGCTTGATACCTACGCTGTAGTGCATGTTGGGATTTACAAACGGTGGGCTCAATCGTCCACATGGAAAGAATAGATAGAAACTAGATGTGTGGTTGTACCCCGGTCCCTTAGCCATTGGATTAAGCTTTTGGTTTAGTGGGGTACAACTCACTTAAAACAGGCTTATGCAATTCCATTTTGGAGGGCAAAAGAGGAGAGAGGGAGTGCCAGATACAAAGTCTCTTGTTTAGTTAACAAATAGGGTAAGAGGGGAGTGCATGAGGGGAGGGCACCTTCAGGCCTAATTAAAATCCCTCCAACAATACATGTTTTTTGAAGTTTCTGTCTGCGTCATTGAACTGTTGTATTGAATATAAACAGACAAGTGCTGCTACATTTGGTACAGATATTTGTAAGAATGCCCCCTTATTACTTGGGAAGAGCATCATGTGTTTGTCGCAAATGGAGATACGCCATCCGTAATCCTGTATTTTGGCGAAATGCATGTTTAAAAGCTTGGCAGGTTCAATTCTCAATTCTTTTCACTCCACTCATGTTTCATCACGAGGTTTTCTATTTTCTGAAAAGTCACTGTCATTCTGAAGCTTTTTGGAGCCGTGGACAACTACAAACTTTTACATTCCAGATATGAAAGTTCTTGGAGGAAGATGTGGCTTTTGAGACCAAGAGTCCGAACTGATGGTATAGTTTTTCACTCACGTCTGCTTAAGCTTTAAACATCCTGCTATCGAAATATATAAATGAATTTCAGAGCTTTAGTTTCGATTTTTACTTTTTAATTACTAAAGCGTAAGTTCATGCTGAATTGATATCATCACTGATTCTATTAGTTTGTTAAACTAAGGAGAAGTGGACAAGGTGTTGTGACTTGTTTCTCTTATTTATATGGTAACGTACTGGTCAAAGCAATATACTAATGTTGTCATAGGGGGATGTTGTGATTTCTAACTCAAGAGTAATGAGGGTGGGTTCTTGTAGGTCTTAGTAGGAGTTAGGACCATCTGTGTGGTTTGGAAGTTCTAACCTTTGTCCTCACAAATTGAGGGATATGAACACTGAAGCAAGTTTTTGCTGGCGCAGGTCTTTATGTGAGTAGGAACACTTATATACATACAGGAGTAGCAGAATGGCGAGTTAGAAATCCAGTGCATCTGGTTAGCTTCATTCTTCTCTGAGGCTTGGTTTGGATTCAACAGATGGCAAGTTGGAAGAAAGGGAAGGGGAAAGGGAGGGAACAGAATGAGCTTTGTGATTTCCTTCAAATCTTGCCCATGTTTAAGGAATTTTTGGTCTGGCTTGCGAGGGAAAGAATGAACCCTCAATCTTAGTTTTCTAGCCAACTATGGACATTGTTCCATTCGTTTCCTCTCTCGCCCTTTCTTTTCTCCCAAATCTTCTAGTTCACCAAAAGGGATATGCTTATATTACGATTGATACGACCTTTCGTTCATTAAAATTGAAGAAGGAACACACTGTTCTGTATTGGTTCTAAGCTCTTTAGGATATTGATGTTCTGTATTGGTTAAAACTCATTAGCTTTCTCATGTTTTTTTTTCTACCTAGGGATCATTAAACTTGATGGTTTATTTTGTTTTTGATAGAGAAGTGTGTTTCTATGATGCCTAGGTTTGTATACAGGTTGATGTGAGCTCAAGCTCGGGCGGACTTGGGATCATCTCGGAATTTTAGGTTCGAGCTTGGGTTCGGCTTGAACCTCGTTGAACTAAACAAATTGAAGCTCAAGCTGGGCTCGAGCTCGGAATGTCATTATGTTTTTTGTTTGTTTCTCATTTTCTCACGTTTTGAATATAACCAAAATCGGTTTTAAAATATTGCTCGAGTACAATAGTTATAGTATAATTACAAATTCCAAAATAACAATTAAAAATATTTGAACCTAGGCTTCCAAAAGAAATATTTAAGCCTAAAACACCTCTAGATTACACTAAAAAAAAAATATGAACCCAAACAAGCTTCTGATGTGGGCTTGAGCTTGGGCTTGAGTGTGGTTTGACCAAACCGATTCCGAGGGCCGGACGAGCCAACTTAGTACATTTGACAACCCTTAATGATGCCTTCCTCACCCCTTTCCAATGAAGCACGAGAACTTAGTTAAAATTCCTTGATACTTGGAGCGCACCCGATAAGAGAACCTCGGTTGGGCGAGAAGCCAACCATGACATTATGCTCTGAACTAATTTTCTCTTCTTTAACCTAGTTGTTTGACCTTAGAAGCATCATCCTAAATTTTTAGTTTTATTTGTTTTCACTCCTAAGCTCCTTCATCTTTGTGCTCTGTGCAGGTTTGCTATTACAGGTACACGAGGTTTTTCTCATCTGGAAAATTTCTGTACAAGGTTTGCGTACCAACTTGGTGTTTGCTTTGCATCTGCTAAAATTATCTCTTTTTTATGTGTTTTCTTTACTGAGCATTTTTTTTGTGCATTTTCATTGTCTTATGCACAGAATTCTTCTGAGAAGGTGAAAGATGTCGCTAAGGTCATGAACCTTCGAGCATCTATTAAATCAGATTGCGTTCATCGGGGACAGTATTCACTGACTGGTGACGAGGTTAGCTACTTTCCTTTTCTTTTAACCATTGGGTATGTCTAGGAGGGAACATCTAGTTGACGAATGCTTCACTAATGTCAGGTTAATGCCGCACTTATGTACCCAGGCATGAGACCTACTGTTTGGAGGATACGGTTGAGGTATTTAGCTTCTCATATCAGCAAGTTTATAAATTCCTCTTGGCATCGTATCTTACAATGATGAATACCAATTACCAAACATGTTTAGAACTGAAAATAAATAAAATAATGGATCTATGATGATTAAGCATTTTGTCAAATTTTGCTCTTTAGGGCAAGAACTATCTGGTTTATATGCTGTTCAGCTGAGTGCGGCTGTGTGCTTTGTCACATTGCAACATATTACTCGTAGTTGTTAAGAAACCTATATGTGAATTCCAGGATTTTTTTTTTTTGCCGGCAATAAAAACATGATGGTTACATAACGTTCTCTTTGGGTAACTAATAATATGATGCAAATGTTGCAAGGCTAAGAGGAACGTCACCGGGGGCAAATAACAGAATGGATTTTGTGTCTCTTGTAACCACGGGTCTGAATAGTATGGAGGCCAGTGATGAAGAAGACATGCTTGGAATAGTAGAAGGGTGGGAGGATGATGAAAGTCACTCTGACGTGCCGGCTACCTCCCACAAGAGGGGTTTATCTACTTTCGTCTTTGTCCCATTTGAAGAGGTACGCACGGTACTTTAGTGATTCTTTTTTTTTTTTTTTCGTGTACAAACAGATGGATGTTCTTTGCTTGAAGGCCTGATCTGTATATTGCCTTGAGTGTAATCCACAGGTTGCAACATCAGTTCTGAATCTGCCAGTGGAGAAGATGGACTACTATGTTCCGGACTGATACCTCAATTGCAGTTTTCTTATTTTCTACAGTTGTTTGTCTCAACTGCAACTGTTGCCTCTTGTATGTATTTGTTGTAAGGCGTATTACCCTTTCAGAATATGTTTATGCTCTGATATTTGTTTTTTTGGCAGAAACTGTGTATAAAGTGAAGTGCTGAAAAACTGTGTATAATCAGGTCTGTTAATATGGATTTTGTTGCGAATAATGGTGATTGAGAGTTTGTATTTTATTTTGTTTCTAGGAAATTCTCTCTTGTACCCTCACCTCAAGTTTTCACTTGTGTCATGTCAGTTGTATGCGATTATGTCTCTACTTCCCCCGTTCCAATCAATTGTATACATTTGTTGAATATAAGGTGGGTTACTCCCTCCGTCTCAATAGATAATGTATGTTTATTTTATACACAAAGATTAAGGTAGTAAAAGTACTTAGAGGAAAATTGTCGTTAGTTTATTATCAACAAAAAGTTGAGGGTAAAACTTAGTACCTAAAGGGAACTATTGATACACCCAAAAAAGAAAAGATAAACTATTAGCTGGGACGGAGAGAAGATATTCAATCAAATGTACATAATTGATTGGAATGGAGGGAGTAATTCGGATTGCCTCAAAATCGTGATTAGGATTCTCTAAAGTTCTTGAGTTTTGTTATTTTGATGTTGCTATTTTTGATGGCTTTGAGAATTCATGGGGGACACTCCGTGGAGAAATGTGGCTTTCTCAACTCCATTGGGGAATTGAGCTTAAATCGGTTTGTCTAGATTTCGAGCGTCCCTAAAGGATGACTCGTGAGACGAAATAGGGATCCTGTTGGAGATTTTCGCAAGGTGTATCGTCGGCATAAAGAGGTTTGCTGGGAGAATTTTCGAACCATCTGGGAAAGGTTCTCGGTAGGAGGGAAATATATTTTGAGTTTTGAATTTGTATGTGGAATCATATTGTAGATGAGTTAAGAACATGTGAACATGAATTGAAAATATGAGTTAATGCATATGTGACGATGCCTAACCCGACGGCCGACACTTTTAATCTGGGACTCCCCGTATGGTCCGTTTTTAATATTGAGGCGTTAAGAGCTATCAAGAGAAGAAGTGCAAGAGTCCTATCAAGTCTTGATATGCCTCACTTTTAATCTACTCAGGTTAATGCTTTATTAGCAAGGGATGTCACTAAGGGCTTTGTTATTTTCCAAACTGAAAGCAACCACTCTATGTTTAATCTGGATCTGCGTGCCACCCCAAAACAAGTTGAATATGCTACCACTAGGATAGATTTTGCAGCTGGCTTATTTGGAGATATTCAAGATGCTTTGCCAGAGGATAGGTTTGTGGATTTTGACATAGGTACAACACCGGGCGGTAGAATTTACCCAGACAGGCATGAGATTTTTTAATAAAGATGTCCCTTTCCAAGGACCAGTATGGATGAGGGAAGGGATAAAAGGAGTAGGAGAGAATCAGAATGCTAATTTAAATCAGGAAGGTATGGATATTGATGATGAGGTGGACATTAGAGGTGAAGGTATGGGTGATATAAGAAGGAGGTTTGATAGAGAAGGTGCTCACGGGATATGGAGAGTTATGGGTGACAGAAACCATGTTCCACATGGCTTTCAGTTTGACGACCCATTCATCAGGGCCATGAATCATAGGGATTGCTCAGGCAGATGTGAATAACCCAGAATGGATTGCTCAAGACTCAAGAGAATATGAGGAGAAGACTTGAACCTCATGAATTCAGAGGTTTTTTTGAGGATGAGGAAGAGGGATTGGCACAAACTTTTGTCAACCCTACTGGGTTTCCTATAATTTTTCATGAACCTGGGAATCAAAATGAGGAAAATCATGACAACATGGAAGGAGATGAGAATGAAGGGCATCACAATGAAAATGGAGATGATGATGGGCAGGATGGAGGAGAAAATGAAGAAGCTATGAGAGAGGATGAAAATGAGCAGGCAGCTAATGATGACGTTATGATACATGATGAGGAACAGGATGAGGTGGGGAATGATGAGGAAGAGGCTAACATAGAGGAAGCAAATAGGCAGGGTAATTGGGTGGCAAGTAGAGACCCAGATGAAACTCCAGACTCCTCTCCTGAGTGGCCTCTTACTCCTCGAGGACCGAATAATTTGATTTATGTGAGAAGTGAAGAGGAAGATAGATTGGCTATTGAAAGACAAGCTGTGACAGAAGAAGGAATAAGATCAAGTCAAAGTAGGGACAATATTCACACAACTGAGGTAATCCAGGATCAAATCATGGATGAAGAGATGACTGCTGAAGATAGGGAAGAGATGGAGATAACTGAAAGAACCTAGCAGCATCTTCGGGATATTGAACAACTCATGGGGGATTCAATAGAGAATTTGGGAAAGTGGTTGGGTGATCCGAATTTTTTCCCAGATATGGAAATTGTAGACTTTGTCAGAAAAGGAAAAAATGCAGAAAGAAGAAGAATAGCAAGGCAGAGGGGAGAGGGTAGTTCATCTACCAGAAACTTGGAAACAGACAAACTTAAAGGGATCTTGGAAGAGGATGGAAAGAAAAGAAAGGCGGACCAGTGTGATGAGAATGAGGAGATACAGACAGAAAAGGTGATGAGTTCACCTGGAAAGAAGTTAAGAATTTCAGAGGAATGCAGCAACATGAATTCAGCTGAAGTCAACAATAAGGAAGATGCTACGGATGAGGGACCTTTACAAGAGATTCAACAAGGTGATTCGAAGATTGGACCTGATCAATCTTCTTCCCCTAAATGAATGGCCTCTCATGGAATTGTCGGGGACTCTCTGACCCGCTCGCACCGACAATTTCAAAAATTAGAGCAATCCTTAGTAGTCATAAGGACTTAGATTTTATTTTCTTTTGTGAAACTATGTGTAATGTGGATTTAGTAGCGTCTTATTGTCGTCCTTTTGGGTTTAGACATTTTGAAGGCATGGATGCCGTAGGATCTAGCGGGGGCCTTTTTGTTGGTTGGAAGGATAGCTCCTCCTTCTCTTTTGTGGCTAAGTGTAGTCATTTTGTAATCCTTAAGTCAAATATCAACTTAGCCTTTCCTTATTTTCTGGTTTTGGTGTATGGAGAGGCAAATGTTAGTCTTAGGCAGGCGGTTTGGGAGGATCTAGGACAACATTTGGAGGATATGAATCTTCCTTTCCTTATGTTGGGGGATTTTAACCAAGTAGATTCAATTGAAGACAAACTTAGTACTTCTAATCGAAGCATCCAAGGACTCGATTACTTCATCAAATGGAAGATGCAACATCAAATAATCGACATTTCGTTCAAAGGTCCAAGGTTCACCTGGAGTAATAACAGAGAAGGCAATGCAAGAGTTTTTGAAAGGCTGGATAAGGCTTATGCCTCAAGGGACTGGCTGATCAGCCATCCTAATTCGGGGGTAATCCGTTTACCTATACAATTTTCGGATCATGCTCCAATTTTCTTTGTATCAGAGTTGACCAAGGATAAAAGAAGAAGACCTTATAAAGTGGAGATTTGGAGCATGGAATTAGAGGAGGGGAGAGAAATAATACATAAAGAATGGGGAGCTGATACGAAGGGTTCGAACAATTGTAGTCTGATGAGGAGGCTGGAAAGAATAAATAAGAGTTTGATGAGATGTGCTCTAGACAAAAGACTGGAATGGAATAGAAAGTGGGATGAGTTTGACAACAGATTGAGTAAGGAGCTTGAAGAAGTTTTTGAAGGACAGGAAACGAAGGACTTTGATAAAACTCACCAGGAACTCATTGAATTTAGCAAGGCTGCAGCTATCTACTGGAAACAGAGAGCGAAGATTAAATGGACTGAAGAAGGAGACCTTTGTACTAGATACTTTTTCAATATAATGAAAGGTAGAAGTAGTAAAAATTTCATCTACTGCATTAAGGATGAAGCAGGGGAATGAAATCAAGACCCATTGTCTATCAGAGAATTATTTCAGAAGCACTTTTACTCTGTGTTCAAAGTGGGAGACTCTTCACTTCCCTTCGATAGTTATATGGAAGAAAATTCTCACTTCTTTGACGTTGCGGGCCCAACAGTTACAGAAGAAGAAAGTAATTCTTTGCTTCGAAGCTTCTATGACAAAGAAATTAGAGGGGCAGTTTTCCAAATGGGATCAAATAAATCGCCAGGTCCAGATGGTATCCCGGGAGAATTTTTCAAAAAATATTGGAAAGTTATTAAAAAAGAAGTTTGTGAAGCTACAACAAGGCCGGGTTTCGTTTTGAAAGAGATGAACATAACATTCATCACACTTATTCCAAAATCAGTTAATCCGGAGAAGGTGGAACAGTTTAGACCAATCAACCTTTGCAATATGATAATGAAAATTATTACAAAGTGTCTAGCAAATAGAATGAAGTCTATTATGGGGAACATTGTTGGAGAGCTTCAGAATGCCTTCATCCCAGGAAGATCTATATCTGACAATATTCTGATAGTCGATGAAAGAATAAGGACCATTAAGAAAAGGAAATCAGGAAGGGTAGGACTGGTTGCAATTAAGGCAGACATGAGTAAGGCTTATGACAGAGTTAACTGGAATTTTCTGAGAGGAACTCTGCTTGGACTTAAATTCCCTAAGAAATGGGTTAACCTGATTCTTAACAGTGTTTCTACGGTTTCATATTCCATCCTTATCAATGGAGAACCTATTAAGTTTTTCTCCCCTTCCTGTGGTTTGAGACAAGGAGATCCGCTGTCACCATATCTCTTTGTCTTATGCTCTGAAATGTTATCTAGAAATCTTAAGGGAATGACGGGAAGAGAAGGTATTCAGGGCTTTCAATTGGCGAGAAAGGCTCCTCCTATTTCTCATCTTTTCTTTGCTGACGATTCTATTTTCTTCCTTAAGGGGGATTGGAAGAATATGGTGAATTTCTACAAGATCATTCAAAGATTCTGCAATCTATCAGGACAAGTTATTAACAAGACAAAATCCTCTATCATGTTCAGCGATAACTGCAATATATCATTCGTTAAAAGAAGTTTGCTCCTTCTCGATATTAAAATGTGTGAAGACTTGGGAGCTTACTTAGGTATTGATGCGCGGGCGACCCGTACAATCAAACAATATTTTTAACTCCGACAAACCTAACTAATGTAGTAGTGGTAGGTCGGGATCGATCCGCAGGGAGATGGGTTAAGCGATATTGGTCAAGTCTAGAGTCAAATCGTGGTTGGGATTGAGATGGGGGTTTTGGGTCGAGAGAGGTCGAACTATTGCTAAGAGCTACGATCACTAAGGCTAAGGTCAATAATAGGAAAGGTGTTGGGGAAGAGTCGGGATTCGGAAATGGGGTCTTAGAGTCTCGGGATCGAGTTTTTGTTACAACGTTAAAAAGGGAGATTTCCACCTTTCGGTTTCTTCACCCAACCTACCTAAACCCGCTTTCGCGACGAAAGGGTAATTCTCAAATTAAGGTAATTTCTACCCCGAGTTTCCCCATATTGGTAGAAATGAGTTAAGGTCGGCCTAGTCGCGATTCTAAGTCAACAAAGACACAAAAACCTTAAAATTGATAATTATCAACTAAACAACCCACCAACATCCCTTACATCAAATAATCGAAATCCTCCTCCCTAATTCCCCAACAAAGAAATCTACTCACTAGTCATGATGATTAACAATAAAACACTAATAAAAGAGAAGTTGTCTAAAACATGCAGAAAAACTACACTAATAAATTATACTAATGGAGAAAAGGGAGAGGACAATTTTTTACCAACAATGGAGGAAACTAAGATAAAACATGAAAATTAATAATAAAGATTGAATCTTGGGAGAAATATACAAGAATTTGTCACCAATCCATGCATAAATCTTCAATCTTCAATACAAGAAATATGAATCTTCAAGAAATAAAACAAGAGCCTTTGTCACATAAACCCTTGCAAAACCCTTGAATCTTCAACAATAAAGCACAATCTTCAATAAAGATGGATGCTTTACTACTAATTATAGGAGAATTATACTAATACTAAGTAGATCTACTAATTGTTTGTAGAGAATTTTCTAGGATAGCTTACTACAATCTACTACTAGAGAGTTTTCTACCTTACTCCTACTCCTCAGAGGCATACTTAAGGCTCAAGGAGGCACAAAACCCTAGGTTAAATATTTATAGAGTTCTTAATGGGTTGCACAAACCTCAAGGCCTAAATCCAATTCCTCTTCATTTAGCTAGACCTTCACCCTTTGCATCTTCATGGGGCGAAATTTCGCCCCGCGGCTTGACATAATAATCCCACCGGGTGAAATTTCACCCGGTGAGATTTTTTTCGGTTTTGGCGTTTTCGGCCCGGTTTCTCCGTCGGGCGAAATTTCACCCGGTGGGTGAAATTTCCCCCGGTCATGTCCCCCGGTCGTGCGTGCCGTGAAAATCTTCGGGGATGAAAAAAATATCGTCGGGCGAAACTTCACCCGGTGGCCTTCTGGCTCTTTTCCGGTCTCTTTCTTTATCGATCAATTGGATTACTTGAACTTTCAATTGTGTGCTTTGCTCTTGGACCGTATCTCTCTCTTGCTCGTAGAAGCTCAAGCACGTTTTTGGTCGAAAATCTTATCAAAATAGACAGAAAAATACCAAAAACACGTAAAATGCAAAAGAGACACACTAATGCGAGAATTACGCAAAATACGGCGATAATCGCACTCAAGTCTCACAAAACAGAGGAAAAACGGGTCTAAATGGGAGGAAAAATGGTCCAAATTTGGCACACAACAATTCCCCCACACTAAACCGTTGCTCGTCCTCGAGCAATGACCCCAAAAGAAACAAGCTACTACTACTAAGCTAGACTATGCTAAGCCGATACGAGGCAATTAACGGGCCCGCTCCGTCCCTTCAACTCACATCGAGATACCCATGAGTAGAGTACCTCCATGCAAGGCAAGTTGGGTCTTGCTCAAAATTGGGGTTGCGACTAACACACACACAAACACAAAACAAAGAAGACACACATAAGAAGATAGTCGCAACCAAAGAGAAAATAAATCACCGAATCCCTCATCGAAACGGCGGAGAAAGCACCGAATTGAGCTTAAGACAAGCGAGAACACTACCAAGCTATCTAGTAACGCAAATTGACATAGACAAGATCCTAATAGGATGAAAATCAAACAATAAAAACATTGAAAATTTACCAAGGTCCTTCTAATTACACTAAAGATGCCTACAACGGGACGATAAATGGAATGGATAAGTGAGAACCATGGAGTTAGTAAGCATTGTAGGTAAGTGTTATGTCGTCTTCTAAACTAAGCCTAGAGGGTCGTTCCAAACTCGAGAAAGCCGATTAGACCAAAAAGATGAACAAGTGTTAGCAAATGGTAAGGATTGCCAAATTACCGCTATTTTCCTTCCTCGGGACTCGGTCCTCTAGTAGGCATTTCACGGCAATAAGACAACCAAGGGGTTATTTGGGTTTGGGAACGATTTCTGAGATTTTGATTTTCTTTTCGGTTTTTCTTTTCTTTCCCCATTATTTCGATCAAGGTTTTTTTTTTTCAACTATCTTTTTGCCCTTCTTCTTCATTTTTCCCTTTTTCTTTCTTTGATTAGCCCATTTTTGGCTAGATGATTCATTTGAGGAACAAGGTAAAACACATTCTTGCAAACTTATTTGTGGAAATGTGTGAATGGTAGAGAAATAGGCTAGTCGGGTGTGCACTCCCTTCGAACCCATAAAAGGATGAAAGTTTTGGACTAAAAGTGGCTTCTCAAGTAAGGTCACCTAAGAGAACGGGGAACGGTAACCAAGGCCTTATCACTCCATGGGTGGTCAATGTGGTCAAATGCAAATCCCGATGTAGACTCCTAGTAGAAAAGATGGACTCATGGTAAAAATCCAATGCAAAAATTGGTTCAAAGTTATTCTACTAGAATTATGTCCAAAAATAAAAAAGGGTCACTAACAAGGGAGTAGTAAACACTCGGCCTAATCTCAAAATCGGGTTTTCGAAAACTTTACTTAGACAAGCTATACACAAAAATAAAAAGAACACAAAAAGGGACAAAAACACAAGGAAACAGAAATAAAACGAAACGAAATCACAAGTACAGCCAAGCACTCCATACTCCATTAAGTCAACACAATCCACAACCACCAATTCCAAAATGTTCACCAAGTGAACCTCCAAATAGCATATACGCCCAAACTCCATGCATAAGAGAAATGCATAAAACGAAGGTAGAAAGTATTACCCACGGTCTTCATTTCATTTCCGCTACCTTACGTATCCATGCTAAATGGTTGGCAGTGTACCTACACGAAGGAGAATGCAAGACAATACAAGTGACACAAAAACGAAAATAAAAGAAAGAAAACTAAAAAGAGAAAACAAATTGAATTTTTTTTGGATTTTTGGTTTTTAAAGGAAAAATGAGAAAGAAAATGAAGAAAAGGATAGTATTAGATCCCCCCCCACACTAAAACTGTGCATTGTTCTCAATGCACAAATAGGAGAAGAATCGAGAAAGAAAAAGAGAAAAGAACGGAAAATATTTTTGAATTTTTGTGGTTTTTCAAATGTTTTTTGGATTTTTGATGATTTTTCAAATGTTTTTGGATTTTTGATGGTTTTTCAAATGTTTTTGGATTTTTCAAAAATTAAGGGGATAAAAAGAAAAGAAAAGAAAATGAAAAAGAAAGAGGAAAAATAAGAAAAATCGATAAGGGAAGAAAAATGGCGTAGGTGTAATCACATCACCTCGCCCGGATTCTGCACAAATCGGGAAAATCAAAAGAAAAAGAAAATTTTGGATTTTTCAAATGGTCTTGGTGCGATCAAGTCACCGAAGACCGGGAGCAACAATCATGTCCTTCTTCTCTAAGGCACCTGCAATAAACCTCACGTGTGTAACAACCCAAGTAGGGTCACGGAGGGGCTGACAATTTCTCAAACCAACAAAATAATTGTGGACATGACATAGGTCCACTCCGACGCGGCCACGCGCGGGTTTGGGTAGGCGAATGAATCTCCATATGAGAATGGATCGAATTGAAATTTAAATGGAAGTGAAGTCGCCACCGAACTTTGTGGGAGTTCGGGCCCGTTCGAACCCACTATATGTCGTAGTGGACCGTATACAAAATATGACCCATTTCCGATGTCAGAGTTTATTGGGCTCGTCCCTTTGCATTACGATACCAATACCGTCACTACCGGTTATCGTGTATTGAATGACTCTCGCGCGCCAACGGCTTCGGGCATCCGGAAACCGAGGTTCTGAGTAAGGGGTGAGGTACGTGTTGGGAAGCCCACAAAGGACACCCAACCCCGCCCGCACATTAGCGGCCTCTACTAAGATATCGAAAGACTTTCTAATACGCGCGTTAGTTGGACGATGAAAATGCTTATGCAAACATTATTTTCCCTAAACATGCGAGAAATTGAAAGTGTTTCTATGTCGATTTAATGCAACTAATTATAACGTCGAAGTTGAATTTTAGCATGTGGGTTCATTTTAGTACAATAAAATAAACAATAAAAATCAACAAGGAAAATAAAAAACTTGTTAGTAACGGTATAACGGTAATAACGGTTTGCAAATTATAGAATAATATGGAATTATATAAATAAAACGATGCAAAGTTTTGGAAAGTAATATTTCACGTGATGAATTAGGCACATGTCGACTTAGGTCGTAAAAAGTATTAACGAGGTGAGAATGACTTTATAGGACTCACGGTTTTAATTACGTGATAAAGGACCACTCGACCGAGTCATTGAAGGACTCGACCGAGTGGATCTCCGAAAAGGCTTCTGTCCCGTATTTTAGACCCTACTCGATCGAGTTATTGGCGAACTCGACCGAGTACGCTGCCACTCGACCGAGTCACCATGAGACTCGGCCGAGTGGAGGTCAAAAAACATTCTGTTTCGGTTTTTTGGGGTGCCACTCGACCGAGTAGGCTAGGCACTCGGTCGAGTGCCCCCTGTACGAACTAGGGTTCGCTTGCGATTTGATTATTGATTTCGAAATCGCTTTTTGATTTTGATAATTGGGTAATTTTGTTGAATCGGGCATAAATATTGTATGACTTATGCTCGATTCATACGTATAATACTTGTCATATTCGACGTTCGATTATTGAATCGATATCGAATATTAGAGCGGAACTAAAAAATTGCTATAAGTCAATAAATCGACTAAAACGATATGAATTATCCTCCGCGTTTATAGAGTCGTAATTCTAATGAAATTAATGACATCTATTTTAAGCATCAAAGGAAAATCGTTTTAGCTAAATTATTCGACTAGATTATTTAGATTCGACATCCAATTATTGGATTGGTATCGGATCTAAAAAATTGACATTTTTCTTGAATTGAAAGACTTGATTTCCTCGGCTTTTCCAACATCGTAATGAATCCCTAGGGATTATGTGATGTCGGATCGGCGTCAACGGGTTTCGACCCTAAAAAAGTACTTGTTTTGAAAATAGTTTGCAATTGATGAAATATGCGATTAATGACAATAACGCGGATAAAAATAAAAAAAACTATTGTTTGAGTTGACTTGCTTCAATAATCAAGTACTAGGGTGTCGGGATAAGCGACTGGCAACGCTGGGTGCAATACCCTTGTATATTCGGGTTTCCTTATTCCGACATCCTTCGCACTCGACACAGATTCACAAGTATTTTAATGCTTTTAATACTAGTGATTATTAGTGATGCGATAAAGATACAAAAAAACGAGACGACGACGACATAGACAACGTGCGACGCGAGAGAGAAGGAGAAGAGAGAAAAGACGGGATTTGACACCCTCAACCTACATGTTTCTTATTCTCGGACGGGACTCGTAGTTGTGGCTAGCACGGGAGTATCGAGATGTAAATTGAGTTGTGGTGGTTAGGGTTCCTAGATGCTAGGGTTAGGATTTGTAAGTTGTATGAGATTAGGGTTTTCTTAGGGTTTAATTAGGGTTGAAAAAGTTGTCTTGAAGTGTGTGCATGGAGGTGTTTATATAGGCATAGCTATGCTCCTCTGGTTAGGGTTACTCGACCGAGTAGCCCCTTGACTCGGTCGAGTGGCCCAGTGCGCCTGCAGTCGAGCCTGCGTAAGGGCCCACTCGATCGAGTGGGCTGATCACTCGATCGAGTGGGCTGATCACTCGATCGAGTGGATCAGCTGGTATGAGAGGTCCGGGTTGTTTGGACCTCGGGTTGGATTCTTTGTATGTTTTGTATTTGGACTGGGCTTGTACCATGTGGATGGTTGTTTTGTATGTCTCGGAAGCGGCCTTGACCGGGGTTTGACCCTATCGCTATAAGTCGGTTTTATTTCCGGTGTCGGTTTTGGCCTAAATTAGTCTTATTCGATTGGAAACGACCCACTGGGCCTGAATTTGAGGTCGGTTTTGTGAGATTTGTACTCCGTAAGTGCTTAAGCCAACAACTAATGGTTTTGAGCCCATATCCGAGCGCGTAGAAACACGTTAGCGTCCGATCATCATCGGGTGTTTTTTGGAAACTACTATAGACACCTACCTGGCAGTCAAAATGTGGGTGTCTACAGAGCCTCCACTCTGACTGAGACTTGGACAGGGCGAAAGTCAGAGTACCTACCAAGCCAATTAAGACCTGGTAGACTTCCGATCGGGTCGCTTATAGTCCATTAGACTTGCGTGAAGGGCTCGCCAGCCATAGGATAGAAGTCATACCTGGGCTGATAATGATACCTCCGTGGGGAATTTGGACTTGTCGCGTAAGTCCCGGGTGCGCATATATGTGGGCCCATCCCATGAAAAATGCCGCCTTTGGCTTTCTGCTGGGGAGATATGTGAATTGGGCGGTCTTGAATTTTGCCTGTGTTAGTTACATAAAATTTGCATGCAACACGTAGGTGGAAAATATGACTCGCGCTGGGGGAAAATGGTTTTTTGAATTTTTGAAAATTTTGAAAATTTCGAAAATTTCGAATTTGGGATTTTGAAAAATTTGAATTTTTGGAAATTTTTGACTCCTAAAGAAATTTAGGAAAGTTCGGGATGACTAAATCCGTGCTAGTATCGGGCTTAGGCCTGTATGCTTAAGCTTATTCGAATTAGGAAATTATTGTGGGGGAGAAGATATGGAAAGAGGGTTGTGGAGTTAATACTATAAATACCCCCCCTTGTCTTTGATTTTCTTCATAATTTCTTCACAATTCATCCATTCTCAAAAAGAAAGCCTCTTTATACCTTTCAAGAATTTTAACCATGGGAATCGATCGATTGATCGTGATGCTGCAAGAATGGTCCCGACGCTTTAGGGACACGGATAGGGTGGCTCTCAATCAGACGGGTGTTACTCAGTTGTATCCTTTCCGTCAGATGCAAGTTGATCGCTACTTCCTTGATGCATGTTTGTCCTACTGGGACGACATATATCATGTCTTTGCCTTTCCCCGGGGAGAAGTTTGTCCTTTACCCGAGGAGATTGCTGCTATAGGAGGATGGAACACGATACTCCGTCCTGCCGTCCCGTATTCGGTCTACGACCCAAGGAGGAAGCTTCAAGAATTTTTAGGGCTTTCTCATAACGAGGTATCTCGCATGATGGAGGATGGCAATATTTCCCTGATTGATTTGGCAGAGAAGTTCATGAACCCGCATGATGTCCGGGTGAGACCCATTTATAACCGTAGGGCCTTCTCTTTTTGTATGCTTCACGTTTACGCCTTTGAAGGTCATATGGACTTATTGTCATGCATGGGTAATGCCCGTCTTCTCACTGTGGTCGACTTGATGGAGACCGAGCACAGCCCGGCTTGGCTGATCACGGGCGAAATCATCAAAGGCTTGGACAACCGTAAGAGGGATTCATCGATTCGTCAAACCGGGAGCACCCGTTTGCTGCAGGTAATCGGATTTTCCCTCGATTTTATTTTCTCGATTTTCGATTTTTTTGATTTTTTTTTTTCGCGATTTCTCTGCTGCAGTGGGCACTCGACCAAGTCACCCTGACACTCGATCGAGTGCCCTCATAAAAAAGCCCCTTGTTCGTGTTCAGAGGTACCACTCGATCGAGTGGCCCCTAGGCACTCGATCGAGTGCCCTTAGGCGGACGCCCATTTTGTCTCCGAAACTCATATTTTTGTTTCCTTTTTCAGATTTGGCTATACGAGAGGTTATCAGTGATAGATCCTCCCCTTGACGCGAGCAACTATTGTCATAATCAAGTAATGACAAGGAGGCGGGCTATCAACTTTTCTCGCCAAATTACTCAGAAGTATTGGGACGAGGTGTTGTCTTTTCACGGCGGTCCGTTGATCCGATGGGTAGTTCCATGGTGGCCTGATAAGTGTGGTTTGTAGTGCCTATTTTGTAGTGTTTTGGTCCCATTTTCCTTGTAGAATCGCTCCTTGGGAGCGGTTTAGGGGCTTCTTATACTTCCTTTAGTTCGTTTCAGGTTCCCGAGACCGATTTGGAAGAGTTGGAGCGATTCCGACTCTATACATACACATTTTGGAGCCAACGGAGTAAAGGAACGATGATTCGATGCCTTGGAATCGACCCCGAGACTTTGGGACCCAATCCCGAGCCTCCGAGACCCGATCCCGAGTCCCGAGAATCGATGGGAAGCCCATGAGAAGCAAGGAGGGACCAAAAAGTTCATATTGGAGGCCTACAAGGCTCATCCCGAACGGGTATGGCCTCATCCCGTCCGGGATGAAGGAGGAAACGAAGATGAGCCTACTGACTGCCCATCCCGACCGGGAGCAGGTCTTCCCGGCCGGGACCGACCCCATCCCGACCGGGACCACCTCGTCTCGGCCGGGACGGGCCTGCTACAGCTCCGCCTTGCTTTCTTTCTTCTCCTTTCCACTTGTAACCCTATATATACCCCCCTCTTGTATTAAGACACCATCTTATGCTATATTCTTCACCTCTCCTTAAACCCTAGACTACTTTAGGTTAGATTAGATTAGATTAGTGTAGATTAGTCGTTAATTAGTAGTTAATCTTAGTTTAATCTTGTATTATTGGATCTCTTGAAGAATCTATCAAGCTTGACAACCTTGGTGGAATTATTTGGGTTTTCTTCTATACAAGTGTTCTCCTTTTCATCCTTTGTAGTTGGTATAATCTTTCCCTTCTCTTTTTCTTTAATCTTTCATGTTTAATCTCCCAAGTTTTAATCTTTGATTGTTATGTTCTTAGTTCATTGTTATTACTAGTTTGTTTATGTATGTTTTGATGTTTGTGTTGATTCTTCTTATTCTTGTTAGTTATAGTTTGATTATGCTAGAGTAGTGTTCTTGCTAGGGTTAGTAGGGTGATTAGGGTGTTGATTGGGTGATTAAGGGTTTGTTAGAGATGTTGGTGGAAGATTTGGGTTTCCTCTTGGTTTGGTGCACATCACATGTTTGTTGAAATGCTTGATTGACAAGTAGTTGCAAATACTTGTTTTTCTTGACTTTCTCTTGTGGGTGATAGTTTGTTTGTGGGTTCGGTTCCCTCACTAAGTTGCGAGAGCCCGGTGAGGACGACCCCTAGGTCGGTCTAAGTAGCGAGAGCCCGGATTTGACCTAGGCCCCGATATCACGCTAGTAACCCCGTTTGTTGTGTGTGTCGCCGAGATGGGTTCTAGGTGGAACCTCTAGGTGGGTCTAAGTTGCGAGAGCCCGGACCAACCTAGATCACCCTACTACCTCCTTCACTCTAGTTCTTCCTCGACCATTCCGTTACCCCTTTGACCCCGACCTAATCCTAGCCCGTTTTCCTTAGTTGTTCTTCTTAGTCATAGGGTCTAGCCTTCTCCCCTTCTTATCATTCTCTAGTTTAGTTTAGCTCGTTGACTTAGTCTAGTAATCGGGTGACCTTAGTCTAGACGCCTCTTACTGTCCCCGTGGATTCGACCCGACTTGCCCTATCTACCGTAGGATTAGCCGGTTTATTATTGACGGTTGGGATTCCGCGACAAATCCCTCCCATCATGGCCCGTTTATGTTTGGTCAGGTTTGGACCCGAGGGACAAAGCTCGCTATCAGGTAATATTGTCTTTCAGGCAGACAATTCATCTGTACCCGGATCGCATACTAAGGCAGTATGGCTGGACCCAACGAAGTTGAAGCAGTTGTGAGTGAATCTACCCAACTGACTGATGTGATGTGCGATACTTGGATGCAAAGATGGTATACCCGGCATACTTGGCCCATTCCCAAATCTCGTCACTCAATCTGGGTTTCAGACTCTTATGTGAAGTGGACCAAAGTTGATTCCGCGAAGACCCGCGCTGCTTTAAAGGTTGATGAAGCTTTTGACCTGCTACTGAGGGAACAAGTCAAATATAATAGGGGCTTCTTTGACGAAGGAGACACTCCGGCTACCATGGTCCGTTTTATGTCAGGACAAAAGAAGAAGACCAAGACTCAAGGTGAAGAGTCTAGTGCTAGAGGTGCGCGGGGGAAAGTGGGCCTCCAGACTGACTTGGAAAGGAGACTTGGCCCAAGACTTGCAGTTCAGGACCGACTTGGCCCGCGAGATAGACTACCTGAGCACGTGCGGGCTCGACTTGGACCAAAGGCAATAGCAGAAGACCCGCTGTCAAAGAAACGGGTTCGAGCTAAGGAGGTTCCCCTCGTGATTCGGGAATGCTCGCCTCCGCCCTGGCGACCTCGGGCTCCTCGTGACCCAAAGGACAAAGGAAAGGGCAAGATGCATGACTATTAGTCTTCTTTGATTTATTATTTAAATATTATTATTATTTTTTTGTGGTGTGTTTTTTTTTGTTTTTGCCGTTTTGGCATTTTTTTTTAATTCCTGAGTTTATCGAGATTTTAATAAAAGACATATTTTTGAATACCGTTCCCGTCTTTTCTTTATTGCAGCGGTTGTACCCTTTTGAGGGGTTTCCTACGTATCCACAATTAGCGGAATCAAACCAAACGTAGTTCAAAATTGAATTTTGCAATTTTTTGAAATACATCAAGACTATTAGTTGGAGATGTGCGACAGTAGAATAATTAATTCTAACTCATTGACTTGTCTAACTTTTTTTGAAAATTTATAAAAAGACATTTTTTATAAACTTTTTGCGAATGACACTGAGATAGGGTTTATGGGTAGCAGCGCTTTAGCTGGTCCAAGTTGGTCGGGTTGACAAACTCGTTCCCGTCTAGGTCTGTCAGCATCACCGCTCCTCCGGATAGGACCTTCTTGACTAAGTATGGCCCAGCCCAATTGGGTTTGAATTTTCCTCTTGGGTCAACCGGTAGTAAGGCACGGACCGATTTTAGGACTAGGTCCCCTTCTTTGATGTTTCTGGGCCTAACTCTTTTATTGAAAGCCCGTTGGATCCTCTTTTGATATATTTGGATATTGTTGAGGGCTCGGGATCGCCGTTCGTCTAAAAGGACTAGCGAATCGTATCGGGCTTAGACCCAATCTGCTTCAGGTACTTGGCTTTTAAGTAAAATCCTGAGGGATGGCACTTCTAGCTCGACTGGTTGGACCGCCTCCATTCCATATGTCAAATAATATGGAGTTGCTCCGGTTGTGGTGCGGATTAACGTCCGATACCCCCAGAGAGCAAACGGTATTTTGTCGGGCCAATCCCGGTAATTCTCAGCCATCTTTTTAAGTATGGTGACAATTATTTTGTTAGCCGCTTCTACCGCTCCATTTGTTTGGGGACGGTAGGGTGAAGACGTATGCCTCTGAATTTTGTATTTTGCTAGCAACACAGCGGTTTCAGCTTGAAAGTGGGTCCCGTGATCACTGATAAACTCGTGTGGGATCCCATATCGGCAAATGATCTTATTCTGGATGAATTTGGCCACGTGCTTGGCGTTCAAGACACGATATGACTCGGCTTCGACCCATTTGGTGAAATAGTCGATGGCTACCAAAATGAAGCAATGACCTCCCGTCCCGGAAGGGTGCACCTTTCCAATTATATCAATGCCCCACATCGAAAATGGCCACGGGGACGTCATGGTATACAATAGGGAAGATGGCATATGATGTACATTGGCAAAGATCTGACAGTTATGGCAGTGCTTGACATATAACTGACAGTCTGTTTCCATGGTGTTCCAATAGTATCCAAGCCTCATGATTTTCCGGGCTAACATATGGGCATTCGTATGTGGACCATTTTCACCATCGTGTACCTCGGCCATAACCTTTTCGGCCTGTATTTTGTCGATACACAGGAGGTGAGCCCCCTGTGCTATCTTTTTGTACAACTGCTCGTCGTCCGTACGAACAAATTGGGTCGCCAATCTTCGCAAGGCCTTCTTGGCCCGGTTTTCAGTTCCCGGGGGATATTGCCCCGTTGTCAAGTGGATTAGAACGGCCTGATACCAAGGTTCTGGGTCAGTTATCTCGATATCCTGGATGACATGGATATAGGCCGGCTCGGACCGTCTTTCAACGCAGATTGGCATGCTAGTTAGATGCTCCGGAATATTTAGCAGGGATGCTAATTTGGAAAGTGCATCTGCGAATTGATTTTCTTCCCGAGGCAAATAGATATATTCCACCTTCTGGAATTGTTTCTCTAGAACCCTTACTAGTGCTTGGTAAGCCACGAGATTGGCGTTCTGAGTTTTCCATTTTTGGAGTGCTTGATTGATGACCAATGATGAGTCACCGTGGACCCGGAGATTCGCTACTCCTAAATCAGCGGCGGCGACCCGTGAATGCATGCTTCATATTCGGCTGCGTTATTGGTCACGTCAAAGTCCAATTTGATGGATAACGGGGTGTGTTCCCCTTGTGGCGAGATTAACAGAATTCCGACCCCAAATCCTCGGAAGTTGGATGCCCCATCAAAATACAAATCCCATGTTTCAGTATCGGTATGGAATATGTCTTCATCCGGAAAAGCCCAGGTATCGGTATGTCCTTCCTCAGATATTGGACTATCGGCGAGGAACTCGGCTACTACCCGGCCTTTGATGGCTTTTAATGGTACAAACTTGAGGTCGAACTCAGCTAACATTAAAGTCCATCTGGACATCCTGCCGTTGAGGATGGGCTTCTCGAACAGGTACTTGATAGGATCCATTTTGGCAAATACATGTACTTCGTGACTGAGCATGTAATGTCGGAGCTTTTTAGTGGCCTAAACCAAAGCTAGGCACGTTTTCTCGAGCATTGTGTACTTGTATTCGTATTCTAGGAACTTTTTACTGATGTAGTAAATAGCCCGCTCTTCTGATTCGACGGTATGGGCCAGCATAGCCCCCATGGCTGTCTCGGTCGTTGTTAGATATAACGACAGAGGCAAACCGGGTTGGGATAGCATTAATACCGGCGGAGCAGACAGAATCTCCTTGATTTTGTCAAAAGCCATTTGACATTTATCGTCCCATAGTACCCGTTCTCCTATCTTCAGTTTCTTGAAAATGGGCTCGCATACCATGGTTAACTTTGAAATAAACCGGCTGATGTATTGGACTTTCCCGAGAAACCCCCTTATTTCTTTTTCGGTCTTGGGTGGTTGCATCTCGGTGATGGCTTTGATTTTAGCTGGGTCGACCTCGATGCTGCGTTGGCTAACGATATGGCCTAGTAATTTGCCCGATGTTACCCCAAAACTACACTTTTGAGGGTTTAGCCTCATATTGTATCGGGTAAAGAATTTTTTTAGGGCCGCAATGTGCCCGCTTCGGTCCTTGGACTTGACGATCATGTCGTCCACATAAACCTCTACTTCCTTATGCATCATATCGTGTAATAAGGTGGTGGCGGTCCGTTGATAAGTGGCCCCGGCGTTGATAAGCCCAAATGGCATAACGGTGTAACACTAAGTACCCCAAGGTGTAATGAAGGTGGTCTTACTCATATCCTCTTCTGCCATTTTGATCTGATTATATCCGGCATACCCGTCCATGAATGATAGAAGGGCATGATCGGCCGTGTTATCCACCAGTATGTCGATGTGTGGTAACGGAAAATCGTCTTTTGGGCTGGCCTTGTTAAGGTCCCGGAAGTCCACACATACACGCACCTTGCTGTCCTTCTTGGGTACCGGCACGACGTTCGCAACCCAGTCTGGATATTCAGACACTTGCATAAAGCCCGCTTTGAATTGCTTGTCAACTTCTTCTTTGACTTTGAGAGACCATTCGGGTTTCATTCTTCGAAGCTTCTGTTTTACCGGCTTACACCCATCTTTGATGGGTATACGGTGTTCAGCTATTTCCCGATCTATTCCCGGCATGTCCATGTAGGACCATACGAAGACGTCTTTGAACTCCTGGAGGAGGTCTGTGAATTGTTCTTTCTCCTCGGGATTTAAAGATAGGCCCAACTTAAGCATCTGAGGCTCTAGAGCGGTTCCCACGTTAATGGACTCGGTTTCTTCAATTACCGGGACTCGAGACTCCCTTTGTTCGAGCTGCTCGATCAGATGCGGAGGAAGAGGTACCTGTTTGTCGGGTTTCACAATGTCATTGCATATAAAATTTTTGAAAGATTTTGAAAATAAGACAAGTCGTAAGCAGAACGGTTTTCGTTATTATTATTAATGGTAAATTTTGAGAAAAGCTCGAATAGAGTGGCCATCTGATCGTTGGACAGTGGCGGGATTGGGAGTGCTCTCGGGACAGGCCCCGAGACTCCGGTGGCTAAGGGAACAGGGGTTACAGATTGGACTCTAGCACCAGACCCTCTAGACTCGGACTCTGACTCCGACTCTGACTCCGACTCAGACTCAGACTCGGTATCCGGCATGTCTCCTTCGCCGGTGGTTAGCTTGTAGACCCGTCCTTGGCTATCGGTCCACTTGATGGTCTTCCTCCAGGCCCTTTTCCCGGTGTCTGTACCCACTCTGGAGATCAGCTTTGTTGGGTCGAACCGGTTGCTGCGAAGGATGAGGTTGACCAAATCTTTTTTAGGAGCGGGGATGGCCTTGTCTTCCCAAATAGAAGCCCCAGCACGGGCTTGGAGTTGTCGGCGCCCTCTTTGGATTCTGCTTGGAGAAGGGCGAATATATCATCAGGGATGAAATTGCATTCCCGAGCCATTTTGGTCTCGGGATATGTGATAGTGGGTTGGTAGAGGCCCACTTGAATAGCCCCGAATACTGGAGTAACAAAGTAATCGGTTAGTTTCGGGCTATAAGGGCCTAAGTAAGTACCCTTGATGAGGTTGGTGGCCTTATAAATACCGGCCCGGACCACGTTCTCCGGGGTTACAGCGTATCCTAAACCGAACTGTGATTCGCCATCGTTCAGGACTTCGATAATCTTCCCAGCTGGAAGATATGGCCTCGAGGTAGCCCCCGGCAAGTAGCCCAAGTTTTGTAGCATCGTGTCGATGCTAGTGGTGAAGTAAGGCCTGAAGAGATATTCCTCTTCGATCATACCCACGAAATCGAATCCTCGTGGTTCGGCCCGACTTGTGGCGTTGCAGCGACCCACGGTCATGGGGGTCGCCTCCAATGTGACGATACCGTCTTGAAGCGGCATCTTGACTTTTCTGTGGAGGGTAGAGGTCACGGCCTTGACCGCATGGATCCAAGGCCTTCCGGGCAATAGGTTGAAGGACGAGGTGACATCAATCACCTGGAACTCCAATTCTTTTTCGATTGGGCCCGTTATTATTGTCAGCTTAACGGCCCCACACTACAAGAGTTTAAGTTTGGGGCGACTGAGCTTAGCTACCGTCATCTGTAGCTAAACGGAGACGCGCGACTGTTAACAGTCGCTAAGCGACTGTCGCTACAGTTAGTCGCATCTAGCGACTGATTTCAGTCGCTAAAACAGATGCGCGACAGATTTCAGTCGCTAAAATTAGCGACTGAAATCTGTCGCTAGGGCCTCACTTTAGCGACTGATTTCAGTCGCTAAAGGCGTCAGCTAGCGACTGAAATCAGTCGCTAAATGGGTTGACGTGGCTACCTACAGCGACTGATTTCAGTCGCTAAATATAAAATTTAGCTACTGATTTCAGTCGCTGCCGTACCTGAAATAGGCCGGTTATAATAATTATTTTTTTAGCCAAAATCTGTGTAATAAAATAAACCAACAACCACAATACATCCCAAACATCATTCCAAACGTTGTTCCAAACGTTACGCAAGCTTCACACTCCAAAATGGGCAACCAAGTACGCAAACGTCGTGAATACACTAAATTAAAAGTGTTGTTACAAACTGTTTTTTCAACAAGCATTCAGAAACTACAAACTGTTTTTAATCTACTCACCTAATAGGGAAACTAGATGACGCGCCACTACCACCCCCACTAAAGGGGTCTCTAGGATCCGGGGGTCGGGGAATGGGGCTTGAGTTACAGTTATACTGCTCCATGCTCCTAAGGCGCTGTAGCTCTTGCAGAATTTGCAGGTTAACAGACTCCTGCATCTTCAGCCTCTCATCCTGCTCCTTCAGCTTCTCAGCCATAGCCGCCCGTTGCGCCCTTTCCTCCCGCAGTTCCGACCTCATCTCAGCCATTTCGGATGGCACACACTCCGTCGAGGTCGCATGGGCCCCCCGAACATTGGGTGGTGTCCAATACAGGGAATGAGCGTTCCCCGTACCGTACACCGCTCCCTTGCGGTATCCCTCCGCGACTCTGAACCAAATCGTGCTGGGGTCCACACCTTCTTTCTCGGGCGCTCTAGTGGCCTCCAAATACGCGGTCTGAAAGAAAATGAAGTCATGATTAGGTGGGTTGTGTGAAGAAAAAAAAAGTAACGAAGTCTTATGTTTTAAACTTACCAAAGTCTCCAAATCCTTCGGCGTGGCGAATGATCGACCGGTGGTGTCGTTCCCCTTGCTCTTCGTCTCGAGAAATAGCTGCACCGGCGGAGGGAATTCTCCGGTTTTCTTCTTCACCTGTTGACAGTACATGTAGAGTTCTCATTTATATTTATAATGAAAACATTAACTAAGAATCCAAAATAAAAATCAAAGGTAAGGAAATACTAACATTCATGGCCCGCTGGTGCATCGACTGCGACCCACCGTAGTGGGTGCGATCCGCCTCCACCTCGGGGTCCCCTCCCCGCCTCTTGTTCTTTTTCGCCTGGACGGATCTTTTAATGAACTTCGGGTCGGACCGGGCTGTTTGGAACTGTTGGATGGCGTCACCTACAATTTATACACTTTGAGATCAATAAGTGTTTTGAAGATATATACAATTTTCTATTCAAGTACTAACACTAATTGAGTAATCAAACCTTTAAGGTGTTTCTATAACTTTTCATCGCTCGCCATCTTGTACATCTTGTCTCTATGTCTGTCGACCGCTACATCAATGTACCTATCTCTTACAGCCACCTCGAGACCCTCGTTGTAGAAGTGTTTCAACTGCAAGATCATTTGTCGTCATTGTATTAGTAATCTGTAAACAGTAACAGGTAATTAATAAAAATCAGAAATTGGTGTACCTTGAAGTTGGCAAACCACTTCTCCCGTTGCCACAGAGGCACCTTAGTCCAACTCGTGCAGTATGTACTTAATTCCTTCATGAAACTATCTTTCACGCCAGACATCACCGCAAGAGTACGAAACCTACACCAAAGAGTGAAATAAGATGATGTCTCACGAAAAAGAACAAAATATAACGTCTCACCATGTCTTCTCCGGGCTAATAATTAGGCGCCCGTCGTCTGTATACTTAAGCCCTTCATCATATTGCTGTTGTTCTGGTTGTCCATCGTTGTTCACCTCTGCCCCGTTCTCCGCCTCTTGATCCTCCTCCCGCTGGTCCTCCTCCTGGTCCTCCTGCTGCTGGGACCCCCTGTTGCTGTTGCTGCTCGAACTACCATACCGCAGCCTGCTGCCCAACGTCATATCTGCAGACATATAATAGTAGAAAGTTAGAAATTGACATCATAATATTGAAATAATTTTACTACAATATGTAATGCAGATTACTATGTACAAATAATATAACTTACTAAAACTATACCCTACTAAAAATCATCGTCACTGTCGTTGTCATCTTCCACTTGCCTACTCGAACCAACGACATCCTCTTCCTCGTAGTCATCTTCCTCCTCCTCGTCATTGACCTCTAAATCATTGGTGTCGTCCTCCTCCTCAACCATATCACTAGAAGCACCTTCCTCCTCCTCACCGCCTTCATCGTCTTCAAAATATTCCCCCACATCCACCTCATTATTGTCATCATCATCATTTGCAAAAAGATTCTCATCAACTGGAGACAATGTTGTACCACTAGAAATGACATCCTCTTGGAAGAGGTCAGAGTCATAGTGCCCTCGTGACTTAGTTTTGAACACCGCCCACCACTGGTTTACAGTTCTGTCGTTCTTTGTGGTTGGGTAAGGCGCAAAGTACACTTGGTGTGCTTGATGTGCAAGTATAAACGGATCGTACTTGGAGTATTTTTTGGTATGATTAACTTCAACTAGTTTGTACCTTTCATGTACTCTAGTACCTTGCACAGAGTTGTCCTTCCATTCGCATTTAAATACCACAGCTCTATACCCACGATCATTTCCAACATAGCACAGCTCGAAGATGTCCTCCAATAGACCGTAGTAATCTTCACCCTCAAGTGACGACACACTCACACCGAAATTACATCTACTCCTACTGCTACCATGGGCAAATGTATGAAAATTGTAACCATTAACCGAATACCGGTTCCAAGTTCTAACATTCCACAAAGGACCTAATTCTAGACTCCTAACCAAATCATCCTGAATATTCTCTGAAATTACATGCTCCTTAAGCCATTTGGGAAACTGTTCCTCATGCTTATTCCAAACGTCATCAGCATGTAAATGTGGATTAGCAGCCACAAAGTCAGTTACAAATTTCTTCTCGTACGGCTCCAAAACTTCGCAGTTTGATAGCAAGTACAGGTGAGCACGATTGTACTCCTTCTCATCTAATGTCCTCCACCCGCCAGCTGATGACACTCCCTCACCTACCTTACTTTGAAAAAAGTCTGGTACGTTGGGGTCAATCGTCGTCTTGGGTGTTTCTAGGTTTAGATTTTTGGCTTTGGTGTTCACTTCTTTCTCGAAATACAGAGAACATAAGTTGGCTATCTCCTCTGATAAGTAAGCATTACATATGGAGCCCTCAACCCTCGCCTTGTTACCAATTTTTTTCTTCAAATGGTTGAGAAATCTATGACAATCATCAAGCAACTATGTTATTATCAAATTATAGTGTCTAACGTTAGTTAGTGGGTAAAATAAGTAAGTAGTTGAAATTTCTGACCTTTCAAACGGGTACATCCATCTAAACTGTATCGGTCCTCCCACTTTAGCTTCGTAGGGCAAGTGGACCGGTAGATGCTCCATTGAGTTAAAGAAGGAGGGTGGGAAGATCATCTCAAGTTTGCATAGTATCTGAGGAATTTGATCCTCCAAACGAGTCATGTCGTCATTTGTAACTGTCGACGAACACAAATCTCGAAAAAACTGAGATATCTCAGTGATAGGATTCCAAACACTTTCCGGTAGCAGGTGCTTCAACGCCACAGGTAGTAACCGCTCCATGAACACGTGGCAGTCGTGACTCTTCAAGCCTTGGAGCTTCAGGTTCTTAATGTCCACACACCGACTAAAATCGGATGCATACCCATCAGGGAACTTCAGTTTCCCTACCCACTCTAACACGGCCTTTCTCTGAGCCTTATCAAGGCTAAACAAGGCCCTAGGCTTAGACCCATCCCGCTTGATATGCATTTTCGGACGGTCACAAATTTTTTTCAAATCTTTTCGGGATCCTACGGTGTCACATGTCTTACCCTCTACATCCATGACGGTGTGAATCAGTTGCTCAAAGAAATTCTTCTCAATATGCATCACGTCCAGATTATGTCAGAGTAATAAAGTACTCCAATATGGAAGGTCGAAGAAGATGCTTCTTTTAAACCAACCATTTTTAAATTTCTTAAGATCTTTGAACTCTTGATCGGTCCTGTCAACAGTAGATGGGAACTCTGAAATCACCTCCCAAATCTCATCTCATTGGAGACGAATCGGTGCCTCATCTAGCACCTCCCCACCCTTCTTGAAAGCTCTCTTATTCTCCTATACATGTGACCCTCGGGTAGAAACTGTCTATGACAGTCAAACCAACTAATTTTGCTTGAATTACTTAGGTAGAATGCTTTACTTTCACTCATGCAACAAGGACACGCTTTTTGGCCTACCGTAGACCAACTGCTCAACATACCATACGCAGGAAAATCGTTTATAGTCCACAAAAGCGATGCTCTAAGCTGGAAATTTTGTTTCAACGACACATCATATGTCTCCACCCCTATTTCCCACAAGTGTTTCAATTCCTCTATCACTGGTTGTAAGTAAACATCCAAGTGGTTTTTGGGATTTTTTGGGCCGGGAACAATGAGAGAAAGGAATATGAACGGTGGTTTCAGACAAAGCTATGGGGGTAAGTTGTACGGTGTGACCATGACAGGCCAGCATGAGTATGACTTACCGAACTGACCGAAAGGGGCGAACCCATCGGTACACAACCCAAGTCTCACGTTACGGGGATCCTCAGCAAATTCAGGGTAAATCCTATCAAAGCGTTTCCACTCCTCCTCGTCACTAGGATGACACATCTTCCCCTCTACACGAGTTTCTTCCTTATGCCACCTCATTTGTTCGGCAATGGTTCTGGTTGCATATAATTTTTGAAGTCTAGGGGCGATGGTAAAGTAGGTAAGTCGACTAAGTGGTTTTATGCCTCACAACACTCTTTCCCTTCCTACCCCTCAAAACAATATTCCCATCTACACTTTTGTATCTACCCTTCCCACATATCTTACATTCCTCAAGCACGGCATCGTCCTTCCAAAAAAGCATACATCCATCGGGACAAGCATCGATCTTTTGATGCGGAAGTTCAAGACCTTTAACTATTTTTTTGATATTGTAGAATGTTTTGGTCATAATGTTGTCTTTTGGGATGAGTTTCTCAATCAATGCAGCGACACCGTCTACGCACCCAAAAGGTAGGTTATACTCACATTTAAGGGTCACTACCATAGACGCCACTTCTAACAATGTCACATCACACCCTCCATATAATGGCTTCTCCGCAGCCTCTAACATATCAAAAAAAGCTTTCGCTCATGGGTTTGGCTCTTGTGGGGTTGGTTGGTCATCGTCGTTAGTGTACATGCTCTCATCATTAAACAAATTGCACTCAACCACATCAACAATCATTCCTCTCACCCCGCCCTCATTCTGATCCACCTCAGATTCCTCAAAAGCAGACGTCTCACCATGACAAATCCAATAATAATAATTTGGGCTAAACCCATTTGAGATAATATGTTCCTTAATCAGAATATCGTCCAAGAATTTGAGGTTCTTACATTTCAAACAAGGACACCTAAATCTACCCTCTGACGCGAATTCGGGATGGGTTTTAGCGAACTCAAGAAAACTATTAACACCCTCTAAAAATTCCGTTTTGGGACGTCGTCTCTTATCTAATCTTTCCTCATACATCCATTTTCGTTCCTGTCGCTTCATTTTTTTTATCTAAAAAAATTTAGACAATAACCACATACAAATTATTTCCTCTTAAGTAATTTACTAATATATACACACTACTCACATATTTCGTAAAATTCTCAATTCACCTAAACATAGTACTATTTGCACCTAATCCATCCATAATTACATCACTAAATCGACATAATTGTATTTCCACTTCCAATTTCCTAACACATCAAAACAACCCAATTCATTCAAATACTCAATCATAAACCTTAATTTTATACTAACAATCTACCTATTTCAAATTGGGAAACCTATTGGGCGATTAACATTCTAACTACACTAAATATTCCGACAACTAAAAAACTATCCAACACAATATCTAATTTATTTATATCTATAAAAACAGAAATTAACAAATAATCAAAACTAAATATAGATAGATAAACATACCTTAAGGAAAATGAGAAAATTGAAGAAGGAATGAAGAGGAAAGGAGGAGGGTCGAGTTTTAGAGAGAAGGGAGAGGGTTTTTAGAGAGATAGAGTAAAATGAGAGAATGAGACGGGGGAGGGGGGCTGCTGGTTCGTTTAAAAAAAATTGACGACCTTTAGCGACAGAAGTCTGTCGCGCGTCCTTTTTTTTAGCGACAGATAGCTGTCGCGCGTTGTTCTTTTTTGCTACTGATTTCAGTCGCTAAGTCAATGATTTAGCGACAGAAATCGGTCGCGCGTCCAGTTATTTAGCGACAGATTTCTGTCGCTAAGGAAAATATTTTTTTTCAAAATCCGTCTCCTCGTCCAGCGACTAATATCCGTCGCACGTTGTACTTTCAGTCGCTAAATAATCGACTGAATTTCTCAGTCGCGCGTTGGTAGTAGCTACATGGAGTATTTCTTGTAGTGCCAGCAACCGGTTTGGGCTTCCGTCGAAAGCCTGGATAGTCTGCGCCGTCGGGAGATAATCGGCATCAGTGATGCCGAGGGCTTTAGCGGTCCTTACAGGTAGGACATTCACGGCGGATCCATCGTCAATTAGGGTCATCGGGAGGTACTTTCCTCGGCAAATGACCGTGATGTAGAGGGCCAGGTTATGGGCGACCCCAAAAGGTGGAAGATCGGACTCAGAGAAGGTGATGAGCGGGCCTTCTTCCTTGGACTTTCCCTTGAGATAGGGCATGATAGTGGCTACCATTTCAGCGGGGGTAACCTGTGAGTCGACCTTAATTTCATCGAGAGCCTTAGTCAGTGCTTCCCGATGTGCTTGCGAGCTAACCAAAAGTTGCCATATGGTCAAGTCAGCTCGAACCCTCTTCAATTGTTGGACCAAGGTCGTGTCGTTGCTTGGTTCCTCGGGGTTAGAATCCGTCCTGGCAGGTTCAGTGACGGTTGCTGGAGTGGAATGCCCGGCAGTGGCGAGGTGGTTAGTGGCTAAGGCTTTGGACTTAGCTTTTCGAACCTCTTCACTGGTGATGGGGACAGCTTCCCCTTTGGCTAGGTAAACGTCGTCTTCATCATCGAACCATATCCCATTGATTTGTGGGATAAAAGGGGAAATGAGGTGAGAACAGTCGACTACCTCTCCAGTGAATATAGCATGGGCACTGAGCGGATTTTCTTTGTTACTCGTCTTGTCTCCGGGTAACGGGATCTTCCCATTCTCAATCAGATCTTGGATCAGATGTTTAAGTTTCCATCAATTTTATGTGTCATGCCCGTTACCTCGATGATATTGGCAGTAGGCTTGGGCATTGTAGCTTTTGGACCTCTTTTCTACTGGAACTTCTGGAGTCGGACCTATTGGTTGGATAAGACCCTTCGAAGATAGCCTCTGTAAGGCATAGGTATAGGTAGTCCCTATATCCGTGAATACCCGATTTGGTGTATTCTTTTTGGATGAGGTGTCAAACAGATTGACCTCATCGAAGATGCTGCGAGTTGCAGCTGCAGGTGTGGGCTTGCTCGAAGATGAACTAGGCCCTTGATATCCTTTGGTAGAGGCCTTAGTTAGGTTCTCTAACCTTAAGTCATCCTCAATCCTTGTGCCCATTTCAGTAAGGGCGGCAAAATTGGGGATGATGGCATACCGGAGATGAACCCGGTAGGATGGGAGGAGATTCTTGACGAAAGCCTCCACTAGCACTTTTTCGCTGGGCTTGTCAACCAGCTTTACACTTTCGGCCCGCCATCTCTGGAAATATTTAGTGAACCCTTCTTTGGGCTCTTGGGCCATCACTTCCAGAGTAGACATTGTAGTCTGGATCTCGGTATTATCGGCGTAATTCCGAGCAAATTCAGTCGCCACATCATCCCAAGTCTTGTACTTCTTGGAATCGAGCCTGTAGTACCAGGCCTTAGGATGATTTTCAAGGGAGGAAGGGAATAAGTGCTTAAACATGGTGGACTTCACCCCTTTGACCGCCATGAAATCTTTGAAAGCCCGGATGTGGTGGACCGGATCTTCAGTACCCTCAAACATTGGAATTCCCGTAAGGTTGAGGTTAGCAGGTAGCTCGTCATTCAAAGGTGAGTAGGAATGAGCATTTTCAGGGTGGATCGAGTTGTTCGTTGACAGGTGAACCTGTTCTTCGAGCCTGCGAACAACGCTGATTAGTTCAGCTATGGGCCCAGTGGGCTCAGATTCTTCAACAGGGGCCACCTTCTCTACGGCACTCACATTGGTGGCTAAGGTTGCTTGATTAGTCTGGATGGTAGTCAATTGAGTCTCGATCTTGGCTAGCGTGGCTTTCAGCTCGTCCATCTATTGTTTGAGTTGACTTGCTTCAATAATCAAGTACTAGGGTGTCGGGATAAGCGACCGGCAACGTTGGGTGCAATACCCTTGTATATTCGGGTTTCCTTATTCCGACATCCTTCGCACTCGACACAGATTCATAAGTATTTTAATGCTTTTAATACTAGTGATTATTAGTGATATTAGAATGCGATAAAGATACAAAAAAACGAGACGACGACATAGACAACGCGCGATGCGAGAGAGAAGGAGAAGAGAGAAAAGACGGGATTTGGCACCCTCAACCTACATGTTTCTTATTCTCGGACGGGACTCGTAGTTGTGGCTAGCACGGGAGTATCGAGATGTAAATTGAGTTGTGGTGGTTAGGGTTCCTAGATGCTAGGGTTAGGATTTGTAAGTTGTATGAGATTAGGGTTTTCTTAGGGTTTAATTAGGGTTGAAGAAGTTGTCTTAAAGTGTGTGCATGGAGGTGTTTATATAGGCATAGCTATGCTCCTCCGGTTAGGGTTACTCGACCGATTAGCCTCTTGACTCGGTCGAGTGGCCCAGTGCGCCTGCAGTCGGGCCTGCGTAAGGGCCCACTCGATCGAGTGGGCTGATCACTCGATCGAGTGGATCAGCTGGTACGAGAGGTCCGGGTTGTTTGGACCTCGGGTTGGATGCTTTGTATGTTTTGTATTTGGACTGGGCTTGTACCATGTGGATGGCTGTTTTGTATGTCTCGGAAGCGGCCTTGACCGGGGTTTGACCCTATCGCTATAAGTCGGTTTTATTTTCGGTGTCGATTTTGGTCCAAATTAGCCTTATTCGATTGGAAACGACCCACTGGGCTTGAATTTGAGGTCGGTTTTGTGAGATTTGTACTCCGTAAGTACTTAAGCCAACAACTAATGGTTTTGAGCCCATATCCGAGCGTGTAGAAACACGTTAGCGTCCGATCATCATCGGGTGTTTTTTGGAAACTGCTATAGACACCTGGCAGTCAAAATGTGGGTGTCTACAATAATCAATTACAAATCAATCAACAACCATAATTATCAATTGCCAAAAATTGGCGTTGCAAGGACTGACAGTGAACAAGTTTACTGAGATAAGAGAACAGATTACTGACGACTGATGACTAACAAATAACACCCCCACACTAACACTAACGACACTCGACCACTCACATAGAACCTGGGGGACGAGGTGGTGGGTAGTAAGACCCTGGCGGAGGCATACTGAAAAATCTATCAAAATAGTGTTGTTGCTGTTGCAACATCCTCTGGTTTTCCTCCGCCGCCAACCTCGCTGCTTGGGCATCCCTAGCAGCCTCCCTAGCCATCTCAAAACTGGTCCGGGCGTACTCAAAACCTTTCCTAGAGTACGAGTATAGATGATGCGTAGTATCGCGCGCATCCCGGGCCACATTGTAGGCATCCTGGGCCAGGTTTAGTGAGGTTGTCGAGTTCTTCCAAGTCTGACGTGTTCGAGCATAGACTTCCCCCCATTGGTTATAAAAGTCCTCCGATCCAAAGAACGAGGAGTGTCATGGAGGACTCATGTTGACGTCCTCCTGAAAATCAGGGGGTAGTCTGGGTGAACGTGGAGTGTCGGTGTGGTTCAAAGTCTGAGAAATTGGGTGTGAAAAATTGTGAGGTCTGGGGTTCGGGTTGATGGGAGGAAGAGGGTCCGTGTGATGATGACGGTAAAGTTCTACGACCCTTATCCCGAAAGGTTTCAACCTCCCGTTCCTCCTCCGACACATCTACGACCTCTATATCATCGTCGCCAAAATCTAAAGGTCCCTCGGGGTATTTCAATTGATAAACTTACCTCGAGTGCTACCCCGAACGTACTCCCCGGACCTCTTCGGCATGGCGAAGTTCTCTTCAATATCTAGCCTAAGGCATGGCAATGACTCTCATTTCAGTAATCTTATACAAAAATAAACTGTCATTATCCCTCTTCTGGGGCCACGCAAGGAAAGGACAATAAACTTCATCTATGTAAATTCCCACTTGATAAGCTAGTCGTATACCTATCAAAAATAACCAACTACGGTCTAACTAAAAATATAGCTAGGGAAGTCGGGATCGATTTCACAGGGAGACAAATAAATTCTACTCGTATTAAAGTCTATCTAAGTAACAATCGGGGGGTTTTGTTTGTTTTTATCTAAACTAAAGTAGTGAAGGAAAGAGAATTAAAAAGGAAGAAATAACTAAAATAAAATAAGATGAATTTAAGATGAATAAAAATATGGAGAGGAAACTAGGATTGTCGGTTCACTACGAATCTCATATGGCCACGGTCTAAATCACAGGTCTGTCACAGATATTGGTCTAAGGGGTATTGAAAAGGTCCTTCCGGTCCGCTATTCACCCTAGCATGCTTCTAACGGCTTCCGATCTTATTAGGGCAAACTAATGTGTTGTAGCAGGTCTAACTTTTACCAGGCTTCCGATCTTAGGTTCAAGTTTACCGAATTCAATTAATCAATCATGCGCATTAACTGACTAATCGCGATTATATGCTACAATTGACAACTCAGACACAAAATCATTGACAGATCTATAAATTATTTAGTGACCACATTCAATTCGCAGATCCCCTAAATCCTAGCGAGGAAAATTAGCTACTCATGATTAATTTGATAATAACAAGATTGATAGAAGAATTTACTAGATTGAACATGATGAATACTAATAAATTTACGACAAGCATAAAACAATAATTAAGTACGAAGAAGAATCAATCAAGAACGAAGAAGGAAGAAAGATTAATAAAATTACCGAAGGAATGAAGGCGATTAGAATCTTGAAGTGCTTACAATAACCGAGTTTTTGGGAAGAAATTAAAACTAGAGAGAATAAGAGTAGAGAAGAAGTCTAAAAGAAATCTAAAGAGTAGTAAGTTATGTAGAGATTGTGTAGAAGTTCCGGTTTCTTCAATGTGGCTGAAAAGCCCTATTTATACAAATCAAATAACCTAAAAACTGTTTAGGAAATTCCTTTGTGTTTAGGAAATTTCTTGCTGATCACGAAGCCTGTCTGCGGTCCAGAGAATAGTCGGCCGACTATTGTAATAGTCGGTCGACTATTCATTTATCAACTTGAATTCTGCAGCTCCAGAATAGTCGGCCGACTATCGTAATAGTCGGTCGACTATCGTCATGGTCGGCCGACTATCTTAATAGTCGGTCGACTATTGCTCGTTTCAGCGAACAGCTCTTCCAGCTTCGTTTTGGCCTGGTTTTGGTTCGTTTTAGCTCCTTTGTCTTCTGTTTCTGCAAAATGACAATACAACCACAAAGTAGCCAATTCGGGGCAAAATAATAGTTTTCACTATTCAATAAACATGAGAATGCGCGTATAAAAGGTATAAAAAGTGTATATAAAATACGCGCATCAAATCTCCCCAAACCGAACCCTTGCTGGTCCTCAAGCAAGCACAAAACGATAACTCAATCCTAATGGAATGTATATAGCTCATAGCAGAATATGCTCCAAAGTCACCCAAACTAATGCGCAACGATTAAAATAAATGTAAACAACTACATACAACAAGCTTGACCAATGACAACAGTACTGAACCTTCAACCTTGCAAGACTCGTCTATGTCGGACTCTCACGGATCGCTCATCACACAAATCGGGTGATATTGTGAGTTTATGTAAAAGTGGAAAAAACAAAGCACTCACCTAAACTGCGACCTACAAGAACATGCATGCAATATAACATGAAATCAATCTCTAATAACCGTACATACGCATTCTATCGGGTAATGACAAGTGCCAAGGACTTACATATAGTATAAAGTGAGGTTGATCGGGTAAGAAGGGGCAAAACGATATGGATATGTGGAGGTAAAAGCCAAGCTAGTACAACTACAACCAACATAAAATTCATTCCGTTCTCACCAAACTCTAGTCGAAGAAATTAGGCATAATAACAAGCGCCTTATAAAAACCGCTTCTCACCAATAACTATGAAATTAGAGAGATCAATTCTTTTCTCATAGCAAAAACACATTCTTCTTCTAGTTTCACTTCAATTTTTTTTCTTTTCTTCTTCTTCTTTCCTTTCTCTTTTTTTTTCTTTCCATTCAAATTTTTTTCATTGATTTTTTTCTTTTCAATTCCCCCTTTTTTTTTTCCAATCATCACAATACCAAAATCAACCCGGAAAAAACAATTTCGTCCAACTAATCTACTAGCTTGACTAGGGTAGGCAATATATGGCATGTAGTTGAAAAACGGGTCAAACAGGTCAATTTGGCTATGTGAGGCTCATGGGAATTAATTAAAAGAAAGGATTTGCCTTTTTCGCACATGTCAAAACCACGAGTCAAAAACGTACAGGTACCAAGAGACGAATGTCATGCTTATGCAGTTTGATATTACATGTCTCATAAGGAGTACTACTCTCAACCTAATAGAAACTGATCATGGATGTCATCAGTTTTAGGCTCTAATTCCTTACAAATATGAGTAGTTTGCCAACAATAAGTCAAGTTTATTTGTTCAGTAATGTTAACCAAAGATGCAAGAATGCCGCATGTAATTATATACAAAAATTTTAACGACGCACTAGTATAAGGACATAAAAGCATTATCATCATCGCTACATAACATTCCGACTCAACTAAGACTCGACTAAATGCAAAAACCTATTTTTGTGATTTTTTGATTTTTTAAAATGCATGCGAAAATGCAAGAAATATGCAGATGGATGAAAACAGACAGAAGCATACCCTCCCCAAACCAAATCACACAATGCCCTCATTGTGTACAACAAACAATAAGAGGCATAAAAAAATATGGGGAAAGATATGGAAGACGATGAAAGTGTGAAAGGAAAAAAAAGACTACTTACAAGATACATATAAAGGAGACATCCCCAAACCGCACCGAAGCATCCTCTTCATAGTCGGAATTGTCGATGTCTCCGTTGCAAAAACGGTACCTACACACAAAAAAACAACAAAACAAAAAAAAACACAAGAGCAGCAAAGAAAATATATAAAACACATCTTAGTAACCTATGTGAATCACCTAAAAAATAGGTCAAGGATCGCATTAGCTTGTCAAACAAGCTAGACCAATCAGCAGCAAAGTGGTCATAAGAAATCAACATTAACAAGCATGACCAATAATAAGTATGATAAGTAAGAAGAGTAGTGAGCAGTTTATGAGAAAAGACATAAATACCAAATATCTCAAAATTATCCCAAGTCTTATCATTTGACTCAAATTGCACAAGAGAAGAGTCAAATAACTCAAAACTACTCAAAGCATCAAACTTATATTTTCCACCTTCTTCGGAAAAGTTGTTATGATCGTCATCTTCAATGTTCTTAAGCAAACAACCATCAAATGAGAAACCAAGAGCCAAAACAATCTCTTCTAAAAGAGTCTCACAATCCTCATCCATAATCATAGGTTCAAGAAAAGGTGTAAAGGAATCTAGATCAAAATAATCAATGGGTGAAGAAGATTCATCTTCAAAATAAGGGGAAAACTCAAATTTCTCTAAAATAGGTTTCTCAAAGAAACCAGATTCGCAATCCCAAGTATCCTCAATAATGAAACTCTCTTCACTCAAAGTATCCTTCAAAAGTGTACTCTTTTCCCGACTCTCGTCCGTTTGATCTTTTCTTTCACGATCACGGGCTTCTCCTTTGTTCAACTCTCTTTCCAAAATCTCAAAATTGACATCAAATGACACACTCTCAAATTCAGATGAACCAAAATCCTCAATGTTATCCTCACAAGGAATATTATTCAAAGCATCAAAACACGCGTTTTCCTCAAATATAAAACTTTCCATCTCACAATCATTGTTTGCCACAACAACATTCACAAAATGAGAAGAAGATTTGACTAAAGGGTGTGTAAGTTGCTCCGAAGGGGAATAAGATGGTTCACATGTATCTAAGATGTGCAAATCATCATCCTGCATCAAATTAGCAATCAAAGGAGTTGGGGGAACAAGGTGAGATTGAACACTATACTCATCATCATCTTCATCAATAATGTTCACAAAGTGTAGGGGAGATGAAATATCATGCATAACATTCACACTGTCAAGGGGAGAAGAAACATGACATACATGAGCATCAGACACATTACCAAGCGAGTAAGAATCAATCCCTTCACTCAACAAAGAAGAAACATGTGGCGTATCTCTAGGTTGTGGTCCTCTCCCAAATTCCCAATGGTCATGCCCACTAGCTATTATTTCAATCAAAACATGAGCTTCTTCCGCTTCCAAATCATAAAATTTCCAGTTACATGCAACAAGTATCAAATCTCTATGATAAGGAAGCAAGTTGTCAAAGAAGGTTAATGTAGTAAGCCAAAGTGGAATGCCATGATGGGGACATGCTCTCAATAAGCTATTAAACCTACTCCACGAATCACTCAAACTCTCAGACTCACCCTGTTTAAAGTTAAGAATGTCTTGTCTAAACTTGGCGGTTTTAGCAGGAGGAAAGTAATTTCTAAGGAAGGCTAGAGCTAGTGGTTTCCAAGAGGTGAAGGTGTTAGGAGGGTGTAAACGTAACCATTTCCGAGCTTTGCCTTTAACGAAAAAGGGAAAAAGCATGAGAAATATCGTATCGATGGGCAAATCACCCCTCCTCACCAAACTACAATAGTCTACAAAATTCTTAAGAAGTTCATACACATCCTCACTCTCAAGCCCATGAAACGCATTCTGCTCCACTAAATCAATATATCTCGGGTCAATATAGAAATCTAGACCCTCTAAATTCCCAATGTTAATAGGTGAAGCAAACAACTCTGGTTTTGGTGTATTATGGTCGGCTAAAGTAGGCATGGTGAGAAAATCAAAGATATATAAAAAAAACTAAGACAGGGAGAAGAAGAAAGAAATAAAATTAAAAAATAAAATTTAGAAAAATAAAATCTAGAAATAAATAAAATAAAATAAAAGTAAAATTTAAAAATAAAAATAAAAAAATAAAAAAAATAAAAAATAAAAATAAAATAGTAGTAATAATAAAAAAAAAATTAAAAAAAACTAACGGAAAAAAAAAAGTTATGAAAACTGTCTCAAGGAACTGGAGTTCCCTGGGAGAAAAGACAAACCAAAATAAACAAGTAGAAAAATATCGTCTCCCCGGCAACGGCGCCAAAATTTGATAAGCTAGTCGTATACCTATCAAAAATAACCAACTACGGTCTAACTAAAAATATAGCTAGGGAAGTCGGGATCGATTTCACAGGGAGACAAATAAATTCTACTCGTATTAAAGTCTATCTAAGTAACAATCGGGGGGTTTTGTTTGTTTTTATCTAAACTAAAGTAGTGAAGGAAAGAGAATTAAAAAGGAAGAAATAACTAAAATAAAATAAGATGAATTTAAGATGAATAAAAATATGGAGAGGAAACTAGGATTGTCGGTTCACTACGAATCTCATATGGCCACGGTCTAAATCACAGGTCTGTCACAGATATTGGTCTAAGGGGTATTGAAAAGGTCCTTCCGGTCCGCTATTCACCCTAGCATGCTTCTAACGGCTTCCGATCTTATTAGGGCAAACTAATGTGTTGTAGCAGGTCTAACTTTTACCAGGCTTCCGATCTTAGGTTCAAGTTTACCGAATTCAATTAATCAATCATGCGCATTAACTGACTAATCGCGATTATATGCTACAATTGACAACTCAGACACAAAATCATTGACAGATCTATAAATTATTTAGTGACCACATTCAATTCGCAGATCCCCTAAATCCTAGCGAGGAAAATTAGCTACTCATGATTAATTTGATAATAACAAGATTGATAGAAGAATTTACTAGATTGAACATGATGAATACTAATAAATTTACGACAAGCATAAAACAATAATTAAGTACGAAGAAGAATCAATCAAGAACGAAGAAGGAAGAAAGATTAATAAAATTACCGAAGGAATGAAGGCGATTAGAATCTTGAAGTGCTTACAATAACCGAGTTTTTGGGAAGAAATTAAAACTAGAGAGAATAAGAGTAGAGAAGAAGTCTAAAAGAAATCTAAAGAGTAGTAAGTTATGTAGAGATTGTGTAGAAGTTCCGGTTTCTTCAATGTGGCTGAAAAGCCCTATTTATACAAATCAAATAACCTAAAAACTGTTTAGGAAATTCCTTTGTGTTTAGGAAATTTCTTGCTGATCACGAAGCCTGTCTGCGGTCCAGAGAATAGTCGGCCGACTATTGTAATAGTCGGTCGACTATTCATTTATCAACTTGAATTCTGCAGCTCCAGAATAGTCGGCCGACTATCGTAATAGTCGGTCGACTATCGTCATGGTCGGCCGACTATCTTAATAGTCGGTCGACTATTGCTCGTTTCAGCGAACAGCTCTTCCAGCTTCGTTTTGGCCTGGTTTTGGTTCGTTTTAGCTCCTTTGTCTTCTGTTTCTGCAAAATGACAATACAACCACAAAGTAGCCAATTCGGGGCAAAATAATAGTTTTCACTATTCAATAAACATGAGAATGCGCGTATAAAAGGTATAAAAAGTGTATATAAAATACGCGCATCACCACTCCATCAACCGGTGCCAAATCGCTAAAATCGATTTCAAGGCTTTAGCTAACATCGTTACAACACCGCCACAAGAGATTTTCTTGCGGCCGCCTTTCGCAATCTGGGCGAAGTGAGTAGCTAAGGCTTCAGACATATCGATCGACGGGCCTCTCTCCAAAACTGCATCCTCTAAACGCTGAACAGCTAAAGCACTACGGTTGTGATGCGTATCATAGCTCGACAAGAATGAATTAGTTATAATACGCGCCAAATACCGGAGGATAGGGTTTCGGATCGAGAAAGAACGCATCTTTCCTCCCTTGAAAGCCCTCTGGCGGGTTATTTTAAACCAGAATCTATCTCGGCCGAATTTATCGTCCCGAGTCTGTCCCGCCCTAGGCTTTCCAAGGACTGAAGAAGGTAAACCAAGCAGTGCACCAATGTAACACCCCGTATTTTTAACAATAATCTTTTATAAATCTGTCCTACTTTACGTTATATTTTGTCGTATTTTAGAAACTACCAGACCCCTTCCGTGGGATGGTAGGTATGAATCGTATTTCCAACTCAGCTTAAGACAACTTAAGTCGACCATAACTCTTTCATTAATTCTCATACTCGCACACCCCAATGTACATTTTGAAGATAAGAGTGAGTACTACAACCTTGTAGAAGAAGTCAGAGACAAATTCGGGCAACTACTAGAAGAAATTAAGCTAAAACCCAAGGGTCTTAAATGAAAATACGAACTTCTAACTCGACATTATCGTTAGATATTTTATGAATACATTATTTAAAAACCGACATTATCGTTAGATATTTTATGAATACATTATTTAAAAACAATATATATATATATATATATTATATGTTTTCGGTGTTTGAAAATTTCAAGGACATTCTCAAAACCTTCCAAGTACATTAGTAAATAAATGAGTTCAGAGTACGTCTAAAATGTCCATTATTTGTGTATAATAATACATAATTACTATATTACACGAGTAATATCAAACCGTGATCGGAGATACATATTTAACTATAATTGTTGGGTCTTCCAAATACACTACTCGTACGACAAATACATTTTCACTTTTAAACTTTGTTTTAACTTTAGACTCTCGGTTTCAATCTTTGCTATCATATTAATCAAAAATTTATATTATCTTAAAAATCGAGTGGGATATCAAACGATAATTGAATCAGAAAGCAAGAGTCATAATTGAGTTTTTTTTTTACTCTTCCTACGCCTAACTTAGCCTAACCTTCTTGTGGAGGATACTTTTGTTTTGTATACTCTTCACCCTCCTTAATCACTCTCTCACTCCCTAATCTTCACCCACTCCCTATTTAATCTTGTTTCTCTGTAAACAAGAAAAACGAATGGTGAAGAAGAAAAGACCCTCACCCCCAATGAACCCTTCAAACTCTCTCTTAGTCAATCAAACCAATTCTTTTTCCTTCACATACTACAAAATTCAATTGCTCATATCCTCAAAACTTCACTATAGCCTTCATCATCTTCCATCTAGAGGTAATAAATTTCCTTGTATACTTAAAATTTCAGAATCTCTCATTTTCTTAATAACATTTTTCTTGATTGAAATCGACATGCATGTCAATATAATGACAAATTCTGAACTTAAAATCAACTTTTACTTAATAACAATTTGTCATAGTTGTATAGGAGTGTTGTAATCATAATAACTTATCTAATTTAATTTAATTTTGGTAGTAATGCCTTGGTTTTGCCGAGGAGAATAGGCGGAGGAAGAGTCGGGTTTGATCGGCAAATCGATACCCGCTTCAAGACTCGCGCATGATCAAGGCTAATATTCCCTTTATTAGGGTGGGTAAATCGTCAATAAATCCATTCTATAAAATGGATTTTTCAGTTTAATTTATTACTTAATAAAATTCCTAATTTCATGTTTATTTGAAAATGAATTGATTTGTAGGTGGATTATATGTGACTAATTAGGCTTGCATGTGAATTATATTTGTCTAATCTTATTTATAGTTATGTTCTATATTTGCATGAGAAATTTACAAGCTTGGACTTAACTCAAGGTACTAGGTGAACAATTAAAATAAAATAAATAACAATCCGTACATGCTTTGTGTTAAGAGATCATATTGACTTATCTCTAGAAAGGTTTTTAATTTGTTTATAATTTCTTTTTGACTTAATAGTAAAAGTTAATCACATATTTAGCTTGGTCAATACAAATTTTTAGCAACCATTATTATTTTAGTCTGTCAATTATTTATTTGAGTTATAATTTGCTTTGAGACGCTTATAATAAAAAGCATTAACTTTAAGACAAACTAAATTCATTTCGGATGTGATAATGACATTAGCTTAGGGAACAATTTTGAAACTATTTTTGGTGTTTTAAGAAATTTCATAAAAACGATTCACAAGACTAATTCTAATATTATCATCTCAACTGAATAACTTTACTTGATATTTATCAATTCTTTTGGATTTTATTAAATGGTAAAATCTTTATTTAACTTTATTAGAATCTCTTTCTCTTACATATCACATAGGAGTATTTGATTAATAAGAGCTTTTAAGACAAATTTTATAAATAATTGCTCCTTACATTTTAGTTACAAAATTTTGGAGTCAAATGTTACAAAATTTAACCAAATTGAATTAGGGACAATTCTAATTAATTGACTACTCAGGGGGGGCTGGAAATCGTCCCTTATTCATTTGATTAAAGTCTGTTCAACGGTCATAATAATTATTTGACTTACTGACCAAGTTCGTTAGCTAAATCCCGGCCTACAAATAGGGACAACCCCGTAAGGAGACTTTTATTTGACTACGTGCTATTTGGCTATTGTTACTTCGTATTTAATTATAAGAGAAGGAATTTCTATCGAATTCGAGTTGGATAACACATAATGTTTTCAAAATATATTTCAAATGGTTGTATATTTTATTGGGCATTTTTAGGACTTTATTCGAAATCTCATTGAGCGGGAAAGCAGGTTGTCTCTATTGTGTACGACATAACTTGGAAGAATAGCGCTTAACTTAACCGTATAAAACCGTCCGTAGCGTACGAAGGGTCTTTGGCTGCCCTTGTCATTGACTCGAGAGTAGGCGGGAGTGTGGCCATACTTTAGGTGGGGACCTGATCAGTCCCGTATGTGTTAGGTGGATCGCACCCGGGTTCCCGTGAGTCGACGATAGGAGCGTGGCTGCGGGGATAACTGGCCGGGTGGAGAGTAGTCCATGGTGCGGGTAACAACCCCACGTACCGGCATTCGACCCTGGAGATGAGAGGACGAATTTTGTTTTAAACGTGTTTATGTCACCACGGTAAACAGGGGTAATAATGTAAGCCCCCTGGTATCGGTGTGATTGGCGGTATATTATTATTGTACAAGTACCAAATATGAAGGTTATTCGGAACTTGTACAATAATTGGCCGGTATATCGTGATAAAACTTTTCTAAAAATAATACGGCACTTAAAACATTTCTTGCGATTTCTAAAGTTGTGTTATCGGTTGTGCTTTTATGTATTGCTATTTGATCTATGTTTGATTTAATATTTTATTCATATTAAATTTTGATAATTTACCCACCTGACGATTTGTTTTTCTATAAAATTCTTTTAAATATTATAATCGTCAGATTAAGAGAGACTGACCATTCCTCAGACGGGCAAGGTTGGAGATAGCTCAAGATGGGACTCAAATGTATTTCTATTTCTTCATATATTGTTACAATTAAATGTAATATTTAAGTACTTCCATAATTATTGTAAAGTAATCTAATTAGTTGAGAATAGTAATGACTCGGATATGTATCATGTCTTCCGCTGTTTCTTAATATAGACTTATTTATAAACTTTGGAAAATCCGGGTCGTTACAACCAAAGTCCCTCAAGTTGAGGACGTACGAAGTTTCTCGCAACTGAAAAGAGACAGTGACATTATCATCACCACTTAGCTCCAAAGTTGCGAAAAATTCGCACGTCAACTTCTGAAAAGTTTCCTCCTTGGAGGCATAAAATTTGATGAGACCAAGACCTTGGCACATTGCTTGTACCTGCGATTCTATGCCCATACGAACAAGCACATCTCGAGCCGCCCAACGAGTTGGCTCGAGACGACAGACCCATAATTTTTTACATTTATCAACATGGGCTTTCTTAGCGAAATAGAGACCAGACAGAGGTTCACGGAAATTACGACGGATTTTCGGGTAACGTACCTCAAGCGGAACAGGTTGTTCGCGCGGTATTGAGCTTTGTGTCTGAACTGGCATCGGGACAGATTCGTCCCGAGCCTCGGCCGGCGGCTCCTCGGACCGTGAGGATGATGTCGACCCCGAATTTCGATTAAGCATTGAAGAAATCCGTTTCCTTGCCATTTGCTTTACCTCCTCATCCTTTATGCTTGAATTTTGATGATTATGTGTTGACGGTCTCGATTTGGGGTTTGTCGGAATCGGAATAATTTCTCGAAACAAACTCCAAGGAAGTGTTAGGAATGTGGTAAGGATGCGAAATATATGATTTGATTGAATTTTAATGGAGGAATGGAGGGATTAGAGGTGGTTTAAGATGGAGGATTTGGGTTTGTTTAGGATTTTTGGAGTTTGGTTAAGGAGAGAGATAGGAAAGGTGTATAATGAAGATGGTAAGGGTGAGTTTAGCTGGGTAAGTGTGCCGCAGGGTGATATTTCGCCCGGTCAGATTCCACCGGGCGAAATTTCACCCGACGGTCTTCGGACCGATTTTCGTCATTTCCGCGCAAATTTACCACCGGGCGAAATTTCGCCCGGTAAGACTCCACCGGGCGAAATTTCGCCCGGTCGGATTTCCGTCAAATTCCGAGTCGCAAAATATTTTTACCGCAGGGCGAAATTTCGCCCGGTGAGATTCCACCGGGTGAAATTCTGCCCAACGGATTTCCGTCAATTCCTTTAGTTCGAGCAAAGTCGCCACCGGGTGAAATGTCACCCGGTAAAATAATTCACTTCAAAACGGGACCTTGCTACAAAAATTCTCTTTGACTTGGCCTAACCTTCCTAAACTTCTTCAAATAAACCAATCTTCTCAATCCGAATCGTTTCATAATCGTTGATAGCGCAACCCCAAAAATTCTGAAAGAAATCTTCACGATTCATGCAGGTGCCATAACAAGGCCCCAAAAGAAAATCCAAAAGCTAATGTTCGAAGAAAATAAAAAGAGACGAGAATATACAAATATTTTCAAAGGTGGTTATTTTTTTTTTTTTTTTGGTTCATCGAAGAGCGCACTTAGTCGCATTACAATATAGGGGAGGGGGGATTCGAACCTGGAACCTACTGTCCCAGAGCACCTAGTCTTAACCACTAGGCCAAGACATCTTCGGACACCACCAAACCGAATTGAATTTTTGAGATTAGTTGGGGTTGCTTAAAAAGCAACCCGGAGGGTCTTGATCATTAGCTTCACTTTCCACATTACCGATCTTGAGCTTTTCTCTAAACTCCGGCATATTCATAAGTTGTGCTACCTCGGGAAGCATTGTGAATTCTTCGGGAATATCTACCTCGGAGGTAGAACCAAGTATATGAATAAGGCACCATCGTCTTCTTCATCATCGTAGTCAAGATCTTCGGTAGAAGACTCTTCATTTGATGGGAACTCCACCATTTGGTTCCAAAACTCCAAATTAGGAGGATCTTCGGGAAGGAATGCGGGAAGTACAAATTGGACCATCTCGTTGGCAACATTGAAGGATAAACGTCCCCGCTTCACATCGATAATCACCCCACCGGTAGCTAGGAAAGGCCGTCTCAAGAGGATAGGATTCCGTTCCTCGATTGGCATATCCAAAATGATGAAGTCGGTGGGGATATACAAATTCCCCACATTAACCATGAGGTTACGGGCTAATCCATAGGGCTCCTTAGAGGTTCCATCGGCCATTTGCACATTCGCAGGGAAATACTTCAAATCTTTAATATAGATAGTACGAGCGATGTCCAAGGGCATCAAGCTAATGTCGGCACCAAGGTCACATAGAGTTTGATCTATCAAGACATGGTCGATGGAGCATGGAATGGCAAAGCTACGCAGATCTCCTAGTTTGATAGGAATTGTGACTTTAGGGTTGGTCCTTGGAGAAACGGGAGCTTTTTCCTTCTCGGCGGGTTTCAAAATGATGTCTCGGATGTAATCGGACGGGGTAGACATGGATGTGCTTGTGACAATGTCTTCAATAAGGTCGGTGAAGGTTATCATTCCCAAAGCTTGATCATTGAATAGGATTGGTGGCTTGTCATTCAAAGGAGGTACTTCGATCCTAGTGACCAGATTTGTATCCTCTATTGGAATTTGTTCAATAACAAACGCAAGGTCTCCTACAAGATACTTTGATGGATCTCTTCTTGGTTTTTCGGTTACATCCTTGACCACTTTCTCATCGAATTCATTGATTGAGGGATGAGATGTAAGAGTTTGTGGGTCAAGTGGTTTCGCCGCTTTCTCTTTACTAATCACCTTAATGGCATTCACGGATGCTTGGTTGAAAGAATCGGTCGGCTCTTGAGGAGATCGAGCTCGCGATGCGGCTCGTGCTTCTAGAGCTTCAAGTCTAGCTCGGTTTGACGCATTTTCTTTCAACAAGAACTTGATCATTTCTTGAATGTCATAAAAGGGTTGAGAGTTTCCTTGAAAGTTCCTTGGAGGGCCTTGGTTAGGCGGTGGATAAGCTCCAAAAGGAGGACCTTGATTAAATGGAGGATGAGTTCCAAAAGGAGGTCCTTGATTAAATGGAGGGTGAGTTCCAAAAGGAGGACCATAGTTCGGTCTAGGCGGTCTTTGAGGATATAAATAGCCTTGATTGAATTGATTTGTGTGAGGAGGTCTCGGTTGATAATGAGGTCCATATGAATTAGGATAAACCCTTTGATTGGGGGCTCTTGGAAAAGGATATGATCCTTGAGTTGGCATGGAATAGAATCCGGTCCCCAAATTAGGATTGTTCGTTTGAGGCTTTTCATATGTTCCTTGAGTGTTGGCTTGATAAACATTTTCCTTCCTCGCACAAAAACTGGAGTCGTGATCATATTCTCCACAATGATCACATGGAATTTCAACTCTATATGGCTTTGGAGGCGAGATAGATGTTCGCCTAGATGGTGTGATTCTTCTTGGTGGAGTGACTCTTCTTGGTGGGGTGACTCTTCTTGGCGGGGGTCTCGTTTCGGGTTGGAAGGTGTCCCTAGCAACCATTGCTTCAAATCTCTCAGATAGTTGAGCGATTTGTACTTCAAGAGTGGCCTCCATGTCATTTGACGATTCCGAGTCTCCACTTGATTCACCCTCTTGCAATTCCTTAGCACACATGTCACTTTTGGCTATCTTGTCAAGAAGCTCATGGGATTCATTCTCGTTGAGTAGGAAAAAGTCGCTCCTTGCGGTTGAGTTAAGAATGTCCCTTGCATCGGCGGATAAGGAATAGAAAAATGTTTGGAGTAAAAGCCAATGAGGGATACCATGATGTGGGCACTTCCTTTGTAGAGTTTGGAATCGATCCCAAGCCTCACTTATGCTTTCATTTTCACCTTGTCGGAAGGTTTGAATCTCCATTCGATAATGATTGGTCTTAGAAGGAGGATAGTATTTTTCTAGAAATGCATTGGCTAATTGATTCCAAGTTTGGAAGGTATCATCGTGGTGGCTTTGTAGCCATCTCCTAGCATCATCACGAAGGGTTTTGGGGAACAAAAGTCTATGGAATTGACATGAAGTAAGTTCATTTAATTTCATTCCAACTAGCTTCTCTTTAAATGTCGCTATGTGTTCTAGAGCATCTTCTTGTGGTAGCCCATGATAAGTGTCTTGTTGGACTATGGCAATTGAAGAAGTCTTGAGCTCAAAGTTATCGGGTATGGTTCCATATGCGATGGGAGAAGAAGTTTGTTCATGGGTGGGTTGGGAGTGAGATCTCAAAGTAGGCATGTTTGATTGTAGAGGTGATTTTTGAAGGGAGAAGAGGGAAAGAGAATTTTGTAGAAGTTTTGAGAATGTTGGATGGGTGAAAAGTTGATGTAAGATATGGATGAGGGTTTCACTTTGGTTGATTTGAAGTCCGAAATAATAATATCGCCCCTCGCTTGCACCGGTATGGAATAAGCAATGCCAAATATGATTGTTCCTGAACACAACTCAATTCAAAGATGAGACTCCTAGCACCGAGCGGTACTAGGGTAGAAGGAGAAGAAACAATTATCCAAACACAATAAAACAAAGACTTAATCAATTAACTAATCATCGTCTCCCCGGCAACGGCGCCATTTTGATGCGCGAGCGTCGCGACCCGTACAATCAAACAATATTTTTAACTCCGACAAACCTAACTAATGTAGTAGTGGTAGTTCGGGATCGATCCGCAGGGAGATGGGTTAAGTGATATTGGTCAAGTCTAGAGTCAAATCGTGGTTGGGATTGAGATGGGGGTTTTGGGTCGAGAGAGGTCGAACTATTGCTAAGAGCTACGATCACTAAGGCTAAGGTCAATAATAGGAAAGGTGTTGGGGAAGAGTCGGATTCGGAAATGAGATCTTAGAGTCTCGGGATCGAGTTTTTGTTACAACGTTAAAAAGGGAGATTTCCACCTTTCGGTTTCTTCACCCAGCCTACCTAAACTCGCTTTCGCGACGAAAGGGTAAGTCTCAAATTAAGGTAATTTCTACCCCGAGTTTCCCCATATTAGTAGAAATGAGTCAAGGTCGGCCTAGTCGCATTCTAAGTCTACAAAGACACAAAAACCTTAAAATTGATAATTATCAAGTAAACAACCCACCAACATCCCTTACATCAAATAATCGAAATCCTCCTCCCTAATTCCCCAACAAAGAAATCTACTCACTAGTCATGATGATTAACAATAAAACACTAATAAAAGAGAAGTTGTCTTAAACATGCATAAAAACTACACTAATAAATTATACTAATGGAGAAAAGGGAGAGAAAAGAATTTTACCAACAATGGAGGAAACTAAGATAAAAGATGAAGATTAATAATAAAGATTGAATCTTGGGAGAAATATATAAGAATTTGTCACCAATCCATGCATAAATCTTCAATCTTCAATACAAGAAATATGAATCTTCAAAAAATAAAAGAAGAGCCTTTGTCACATAAACCCTTGCAAAACCCTTGAATCTTCAAGAATAAAGCATAATCTTCAATAAAGATGGATGTTTTACTACTAATTATAGGAGAATTATACTAATACTAAGTAGATCTACTAATTATTTGTAGAGAATTTTCTAGGATAGCTTACTACAATCTACTACTAGAGAGTTTTCTACCCTATTCCTACTCCTAAGAGGCACACTTAAGGCTCAAGGAGGCACAAAAACCCTAGGTTAATTATTTATAGAGTTCTTAATGGGTTGCACAAACTTCAAGGCCCAAATCCAATTCCTCTTCATTTAGCTAGACCTTCACCCTTTGCATCTTCATGGGGCGAAATTTCGCCCCGCGGCTTGACATAATAATCCCACCGGGTGAAATTTCACCCGGTGAGATTTTCTTCGGTTTTGGCGTTTCCGGCCCCGTTTCTCCATCGGGCGAAATTTCACCCGGTGGGCGAAATTTCGCCCGGTCGTGCGTGCCGTGAAAATCTTCGGGGATGAAAAAAATGTCGTCGGGCGAAACTTCACCCGGTGGCCTTCTGGCTCTTTTCCGGTCTCTTTCTTTATCGATCAATTGGATTACTTGAACTTTCAGTTGTGTGCTTTGCTCTTGGACCGTATCTCTCTCTTGCTCGTAGAAGCTCAAGCACGTTTTCGGTCGAAAATCCTATCAAAATAGACATAAAACTACCAAAAACACGTAAAATACAAAAGAGAGACACTAATGCGAGAATTACGCAAAATACGGCGATAATAATCGCACTCAAGTCTCACAAAATAGAGAAAAAAAGGGTCTAAATGGGAGGAAAAATGGTCCAAATTTGGCACACAACAAATATTCAGGACATTGGAAGTGCAAGAAAGTCAATCTCACATTCATTGATAATAGAAAAAGTAAGAAAGAGGATCTCTTTTTGGAACGGCATCTTCCTTTCACCTTCAGGAAGATTGACTCTTATTCACTCGGTTTTGACCAACCTTTCCAGTTTCTTTCTATCGGTATTTAAAATGCCGATAAGTGTTGCTAACAAGATTAACTCTCTTTTAGCACATTTTTGGTGGGCGGGCTCTAAAACTGGTGGAACAGTCTACTGGAGGGCGAATAGATTCCTCTCATTGCCCAAAAGTGAGGGTGGTCTGGGAATTAGGGATATCTCAATTGTCAACTAGACACTTCTTGCAAAATTAGCATGGAGATTGTTGAGTGAAGAAGATTCGTTATTTAAGAGAATCTTTGAGGGAAAGTTCGGCTCTATAAAGAGCTGGATGTAGAAAGAAGAAAAAGACATATATAATACCTCTTCCAAGAACTGGAGAGATACTATGTGGAGCAGTGAAATCATTGAAAGTGGACTTTCCTGGAGTATAGGCAACGACCTTACGGATAGTAAACCCAATAGAGTGATCAACATCTTCCAGGACAAATGGATCTAAAGTAGTGTTCCGGTGCCTAAAACTGGTATTGATAGTATATATAATGAAGAAGGATCACCCTAGTCACTAAGAGACCTTATCTGCTCTGATCACTCCTGGAATATTTCTGTCCTGGAATATATTTTCGACGCTGATTGGTGTTCCAAGATAAAGGCAATCTACATACCAGCCAGTACAAAATCTAATTCACCTGTGTGGACGAGGACTGCGGACGACCGTTACAATGTTAAAAGTGGATACAGAGAAGGAATCTCTAGAAACAATAAATTCGATGTCCACAGAAATATAGCAGTCAGAGGGATCAGAAGATATCCGGACTTCTACAAAAGGAAGTTGATGTGGAATCTTCCAGGACCCCAAGTTTGGAAAACGTTCGTTTGGAAAATCTTTGCTTCGGCATTGCCAATTGGAAAGGAAAGGAAAAGAAGGAAACTGCATGGACCTTTCAATTGTGTACTGTGCGCCGACTCCGTGTTGCAGTCCTCTGAAGAGTCCGACGAAGGGGTTCTTGAAACTTTGAAACACCTCTTCAGAGACTGTACTATTATAGCTAGAATCTGGGCAAGTTGCTCAATTGGTATTAGAGTTGAGAATGCATCAGAAATCTCTCTTCAAGAGTGGATCATGGGATGGATTGTGTATCTCACCAAGACTGACAAAACTAATATTGGACTCCTTCACTTTCTTAACTTGATGTACTCAATTTGGCTTTTCCGGAATGACGTTATTTTCAAGAAATGGAGCAATACGATCTTCGGGTTTTGGATGAGATATGAGACTTCATGTAAAGAGCTGCAAGTTTTTTTCAACAACAACGAAAAGGAACCCGCTTCAAAGTATCATCCAGAAGATGGTTGCGGGGAGGGAGGAATCAGTACTAGACTTATCTCCACTCTAGAAGGGAATGTGTCTCCGGAAGAAAATATTGAACAGCTTCGTGGCTCAAAAGAATTTTTGGTCATTAGACAAGCTTGTTGGACTAATATTTGTGACAGAACTGAGATGCAGGTAGATGCAAGGTGGTTGCCAGATTATAGAGCGGCAGGAGGTTGGACGTGGAAAGGTATGAATGACGAGCGGTGGGAGGAAGCTCGCAAACATTTTTCAGCGGAATCACCTATTCTGAGTGAAGGAATAGCGATTTTAAGGGCAATTAGATGGATCAGAAATAGAGGCGTTAGGCATGTTTGCATCATGTCGGACTGCCTTCTGATTGTATCTCAAATTATCGGCTTTACGGAACAAGCGGGAGCTCTATCATCTCTAATCGATGATATCCTGGCCGAATGTTCCTTCTTCCATTGCTGTGGTTTCAGGTTTATTCCTAGGACTAGAAACTCTAGAGCACGTAGACTAGCAACTATGGCGCTTAAGGGTATGTAATATATACGTGACTCGTTGGCAAAAAAAAAAAAACATCTTTATCATTGAGTATTTTTTAGCAAAACTATAAAAAATTTATACAAAACATTAATTCAAATTAAATTAAAAAAAAGATTCTATCTCTTATTATAGGATATCGTTAAATTTTAGGGTTGGTAGAATACATTTAAATCCGTAAGTATGTTGTAACCCGCTAGGTTGGGTCATTTGAGGCGGTCCATCCCAAGGCGCTAGGGATGTCAACGGGTCGGGTTCGGATCGGGTGGAGCCTCACCCGGATCCATCACCCGACTCCACCCAGTCCACCCGATCCATCCGTCACCCGCTTCACCCTTCACCCGAATCCAATCCATCCGTCATCCGCGGGTGATACGGATGGATCGGATGCTTAACGGATTGTGAATATTTTTGTCAAAAATACTAAATATCAATACTAAGCATCAAAAAATCGAACCATACAAGTGAAAAATCGAAAATACTCTGAGACAATGATTATACAAATGAAAAATCGAAAATACCCTATGAAAAATCGAAAATACCCTAAAAAAACGAAAATATGAGTGAAAGAAAGAGATAAATATAAATATATATGACTAATTACTAATTAGCAAGAAAAGAATGAAAAACTTACCCTTTAAAGTGAGATAATAGGAGATTAGGAGTAGGATTGAAGAAGGTGATTGAAGTATTGAGGTTGAGGAGGTTGGGGGCGTTTCTCCCTTTTTTATCTAGGGTTTCATTTTGTTTTTTTTGAATGTCAGTATGAGTGAGAGAGTGAGACTGTGTGAGTTTTTTAGAAATATTTCAGTTTTTTTTTTTTTTTTAAAGTAATATGTGGATCGAGTGGTGGACCGGGTGACGGGTCGGATGATAGACCACCCGAACCCGAACCCGACTCATCCATCATCCACTTCAAACCCGTTTTTTACGGGTTTTCATCCATTTATTTATATCGGGTGGATCGGTTTTCATTCGGTTTCGGGGGAAATTGACATCCCTACAAGGCGCACATGTGATGTGATGTGATGTGATGTGAGGCCATTTTTATCAATATTATTAAGACCGGGCCCAAACCCAAACCCGGAGTGAGGCGAGCAATGATCAGCTATAGGGGCTATTATAGTCGGAGGACGCAGACTCCTGGTCCTCGGGCTTCTCTACTTCCCCTCCTGTCCCCATTGTTGTTTCCCTTCCCCTCGTCGGAGCCGTATCGTATCGTATCGTATCAAACAGTGGGCAACTTCTTCGATACATACATACATACATATACAGTCACACACAGACACACACACTGGTGGGATTAATTAGGGTTTGTTTTCTCTGAGGTGTCTGTCTGTGTTTGTTTAGATTTGAATCAAGTCATCCAAATTTGTGATGGATTCCTCCTCCTCCTCCTCCTCCTCTGCATCCCTTCAATCCCACATCTTCCAAATTTACCGACGATTCTCTGGTATTTTCCTCTTTCTTACCTTTCTGCTTCCTCCGCTTATTCTTATTCTTATTCTTATTCTTCACACTCCAGTCAGTAATGCTCTCTCTGTCTGTCTTGTTTTGTTTGATGTTATTGAGACTTTGATCCCCTCGCGATTTCTTTCTATTTTGTTACCATAGCCATCAACTCTCTCTCACCTTTACCCTTTGAGTCGTAACACTTGGAGATGTCAAGGGACACCTTATTCAGTTGCCTTCAAGGTGATAGTAGGAGAGTGAGTTGGAAGCCAGTTATATGGTGTAGGATGGCTACACTTACACTATGCCTAACCACTCTTTCATTGGATGACTCTATTCAAACATTGATGACAACACACACAATGCATGATATAATTGGATGGTGTGGAACATGGAGGAGTACTGCCTTTGATTTACAGCCTGTAGACTAGAGGCCCCCATGCACGTCTGCTGTAGTCTTCCTGCACCTCTACCCTATATTAAAACCAGTGTTGACAGTGCTTGCTTAACTTATTTAGGGATTCGCTGATACAGTAGCATGGAATTCTGAAACTGATAAGTCGCTTATGGTTTAAATTCAAAACAATCTATTTGATTATCAATATAATTACATTTTACCATTTTTTATATCTAGGGTTCATTGGAGGTTCACAGTTTTCCTTTACTATATTTTGAAATAAGACGGTAATTTTGGGGTAAATTTGGAGAGGAGAGGGGCCTATAAATTGAGATGGATGTAATTTTGTTGGGTGATTCTCTTATTGTTGTTTTCTGGTGAGAGTGCACACAACTCCTAAGTTATGAAATCTTTTGCTCTTATGGCTGTCTTGCAAGGCTTTTCTCATGTCAATTTGTGGTAGATTTTACCATTTGCTGATCCTTATTCCCACTATTTGGCTCTCAACTACATTGGTAAATCATTATGCAGAAATCAAGTCTGGGAAGGGCTATTTTTGCAGGGAAGCAGAAAATTCATACGGTCATGATTCAGAAAAAGCCAAATTGTCAAGAGAGGCAATGGCACAACTTTCAAAGATTGTAGAGTCTAACTTCAGTATGAGGTGAGGTCTTCAGAAAAGAATCACTATCCGAGTCCTCTGGGAAGGATATTTCTTGATCTAATGATGATGAAAGTAATGATGACACTTAGAAGGTCTTTAGTAATGATGTTTAATAAGGAAGTACTGAATTGAAGAAACCATCATAATGGGATGGTTCATTATATTGCTATTGCGTAAGTTTTCTGTTAAAATGTTATTAAATTCCATAGTATTGTATGATTGGTTATACTACTACATTCCCCAGAATTGCCATCTGTTGTCACTGTTGATCTTGCTATCCGTGATAATAAATCATAGTATTGCTACAATAAATGTCATGAATTGTGTAGCGTCCTTTGACACATTCACGTGGTGCTTTTTGCAATTTATGACGGCAATCTTTCATATTTGTCATCTAATCCATGAATGTCTAGTATTGGTTCTGTCGGCCTTGTGCCAACCTAGCATGGACTGCATGGCCTATTTTTCAAAGCTTCATGTACTGAAAGTTTGACCGGAGAATCCTTTAGTGACACTTGAAAAATGGTGTGATAGAAGATGTTTGATTCCATGTTTCTTTGCAGACTTTCAATTTTGGATGAACTACAAAAGCTCATGGACAGCCTTAATACAATGGTAGGTTTAGTTTCAGTCCTCAGTCCAAGGAGAAAATAATGTGATATAACACGCTTATATAATTTCATAATCATATATCTCAATGTAAGATGACATTGATTTACATTTGCAGGGGCACTTCCCTGAATTCTCTATGTTTTATGATTTTGTATTTTTCATGTGCCGAGAGAATGGTCAGAAGAACATCAGTAAGCATTTTCATTTTCCTTCTGTTATTCTAAGTTGATGCTTATATAGAGGACAACCTATGAAGATAAATTTTATTTATTATATTATTTTTTATATCTTCTTGTGACGAGAATAAGAACTCTTATAATCGGTGCTATCTCACCTTTTTCTGTGCTTTTTTAAGCTGTAAGCAGGGCAATTGGTGCATGGAAGTTAGCTCTTGCTGGAAGGTTTCGGCTGCTTAATCAGTGGTGTGGCTTTGTTGAGGTAGACCTACACTGCTTTCGTGTTGCTATGTAATTCGTTTCAATTTGTATAGCTAGTAATTCACGCTGTCCTGTTTCTGTTAAAAACTGTGTTTTCATGGTCTCCCCTTCATCTGTCTAGTGATGTGTGATCTACCATATGCTGAATGAAGATAAAGGCTTCCGTGATGGATTCCATTATTAATGCTTTTGGCCTTCTACCTATTTTCTGAACTTAGAATCAAGTTATTGTTTTTTATGGCTATCAATTTCAGGAGAACCATCATTACAACATCTCAGAAGATACTTGGCATCAAGTTTTAGCTTTTAGTCGGTGTGTACATGAAGATCTGGAAGGGTATGATCCTGAAGGTATTGATTTTTTAGTTGCTAGAGGAGTCATTAAAATGTTTTAGTAGGGTTCGAATCCTCATCATTTGCTTGGAAGAATAGAGTAGTACGAACCCAAAAATCCATATTTCTGATTTTATAATTTTTGGAAGATTAAGCGAATCGAAGCAAATTATAATAATCATTACGAGTCCATCATTGAATCGATTTGGAAAATTTAATTAATCACGAATTCGAATTGTGGCTTCGACTAGAGCGAATTACGAATTGGGTAACCCTGGTATGGAAGCCCTCAAGGCCAGAAAGCCCAAAGGAAAACTAGTGTAAAGGCTTGAGGAATTTTATCTTAGTGATTTACCCTGATTAAGTTTGTAGTATACACACGATATAATATGTTCTCTGTCATTGGTTGACAGGTGCTTGGCCCACGTTAATTGACGATTTTGTTGAGCATATGTACAGGTGTGAAGTCTATAATCTATTTTCTTTCTTTACATCCTACATGATTGTTTATATTCTGCAGTCATGAGAGCTACACCACACTTAATTTCTTACTCTATGTACTGCCATAAAATATGAGCAGTTCATACATGTTTCCCTGCTTTCTAATGGTCGTTGTTCTAGAGGAATCATTGCCCTTCTTCAGCCAATTGTTTAATGTGAAAATTTCAATGGTGAATGGGCATATACTGCATTTGGAAGGAAAATGAATTAGGTAAAAGAAATAAAAAAAATGATTACTCAAGGATCTTGTATGTTGACAACTGTAACAAGGGATATGATGATAATGTTGGTCTTTAGACTATTCCTTTATATTTCTTTGTTTGTGACCCAGCAAAAATTGATCTACATTATCATGTGTGAGTGTCTGATACTCCCTAATCCCTCTTGTTTGAGGTTGCTCCATTTTTATTTTTATTTTGTGTTTGCATTTCTAAATTATTTTGTGTATCCACCAGAATTGATGCCCTTTTTAAAATAAGGTTGTAGTTATTCGAGCTCTCTTTTTTATCCGGATAAGAAACAATATACGTGTAGGTATGTCTCACCTAACCAGTGATTCATCATAGATAATTTATTCTAACTCTTTGCGAATCATTAACCGTGCTACTCAATCCTCGTAATCAGTAACGCTATCACCACGTTATAACCTCCACCTTGTCTAAACAACCTTATCAATCTGATGCACCTGAAAGCGACCTTAACTCAGCTGCTCCTTCCGCTTAACTAACTTACCTATAAATATTTGACTTCCCCCTCCCCGCCAACTTGACACTCATTCTTCTTGTGCCTATGCAATCGAATTAGAGTTCTTCTCCCACCTCCTAGAACTCTCAATGGACTTCCATCATAGATCTTCGACACTCTTTTAGTTGACCTTCGTCATTGATATAAAGCATGGATCGGAAGGGTTGTTAGGTGAAGGGAAAATTATTGAGGGATGATGTGCTGGAGTGGTCAGGTCTGGCCACTATGGAAATCTAGTGTTGAGGGGTGGGGGAGTGATGGTTATGCAAATGAAGAATCGGCTGAATTCTGGAATGATTGGAAAGATGAGCAAAATAAATTCCTTAATATATGTGTGAAAACTGTATGGGCCAATCCCAAACAATCGGCAGGAATAGTATTTATCTAGTGGTATTGACTGAATTGTATATTAATTTTGGGTAACATTAGAGGTTGCAAAGTTCCATTTTCCCGCTCCCTTCGTCTGATGTTGATTTAACTTTAGGTTTGGGATTGAAAAGGAGAGCATGGAAAGCATGCCGTGAAAGTTTGGGCAGAGCTGAAACAAACATGAGAAAAGCGAGGTATGCCTGGTGATATTCTTCAGGTGGTCATCCATTAATTTAATGACTACCCACTCTGCAAGTGAGAGACTTGAGGGATCTTGGAATTTATAGAGGGAGAGGGAGAGGGAGAGGGAGGGGAAGAGGTGAGATCCATCTTAGGTTAAGAAAGCAATATCAAAACATGTCTAGCTTGATGAACGTACTAGTAAAACACTTGGTCCTATTTGTGTGTGCTTTTGCATAGGTTTCAGCTAACGAAAAGCCATATTTTCTATCTCATTTTTTGGCCCTCATGTTTCCCTATGTGACTTGAGTATATGTTAGCTGTCTTTAAATCCATAAAAATTTAAAGGAGCAATACTTTTTTTTTTCCTTTTCAAAATACAATACTATATGTTCACGAGGTGTGCTATGCGCTTGACATGAGATTGTGATAAAAACTGAATCATTCATGGCCTTGCTATCTAGTCACTGTTCTGATTGTTAGAGCTCTTAATGCAGTGCAAACTGTATCATCTGTGACCTCGAGATCTGCAACCATCCTTTGTCTTTGTTCGTGTCTCACATCAATCAACTTTTGTCTATCGCGTGATGGATATGCTTATGTATCAGTATCAGTGTGTTTTTCTTGATAAATGAACTAAAACTTGTGTTTTTTTTTTTTGTGATTGGGACTAACGGTTCCAAGTTTCTTGACGTTTCTAAGTGGCTATTTGTTTTTCAGATTTGTTTTGCGTTAGTATTTTTATATCACTCTCTGAGTTTACATCACACTGTCACACAGGGTAACTGGATCTAAGGACTGCAGCAGTCACAATCTCACTAGTCATTGTGGTGATCCTGAGGGTGAGTCCTCTGTATACGAAGAGAGTTTTCCAGGTAATTCAATCATTTCCAGTAACTTAGAACCATCTACAAGGTACTGAAGACCGAAGTAGAGGAAACATAGTGCATTTGTGCGCAGTTATATGTTATTTCTCCCTTTTGGATAGCCTGGTGTGTTTGATTTTCTATCCAATGTTTTAGGATTCTTCCTATTTATAGGAAAATTGTGGCATGCGGGAAATTTTAAACACACTGTGGGGGTAGTGATGAATGCGGTGAACATGTAGGCCTGCAGGGTGCTCCATCTTGGATGTCCTAATGGCACAAGTCATATAATGAGCAGTCAGCACACAACTACTGCAAATCAGGGGTTAAGACATGGCAATTGTTTGGATTGGATTGGATTGGATCATCTTTCTGAAATCTTAAGATAGCTGGCATTCGAAAATGTTCAGAAGAATGGATCTGTTATGTGCTCAGCCTTAACTGTAGATAGTTTTTAGGGTTGAACGTTTTGGTTTTTAGGTCCTTTTTGCACATCATCCCATGTATTATTGGGTCGGTTACCTTTAATTTATCTCATGTTATTGAAATAGGAATTCACCTACTCAGAATTCCCTGATCCAACTTGCACATGTTCTCTATGACCCTGGGTATAAAATTAATGGCGTAAACAAAGAAATGGAAGGGGGATTGTTAAAGTGAAGGAAGCAAATTGCACTGTTTTTGTTTGTTGTTCTTTCCTGGAGTTAATATCTTTATGTTGGTTGTTTGCAGGATTAAAGGAAGTGCCAGGATTTAAGAGAAAATATAGTGATGATCTCCAAGAGTATGGCTTAGGGGTTGACAGCTCTCTACCATCAGATGTGATATATTCGATCCTTAACTTGAAAAAAAGGAAGCAAATAGAGCAGCTCAGGTTTGTGAGAGACGGGGAAGGAAACGTGTGTAAAAGTGAGGAGTTGGGCAGCATAAAACATAGCAGCAGTCCATTATATTCACCTTGTGCCATCGAAGGATGCCTGTCAAAGGGCTTTTCTGGACTCTTCTCTGCACCTCGATTGAGAAATTAGGATCATCAGATGCTAGCAAACATTCGCTCGTGCATATATGGCTATCAAATGAGTTTTATGGGATGATGATTATATGGATTTGTTGTGCTGATTGGAGGAGATAATAAAACTTGCTCGGATTTTCTTCGTTATTTATTGAAATTGGGCATGCTACCTATGGTTCGAAAGCTAAGAGAGATTGTTTTATTCCAACTTGAATCACTCTGATTGGAGTTGTAGGACTCTTAAGATATGAACGTTGTTGACACTCTCAAATCACATTTGTTTTGGTTTTTCATCTAATTTTTTTGGCACGTCTTGTTTTCTTTCTCGATTTCAATCTCAAGCATAAATTATCCAAATATCGAGTCACTTCTGCTTGGAAAGGTATCCAATGCATCTGAAACACATTGAATCTACCGAATAACCCCATAGAAGCGATAATATTTACATTCTAACATAGGAGTATAAGATTAATATCATACTTCCTTTGATTTTTAGAACTGTTACATTTGATTAAAATAATTCTTTCAAATCTTAAAATATGTAGCAATTCCAAAGAATCAGAGGTAGTATTAAATACACATGAAAAACGAGACAATTAAACTATATCTCGGGGGATGAAAACATGTATATATAAATGACACTCATCTTCATTCACGCTATTTCAAGAGAAAAGTCTGATAGGGCCGAAACATGTTTGACATTATTGTTTTCGATGATTCTAATCAAATAAATTAATCCATCCTGAATTTGGGAATTACAAAAAAAAGACAATTGTGTTACTCTCTCCAAGTATGACTTATGTTTCCCCTTTTCCTTTCGGGTTGAGTAATTTTTATTCTCTTTTTCATTTTTAAGCCATGAATATATAGCTCATATTTCTCATTCATTTCTCTATTTTCTTACAATATTTATTTTTGAATCACACATTCTGGCATCCTCATTTTTTCTCAAAAAAATTCTAAGGAAACATGTCTCAAATTCAGAGGATTATAATCTTATACTCTTATCTAACCGCAAGTCCGCAACCACTTTAATCTAAAAAATTAATCCACTGTGGGCATCCAAAATTTCTGGCTAAAACATCTCCTCCTCCTGGTTTCTCTGTTTCACATCTTTACAAACATAAAACATGTCTTCATCCATGGCAGTGGCAGTGATGACACCATGCTCCTCCACCACTTCTCCATCACACTCTTCACTCCGTTTCACGGTTTTCCCGCCTCTCAGTTTTCTCTTCTTTCAAATCATTTCACTTACTGTATTATTCATTCATATATTCATTTTTTTATCTCCGGCAACTTCAGAATGCAATAAGCCGGACATGCAAAATGAATACCCTCAAGCACAAGCAATGCTCATGCTCATTCTTATTCAAACCCAGGTGCTTTTTTCATCATTCAACTCACTTCACTTCACTTCACTTCACTTAAGCCCCCATTCACTTCAGTTGAGTTTAGTTCAGCAGTACTAGTTAAGTTCATTTCAGCCCAAAAGAACATGACCTGAGTCTGAGTCTGAGTCTGAGTCTGAGTCTGTGCTATTCCTTCCTCACCAATGTTTTTGATTAGGGTACGACAAAGTTATTAGGGGTAATTGCTATCATCAGATGGTGTAGATAAGGGTCTTATCTGAATACTCCGTATTTGTGTTTGTGATTATCGATTATATATCAAGTGCCGAATTTCAATGACAGGATCATGGATCCTTTACTTATGTGTGCTTTGATACAAGTAAGAAATTCAGCTTTTGGATGGTAAAACCAAACCGTAAATGGGGCGTTGTTTGGATATATTAAACAGGAGAAATTTGATATGTGCAGTCAGCCGAGAAGCCGAGGATGCATTCAAGAAGACTGTTGAAGTTGACAGGCTCATCGATACGCTAAGGGATGCTCACCCCAACAAAGTCAGTGGTGACCACCACTTTGTTTTTATCTTTTTGTTTCCGTGTTACGCCCGCCTTATATCATTCATACTTCCTTGTATAGCCCCTACCTCCATAACCGTCTTGGCCTTTTGCATTGTCTTAGCTTCCAGTTTCCGTGAAATCATCTGAAACTTCATCATGAAAATAAAGAACAGTAGAATATTTGGGTTTGATGCACAATCTTCTTTACACGGTATTTAGGGTAATAACAATACAAGAACCTACGGCAATAGCAATATGTCGTTCTTGTTCTTGGGTTTTTCACAAGAACTTCATTTGACAAATTTGGTTTGATTTTAAGAACTAAGTTTGTCCTCGAAACAAGAAAATAAGACCAATATAATGTTTTTCTTTATTTAATTCATCCATGGGTTAACTCATCTTAATTTTTTTTAAAAATTCATCCATTATTGGTAAAAGTTAATAAATGTAGAGATTGTCAAAACATGACATGACAAAGCTAAGGACTTTTTATCACAATAGATGAACTTTTTATTCTCTCATAAATGGACAAAGCTCAAAAGCATCCCACTTTTTTTCTATGTCATGATATTGGTCATCACATTTCCATATGCTTAGAAACAAGTTCTTATTTTAGAACTAAATTCTTAAAAATAAGGACAAACATTTCACTTAAGTAGTGAACTTTTTTAAAAAGTTCTCGGGGACAACCCCAATGAAAAAAACTACCATTTCATGTGTTCTCATACTGAACTAGAATGGTGAATCCCGTAAAACATAGGACTGAAATGGGCCTAGAAGTAAGGACCACTGAACCCATAGACACTTGACATCTGTGAGTGCTTTAATTTGATTGTCTACTCAGTAGATATGAACATTAAGCTAGGCTGAAACCACAGACACTTGACCTCTGTGGATAGATTACTTTCAAAAGACCAAAAGTTTAATGTTTTCCGAGTTTGTCATTAACTTAAACAGATCAATCAATTGATATAAGGGCAGTTTCTAAAGCACTTGTCTTGCTTAAGGTGTTGCATTTTATTGTGCTCCCTTGAGCTGAAGGGAGTTTTCTTTGAGTTTTCATTGAGCTAGGCAGCTTTCAGCGACTGTTTCTGTTTACTTTCTAGCAGCTTCCTCAATTAGTTGCTGAGAATGTCCTTGCTTTCAACGAGGGTTTCTGGATTCGTCTTGCTGCAAGGTCTGAAACCTGCAAATCTGACGATGATAAGGCATGTTCTTTGTTCATGTCTTTTTTCCCTCACAATAGATAGTATGCGTTGTACATGCTAGCCTTTTTTTCCCCTTCTGTAACATGTTTGGTATATACAGAAAGATTATGAAGAACTAGCAGCAATGCTGATGAGCACAGTGGATCGCCTTGTTCATAAAACCAAGGTACAAGTTTTATTTCTCCGCCCTCGCTCATATATTCATGCTATGAATTATGACTGCTATTAATCCCTATCCTTCTGACCGTAATTTGAATAACAATGCTGATCCCAATCTCTAATGTAGGAGAAAATTGAGTCAGCTACAGATGTTCTTAAATCAATTCTCAAACATGCTGTGGACGACGAAGAGGAAATTACCTGGCCACCGAGAGACTCTCAAGCTCTTAGTCGAATGGAAAAGGTTCATCTCTGAAGTAATATTGGCTTT